>OY660867.1:30405000-31605000 GCA_962446985.1 Xyrichtys novacula
TATATATATATATATATATACATATACATATATACATATATATATATTCATATACATATTGACATAATTGACATAATTGCTCTGACTCACAGATACAGCTATTCCAGATTCAGTGGACTTGGGTCTTATTCTGAAATACACAGTGGCCTTTGTTCAGAATCTAAGAGACTGGTGGAAGATAAACTTAATCCACACTCTGAACAAGCGAGTGGTGCTGAAAATAATGTCCTCCTTTCATGTCTTTTACTGTTCTGTAGGTCCTGTACTTCCATACGTCTCTGCAGTTGCTCAGCATGGTTGTAGTTCTGGAGCTGGTGTCCCTGTCACCCAGGCCAGACGGCTCCCAGCAGGCCTTGGGGCGAGGCTTCACTGTCCTGGAGCTTTTTATCAGCAGGCCAGAGGCTAAGCCTGCTGATGGGGACAGAAGGTGATTAGCTTTCCTAATTACACCAGCCTTGCATTAATGAGGTTTCTCATGAGAAGATTGTTGAAGGACATGTATTGCTGTGGTGAAAGAATTGCTGCTTGAGTATCACTCAGGGACTGCCAGCTTGTTTGCTACATTCCAGACATGTAAAGCTTTTCCAGGAAGATGTACCACAGCTCTACTAATTTTACATTTCTTGCATGCTTGCAGAACTGCTACTTTGTGTAAGCTGTTTTGGATTTGCTTTCCTGCAGCTGTCAGGATTAAGAGGGGATGTTCAGGAAGCTATTTTGGTTAAATGACACTAGTTTTAGAAAATAGACCCTTTTTTGTGAGCAAGACGTTAACAGCAACTCCAGTCATTCCTTCATCTATTCACCCATTACTCATTGATTGATTGACTGATGGATTGATTCAGATAGTAATTTGGTTACTAAATCCTGATGTTGTGAATTTATCTCCTAGGTTGAATTTATACCATGGATCACCAAGGCACCTCCTTCATCCCCTGCTGAAGGATGCAACTGATTGTAAGAACCTTCTTCTGTATGATAGCTCACAAGTACTCCTCTATCAAGAAGTAGCAATCGAAGAAAGCTATTGTGCATGAAGAGTTTAACTACCTGTGTTTTCCAAGGGTTTAACAATCACACCATATACACCTTAACACGCTGTCAACATGAATGGATGCAGCAGCTCCACTCAGTTCTCTTCTTTGTCATGTTATAGCAAACCGAGCTGTCCAGAAATGTAGTATCACACTGGTGATTCACTCACACTTCATAGAGTCAGAAGGGATTAAGTCTTCAGGTGTAATCTTTGGGGACTGTAATCCTTAAAGGAGGGCATCTGCTGTGTCAATTTAACTTGTGAGAGAATGGAGTTGCATACAACTATTCCCAAAGTCAAATAAGAGAGCATCAGTATGCAGGGTTATGCTCTTGCTAATTTTAGCAATATGAAACAGTCTGAGTAGATTTAAAAAAAAAAAAAAAAAAAAGCAAAATCAATATTTGGTATGAAAAGCTGAAAAGAGATACCCCCTACCAAGCTCCCTGGGTGCTTTGAGAAAACATTAAAGTAAGCAGTATGAATCCAAATGAAGCGGAAGACAAGAGAAGATGTGAGAATATAGTTAGTGAGAAGTCAATAGATCCAGAATCAGGCTCTGATCAGCAAGTCGACCTCTGTGTGAAACCACACAAAGATTTTCTGTCAAGTATCCTGTTTTTTTTGGTTAGTACCATCACAGAAAGCTGTGTCAATTGCCAGCTCCATTTATTTGTGAGAGTAAATATCCTTACAGCATGTTGTTCTTCCAGCCCTTGGTGACAGTTACTTGAGACCCTCAAAACTATTGAATGGATTTTCTTTGAACATTAGTCTAACATCAGCAGGGCATTGGAGGACAAATCTTCTTGAATTATTCAGAATGGTAATGAAAGTCAGAGCTGGTCTAGATATGTCCTAGCCTGACCTAAGAAGCAAAGCTATGAATTACAAAACACTGTAGTGCTTCACAGTATGAATAACACTGTGCCCAGTGAGAGCCAGAGTTCCTGTCTTGGCTATCATGTCACATGAATATTAGAAAACCTTCTCTCAAACAGACTTTTATGCTCGCTGAATTATTAACCACTTGCCTGTTGTTTAGTAGAACGTTGCTATTTTATTTCATGGGCTGCCACTCTTGCTGATGCTCTTTTATGGTCAGAGCCTTTTTTTTCTTTCTATCACTTTTATTCTCATCCTCTGTGACAGGGACATATACTCTGTGTATCAGCTCTTTGATGTGCAGCATTTTAAAGCTGTAAAGTTGTGGAGTGAAACTAGTGTCTACTATTATAAAACTTTTTTTGTGCTGGAATAAAAAAGTACCATTTCTTTCAAGGGTCACTTGCGTTTGATAGTGAGGAAGACATTTAATGAGAAAACACGCCCGGCAGGCTGACTTTATTTTTGTATTTCATTCATAACATATTCCACATTATTCAAGTTTCCCAGCTTTGTTTTTTGAAATACCAAGTCTTAAGATAAGAATTATATCTTCATTACTTCTTGATGTGTTGCAAATGAAGTTAGGGTTAAAAGTTGAATCAAATAAAAGTGAATGAATTTAAAATATAAATGGCTGTATTTCTAAATGCCTTCCAAATGAACATGATGGCAAGCATCAGGCACTGTATCACAAAAAAGTATGCTGAGTGATGGGCCCTAAAACAAGCTGCTGGCTTGGAGTTCAGATACAGTTCAACATAAACACAGACAGACAGTATGCCTTGTGTTTTTCTTGATGTCATACTCACGTACAACACATGCATCCATGTGATGGATCAGGTCATCAGGTCTTTTGTGACCTTTTTGACCAAAGCAACAACATGTCAGGTAGGTTGTATAGGGAGGTATTGGTTGTTTGATGGTTGATTGGAATTAGGGCTGCACGATTTTGGCCAAAAAATAAAATCCCAATTTTTTCTCTGAAAACTCGATTTTCAGTTTTGATTTTTATTCAGTGACAACTTCACCAAACTTCACTTTAATAATAAGTTTTTCTATCATGAAAATGATAGAAATGGTAAGATGAAATGGTAATCGTTTACAGATTTATGTACTCTCAAAAAGTACCATTTACAGTTACTGGAAACGCCGTTTCCATGTGAATGAAATGCCGATATGACAAAAAACTTTTGGAATCTAGACAGGGTGATCAGGATCCAAACTTGCCCCCTTTACTTTAGCCCACTTATTACCTGACTCTTAATACTGATGTAATTATACAGATAAGGAAGTCCTTTGGATCTTGGTTGGTAGTTCTGCCATGGCAACAGTTTATTCTTGTCAGCCTACCTGCCTGTTAAATTAAGGTTCAAGTCAACATTTTTGCAAGTCAAAATATCAGTGTTTTATCCACTGGCATTTGAACTAGCTTGGAAATGACAGTAATATCTGATTAAGGTCTCTTAATGCATAACTTTTCAAAGTCTGTAGACTTTTTCTTATGATGAAAGCAGTCCTGCGTCACTGCCAAAAACCACACCATGTTCCATTTTATGTCTGGTGTGTGTCTGTCCTCTTAAATTTGACAGATGGCTCTTGTTTCTGTGCTTTTCTCTTCCTCTCTTTCTTATTGTTGACTGCTCTACCATTACCCACAAATCTTTAGTTTAGTTTTCCATAAATGAATTGAAAGTACCCTCCTTGTGTTTTACTGATTTAGACACCAACAAAAATCAACCTCTTTGCCACCGTGTCGGGAGGCAGAAGTGCACTGTTCCAGATTCCTTTTTGCAGATGGATTTGACATGAGGGATCAAGTTATCCATGGCAACAATATGCTATTGTGAAATGTAGTAAATCACCATTGTTGTGGGATTTTGACCAATCAGAACCAAGTATTAAGCACAGCTCGGCAATAAACAAGAGTAAAACAATTTTTATAAGCTAAGAAGAGAAAACTGTTTTTCAAGGCTACCACTGAGTCCCAAATGTTAAATCTTTCCCCAAACTTCCTCTGAGGCTGCATTTTTTTTTTAATCATCTTCACTTCGTCCACTTCCCTGTTTCCACCATGGGCTCTCTGCTGTTCATTTACCACTTCGGGTTTGTGTGTGTGTAGGAGAGACAGCACAGAAAGCAGAATAGAAGCTGCAGTGTGATAATTCATTACATCAAAATGTTGAAAAGCACAGATAAAAGAACTGCCAATGTCAGGGCTTACTAATACAACAGTCTCTGATGCTTTAGCCCCAGGGCTCGTTTGAACCAGGTTTCTGTTTGCACAAGTTCAAGCTATGCTTTTATTGTGCAGAGAATAAAAACAACTTCTTTACAGATATGTGCTCTCCAATATATCAGTGGTTTTAGCTGCAAAATTACCACATAAACAACAGTTTCCATAAATAGAGCTCCAGTGAACCCAGCTAGCTTTCATCTGAAGTTCAATTTGTTTCCTCCTGTTTCTCTGTGCTGATATTGCTGGACTGTCCTGGTCTGCTTCTTATTTTCATTTCATCACATTGCTGAGTTTGGCAGGTGCCAGTTAAGGTTTAGCTACCAATCAAATGAAAAATTGCATCCTGCAAACTAAACACAAGGTGTTACATACTGTAGGTGAGGGAACATTGTTTTCTGTACTTTCAAGAACTGTTATTCTTTACACATGTTCTGTTTACCAGATACCATAATTCAGCTCAATCTTGTGTTGTTCTATATCACATGAACCAGGGAGGATCTCAAAAACATTCAACAATCCACCAGTCCTTTTTTAAACATTTTTATCTGAATCAGGAGGCTTTACAAAGGTTGAAGTTAAAGGAGCAGCAGCTTTTCATGAGATTGTCATTTTCCCAGGGCTAGGTTCTTTGGACTTAATCTTAATATTTACAGTACATCTTCACTCTAGGCAGGAGTATTGGTAATAAAGCAGGCAAATGAGCTTTGACTCTGATTGTGAGGGGAAAAAAAGACACCTCCAAACAGCAGCTGATGGACACTCAGACTTATCAAAACTTGTATTCAGTAAACTTGAAGTCCGGGTCGAGTCTTTGGTCCTTCACTGTATGAACCTGGACTGACTGTATGATACCGGACTAGCTGTGTGAGCTTGGACTAAACTTGATATTTTTATAACTTGTTTGAAGATTTCATGAATCTGTAAGTCACAGAGCTTTGTGTTGTGTGTAAATGTGCACCACACCTCTCTTGATGAGAG
This sequence comes from Xyrichtys novacula, assembly GCA_962446985.1. Lineage (NCBI taxonomy): Eukaryota > Metazoa > Chordata > Actinopteri > Labriformes > Labridae > Xyrichtys > Xyrichtys novacula. The sequence continues at coordinate 30,410,139 of OY660867.1, forward strand.
GACTCAAAGATTCTGCTTTGGGTGGCTGATAGTCTCAAAAAAACTTTCAGCCTAACCTCTACTAGTTTGCTTTGGAGGGAATTTGTCTTGGATATTGATATACTCCTCCATCCTTCTGTTAGACTGCTGGGGTGGGAGAGCAGCATCTCATCCTTTTTACATTTGTGCCAATAAGTCAGGAAAACTCAAAGTAAAAATTAATCTTGAATTAGCAAGAATTTAAACCCAACAAACATCCTACACTTAGGGGTTAAGGCTACTTAACGGCTGATGTTACTGTCAGCTTGCCAACAGTAGAATAATAAACAGTGTAAGTGACTTATTATTTCACTCACTGTCCTTGCTGGCCTGCGCAGACCTCTGCCAAAGTTTGAGCTTGTTCTCTTTTTTCTTTAATAGTTGTTTGACATATCCAATATGTTGCCCTGCCTATGCCAACAATAACTAAAAAACCTTTAAAAGCCAAACACTCTATAGTGTCCTTTTATCCTGGCAGGAACTGTAGCTGAACAAAATGGCACATGTGAACATGCATTCAGGCAACACTTAAGTATGTGCAGCTCTCTGTAATCCTGATCAAATCATCAGGGTATTTTGTGAAAACAACAACAACAATGACTAAAAACTAACAGGAACTTTAAAACTGTCTGGTAAACATAAAATAGTTAATACATTGAGAATTTTTCAAGCTTTTATGATTGGGAAAACCTAATGTGGTATTTGTGTTGATTTTAAATTACATTTAAATCTCGACAACACTGACTCATACACTGTTGAGAATGGCTGTTGGTTTGTCCTTCTAGCAGTTTTGGAACTGAAAACCACATGAAGTCTAGCATCAGTTTGTTGTCATCATATACATTTGGTGTGTTTATTTTAACCATCTGCAAATATAGCAGTACACACAGTTTGTCCTTACAAATCCAAAATGAAGAGCTCTTACTGGGAACATAGTCCTATGCAGCTAGTCAAGGGTACACCGACAGAGAAGAGTCTGAGGAGTCAGGAGACACTGACCAGCTTGCCCTTACACATACACTGACAAATATCTTCAATAAATAGCTGAAGCTATGTGTCCCTTCATGCCTCAAAATACCCTAATGATCCCAGTCCCCATGAAACAATCCATTATAGATAAGTACCACTCCAGGTTCATTGCCTGGATATCTCTAGTCATGAAATCCTACAGACGACTGATGTTGACCTTGCCAGTGTTCATCACAGGACAGGGGTATAACAGGACATTGGATGGTGTAGTCAATAACACAGGTCTGCTCTCCATCTTGCAGCACCTCGACTCTGCAAAGACAAATGTTTGAATCTTGTGTGCTTGAAATCAGCCTCCAAGTCTTCCCATCCAAGACATTTGTCACTCTGAACTCTAAATGCAGCCTGCTCACATGCAGGCTCCACATTAATCAGGAACATCTTGACAGACAGGAGCTAGCAGGGGAGGCAGATTAAAAACACATCAAACTCCCAGACTATTAGCATATACAGTACTTTGTGTGCGATCCTGAACAGTACCCCTGCCTCAGGAGCTGTTGATCCAGTTCTGCAGTTCATAATCCAAGCTGTTCTCTGCTTGAAAATCGAAGGTTATCAAGATAACCATGATATTGTGATACCTTAGCGTTGACAAGCCACGCATGGCAAGTTGCATCAACAAATACTTACTTTCAATGTACTAGTCTCTTCTGGTTTAACACTAAGATGTTAAACCACTAAGATGGTTAAGGAAATAAAGTGGTGATGGTTAAACACTAAGATGCGTCCTTTCCAGCAAAAGACTGGAAAGGACACATAAACTGGTTTGGACTGGTTTTTCATTGAGATAGGGACACGTTACTGAGCACTCAGGATTCAAACACAAATCAGTGGTGCCACCATGCATCCAGAATTTGGGAATGGAAATAAGGCAGCTGACTAGAATCTTATGTATGTATGTATGTATATATATATATATATATATATATATATATATATATATATATATACTGTATATATACATACATACATACATACATACATACATACATACATATATATATATATATATGTATATATACGTGTATATATGTATATGTTTATACACGTTACAGTATGTTACCCTCGCTACTCACTATATAGACCGTGTATAAGTTTGAACGTTACTTGTCACATTAATGGAGGAGGGTCTGACAGGATTTGATGTGCTCGTTGATGACTCAAAACAAGCCAAAAATAACATTGTGTGTTCTTGGGCTCACACAGTGTGAGAAGAAATCATTAGTGGTGCATTAATACCAGTGATGATGTGAAATTTCAGTAGCGGCGCATGTAAGAATGAATGTATGGGAAACACTGATATATATTTATGTTTAAACTGTTTTACTCTGTGAACACAAAGGTACACAGCCTCTTAGATGGAAGATGAAGCCTTTTTTTGGATCTGAACTTTGTGAACATTTGATAAGGATTGACTCTTTCGGTAAAGATGCCAGTGCTTATTTTAAATACCTGTGAAGACTCATACTTTAGTGCAGTTCTGAAATCATGAATGCAGTATTTCCATTGTGAAAGATTGATTTATTGAGATCGACTAATTCTGTTGAATTGTGAAGTCCAAAGTATTTGGATGTTATTGTCAGCCTTCACAAACAACTTTTATGAAGTATACAGCTCATGGCAGAAAATTGCATCTGAGTGTGTGTATATGTCTTGTATACATCAAAACTGTGCGTAGGGGGATTTAAGTGGGTGCCCATGTGAGCAGTAACAGGCAGAGTGTATTCTGTAGGTAGCTGCCAAAAACTCTGTGTTCCTATGTTCTGCCTTGCCAAGCTCTCTGCCACGAGGAGAAATGAACAAAGTATTGGCCTTGTTGATGACAGGTTCCACAGAAACAGAGAAAGACAAAGTGACTGGATGTGCATATTAGTATGAAAATCATTTGTTGTGTCTCAAATCGTCTGCCTAAGGAGAAGGAAAACAAAGATGCCTCTGGTCTGGGTCAAAATTTCAAAGCGCTGCAGCTAAGAACAACAATGGATAAGTTTTAATATTTTTATTTCAGTGATGATCTTTTGCCCTTAGATTCATGTATTTGTCATCTATGAGGTGCAAATTTGACCAAAATCTCTTGGTTCATTGTTGACAGCCTAATTTCAGGAATACATTTGAGACAAGTCAGTCCAATTTTAAACGAAGGAAATAAAGTGGTGAAACAGGAAAAGAAAGGCAGAGAAGTCAACACTTCTTTATTTTCCGGAGCTGGAGTTAGGGTCAAGAGGCAGGAAATGGGAAAAGGAGAGAAGATAGAGAGAAGGAAGTTGCCTTGGGGCCTTTAGAGTCTTGAAAGATGGAGAGGAGAAAAGGGGGGAAGTAACGAGCACAAAAGGAGAGAGCCCTTTGGCTTGATCTGAGCTTCTCTTCTGAACCAACAGGGAGAGATGGGGAAGAAGTGGAGAAAGAAAAATGGAATAAGAGTGTTGAAGGGCTGCTCTAGAATATTCCTTTTGTTGATAGAATATTCCTTTATTGATCCCCCAAGGGGGAAATTTTTTTGTCACAGCAGCATCACAAAGTGCAAAAATGCAGTTATAAAAATAAGGATTGTATATTAAGAACTTAAATAAATGTTGTAATTAAGAAAAAAAATTAGAAAAGGAAGAGGGAGAAGAAAAATAAAACTATATACAATATGCACAATTTAAGTACCAGAAAAAAAGTGGTGGTGTGAGTCCAGTTTTATTGTAGTCCGTTGTAAAGTCTTATTGCAGAAGGGAGGAATGACCCGCGATAGCGCTCCATCTTGCAAGGTGGGAGTCTCAGTCTGCTGCTGAAGGAGCTGCTTAAGGCCCCCACAGTCTGGTGCAGTGGGTGAGAGGGATTGTCCAAGATGGATACAAGCTTTGCTAACATCCTCCTCTCACCCACCTCCTCCAGGGAGTCCAAGGAGAAGTCCAGGACAGAACTGGCCCTCCTGACCAGTCTGTTCAGTCTCTTCCTGTCCCTCTCAGTGCTCTGGGGTCCTCTTAGTGTGATGAGAGGACAAACAGATGGTACATTGTGTTCACATTAGCATATCTTAATCTGAAGTAACACCATGATGCATTAATGTATTGTGTATATGTCTGTGAGAGGGGGACAGAAAGGTAGTGGCATAACAAATGTAGTCATTGATAGACATAAAAGCCTCCCTGTGCTCAAGACAAGAAGCCCACTAGTCCCTGCAAATGGCTCTTCAATGCACACTGAAGTTTAGGCCTTCTCATGCAAGTTTCGTTTTCACCACTAAGCTTAGTGCATTTTGGATGAACCTAAAACTTTAATAAACATAAATAAGTTCACACCAAGGGCAAACTCTGCTGAACATCTTTATCAGCAATGCCCAAAAACAGATCTTACTCTCTGCTCGTGATCTCCCCTTGGAGGTGTGAGGAACAGCAACATTATCAAAAAGTTGTTCAAATCATGAAATCTGCTCCCCTGAACTGTCTCATCAATCTGGCAATGGTGACATGGAGTATCATGAGAGCTGCAATGGCATTGACAACTCCCACAAAGCAAGTGTGTCGGCATGGCTATGCACAGGTGTCAGCTTTATACTCCTTAGATTAGGACATACATTTAGTTACCATTAGAGGAGAGCTGTTTAATGGGGCAACAAACTCCAACAATCAGACCATTAGAAAGGTTTTAAGAGACCCTCCCAGTTTGTCTGTCTCATCACGAGCCTGTGCTCTGCTGCAAGTCACACACTGATTCATCACTGATTCAAACCAAACATTTGACCACACTTCACAGGTCAGTATGAAAAATCATCTCACATGAAGTCTGAAGAGCATCCTCTGAAATGGTAACCTGGCTGGGCAATCCAGTTGCGTGAATCACTTGCCGTTCCTTATCACAACAGTCTGGATTTGGCCAATTGGGAGCCCTAAAAGTGGGCAGGAGTACTTTCCTTGATAGACAGACTACTGTAACCAATCACCGTAACCAAACATCTGACGTCATCACAGTGCGCAACTGTGTTCCCTCCTGGGCTCTCAAGCATCGAGTAAAGTTTTGGTGGTATTTCAACGTGTGCGAGCAAACAATGTCTTTTACATCATCTTCTGCGGATATAAATGATTTCTGCCGACTTTGCAAAGTCAACTGCAGAATTAGCGACGTTCTGAATGAACAGCGGTTTGAAAAGTCCTGCAGCATGTGTTAGACGTCACCATCTACACATGGACCAATCAGGGGCTGCCTTTCCCTGTTGTACGGGGAACAGTGGAAATACAGTCACTGATTGGCCCGGTTATTTTCTGATTTCTAATACACGTTCCCAGTTGGCCGAAGTCCAGACTGTTGTGGGAAGGAACGGCAAGTGATTCACGCAACTGGATGGCCCAGCCAGGCTACTGAAATGGGGCAGTTGAGCCTATTGTGCCAGGGTCTGTTGTTGTTGTTGAGGGCCCCTCTGGTGTAAAGATCCTTTAAATATTTTATAGTACAGTTCACAGTAGAAGTTACATGCATAGTTTTGCTTTGCAATGAGGAGTAGGCAATATGTAAGGCCTGTTTAATTCCTGTTTTTACATCCATTTTAAGCTCCTTATCTAGGGTAAGGGTTACTTCACTTATGTTATGTGTGTATGTTCTGTTATGTTATGTTGTCATTATTCTTAAAACAATTAAAGGTTCAGTGTGTTCAAGGCTATGAAATCAAAACTGCAATATATTGCAACACAAAAAAATACGCCAACAATTTTACTAGATAAATGCAGTGTATTTTAAGTGCCAAGGAAACAATTGAAATTTTTAATAACACAATTATACATTTTTATAATTTAGATCTTTCAGTTTGTTTTGTAATTTTGTGAAATCAAATCCCCCCCCGTACTTCTGTCACACTGTGTACAGACCTCTGACATTGGGAGGTAGAGAGACAAGGGGAGGAGAGACTACTGTTGGAGCAACACACAACTACATAAACTTGCACTTATGAACACAGCTCCTTTATTTTTACATAAAACATTTTGTCTATGTCTGGTCCACTGCCTACCACGAGAAAAATAAAGAAGTGGTATGAAATAATATTAACAATATCCGTAACGGACTCTGTAGCAACTGGGAGTGACCTGATCCACTGCTGTTTCTTTTATTAGTTTTATTCAGTTTCCATGCTTATTCATCTTTGCTAGGTAAACACAACAATACTCCAGTTGGTCACAATTTTCAATTGAGTCCATCCATCCATCATACTTACTTATACATACTTTATACTTTATTCATAAAGCACTTTTCATACAACCGTACTGTAACACAAAGTGCTGTACAGAGACAATATAAATGATTAGGTGAAATAAGTACGCACATAAACACACACACGCACGCGCTTAGAACTCTGTTATAAATTATACTTACATTGACATCTACCCTCGGCTGACGTGCTGCCCTCCAGTTTTATTCCGAGTTGCCCTCCAGTTTTATTCCTTTAGGCCAGTACACTTCATCACTGTATGAATATTATCAAGAGGAAAATAACTGAATAAACAAACATTCTACTGAAATACTGTGCATTGTGGGAAACGGTATGCAAGGGATACTGTCCATTGCATAATTCTATTTTTCCAGAGTCAGTCCTAATGGGCCATAGTAGGGCTTTAGTTGTATTTCACATACACCATCCCACAGTCTGCATATTGGACTCCTCAGTACTGCTAGAATATAAGGCAGGTTGTGATATAGCCTGTCCGAAAACCTTTTTCACTTAATCAAGGAATATACAGGTGTCTGTGATGGTAGCAGTTTTGGGACTGGCCTGTATGTTTACATTCTACAGTCATGTGACCCTGATACAGTCGTTACCTGCACCGTGTTCCAGTGAGGGGCTGCATTGAAATGATTTTCGATGGCCATCAATTGTAAATCAATCCAGGACAAGAGATGGTGACAGCATGACCTGTTTCAGCTCATACTGTACGACTCACAATTTATTTCCTGCTTGTTCAAAAACCTGAGTGCATATGGATGTTTACCGCAATCTCTGGTGTTACTTCTGAAATTAAATAAAACCTGGTGGCGATAAAAGAAAAAGGTTTTCTTATATTTCCTCATTAAAATGAAAAAGCTCTTGTATTGTTAGTGAAACGTTGAAGGTATACAAAGGATAAGGATACAAAGGTTTTATTGATTTGTCCGCAAGAAAGTGAACTTGTTAAGCTCTCAATATGTCTAACTCAGTCCATAGTTTGGAAACAACATGAACCACTTTTGAATGTCAAGGTTTGACATGTTGGACTCCTCCACTGATTTTGCAGCTTCAGAGTGGCTCAACAGTCTTGATCAAGCTGTACAAAAGATAGTTGAGAAATAACAAAGGTGCTAGTGTGGTCTCAGGTAGACAGTAACTGTAAAACTAGCAGGGTACACAGTGGCCAGAAACTTTCTATGTAGGCCACTCTTAACAGATACAGTCATTGTTATATTCTTGTTTTTGAACACATTGAACGTGAACATCGAAACCCAAGAATCTTGAAGCTGTGAATGCTAACCGTTTTGTATTACCTGAGTAACCAGTTGGAAGTGTAATTGCTTGACAAATGACAGGAGTCAAGATAAAACATTAAAATAGTTCATACTTAGTTGCAACCATATCAACAAATTAATTCTGCAAGTCATCACTTTAAATCTCTTAACTCTAAGCTAAGTTGGCATTAAAAGCTCCTCTCAACATCACCCCAATGGCATTCATCTTTATCGTTTTCTTCTTCCCTGCTGAGCCGTCTCCCAAAACCACTGCCTCTTTTTGACTGATGCTGAGCCATTTTGGGTTTTTTTCTCCCCACTTCCTTGGTTTCACATCTCTTGCCAAGTTGTTGCTCAACTGACTCGGAGGTACCACATTACCGCTGTAAGGACATTTTGGTCTAGTTTTCTAATCTATGCACAGCATCTGACTGAAGCTGGGGCTCGATGCATAATGAATAACAAGAAATAAATGATGAAAAAGTTGGAGACACCTGGGCACCATCTGTGTCAAGAAGCTTCTATCTTTGGTTACTCCCTCCCTTTCTCTTCCTTTCTATCAATCCCTGATTTATTCTCTGTTTCAAGGCGAGACACCTTCACAGAGAAAGATGCTGTCAACATTGAAAATGTTTGTGAAACAAAGTTGAAGTTGTGCTGCAGCTTCAGAGAGTTTAAGCCATTTTCACTTTTTGGATTTTGGACGGGGGGCTTTTTTTGTAGAGAGTTATGTGTTCGACAAAGTTAGAGGGTTTTGCTGGCATGACTCATGGACAGGGAGGGAATGATATACAGCAATATACTCCATCATCTGCTTTCCTTCTCCATCCCCTATCATTGACTTTAAAGATAAAGGCACTGGCTCTGCCCTGAAAACGGATGAAAGCTGTCCTCCGCAAAAAACGTCTATCCAACCTTTCTCTGAACTCACAAGCCTTCTGTAAATATTTTCAGTTTTGTATATAAAAAAAAGCAGAAGAAATGCCTGTATCTCTTGAATTCCATCAGTTATCTATTTCAAATGAATTCAGTGTCAATATCAAACTATTTTCTTGATAAAGATGACTTTTGATGTTCAGCATATATTCATTCATTGACACTTTTCTTGATCTTTCTGAGATTGTTTGAACACTGTCTTTTCACCACAGTCAGCCTTCTCTGTTGGCACAGTTTATCAGGTTGAAAACTGGCCTGAGGTCCCACAATACTTCTGCCCTTAACTTCCACTCCTTACCCGCTCTGATCCTCAAATGTTGGCTTTTTATCTTGACCCCATTTCAACTGCAAAACCAAAGGTGAGCCTGCCTTTGATGTTTTGGACCAAACCCTGAGGAGTCATTTTCCCCAATCTAACAGATTTGCTGAATCTTTCGACTGTTTTCTGCAGCTTCTAAAAATCCATCTTTATAGATGAAGATTTTTTAAGTCTTTCTCTCCTTCTTTGTGAAAAGTATCTCTTTCTCAGAAACAAGTACAGTTAATGTTCCTCAAACCTGCAGAAAGGTTGAAAACACTTCATTCACTGTGGATGAACTACATAGTGCAGCTAATGGCTAAATCGTTTTCTGGCCTGCTTTGAGGTTAATGTTTCTTCCTTCGCTTCCTGCATCCTCTGCATTTTTTGTCGCTTCTTCTCCTGTGTCTATTTCTTCTCTTTTTTTCATCTTTAACTTCTTTCTTTCCTCTTCTACTCAGAAGATAACAGAAATAACTTGTGCTGAATTATCTTTTTTTGTTTGTTTGCTCAGTGTTCAAACAAACATCAAATAGTTGACAGTTGACCCGGACCAGCCCAATGACACCTAGTATCGTTCTTGATTTGATTAGTCACATTATTATGGTTTCAAGCAAGTCTGCCTTGTCAAAGCTAAGGATTTGAGTCATGAGACAGAAAATGGACTTGCAGTTTGTCAATTCCACATCCCTACTGTTGTTCCAGCAGCATTATTGTTCACAGAGCATCAAAGGATTAACAGCATGGCACACTGTTAATTTACAAAGCTGAGACTGAAGTAAGCCTTGGGTCTTAATTGTCCAGAGGTCTGGCCATGACAATTCAAACCAGAGAAAACCCCTTCACTAGGGTGGGGTCTCATAGATGTTGCTAGCCCAGGCTCAGTTTAATTCTGTCAGAAGTCGTGATCCAGCTTCAGGACCAAAAACCTTTTTTTTGATGGGATAAATTTAATGATTGGTTGTCACCACTAGAATGAATAGCTCACAGGCTGGCTCGGGAGTTTCTGGTGATGCTATTGTTCCAAAGAAGGGGAACAAATAGCCCACATTTGTATTGTCCCATGTTGTAATATTGTATGAGGAAAGCCAGGTCTCACCCACAGTTTCTGCTTGCAGCCCAGAGTTTAAATCCCACAGTGACCAAGTCTTGCTTGCCATTATTTCTATTAACTGTTATCTCTGCTAAGGTTGTTTTTGAAACAAAAAGTCAAGGTCAGGAAACACCAACAATGGCCAGTGAATCTAAATCTGCTCACTACCCACCACCCATGACTGGTGTGTGGTTTTTAGTAGTCATGGCATTTGTTGCAATGAAAAAATTGGTCCTTTTTTTCCTTTCTGTATAACAGCTCATCAAGTAAGTAATGCGTAAGTAATTTACATTTTCAATAAATGAGCCAAAATTCAGCATAAGTGTGAACGAATATACAGGGCTTTATTAAATTCTCTTGTAAGACAATGTAAACATGTTATCAAGGGTTTCAAGGGCAGTAAAACAGTGACCTGATCTTAACAAATGTAGCCTGTACAATCTCATAAAGGCACGTGGGCAAGGATGGAATGTAGGTTATTTGAATTCTAAGTTTGGAGAATCATGACACCCCGGCCCTCTGAAAATGCTGAACAACATTAACTGTTTATGAACAAAACTTGTCTTAAAAAATCATTCTTATATAGCGATTACCTAGTTTAATTACTGTAAAATAGATGTATATAATACACCTTTAATACCTTTGTGTCATCTAAAAAGTAAGCTGCATCCTTCTACACTGGTGAAACCAATATACCTGAGTAAAATGCACACAGAAGCATTTCTTTGAAACTGGCTCAAGAGGCAAGCCACTGACAGCTGGCTCCAGAGTGAGGTGAACCAGTGTAGTGGCGCCACTTTCGATCATCTTTCCTTCATTGTTTAGTCATAACCATGCACCTAAAGAAAATGTGAAAGAGATAGACAGGTGCATAGAAATATGAAATAAATAAATAAATAAATGTCTTTGAAAGACTATCAGTGGTTTTAGTTGAGAGATTACATACAACCAGAGTTTCTTAATGTACATAAACACATAAACGTTTTTTACATGTTTTTAACACTCATTTATTTCATGTGTTGCTTCATTTGTACAGGAATCATCGATTGGCATTTTAAAAGGTTCAGTCATATTGTACTGTGGGGCTTTCATGCTTACGAGGACAATAATTTTGGCTTTGTAGACTCATATGTAAACAAAAAGTAGAATTTACAGTCAGGGAATATTCTTTGTGATAAAAAAAACTTGCAATGTCACACAAAAAGAAACATTGCAAAGCAATTTTCAGATGTGTGTGTAATTCAGTGTCACCGGTTAAACATAATGAAAAAATGTTCATTTATGTTGCAGATTTAGTAGTTTAGTACTAATCTGTCTGTCTATTTGTGTCGAACCTTTGGGGATGACAGCTGGATACCGGATATTGATCCTCAGTGACTTGCAGAGTTTTCAAATTCACTTTTATCCAGGACTCTTTCAGAGGATTCAGCAGAGTCTTGTGAAGTTTAAGTGTGTCTCATCTTTTCTCATTTCATATTTTCCCTAAAATGTTTTAGGCTTTGGGTATAGTGATGGCACAGGACAAGCCTCTCCAGTCAGCCCTCCTGGCTTGTCCCTGGACTTCAAACAGACCTGCCATCACTTTGATGTTGCTCAGGGTGATTGTCCTGCTGGAAATTAATCGTTTCTCACACAACTTGGAGCAACTTTCTGTCAACGCTCTCTTTAGTTAATGTGATCCTCTGGATGTCACATCTCAAGGATTCTGAAGGAGTCTGGAAAATGTCTGTAACATGTAGTGCCAGGCATGAAGCTTTTTGCTGTCGTTACGTACATCCTGGTATATTATAGTTTACAGTTATTTCTGTTTCCCATGCCTAACGTTTTGAAAGCAACCTAACAACCAACCTGTACAATCTTTCTTTTTTTTGCACTCTGTTGTTGGGATACCAAGCTTTAACCTGTAGTATCTGATTCAAAAGGGTGGAGGTTATCAATGGTGAAAATGGACCAACACAAACAGCAATATTTTTCCTCCTGGCCTGCAGCCTTCTCTCAAATATTACTCAACTTACTCTTGTGATCTACAGCCACATGCCAACAAGAAAGAACACAAAGTGCTGAATATCCTAAATCGTTGCTCTTCGTTTACTGTTTGTCAATCAATATATTCATTCAAACTTGACTGACAGAAAAAAATATTATTCTTACTCTAAAACATTCATGTACACCCTCAGCATTCCTTCACCTTTGCAAAAACTAGCAATAGAGAAGCACTGATTGCAATTTCTTAGGCTGCTTTAAAAAAATTTTAAGCTCTGACCTGCTAATTTCTATTTTTTGTTGATTTCTAGTTTTTCTTTCTTTAACCAAGGAGAATTGACAACAACATCAAACCTGTCTTGCAAAATTTTTTTGTTTAAGCTTCGTTCCCTCCTAGAAAACAGCATTTTATTTTTTAGCTATGACTTATGGTGGTTTGAATTGATGGTCTCCTCAGCTGCAGCTCTTCAGCCCTCTTTTTACTGACTCCTGGAGGAATTCTGAATTATCTGACAGATAACCAAAGTTGATGGGCGGCTGTGGTTCAGCTGGTTGACAGTAGAGCACCAAGACCTTGGAACAACCTTAATAGTTAGTCACTCTACCTCTGCCTTAACTTCTCAGAGAAAACAGACAGTTGTGCAAAAACGTTAAGATGTTTTTTTTTCTCTTTTTAAACAGACAGTTTATGATTTTAAAAGCATTGGTGCCAGTCATGGCTCTCGACATCTTACTGTAAATATAATTTATAGACAGATTATGCCGCTTAACCTGATGTCAACACCGTCCTTCCGGCTTTGCTCCAGGACAAGCTTTCCCTGCTCCACGTGCCTGACTCCACCTGCAGGTGGATCACAGACTTCCTGACGGACCGGAGTCAGTGTGAGCGGCTGCGGAAGAATGTCTTCGGACACTCGGGCTCTCAGCACAGGATCTCCACAGGGCTGTGTACTTTCCCCTCTGCTCTTCTCCCTGTACACCAACTGCTTCACCTCCAGCCATGATTCCGTAAAGCTCATCAAGTTTGTGGATGACACCACCCTCATCGGACTCATTTCGGATGGAGATGAGTCTGCCTACAGGTTGGAGGTGGACCGGCTGGTGACCTGGTGCAGCAGCAACAACCTAGAGCTCAACGCCCAGAAGACAGTGGAGATGATTGTGGACTTCAGGAAAGCCACAGCCCCTCTGCCCTCCCTCGACCTCACCGACTCCCCCATCACCACTGTGGACTGTTACCGCTTCCTCGGCACCACCATCACCCAGGACCTCAAGTGGGAGCCAACTATCAGCTCCCTCATCAAAAAGGCCCAGCAGAGGATGTACTTCCTGCGGCAGCTGAGGAAAGCCAAGCTGCCGGTCCAGCTGATGGTGCAGTTCTACACGGCCATCATCGAGTCCATCCTCAGCTCCTCCATCATGGTGTGGTACGCCGGGGCCACTGCCAGGGACAGACACAGACTGCAGTGCATTGTTGGCTCTGCTGAGAAGGTGATCAGCTGTAGCCTTCCATCTCTCCATGATCTGTACGTCTCCAGGACTCGGGGCCGAGCAGGTCGGATCACAGCTGACCCTTTTCACCCTGCACATGGACTATTTGAGACACTATCCTCAGGCAGGAGGCTACGGTCCATTCAGACCAGAACCTTCCGCCATAAGAACAGTTTCTTCCCCTCTGCCGTTAGACTCATGAACACTTTATAACTCAGTCACTTTATCACTGGTCACTTTAGTTTAATGTACTTTGGATTTTTTAATTGCACTCCTCCCACTGCACTGTAGTTCAAGATTGTTTAGTTGTACATAGCCTTTTATACTTATTGCACATAGCATTGTACATAAGCTTTTATACTTTTATATTTTTATATACTTTATATATTTCTTGCATGCTCTTATTAGTTTTTATTCTAGTATTTTATATTTCTCTCTGTTTATTGTTGCACCATCATGCCAAAACAAATTCCTAGTCTGTGAACCCTGTTCATCGACAATGGCAATAAAACCCCTTTTGATTCTGATTCTGAAATATCTTTCAAAACAGTTTCTCTTGTGGGATGTCTGCGGTTGCTTTGGGTAATGAACAACAAACCGTGATTGCAACATGGAAGATTTTGAATATCCTACAATGTTTGCTATTTTCTCATTAAAAGAAATGCTGCATATCTTTAAAAGTAAGACAACTTCAAACTATTTCATACATTCAAAGCTCGTTTTGCACATTTTTTAGAAGGAGGTAAAATGCCATCCGTGGTTTCAGTATGAATATTTCATGCATTTCTTTAGAAAATCAATATATTATTATGTTACTCTGTGTCATAATGCACAGGTGGGAAACAACAACAACAAACTGGCACAGTTTTCATCATGCAAATGGTTTCACATGATGGTTTTGATCCAAAACACATCCAGTCACTGAAGTGTTCTTTGACACCAGCACTATTTCTATTTCTAAGACACACCCACACCACCCACACCAGATTGCTCACTGTCAACTTGTTGACATAGGCTGCTATGGGAGTGAATGGAGCTCCCTGTATTGATTGTCAGTGATAATTTTGAAGGTGCAATCATTAACCCTGTCACTGTGAAAGATTGTGACACTGTTCAGGCTTGAAGGAAGCCAACATACGAGGCACACCAAACTCCACTTTGTTCACCTTGCACATGCTGTGCACTTTGTGTTGATGGCATGAAATGTGAGTCATCACTTGTCATTGGATGACCTGCTTGAAGGATGACAATATCTACCTCATTGCTCACACAGTGCGCCTCTCATCTATGCTGCAGTGCTCTTCTGGAGGAGCGTGTTTTCCAACTTGAATGGTTGTCATTTCAGTTGAGCCCTTGAAAACGATGTTTGCAGTGTAATGGAACATTGCACCTAGGTCACAAACACACAAATGGAATATTGAAAAATGGAAGTGTCTACCTACTTGGTGTCAGGTTGTCAGCTGACTGATTGCATCTTGGGAAATATCTGACTCTGTTGCCCCTGAGAGATAGATGAGATTTCTCTTGGAATGGTGGAGGGGTTGAAGATCTAAGACATATTTGTGTCCAGATTTGCAGTTTCTATGTGAAGGAGTTCAACAATTTCACACCACCGTTTTATGTGTGTTTTGCAGATAGTGGTAAACTGAAGACTATTGAAGGAGCCCACATGGACTGCGTGGTAAAAAACCACCCTGCTTTGGTTTCTGTGATGCACCTCCTTCCCGAGAATGTCCTGGTGTCTGGAGATGACAACATCCCTGGGCTTGCAGCCTCTCCAACAGGTAAGCATTATACCCAAGGAGGGTCAGAGGTCGCTGCATTATCATAGTTTTTACATCCAGTTTAAGCTAAAGAAAATAACAGCAATGCTTTTGATGTAACAAAAGAACAAATCTGTTATTAGATCTTTGTCCCAGTTCACTGGAGAGCCTGGGCTGACAGGGTGAGAAGACTCTTACAGTATTCTGGAAGAAAAAAAAAAACAGCTTGCTTTGCCCCGGTGTCTTTTGGGCTTATTGCAGAGGAACTTAACATAACAAGCACTTTTCATGTACACGGCTCAAAATAGATAGATCCAAAAATAAATAAATAAAGGGAGCACATACTGTAATAGTCACTGTGTAGCTTTAAGTCAGTCACAATTCCAGGATATTGGCCTGTCCAGTTAATCATCAGGAATGAGTGTAAATCCCTTTTACCTGCTGCTGAACCAATGGAACAGACAACAAGTGGATTGGAGCTGCGATTAGCAAAACAGCCCCTTTATGAAGTGGTTTTACAGGAGGTGGCCACAGATCATTTCCCTCAACTCATCTTACATAAAGCTGTCTCTGCAGCCCACAGAAGTTACTCAGGTGGTGCAGCTCCTAGAAGATGGAACATCCATTCACGCTGAGGCCAGAAGGTTTGCCAAGAGCGTGGAGAAGATACAGGGAGACAGGCCAGTACATCAGGAGAGGTGACGGGGCTGTAGGAGGGCAACAACCCAGCAGCAGGACCGCTGCCAGAAGGGAGGAGAACTGCCAGAGCCCTTCAAAATGACCTACAACAGGCCACTTGTGTTCATGTGTCTGACCAAACCTTCAGAAACAGACCCCATGAGGGTGGCATCAGGGCCTGACATCCACATGTGGGGCCTGTGTTCACAGTCTGGCACCTAGAAGTCAAATTTGCATATGCCAGAAAACACCAGAATATTTCCATTTCCCATTTTTCTTGACAGATGAGTCTGGAGACTCTGTCATGTTCTGAACTATATCCTGCTGCCCTCAACATCCTTCAGCATGACTGGTTTGGTGGTGGGTCAGTGATGATCTGGGGAGGCACATACTTGAACCTCCAAGCACTAGTCAGAGGTACCCTGACTGCTGTTAGGTACCGGTATGAGATCCTCAGACCTGTTGTCAAAGCATATGCTGGTGCAGTGGGCCCTGGGCTCATTCTGGCCTAATGTGGCTGGAGAGTGTCAGCAGGTTCTGTATGATGAAGGCATTGATGCTACTGACTGGCCCCCTTGACCTGAATCTGATGGAGCACCTTTGGGACATCATGTTTCATTTCAGCCACTGCTGCCATGTCACACCACAGACTGTCCAGGAGATAACCGGTGTCCTGATGCAGGTTTGGGAGGAGATTCCCCAGAAGACCATCCATCATCTCATCAGGAGCATACATGTTGGAGGGAGTGCATACAGGCATGTGGAGGCCATACACACTCCTGAACAACTCTGTGAGTCATCTTTAGGAAATTCCCAGCGGTTAGATCAGCCTAGGATCTAATTTTTCCACCTGGGTTTTGATGATGATTCTGAATCCACTTTTCATTGGATTAATGCTTGTGGTTGTTCTTGCATTGTACTCAATGTTATCAGTAAAGATTTTTAACTGGAATGTTTCATTCACTGAGATACCGAGTATGTGAGTCAAGTGTTCCCTTTTTCTTTATTAGCAGTGTTTTTGGTGTGTGTTTTTTTCCCTGAATTTTAGGCCTTTCTTTTCAGAACTGACAATAAATCTATGTCGGTCTGAAAATGTAGTGCATCTTCTGAATGCAAATACAGAGTTGTGTAAGATTTTGAAATAACAGTGGCACTGCATGCCTTCATTTGAGCACTACAGATAACCAATTCCTTTCCTTTTCATCTGTCAAAAAGAATTGAACTAGTTAGAAAAAAGAGAGAGGCTTACCAAACTCAAGCACATATCAGGTTACATGACATACATAAAATACTTCACCTTAAACTCTCTTTTCTTTTTCCAACTGTCAAAATAACACCCAGGACAGTCATTATTGCAGCTGTTAGAGTTATTTTCTGGAAACTTAGTCCCATCAGAAGTGAAAATGTCTGCAGTACTTAGAAAGTAAGTTTCCAAGGGGAATGTAATGAAGTCTGACAGAGCAGAGCTATAATCATTGGGAGTCAGTGGGAGGTATGGTAGCCGGCTAATCCTCTTCATGTTCTGGGGCTGTGAGCAGCAGAGACCTAAGCTGCCTTTTAAGACCACAGCCACCAGTTTGATATTCACGCCACATTCGGAACAGTCCAACTCTGTGCTCTAGAGACAAGGAAAGCAATGAAACGCTTGATTGCTGCATTACTCTTGAAGAGATTACAATCACAAAGGCTGTTTTCTCTTTGTTGTGTCTGAAAGGGGTGATTGTGGACTTCACAGCCTGTCCTGCATCATCCATTGACTGCAATGCTCTCTTCCATCCATTCTGATCTGGTTTACACCAAGTATCAAGAGTCTTTTTGTTCGACTGTTTGACACATGCACTGATATCTCTCTTTGGAATGAATATTTCAGTGATTGGCATTTAACAGCAAACCACTGATCAGTGAAGCAGTAGTTCAGACAGACCTGCTGTCTCTCAGTCTCTCTGATCCAAAAATGTTCAGATCAAAGACAGAGTGTTGTTGACCCTGTTAACATTTGCTGTCTAATAAAGGTGGATTCCTCACTAAGCTAATGGATATATCTGATAGGAAAATTAACAAATGGCAACAGATGGTTGGTCTGGTTTGAAAACGTTATTTGTAGAAAAAAAACATGGTTTATTAAAATGCCACTCATACCAGAGTCATTCATATCCTCTTGACTGTCCATTCCCACTGCCTGCCTTTCTTTGCAAAAGCCCTGTAAAACTGGTAGATTGAGTACAACTACAAACCATCATCTTTGTCCAAGGTAAAGCTATAGGTTACCATCTACATTTTTCATGGGAGTTTTATTTATGAAGCTCAAACTGTTAGATACATTCAAAATCATGTATGAAACAGAATCAGATCTCTGAATTTGAAATGAGACCAAAAGGGATTCTTTCACTGAATTACATGACTTGTGGTTCTGGGTCAGGGTAGTGGTTAAAAATCCAGATCTTGACTCTTGACTCTGAAGGAAAATATTAAATCCAGAAGAAAGAAAGAAAGAAAGAAGCTAGGTTAGGTTGTATCATGGCTTTTATGGTTGTATCATAGCAAGCCATGGCAACGCTATACGGCAAACTGCTTTCTGGTGGGCACTAATCAAAACGCTTCAATACCTTGCCTTTATCTTTACCTGTCCTCCACTTTATTGGAAGGATGAATATTACTATCATATTTAACACTTAGAACCCAACCATATCCTCTGGCAATGACATTTGGTGGCTGTGAGCCCACCCTTCAGATGCTCTTCATATGTCCCGAGTTGCACCCACCTCAGAGAAACTAAATCTGATCTAAACCAGAATTGTGCATTGTTTTCAGACTCTATACTTCCTCTCTGATCCCTCCTCAATATCTTTACATGATTATTAGATAAAAAATAAATAAATAAATAAAATTTAAAAAAAAATAAACTTGTTTCTCACTCTGGTGAATTGAAATATCGTTATTTAAACCTCTGTCTGAAACGCTCCATTTTAGCTGATGCCCCCCAGTTTTAAGCAGTTTACACTTACAGTTTACATTTATTTTCCAGGGTTATGAGAACAGACATTTATCTTGTGATTTGAATCTTGATTGATTTAAAGCAGTTCTTGAGAATGTAGAAAAGCATGTAATACTGCACCTTTTACTGCACCAATACTGCACCATCAGATGAAAAATTCAAATTTTCATCTGATGTTGGTGCTAGAGAAAGAAGCCACCAAGGTTCATCAAATTACGCCCAGAAGTTTGAAACAGATGTCCAATCATTTCAGTCACCAGGTATGCATCAACCGAGGGCACTAAAGGGAAAAATATATGGATCTCCAAAGTAGTTGACTGATTGACTGACAGATATTTATTATCCTACAAAGAGTATGCTTTGACCCTTAAAAATACACTCAGACATACATGTACATTTTGAAGTAGCAGATCTATCAAGCATAGGGTAAGGCAGGCCGTTAAAAAGCTGCTGTGAACAGCAAGTGTCTCTGGAAACCAGCCCTTTGGTACTGAGTTGACACAACCAATAAAGAAATATGGCGAAGTTAGCTCACTCTCTAAGACAACTCACACACACATAAGTAATATCAGCATGGCTGATGGCATAAAACACTGTGTCATGCATTTTTCACTTGACCTCTCTCTTCTTCATTTCCAGAACATTTGGGATGCCATGATAAATTTTCAGGAGATGATAGGAAATATTGGGGGAAGTTTAAAAATGGGTCACACTGATAAATTTCAAAAGTGTAACACAACTTTCTCCATGCATTCATTTCACATGACAGTGTTTTCATTTTTCATCTTAAGGAGCAGAAGTCCCTAAAGTGTAAAACAGTGACTCTTCCTTAAGAGAACATCAAGTGACAAAAGCTCTCGGTATCAAATATAAAGTATAAAGTGGTGGCAGCCTTCAAGAGTTTGAAATATGGATTTGGAACAATTAGTCCAAAGACTATCTACCATAATAACACTAAATTTCATCAAGAGATTCATCATTGACACGACAGTCAAAGTCATTTGGTCATTTTTGATTTCGAAAAAAAGTAATGGATTAAACAACTGAAATAAATGAGCAATAAATGAATTGATAGACTAATGGATTAAAGGTAACAGTACCAGTAAATAAACACCATGCAAAAAGGGTTAACCTGAACTATTAAGAAAAGTATTGAAGTTGCACAAACAAACAAACAGACAAAAAATAAAAAATAAAAACACAGCACACATTTGTTCAACCTTTCATTGGATGTCATACATATCTATATGTACATCTGTAGCCATCATTAAAAAAAGCAGGGAACTTCATCTCCAGGAATCGCCAAAGGTGTGCAAGCAACTCTTCAAGCATGCTATGTAGTGACTCCACATTAGAGCTTAGGTCAAGTAGGGCCTCCTCCTCTTGTATGATCTGTTCATCACAGGGCTCTGCCGCTAAGCTGAATGGATTTTTCACCCACTGAATCTTGACAAATTCCTCTCCAAAATGATTGCCAAACTGCTCCTGCAGCCACTTGAAATTCACAGGGGCCACCTCGTATGCAGAGGCAAAGGCCAGCTACTTTCTCCAAATGTTCCTACAAAGTTACAACTTTTTAACATTCCCACTCAGCCCTGTTCCTGAAAAGCAGACTGTGGATCTAACTTTTCCTTAATGATTACACTTTACTGCACCATTAGTCTTCCTTAACATATCAGACAAACAGTCCAACCCTTTCAACCTACCCCTATCCTCCATAAAGTATTAATCAATTAAGCTTATTTGGGTGAGAAACGCATGACCTCTTCATGCTACTCCGAGGCAGTGAGAACCATTTTACAGGAAGAACAGAGGAAACGTGTACCGATATAATTACTGAAGAGGAAAAACAGATGATTGCAACACTTTATTGCCCTTGTTTCGAGTCAATGTGGTTATCTTTTAATGAAGTCATTCAAGGCTGAGGTATGAGCTGGCACAAAATGACAAAACAGAAACTCCACCTGGACATTTAGGTCTTTGATGTAGTGCACAGAGATAATTAGCTGGGAGCAGTTGGCTGCATTGATGAACTTGTCAAATTGAATGGAGAATAAGAGACTCTAACATATAGTGTCAAACAGCTGCTCCTTCACAATCAATACAGTGTCAAACATATGGTGCTGGGCAGTGTTATCAGCAAAGGGGAAACATCCAGCTTGGCCCAGTGTTGTGAGACTTCACTACACTTGCATTGTGTGAATTTACTGATACTGGTGTCTCACTTGTCTTGTATTTTATTCGTGTATTTTTCATTATTTCCTTTATCATATTCTTCCTACTACAGCAGTTTTACAACTATGCTTGGCTGTTTGGTTTCAGGTTAAAGAGTTTGCAGGGACTTGTCCTGTTGTTAGCTATCACCTCTTGGCAACCCGACCTTTGTGACCAGCAGAAGACTTGTTAAATAAAAGTCCATATTAGAAAATAAATTCTAGTCATTCTGAGTTTCTTCCAGAACATCATACTGGGTATGCAATGTTTCAAAAGATTGGTGATATTGTATTATTGAAATCTGGATTGCTTTAAAACTCTTTGCAAACATGGTGCTAAAAAATATTGTGGTATAGCAGTTGAGCAAAAAGCAACATAGCAAGTGATCTAACTTTTATGAGTTTGGTTGTGGGTTAGCAAACTGCTGCTACTGTCGGTGGGGTTAACATGCAAAGAAAACAGGCTCCCAGAACCAGCCCACCAGTTCTAAGCAGCACGACTCCCAGCTCTCCTGTAAAAATGACATAGAAAAACACCAGCAATGTAGAGAATAAGCTGAATATCTCTGGCCAACTATTGTGTGGGTGTTTCCAAGACATGTTTTTTTTTAGTCCAATTTAAAAAAGACAGAACTTTGAGAGAGGAAAAAAAAACACATTCCTTTCATTCCACTAAAATAATGCACAGCTTACATACAGCGAGTATGCTGCAAAACAGTAGTATTTAGACACAGAGTATAGTGAATTAACAACTCAACTTGTTGAAGGAGCCATTTGTACTGCTGTCTTATTGTGTACTCGGGTACAGATGTAACACATGGATTAAACTGCTATGTCAGTTTCAACAAGTACCACAACAACAGCAATTAAAACATACCATGTCTAAGTAATCACAATTAGGACCATGACAAATGAATATAGAAACAAGCCAATCATCTTCACTGTTGTTTGATAAGACGCATGTTGTCAGTTCTTTGTTGGACTGCTGCAGTACGACTATACTCACCAGCTGCAGCACAGTCATGGCTCAGAATAGCTCACTGCAAATGCTGTGCTGATCAATTACTTTGAATCCTTTGTATTATTTGTGGTATAATGGGTTACACAAGTGTTGTCACTAATGAGTTAACTGGTAAGAAATGCTCTAATTGTGGCATCCCAAATAAGAATTGCATGCCTCACTTATTGATTGATATCGTGGCTTGACGTTACATTCGCTATGTTTACATTTTTACCAGGTGACGCTCTGCTGAAGCCTCAGCTGCTCAAGATGCTGCCCTTCACCCTAGACAGACTGACCCTATCCCTCCAGCCCTCCCTAGAGAAGTTTGAGAGCCAGCTGCTGCAGCTGATCAATGCTGACTGCCATAACACGGTAAGATCAGTCTTCCATAATTCACACAGCCTTGATAGTCCAAGCCTATGACACATTGAGGACAATGAGAAGTTTTTCATGAGAGTCTCTGCACAGTGTTCAATTCTTTTTTGTAGAGTGAGCCCACAGTATGGACATCTTACACCTTGATATAAATCTAGAGGAAAACAACAAATGTTCCTGTAGTTGTAGTTGATATTTATGTGCATTTATTAGACTGGTAACATTATAAATATCCTTTGGGGAGAATAGTTGACGACATTCCTGAAATTCAAGATTGCACCAACAGCCTTGCTACACCGCTGCCAAGATTATTTTCTCCAGCCTTATGCTTTGCTTTATCTCACTTTCCATTTCTTTAGTGTGCGAGCACAAGCCATTTTACAGCTGCCAGTACAATTTAAGGCACATCACCTCCCAAACTAAATGGAGCTTATCTATTCTGTTTCCTTATTCTTTTTCATTGAAACCCAGTTGGTTAACAGTATATGACAGGTGTAGCTATGGACTAGCAATTATTTTTACAGAGGCTCTGCATGGGCCTATCTGTTCACTTCAGCTTAAGTGAGATATGTCTTTGGTAGGGATGAGAATTGATATGACAATACTGTCATTCTCTATTTCTTTCCTGCTGTGCTTTGATTCTGAAGGACCAAATCCTCAAACTCAAACACATGGGCTTTAGGGAATGTTTAGACTTTCTTAAATGGAGTAAGCGGTTGCTGTCATGGCCTGTACATTAGTTTTTTGAAGAAAATACTTGCCATTATTCTTTTCATCCACTGAACTCATCTAATTGGCCATGGTCTCTGGGAGACATTGCCATGCAAATATCTGCCAGATGCATTCACACTGCTGTTAACTGTACCATCAAGACATCAGTCACTCAGTCAGTCAGTGGAATAATGATATTAACTTTGGTTGGTATCAGATAATGACAAACGTTTTCTTGTATCCTGTTATTGTATTTATGGTGCAGGTCTGTATGGTGATGGGTATTAGTGCGTATTGGGTTGGTGCCAAAAGCACTGTGGACAAGCAGTGCTCTTGTGATTATTTGAAAGTAACCATCTGCCTTTATACCTGGCAGTCCACACATGCCAGCTGTCTGCCGAACACTGGTCCGGTTGTTTCTGTTATTAGTTCTACTAAATGAGGATCATTTGTACATTTGAGAAGCTCTGTCCTCTACTGTGCGATGTACACATAAAATATGCCTGTCTGTCTGTCTGCGTCAGCCCAGCTTGCATATGTGCACTCGCAGGTGTGTGTGTGTGTGCTGCTCTAGAAGTACTGCAAACTCAGGGAAAAACTAAGTATGTATTAAAAAGTTGTCCTAATGCACTGCACTGTCTGTTCTGAGCTTATAGAGTAGGAGAAATCATAGGGCTACGTGCATAATTCCATTCAATCTATCCAGGTAAGGTGAATTGTTGTTGTTGTCAAAGAATTCTTCTTCTTCTTGTCTGATGCAGAATACTGTCTTAACTTTTGTAGCATATCCAACTGTGGTGTATCACAATGGACAGCATCACTTGTCACAGATTAAAACAAAGCACAGACAGTGGCTGTTCTCAACTCCCAATATGAATAGGGGGATCAATCAGAGCCCTATGAGGATGATCCTTAATGTGACAACTGTCACTCAGTTATGTCTGATCTGCACATTTGTCTGCATGTACACGTGTTTCTTTGTCTTGCTTTGGAATTAATTACCGCCAGCATCAACATGTTGGCCCTTTTTAAACAAACAAATTGGCCCCCTAGTGTCGTATAGCTTTGATAAACTGGCACTATACAACTCCAGCTCCTTACCAGCTTTACCCTCATACCCAAATATTGTCACCCCTGGCGCTGGAAACAGTGGAGCAGGCGGCTGAATGCAAGGTGTCTAAATGGCACTTGATCAAGAAACAGATGATATTGCCAGAGCTTTGTTCACGTATTTGTTCAGTTTATGCTTGATACTGATGGTCTTTAGCTCCTGGTCAGTACAATCACATGTCATCATGTACAAACATCAAACCAGATTTCAAGAGAAGTCTTTGAATAAATACAACTTTTGCTTACATATCTCAATAAAAGATCAGAATTAAAGAAATGAAACACAATGAGAGTACTAATGCAGAATGTCAGTATTTTCTCTATTTCCTCTTTCTCTTTTGATATGACTGGAGACTTTAATGGGACCTTGCCCAGGGCCACCATCAGATCCGTGTGTGAGGGTGGTGTCTTTCATGAGACCAACTTAGCTTCCCTAAGAGAACTGCCAAAAGAACCTCAAGAGAGGCAGTTCTTTAGGGACAAGCAAACCAATTTAAATTTAGTCATACATAAAGGGAGTCTTTACAGAGAATCAGAACTCCCTCCGTTGCTTTAGTGCTAAGTCCAAGGTCCCTGTCATCGGACCAAGCAGCAACTGAAGTCACTGCCGGGCTTGATTATGTAACTGAAAAAGGACTCCAGTGACAGCCATTAATATATTTCTTTACAAATGGACTCCAGAAAATCCTAATTTAATTGTCAGATTGACATCGAGTTTGTCTGAGCACATGTTCTACTTTCAAATATATAGACCCCACCCTCAGGACATTAACCATTACAGCAATTCAAACAGATCAAAACAGGCAGGAACCAAGGACGGAACGAAAAACAATCCAAAGCTAGTATTTAAAGCCTGTGTCTATAGATAAAGAAAAAAGAAGGGAGCTTTGTAGGAGCACAAATGTAACAAAGTCATAAAGTTTTTTAAAAGTCAAAAGCTCGTATTTATATCCATTATCTATGGCTGTAAAAACATGTACACAGAAGGGTGCAGGGGATCTGGACAGTCACTGAACTCAGCAACTCAACAGCTCTTCTCTGTGGGACAGAAACGTCTGTGGTTGGCCAGAAACTCACTAAGTTTGTCACCTGAAAGTCGCTGCATTTCATGAAATGAATCTGATACTAAACTCTGATGACCCCACTTTTTTAAAGATATATTTTGACGACAAAAAGTCTTGTATTCAGGTCAGTGTGGTAGTACACTGAAATATCCTATCTGTGTTAAATACCTAATTTTGATGTGGCAAAACCCCATACCAAGAATCATTCTTTCTTAACAGCAAAAGCAACACCAGGAACAACCTGGGTACACACGTCATATCAAATTAATCTGTCTAAAGCAGTCTTGCCCATTTATCTTCAAACTGCTAATGCTGTGGTGATTGTGTCTCAGACTGGTCTTAATAAACAGGAAATAATGACAGTCACACAGACACGGGTGTGAGAACAGCTCCAAAGTCACTTCAAGCATAAG
Organism: Xyrichtys novacula; assembly: GCA_962446985.1. Classification (NCBI taxonomy): domain Eukaryota; kingdom Metazoa; phylum Chordata; class Actinopteri; order Labriformes; family Labridae; genus Xyrichtys; species Xyrichtys novacula. Next base: position 30,435,765 of record OY660867.1, read on the forward strand.
CAGCAGCGGTGTGATAGTCTGTGACAGTCACTTGGTTAAACAGGAAGCAGTGCCATTTGACACGTCTTGATCCTAACTTATTACAAACAGTTGAAAGAGGGCCTTAACTTTGTTTCTCTTTCAGACCACGAGCTAAGTGACATAGTAAGCTGTTTTTTTTTTTTTTTTAAATGTGACGTTCTTTTTTGAAGGTTTTCACAGCCAGCCTGAGTTGTGCAGAGTAGTGAAATGTTCAAGACTTTTATAACTTCAGTGATATGACGACATTCTCATGTCTGTGAGAGGTGTTAATACACCCAGAAGTCAACTTGATTGCAGCTTTTAATTAAAGTACACCTTTTGTGTATGTGTGAGATAGAGGGAGAAGGAGACAGAGGAGAAAACGTGTGCGTGTGCTTTTGTGTGTTTGTATATGTGTGTGATCTGTGTGCGACCTTTAAAAGTGTGACTCCAGCTGGATTGTCATCAAGCTGTCTCTGAAGTGATGCTGACACCTCACCCGCCAACTCAGTTCTACCGTCGTGGGAGAGAATGTGTGTAGTTGAGTGTGTGTTTCTGCCCCTGTGCCAGTGTGTCTTTGCTTAAATTGGTATAAACCAGGGTGATGAAAATGAAGAGGAATGGGGTTGCAGATGAATGTATGAGATGAATCCCTTATGCTGGCTGCTAGTCTGACATACAGTCTTCACATAATCTCCCTCTAAGTATTGCTATTTTTAGCCTGACAAACTATCACAGAGTGCCTTCTTTTTACAGTCTACTTTCCAATTTATGATACATCCAGTGCCCTAGTTAATGTGTTTGTCATGTGAACCATTGCAAATATTTTCTGTAGCTTTATAGCACGCTATAATGGAACCAGGCTAAATTAAACTGTATTCTTGAACATTCACATATACACTCTGAACTCTGATATAAAAAAAAAATCCAACAGTATTCATTTTTAATGTAACTTAAATAGAGAAAGAAGAACTTTATTAATCCCAGAAGGGAAATTCAAGAGTAAATATGATACAGTAAATTCAATGCAGTAAATATGTCTTCCACTCTCAAATTTGAGTGAAGCTAAGATGATACATCACCTCAAATGACCTTTAGCAACCACTTACCTACATCTTCAATAACAATCACTCTTGAACAAAGGGGCTGGGACTGTGTTAGAAATCATGTAATGCCTTGGCTTGTGATCAAAAGACTCAGGAGAACAGAAGACATTGAAGAGGGGGAGAGGAGCAGGCGAGGACTGAAGCCCCGCCGCAGGCAGAACAAAACGCCGTAGGCTGATTTAATGAATGGAGAAAGACTGTGGCAACAAAAGCTCCAGGAAGTTTTCATTTGTCCTAAAAGAAGAAAACTCACTCAAAGTAGGGCTGCCCCTGTGGACGTTGTACTATAAAAAAGACAGAGGAGGTTGAGCATTTTGGAAAAAAAAGAGGTGTCTTGCACATAATTCTCTGAGGACAGAGAGTTTGGCCGCAGCTCTGACTATACAAGCTGAGTGCCTTCACCATATCATAATTAGACCTGTAACCACTGGAACTGATGCAGCGCAAAGGAATGGCTTTAATGCACTTGGCTCAAATAAATTATTCATGAGATGCAGGCCTCCGCAATGCTTGACGATCCAATGATTAGATGAAATAAACTGCTACTAGTAATGGGCCCTTTAAGCCACACAAGACAGAATACAAAGCAGTTGGGTGAGAAAAGGTAGATTTATAAGATTTCAAAGTCTGACTGACACTGCTTTTTCATTTGTTGAATTTATTTCTCTATTGAAGTGCCATCCCTAAAGAATTTGAAGAGACTGAACCAAGTGACCTCTCGGAGACACCAGCTTCACCACTTCAGTGCAGGATATTTTTGCCCCTGTAACATTTCCCCTTCAGTGTAAACACCACAGAGGTGTGATGATGAAACCATATCGCCGCACAGCTATGCAGGCACCAAAAGAAGTAAGAGAGGCATTACAGGGACAGGACAGGATCAATATAAATCATTAGAGCCTGCAGGGTGGAAGAAGAGCACTCTATGTGAACATGTCTGATCATGTGTCTGTAACGCTCCTGCTGTGTGTTTACAGGTTGTACCTAAAGCAGACCATGGGAAGTCACTTCTTTTTGGAGACATAATTCATAAAAACACAATTCATAATGAAGAAATTAAGACATGGGAACTTAAAAAAAATATTGAAACATTTGGCAGCAAAATAAGAGCAATGAGAATACATTTTACAACTGTCTAGCGATATATTCAGAAGGGATGTCAGTGTTAACACCTGTGTACATCGACAGCACCTTCCAGTCATTCTAAAAGTAAATGATATGATTTAGATTATAAACCAGATACATAAGAGATGGACCCCTTCCTTGAAATCTATTCCCTCCCAAACTCACAAATGATTAAGCTGAAGACCTTTAAAACCACTTTCTCATGATAAATATTTTTAAGCACTAAACCAAATGCCAGACAACAAAGCACCTGGTCCAGATGGCTTCCCTGCTGAATTCTTCAAACTTTTTTTTGGATTACATTTCACCACCTTTATATCAAAACGTGCCAAGAAATTAGGGCTACTTTAGAAACTTTATAACACAAGAAAACTGCCCTTTCCTCATCTGGAAAAAGACTCAATTCAATGCTCCAGTTGTCCCCTCTTGATGACACCGATAGACGCAGATAGACACAGATGTTGAAATAATTAGAAAAAAAAATGTATCCATTTGCACTGGAAAGATAATCTCACAAACACATTATTGCTATCACACTGGTTTAATAAAATGGAGATATTCACTAGACAACATACGTATACTTTTTCATTTGATTAACATTTTTTTATCTTGTAACTATAATTCACTGAAAAAGTTTCCAACAAGGGAAACCATAAGCTCTGCAAAAACTTGTTTTGTTTTTTCATAAATGTTTATTGGATGAAAATACTTTGCCCATCACCTATAAACTTAGCCATGCCCAGATGACTATTTCACAGCTCTCAGTTTGCCTTACATAGGGGGGCTAAACAGAGATACCCTCTCTCCATCACTCTTTGCAATACTCACAGAACCTCTTGCAACAGTGATCCGCCATAATGACTACATCCAAGGAATTATGTCCCCCATAACCATCATAAGATAAGTCTTACTTGTCAATTTGCCACATTGTCAGACTATTCTATAAATTGGACAAAATCTGCAATAATACCATTATGTGAAGGGATAAATAAGACTGCTGAATTTCCACACACACTCCCTCTCTTGTCTGTTGGTAACATTGCATACTTAGGTATACACATCTCGGCTAAGCTGTCAGAGTTGTTTAAATTAAATGTCACCTCACCTTTTGAAAAACATAGAGGATAACCTCAGCTGCTGGATGAACCTGCCACTCCCTCGTACGGTTAGACATTCATGAACACAAGACAGTGTACAGAACTCACACAGTTTGGTGGGAAATCAATAAACTCTGACAATCCACATTAACCCCTCTCCGTAAATTCACTCTTGTCTGGCACACCCAGGATTCATGCTAAACAATTCACCTATCAACCTAATAACTTGGAAAGAAAAGGGAATCAAACACACTGACCACAACTTCCAAGAACATAAATTTATCTCATCAGATAACCTCATTTTTAAATAAAATCTAAATCAATATCACAAACGAAAATCTAAAGCCAGTACTACATTTTCTCTAAACTTCGCAAACAGAATTACTTCCGATACAAAAATGGAAGAATGACCTGCTGATGAGCCCCAATGCCAATAACGGTCACATTTCTGTTGAAACACTTTGACACTGCACAAAATCACAAACATCCAATTGATGCTGTACAAAATTATGCATAGAACTGATCTCACCCAAAATCCAATGTACAAAATGGGGCTTATAGAATCAGACACATGCCAACCATGTACTCTCAACACAACAGATAATCATTACCACACCATATTCATTAAATGTCTGGTCTCCACCATGTCCCTGACTCCTTTAACTCTGGGACCTGTTATTAATCAAGTCAGCACTCAAGGATGCCAGGCCTATACTATTTGTCTTAGCCACAGCCAAGAGGAGTGTTATACTTACCTTCACATCTCTTTGGGAGTAAATACCCTAAACTTAATTAGTAAACCAACTTTTCAAATTATATTAGCTTTTTTTTTGTAGTTATTGAAGTCATTACCATAAAGATAATGATTAAAACTATAATTATTCTAATGGAAATATTAATCATGATGATGACATTGGTAATAGTAGCTATGATAATAACAGCAAAGGCAGTTATGGAGGTGGTATTTTGGTATTAATTACTGACTTAATAGGATAAGATAAGATACGATAAGATAAACCATTATTTATCCTACAGTGTGATTTCTTTTTACCGATGTTCCTCCGCTTCAGTTGGGATGGATCACATTTCAGTTCCTCTGTCAAAGATCTTAAATATCTACTGGTATTATTACTCTGGTCTTTTTCTTTTTTTTAATTTATCTCTTCCATTTGGCCACACAGACCATGTAACAAATGACACACACCTTAAACCTCATGGAATATTACCACATTAACAAATGGCCAGTTGATACCTTAGTGATAATAGATGATGCTGTCATCTACCTCCTGCAAAGACCTCTCTGTCCCCTGAAGAGGACTGGGAGCACTATGAAGATCATGTTCCATGATTTCTCCTGTGCCTTCAACACCATACAGCTTGAGCTTCTGAGGGATAAGCTGTAGCACACAGGAGTGGACCACCACCCCGCATCCTGGCTGCTAAAATTATCTGACCGACCGGCCACAGTTTTTGAGGACTCGTGACTGTGTGTCTGACACTGTTATCTGCCCCCACAGGACAGTTTTGGTTCCCTTCCTTTTTACCCTGTACACTGCAGACTTCACCCACCACCACACAACAAGCTGCCACCTGCAGAGGTTCTCAGATGACTCCACCATTGTTGGCCTCATCGCAAAGGATGACAAGAGAACTGAACCAGAACTTTGTGGACTGGAGTCAGCAGAACTTCCTCCAGATCAACACTGGAAAAAAAAGGAGCTGGTGGTAGACTTCCACAGGCACAGACTAACCCCTCCCGCACCGGTAAACATGTAGGGAAGGGACATTGAAATTGTGGACTCCGACAAGTACCTGGTGTTGACCTGAACAATAAACTGGACTGGACTGATAACACTTACTTTACAGGAAAGGCCAAAGTAGACTCCACCTTCTGAGGAAACTGAGGTCCTCTGGTGTGCAGGGAGAACTCCTGAGGTCCTTTTATGACTCTGTAGTGGTTCCAACCATCTGCTATGGAGTGGTCTGCTGGAGCAGCATCATCACGACTGCAGACAGGAACAGACTGAACCAACTGGTGAGGAAGGCTAGCTCTGTCTTGGGCTGCCCTCTGGACCCTGTAGAGGTGGTCGGAGACAGGAGGATGATGGCTAAGCTGTTGCCTCTCAATCTTCCCTACCCCCTACAGAGCACTATAACAGCACAGCTCCATCAGTGACAGGCTTCTTCACCTGCTCTGTTTTTTTAGCACAACTATCAGACAATAACAAGGGCTGCACGATTAATCGACTTTAAATTGTAATTGAATTAATTAACAATGTTAAAAAAATAAAATTTGTCAAATCGATATTCCTCTCTATCATGTCTCGTGCCTCCAGGCGACCATAGGCTCCCCAGTTCCCACACACACCAGTGTAAACAAAGATGGCGTTTGCAAAAGAAGGCGATAGTTATGTGGCTAGTCAGTTGTGTGGAATTGGCACGGCTTCACAGTTAAGAGTAAATGCAAACATTTTTTGTCCCTTCTGCATTTCATCCACATGAAAACAATGTTTCAGGTGACTGTAAACTGTACTTTAAAAAAAAAACGGGTTAGAGAGTGCATGAACCTGTATACAACTACAATTTCATCTCCGTGTGGATGCCTATTGGCGTCTCTCTTGAAATGATAATGTTACACACAGCGTAACTCTTTAAGGCGCCTGCGCCTTTCATGTTAAATGTTGGAGATAATAAAAAAAAAACTTTTATTCCTAAAGTGAAGTTTGGTGAAATTGTCACTTTATTCCCCATATTGGAATTTCATCTTTGTTTTTAAAGAAGCTGTAAAATTTCAGATTAAGTTGAGGGGTTGACAATTGAAGGGCATATATGTTTGGTCCAGGAGGTTGTCAAGATTGTCACTATACTAAACTCAAGTGGGATATATTTCTCAGTTGCACTTCATTCCCAATAGGGAAACTTGTTATTTTCTAAAATTCAAACAATATTTAAAAACATGTATTCTGTTGCTTTTTGTAGTTTTACTCAAAAAAAATTGAAATCGAAAATTGAGTTTTAAGAGAAAGAAATTGAGATTGTATTTTTGGCCAAAATTGCGCAGCCCTATCACTAAATGTTACTAACCTCAATGGCAATATTGAGTGTACCTACTCTCCTTAGTTTGCTGCGCTGATCCTTTGCTGCTATTAACACTGCAGATTCCTCCACTGTGGGATGAATAAAGGAACATCTATTTGCCTGTCTATCTATTGATATCCCGCAAATGGAAACATACATGCACATTTCCTGCCTAAGGCCCATCTTTATCAAACACACTTCATACTCAAACACACTTACTCTACCTGATACTTACAGTATATCTAGTGCTTTCACAACCTGTCTATTTCATGTGTTGTTTTGTTTTTTTGTCTCTGCAGTTTGTAACTCTTTCTCCTCTCTGTCTCACTGTTTAGGAGTTACTGCACTCTTTGTTAGACCAGCTTCAATAAATGAACTCCATTCCTTACAATAAAAGATAATGTCAAGTGTTACTGATTCTAATACAAGCAAAAGTTTGAACTGGGTGAACTGATAAAGGAAGATTAATGTTCGTCATCCGTCCCCTGGAACAAGGGGCTGTAAAAGATTTGTAGAAAGAAAACTCCACAATCCTGTTAGATAGATAGATTAAAAAAATTGATGACTTGTTTGGTGATCCAACTGGTCTCTTAGGTATGCCTTACTGATCATAAAAAGAAATAGATGGACCTAATTGATTCCACACTACATAATTAAAATGCCAGAGTAGAGCACTACTTGTTGATTGTATTCCATTGGTCTGGTGTAATGGTCTGTCGTGGATTCCTGTGGTTCCAGAAACAGATATAGCTGCATTTCCCCTCAGACATTCATTGGATAAGAAAATATAAGTTTACATGTTAGAACTTGACAAGTACTGCTAAAGGAGTTCCATCCTTGACTCACTTTTTCTCACACTCAAGCAATGCCACATTTTCATTTGTTATAGTCTCAGGATATTTCATGTTAAACCAGCTGATTTTTTCGTGGGCCTGTTAGCTTTGCTATTGGATCCAGATTTTGGCTGACATATCTACTGAGTACAATTCCAAATGTAAAGCAGTATCAGCAGTATCATTTATATTTTCTGCAGTCTGGGAGCTGTTGTTTTTTTGTTCTTCGTGTATCTGCTTTGAACACTTTGCGTTCACCTTTTAACTTCTAAACTTCATTGCCTCAGAGTTATGTATGGAAATATTTTTAAACATGAGGGGAGTCTGCTTGTTTGTCTGCTTTACTTAAGACTCTTTTAAGCCAATTAGCCAGTGGTAACCATGATGACAGCAGCATAGTTGTCAGCAGGAGCACCTGCAGACACGAGTAACTTCTTTTTCTTAGACCACTGGCAGTTAATGATAATCTACTGCACTTTACCCAACACTTTGAAGTAACAGCTAAGTGCTGTGAGTGGAATACTGTCAAAACAGCTCCGTGGGGGAGAGGAGAAGAGGACATTTTCAACACAGACTGGTGTTAGATGGATTAAGTAACAGATGCCACTCCCAACTTTATTTCTTCAAATCGTATGATCTATTCGCCGGTAGACAGATAAGTAAATATTCATGCCAAATGTAAGGATGGCTCTTGAGGGGGGACTAGAAAAAAACATACTTCTTTAGAGCTAAACATTATGCATCTTGGGTACCCCGTTTTAGATGATTGCTGCTCTCTCACAAACAGCTTCACTAAGCTTCCACCGTAATGACCACAGCTACCACTGTGGTGTTGAGGGGGAAAATACAACTCTAAATTGAACAAAGTAAGGATGTTGTGTAAAATGTGGGTGAGTTGGTAAGCAAACCATCAGGTTCTGTGTTAACCCACAGAACCTGATGGTTTACAAGTAATCTCAACCCTGTTCTTAAAAATAATGTCAAGACAACATATCTTATGTTAAAACTGAAAATGAATACTGTTCTATAAAAATGATTTGCTTATTTCAAGTTTCATCCCGGCATCAGGTTTTTAAAAAGTTTCTGTAAAAGGTTTTGTTCATTGTTCTGTTATCAGCATACAGTTCAGACACCAGCATAGCATACCTGAGGGGGGACCATGAGTACTCAGAGCATGCTGAACAATATCTAAAGGTATGGTAGCAACATATGCTTCAACCCATAAAAGGAGGGTAGACTTTTAATATTCAGCAGGACTATGTCAAACCACTTCTACACCCACTACGGTTGCATGGTTCCATAGTAGAGAGGTCTGGGAGCTGAACATGCTTAAGTGTCCATGTAGATTCTTATTCATCTAGGTCATGGTTTTCTTGAAGACTCCAAAATCAGGTAACTGGATAGTGTAGAGTTGAGAAGATGTTTCGCCTGTTATCGAAGAAGCTTCTTCAGTTCTAAATGTTGCTAATGTGAGAAGCAGATATTTATCTTACTGGAGAAGGGGACAGACAATGACTGGGAGGAGTTGGAAAGAATGGATCTTAGAAACGATGTTAAAAAAAAAAAAAAAATCGTGCAATTGATTTTCCTCTCTATCTCTGTTTATGTCTCTGTGTTTTGTCCATGGGCTGGACTAGCTTCTGCCTTAGTGTGTTGCCAGACTTGAAATGAACAGGAATATGGTGTTTGCCAAAGATCCTCTTGAGTTTTTCCGATAGGCCTGCAATGTGAGGGATTACAGTGCTCTTGCGTCTCTCCTCCGGTCACATTTTCACACAGAGACATAAACAGAGTTATGTGGTGTATGCTGTCCAGTGCAGCAAGAAATGCTTGGACCTGTACATTGGGAAAACTAAACAACTGCTTCACAAGCGCATGGCTCAACACTGGAGAGCCACTTACTCAGGTCAGGACTCAGCTGTTCACCTTCACTTAAAGGACACGGGTCACTCTTTTGAGGACAGCATTGTACAGGTGTTGGCTAGAGAAGACAGATGGTTTGAGAGAGGAGTTAAAGAAGCTATCTGTACCAGACTGGAGAAACCTTCTCTGAATAGAGGGGGTGGACTCAGGCACAATCTCTCCGGCACTTACAATGCAGTTCTCAGCTCTCTCCCCAGGAAACTCCACAAACATTCACACCTGGGCCACATGACTCAGGTGGCATGAGTCATGTGGTCACATGACAGGGGTCATTAATGACCCTTTCAGATTAACGACCCTCAGGGGCGAACACCCAGAGATGGGTTTCTACGACCCATTCTTTCCAACTCCTCCCAGTCATTGTCTGTCCCCTTCTCCAGTAAGATAAATATCTGCGTTTACTCCTGAATTCGTTTCCGGATAGGTGGATGGGTTGATACCGCCCTTAGACAGACTTTGCAGCAGGGAGTGGTTTGCTCTTCATCTGAAACTGTGAAGCTGTACCAATTCCACACGACTGACTCGCTCTTGTCCTATTTAGGCACAAAATTATAGTCTTCTTTTGCAAACGCCATGTTTGTTTACACTGATGTGTGTGGAAACTGGGGAGCGCTCCCACAGGAAGGGGGAGCTTACGGTGGCCTGAGACATGATAGAGAGGAAAATCTATTGCACGATTGTAATTTTTTTTTTAACATCGTCATGATCAAATAATCCAATTACAATTTAAAATCAATTAATCATGCAGCCATATCACCATTATTCACTTGTTGAAGACCCTGAACTACTGAGCAGCTAAAATCTAGTATCAGGAAGAGGCACACATTTCACTTTTCTGGAAACTGGTCAATCAAATGAAGTGTTGTATTAAGAAAACGTGATGCAACACAATGGTAAACAACATACTGCTAGCATCATGATTGAAATGAGCTAATGATTTTCAAAACGCAATACAATTTGCAGTTTCGACATTAAATATATTGCCCTTGCTCTGTTTTCCACAGGTTTTAACACTAGAAGGACCGGCTTTTTGCTGTTCTACCTATAAAGACCAGAGGGCAGCCAAATGGCTTGGAGGGCTTTTAGCTAGTACTAAATCACCTCTGAACACTCAGTTTGTTATGCAAACGAGGCTATCGCTGGTGCACCACAGGAGGGGATATGCTAAGTTATTTCAAGGAAACTTGTGTTGTGGGGAGAGTGAGTGGGGAGGGGGAGGGGAGTTTCCAACCTGAGAACAACTGTAGACAGAAACTGCTTCAGCCATAGCCACTGCACAGACAGTTTGGGCCTCTGTTTGTTTTGTTTGGTTCTACTTCTCCTGATGTTCCTGCACCTCAGCAGATGCCCCTGCGGTCGGTCCACGGACAAAAACTGTTTGTACTTTATATTAATGACATTGTAAATGTATCTAAATTGTTAAATTGCATACTGTTTGCATATGACACTACATTTTTTATACTCTGGTGAAGCTGTTGAGAGTATGAATGTGAGAATGACCATAACGACTCAGGTGAATGCAACCAGTCCCATTCACAGGATCACTATTTGATTGACAATTTATCATATTTTCTGGTTTGCTGGTGAGCAAACCTGGGAAACCCCCAGATCATGGCAACCATGCCCCGAAATCGCTTCAAAGACATCATGCGACACCTACGCTTTGATGACAGGGACACCCGCAGTGAGCGCACAAAGACTGACAAGTTTGCTGCAATTTCTGCTGTGTGGTCGTCATTTGTCACCAACTGCATCACATCCTACAACCCTGGTCGACACATCACCATTGACGAACAGCTTTTCCCCTCAAAGACTCGCTGCTGTTTCCTGCAGTACATTGCAACGAAACCTGACAAGTTTGAGATCAAGTTTTGGGTGGCTTGTGACTTGAAATCCAAGTACATCTGCAATGTCCTCCCATATCTTGGCAAGGACCCCAGTCGTCCCAGTGGGGAGAGACTGTCCGAGAATGTAGTCATGAGGCTGATGGAACCATTCCTGGACAAGGGCATGTTACCACGGACAATTTCTTTACATCACTGTCACTTGCGCAACAACTGCTTAGGCGGAAAACCACCATCCTAGGCACAGTCAACAAGATTCGCCAGGAAATTCCACAGTCATCTAGACAGAGGGACTGCAATGAACTTTACAATGCTACAAAGTGCAGCGTGGATGTGATGGACCAGATGGTGCGGGAGTACACTGTCCGCACAGGAACATGGCGCTGGCCAGTCGCTGTGTTCTATAACATGATTGATACGGCAGCATTGGATGCACATGTGCTGTATCAAGCATGCACCGGGAGGAAGGAGAGACGGGTGGACTTCCTGGTGGAGCTTGCAAGAGAGTTGGCTAACTCTCATGTGACTGCGAAGAAGGCATGAAAGGAAGAATTGCTTCGGCAACAACCTTCCACACCTAGCCCTGGGAAAAGAGCCATGTGCCAGGTTAAAAATCAGTGTAAGAACAATCATGCCACTGTGCGATGTGTTGACTGCTACAGATACACATGTGGGAAATGCAGAAGGGAGATACCATGGCAGTGCCAGGATTGTGAGTGAGAGTCTAACACTGTATCCTGATGATGCATATTCACCTGAAGTCCATCACCAACCTTTTTATACTTTATATATGTCCTGCATGCTCTTGTTATTTTCTATTCTTGTATTTTACATATTATTCTCCGTTTAATGTTGCACCATCACGCCGTAAAAAATCCTAGCATTGTACATAGCCTTTCATACTTTTATTCTTTATATATGTCCTGCATGCTCTTATTTTTTATTCTTGTATTTTACATATTATACTCTGTTTAATGTTGCACCATCACGCCGTAAAAAATTCCTAGTCTGTGAAACCTGTTCATTGACAATAGCAATAAAACCCCTTGTGATTCTGATTCTTGTTCTTATTCTATACAGTTGTTTAAATTTTGTTTATTTTTAATCAATAAATTACAGCAACAAAGTAAACAACCCATGTGTGTTGATCCCTTCCTTTCTGTTGTCCCTTCCCACTGCATACACCACTTAGTCCAGTCCCCTCCTGTGGTGCACCAATGATCACCTCGTTTGCATAACAAAATGAGTGCTCACAGGTGATTTAGGATATTAGCTAAAATCCTTCCAGCCGATCGGCTGCCCCGTGGACCTTGAGGGGGGTAAAGCCAAATGGCTGCTCTGTGGTCCTTCTAGTGTTAAATGACATGCAAACTCTTGATTTAAATCTTATAGAGGGTCCCAACTTTTTAGATCAGGGATTGTTTATTCTGACATCCTAAACTTGAATCCTTTTAACTTTACCTCTCTACTTGAGGGGGAATTTCTCCAATTTCTTCTCACCTTTCAATACTTCAATTCATGGGTGACTCTCAGCTGCCCGGCAGATGATAGATGTGACCGATACCATACGGTGTTGCTTTTCAAAAATGAATTGACTTGAAAATGGATGATTCGATTTTGGTAACTGCTGAGTCATTGTTAACAATTGGTGCAACAGATCACAGTCAGTTTGTTGGACTCATGACCCCACAGTTTGCAAGAGGTTGTGTTGCAGAGGTTGTGTGTAAAATTGATTGATATATTATACAGTAAAAGAACAAAAAGGCAGCATTTAAGATGATATTTCATTATTGATGGGATGGCTGTCTTCGCTTGAGTTTGAGCTTCTACATTCACTTTCCTTGTGCCTTAGTTTTCTTGCACAGTACCAAACAGTGGCTTGTTGTGACAACAATAAGTTGCCATATGTTAGTACTGTCTTTCCACATCTTGCTTTGGTCTAGGTGTAAACCTAGTCTTATTTATACATACTTATGTGTGATCTAAAACCTGAAGACATACAAACATTACTTTTGTAAAACAGTAATAGTTGAGCTCAACACCCCACCAAGCTAAATGTACTTGAAAATATGAGTTTCACTGATCCATAATTCATAATTTAGTACCGATGTGACCTACCACCTACTTTGTATAGTAACTGATTTGTTCATTTTCTTAACAAATGCTGTAATTGAAATGAATTTCTCACAAGTGCACAGTTATAAGTAGAAAAGTTGTTTTGAAGCCCTAGCCGTTTTTTTTTTTTATTTTTTTGCCTGATCTAGAAATGATTTGATCTCAAAAACAAATCCATCCTATGTTTAAACTATGACATTTTATGAGCCATTACACCCAAGAGTATGTCATCAGCATGTCTCCAGTCATCTGTTGCATGTAAGATTAGCTTGCCCTAAGGCTTGGTGCCTGCCACACTGTTATTCCTGCTGTTATTCAACCGCAATAGTGTACTTCTGCCAATATATGAGCCAATCTGCAAGTGACTGTATAAATGTTTAGCCAAAAAGAAAAGTATTCCCCACACAGGGTATGACCTAGAAAAGAAAGACAGGATAACACAACACTCTAAACTACTTTGCTTAGCAATTTATTCATCAAAATAATGCTCAGACCCTATATATCATTTCTGTCACTATCATTTATTGAAAAATACAATTAAAGGCTCAAAAAGCAACATTATATTGCACTAATGTGTTGTGCTTAAATGCTTTCAAAAGCCTGGCACTGAGTGGTGTTGACTCATGAAGGTGAAAATATACATGTTGATTTTTATTTTATTTTATATACATCCCTCACTCTTATCCTTCTGCAGTAAATAGTCCATTAAGCACAGAGTTCATGTTAATCTTAGGCATATCATTGAATTACCACTCTTCTCACCCACCATGTCTGCCTGTTACTAAGGATACTGTTGATCACAAACCAGTGTGTTCAGTGTGTTTGGAGCTGCTACTCATGTTAAGATGAGATGGGCCAAAACCCATCTTAGGTTGCTTCTTGATCTGCAAACAATGAGCGTGGTCTAGACCTGCTCTTGTTCCTTGAAAAGTGTCTTGAGATGACGACTGTTGTGAATTGGCGCTATATAAATAAAATTTGATTTGATTTAGTGCCCTAACCAGGTAGAGTTGTTGTTATGATTATAAAAAATACACCCCCTCCCCCCTTTTTTTCCCCAGATACTTCTAGAAGTATTTGAAATTTTCAAGATATATAAAATAATACAAAGTTTATCTCAAACAGTCTGAGTGTTGCATGTCAGTTTCCTGCTGAGTTAACTGTCACAGCATTAAGGCTTTCTTTTCAAGTGGAACCGATAATTCACTGAAGATGGAAGTGACATGAGATATGTTTTGCTCAGGGAGAAGAGGTATGGGAAAAGGAAAGGTGGGAAATAAGAAGGCAGGGGTATGACTGTGTTTTTGCCTTAATATTTTTGGTGTTTCAGCAGTAGGGCAACTGTGATTTATCGGTGGAAGTGCTATGCCAGTTAAAATCTGTTAAGGAGTAGAGGAGTGGGAGGATGAGAGCGGCATGCTAATGAAGCTGCCACTGTTTCTTGCCATGGATGACTCACCCTCAATATGGGGGAGCTAACATCCACTGTGTGGGTAGCAGCACATCTGATGCACACACACACACACACACACACACACACACACACACGCACATGCACATGCACTTTTTAACATAGATGCAGATGTGTAGGCAAATATCCTGACGGGTGTGTAAGTGATGGGCTGAAATATGTTAACAGCCGCCGAGCATCTTCTCCATGACTACGTGACAGATGTGTGATTGTCAAAAAGGAAAAAAAAAAAAAACTCAGAGAAGCATTTTTCTTGTGTTTCCTGGCTTTCAAAGTCTCGACAAACATGTCAGAGTTGTGTAACTCGCTTGGTAATTGGCTTATACAAAACTCACGTGGGACATAATTTCACCTGCTGTCTTTCTCCCTCACACTTACTTTCTCTGTGCACTCACACACCTCTTGAGATGACAGTTACCATCTGTAGAGTTATTATTACCTTTTACAACTGCCTACACGTTGATTTGACAAAGTTCTGACAGGAAAAACTTCCTGACAAAAAGCTGATGACTGTTCAGCTATTAAAAAAAAGGAAAAAGCTCTGCTTCAGCCATGAAGGAGCAGAAACAGATGTTTTTAGATTGTACAACAAAAAGTCTTAGATTCATAGCTGCATTTTCACACAAAGTTCTCTTTTTTTCTGAAATAGAATCATTGATGGAGCAGCTGCATTTACCAGTGAGACAGCACATGCTCTTTTGTTCTCATACACAACAGATAGACAGCCACCAAAGTCATCTAATTGTGTTCCTGTGGTAACAATAACATAAGTGATCAGCCGGTTTAGTATAGGCACAAAAACTATGTGATCATGGCTACTGGTTTGATCTTTTTTCCTTCTTTGCTGTTGGGTCTCCATAACAGCAGAATAGCAGCACAACAGTAGAAAAATACATTACTCTACCAATTATCTCAATGAAATATATTGCAATATATTAAACTACAGGATTTTAAACTGGAACTTTCATTGTGTTTTGATGACTATACACATATTTGATTAAAAACTGCAGTTTTATATAGATATCTTTTATTGTTTGGGTCTACTTAAAGATAAAGTCCTCTTCTACTTTAAGGAATAGTTAGTTTTGTTTTTGATTTGGGGTTGCATGAAGTACATGCAGGCTCAAGAATATGGGTTGTGTTTGAGAATAGTGGAAAATCCAGTAGGCCCTCTGACAGTCTAGTCAAGTGCTGAAACTGTTCTGAAAAGGGTCTACATTTACACCGATGCTAGTTTTTGGGTCAGAGTTTCTTAGTTAGCATTCACAGAAGAGATGTCTGGTCCACTTGAACCTGAGCCAAACCTAGTCCCATCTTTCAGAAGGCCTGGTATATGTGGCGTGGTAAAAACCCCACTTAAAGTCTGGATGTGGACCAAACAAGTGAACTTTGGAGCCGTTTGTTTGATGTGAAAGAAAAGTGGATAATCCTCTGAACCAACAGCAGGAAGTGGCATAATGTACAGTGCATTTGTGTCAACACCTGGCTTTGTGTCTGTGTAACCATGGCAACATGCCTCAGTTTCTCACTCTCGTCAGGGCTCACCTTTTTCAGTATTGATTTATCATCTCATGTTAAGAACAACATGCTGGACAGCTTGCCTGCTGCTCATACTGGGCCTCTTCTTTGGAAGCACAAACAGTTGAGGCCAGAATTATTAGCCCCCCTCTGAAATTTTGATTTTTTTCTCCAAAATTTCCAAAGTGCTGTTCAACAGATTAATGAAGTTTTTACACAGCTTTTCTTAACATCCTAGTTTTATTTTGGATCCTTACATTATTTTACTTTGCACACAGAAACAAAATTATTTCACAAAAACCAAAAACTACCAGGGTCAAAAATATTAGCCCCCCTGAGGCTGATAGTCAATTGTGAGTCCTTTTTGCTGGATAACAGCATGCAGTCATTTACTGTAGTTTGTAACAATGCTCTGGCACATCTCCTGCAGAATCCCAGCCCATTTCTCTTTGGCAAATCAAGCTCCTCCAGATTTGATGGTCTAGTAGCATGGACCCTGGTCTTCAGTGCAGCGCACAGATTTTCAATGGGATTTAAGTCAGGGCTTTGTGCAGGCCAGTCAATAACATTCACTTTGGTTTCCTGGAGGCAGCTCCTCACCAGGAGCACCGTATGTTTTGGGTCGTTGTCATGTTGGAAGACAAAGCGACGACCCAGACCCAGTTTTGCTACTGACTCCTTGAGGTTTTCTTTCAAAATCTTCACATATCCTTCTTTCTTCATTATTCCTTCAACCTTGACAAGATTCCCAGTTCCAGATGCACCGAAACATCCCCACAGCATGATGCTCCGACCACCGTGTTTAACTGTGGGGACAGTGTTCTTGGGGTTATACGCCTCTCCCTTCTTTCTCCAAACATAAGCAATGTCTCTGTGACTAAAGAGCTCTAGTTTGGTCTCATCTGACCAAAGAACACGTCTCCAGTTTGAACAATCTTTCTCCAGATTGTCTTTAGCATACCTCAGTCTGATTTGAAGGTGTCTCTTTTGTAGAAGTGGAGTTTTTCTTGGCCTGCATCCTCACAGTCCATTTCTGTTCAGGGCTCTAGAGACTGTCTTATTGACACCACAATTCCTGACTTGGCTAAGTCACCAACTTCTGTTTTGGTGGTTGTTCTAGGTTGTTTAGACACATCTCCCACCAGTTTTCTTTCTTTCTTTCTTTGAAATTTTTTGCTTCCTACCTCTCCCAGACTTGTTCTGTGCTGTGTGACTTTCCTTGAATTTCTTGATGATACTTCTCACTCCACTTCTTGATACTTGGAAACGCCAGGATACATTTTTATATCCTTCTCCTGCTTTGTGAGCATCAACAATTCTTTTTCTCAAGTCTAAACTGAATTATTTTTTATTTGCCATGATGCCTTCTCAAGTGACAGCTCAAACGCTTAACGAGGTTTTTATACTGTGTGTAAAGTGTAGGACAATCCTTTGTTTTAACTTAATTAATTGATTGATTACACGCTGTGAGCACTCGAAAGTGAAAGTACATGATTGCACAACAGTGGTTTTTGTTTTGGCTCAATGAAAATGTAAATTCTTGAGGGGGCTAATAATTTTGACCCTGGTAGTTTTTGGTTTTTGTGAAATAATTTTGTTTCTGTGTGCAAAGTAAAATAATGTAAGGATCCAAAATAAAACTAGAATGTATGGAAAAGCTGTGTAAAAAAAATCATTTATCTGTTAAACAGCACTTCAGAAATTTTGGGAAAAACTTCAAATTTCATAGGGGGGCTAATAATTTTGGCCTCAACTGTATGACCACCGAAACACAAGCAGAAAAACAAAGACTGCATAGCTGTGCCGTTGCTCCCTTGTTGATGCAGTGAACAAACCAGTGATAGGAGATGGATTTCCATTTTCTGTTCCGACCAGTTGATGAGCTGTTTTTATCATTCCTCATCTTCTTTGTTGGTGTTTAGTCAGGACAATACCACCACAAAAGGGCAGTCGTTGTAGCTGCATGATGCTGTCCAGACAGTTTTGTCTGTTTGACCAAGTGCCATGTAAAACTGAAATAACCCAAACCACAAGAAGGTGCAACAATGATACTATCTCACCCCCAGTTGAGCTCAGACCTTGAACTATCATGTGTGAGAAGGACCTTAAAATTAGCTAAATAAAATGTTTATGTTGACCCGGCTGTAGAAATTGATGGCTATGCTTTCAGTGTTGAGTCTTTTTTCTTAACACAGGGGTTTAACCAGCACCCCTCACAGTTAGGTTTGATCTATGTAACCAGTGATAGAAACTTATAATTAAATGAAAGCTCAGTGTTTTTAATTCAGCATTGATTACAATGACAAACATTGTATGCAGGCTGCAGGTTTGGACACAGGAGGTAAGCATTCGGCTGTTTCTGTGACCACATTATTATTAAGTGCCTAAAGAAGGTTCAGCCAATGGCAGGAAAAGACGTACTCTAACACCGCCTCATTTTGCTTCACATATACGTCTAGCAACATGCTGGGGGATATGTATGGTTGCTTTTCACAGACAGTAGACACACAGATTGTGCTCAGTGGTCAGCTCTATTTATGAGAATACAATATTATGTAATACAAGAACTTTATTAATCCTGTAGGTAAGTTCATAAAGTAATGATAGTGATAGGTGGGGGGCTGCAAGAAGGTGATATCAGTTCGACTTATTGTGGATAAATCATGAAAAAAGAGAAACTGGAGAGTTTCAGTCTCATGTGAGACCACAGAAGAGTGGTGGGATGTCTTGTTTCAAGTTGTATCATCAGCACGTCATATTCTTTGAAGTGATTGTTGTGTATGAGCACATCTTAGCTGTATTGGTTAAATTAGTCAGCCCTAATTTTTGGATCATTGAAAGGGAAGGGAGCAAGAATGATCATGAACCAGCTTTAGCTTGAGGTCTTTGGTCCTTTTTTTGTAGGAATGATGTTCAGTGTGCCTTCTACTGGTTTAAGACAGTGACTTTTGAAAGCCCTGTTTATATCCCTGTTTTCATTTTTAAGTTAAGAACCTAATGACTCACTAACTCCTGTTACTTTCCATTGTTTTGTATTTACATCAAGTCTATTTGACAGTACCACTTAATTGGACATTAATAGAGTACACAAAAGTAATTACAGATCTATTCATGCCCTACGGGGGCAGTAATAATATAAGCCTCAACATACACCCTCACAAAGTCTGTGCCTTTGCGCCTGCTGTCCTCTCTGCATTTGAATGCTGCAGCTGTGTAGCTTTACCACGGAGTGTGTCTAAATTCTTATTTCTCTGATAATATAGGATGCCGACAGGATAGCTTGTATACTTCTACTTTTTGAAAGGTTTTAATGTGAATGCACCTGTTAAGGGGGAAAATCACCCAAATGTTTACAATCACTGCCATTTGTTTGTATTATGGGATAATCACAAGGGGATATCTGCATACGGTAAATTTCCTCAGCAGAACAGACTTCTGGTGTTGATGTATGAGATTTCAGTCTCAGTGGAACTGTGTTGTTCAGCCTTCTTAATGCCTTAATATTTGAATCTGCTGGTTTAGCATCTGAAAAGCAGGACTATCTCTGCTTTTTACCCTTTTTTCAAACTAAATGTTGTTTTTTTGAATAAGATTATTAATCATCGTGGATGTCACAGATATCACTTTCCTGAACATGTGCAAGTATGCAACTTGGCAGACTACACTAACTAAACATGCACAGCCTCTGTCTGAGAAGTAGTTTTGTGTTTGTATGCTTTATGCACACAGATAAGTAGCTATATCAGAGGGGTAAACAGAGAATCAAATATAATGTGAGATAATGAGGATATTTAGAAATGAGAGGGAACACCAGTGATTATGTTGTCTAGATAAGTGAACAAAGATATAATCAGCTTATGAGTCATGAGATTGTTTAGGTTCTTCAGCTGATTTTATATTTTAGCTGAGCATTACTTTAGCAACTGGGTCATAATAACATGAAGAAAACTCAGATAGGTTCCACAGTCAGTGCAGGAATGATGATGGCACAGAGTGTTTGTAGTTTTTGACTTCATGTGCATGGGTGCATTTTCTGTTTTAGGAAAAATTAAAAGACAGTCTCCTCCAGTATTACTCCTCAATTGTTTCATATTTGTGGAGTTCCAGTATTGAAAGTGTGCATATATGTCACAGTTAAACAAATAAAGAAGGTTAAGAGGACAAACAACCCTGATTTTAAAGAGACTTGAGATGCTGTGTTTAATGTTCAAAAACAAATTTTGATGATACTGGAAGAATGTATTTGTATATTTGTAAAGAACAATCAAATCTGAAATCTGAAAATCAACTCCACAATAAATCTGAATCTCTGGGGGGAAAAAAAAAATAGTTAAACTCAGCAGTGGGGGGCCATTGATGCTCATACCCATGCAGATGGTGAGATGCTCTTCTTGTAGCCTGGTTCTCAGGTCAGTCTTCACCTAGAAATTTTTGCTGTTACCCCAACTCTCTTGCCGCTCAAGGAGCTACGCCGTTACGTTCATGTTACATTACGTTACTCGCACTACTGGCCATATTGACTGTGTATAAGCTTGAACATTACCCTTCACATTGATGGAAGAGGGTCCGCCAGGATTTGATGCGCTCGTTGATGACTCAAAACAAGTCGAAAAAAACGTTGTGTGTTGTTGTGCTCACACAGTGCAAGAAGAAGTCATTAGTAGCGCATTGATATTAATGATCATGTGAAATTTCAGTCGCAGCGTACATAATTTAGCAGCGGTGCACCAACGCTGCTGAATGAATGTAGGTGAAACACTGCTTGCGGAAAAGCAGACCGGCCCGCCTCAAACACTGTGTGACAACAGGTGACAACAGGTGACACCAACGCTTGGCAGGGTGGTAGTAGTAGTAGTGGTAGTAGTAGTTTATTTGTCCCATAGGGAAATTGAATTGCAGCAGATCACACATTTGGCATTTCATCAAGAACAGTACAGATAAAAAAAAATAAAACAGCATGTAGACAACTTTCACACGTAATTAACAGTAAAAATAGGTAACATCATCATAATCACACTTCCTAAGTCTCAACTTTAACCTACTTTAATACTGCTCCGCCGCTTTGCTTATTTACTTACTGCTTTAAGAGAGACAGCAGCTGAAACAAAGTGTTTCAGATGGATGCTGAAATAATGATATTTCAATACACCAGAGTGAGAAACAGTAGGCTTTTTTTGATCTAAAAATTATGTGAAGACATTGAAGAGGAATCTAGCAGCATTCACACTGAGGTTGCTGACCAAAGAGAGAAGAGGAATTTCAAACCCTGCCCACACAGATCACAGACAACTTGAGCAAGATTTAAGGCCTTTGCAGATTTAATCCATTGGTCTTTATTGGTGTGACATGTTAGAAATAAATCCTCCACTGGACATGGGCCATGGGGACCTTCTCCACTGCAGCAGAATGAGAGTTGGATTGTCAGATCCAGCAGGTTTTAATGTGAACTGTAACTTCCCTTTGATTCCTTTCCATGAAGCTCATTTTGCTTGTCAAATTTCTCAGGCACTGACTGAATTTCACTTTCTCCACCATGGAAAACATCATCTTCTTGTCCATATCTCCTTTCTGTAGCGGGGCCTGTAAAGCCTTGTCACCTACTGTCATTTTAAATGTTGTATTTGGTGACTTGGCCACAGGCTTCACCAACTCCAAACTGTCAGCTTCAAATTGACAGCTTCATGATTACCTCCCTTTAAAGATCCTATGAAGAATTTTTTGTCATTTTTGAAATGGACTGAACTGCCTGAAAGCAGAAAAGGCCAGTAGGGACAAAAAAGGCGATTTGTATATTCACAGTTTTTATACGTGGAACCTGTGTAGAGGGTATGTGTCAGCTAAGTAACTGAAGAAACAGCACTGTTTTTACATTTGACACATAGAGTGTTCACAATCAATGATACATTTGACTGTCAGCAGTCAGGAGGATGAGATTTTTTGTTCTAAAGACACAACTTAAGTATGCAGAGGACAAGATGAGCAAAGACTAATTTGTCCCCAGGGATTGCCAAATTGACCCAAACCTAAAGTGTTTTCATAGGAGCTGTAAATTTATTGTGTTTCCTCACTTCACAGAGATGTTTTGGCACTCAGCAAGGAGTGGACATGAACATGTGCGGTGACGTTACATGTGGTTGTGCAGTTGTCTACCATGCTCCGCAGTTGGCTTGTTGTTACCACATTATTTCCTTTTTGCCCAGGTCTTACACAGTAATTGTTCTTTAAGTGCAATAAAAACTCTTATGACAAAGAGTTTCTGAGTAAATAGTCAGCCCCCTCTCCTTCATGTTTGGCACAAACTGTAAACTAGTGTTAAGTGATTTTTTTTTTTTATTCAGTTTGAGCCAGATGAAAAATAAACATATGAAAAGAGTTAATCTGCTTTACCCTTTCGTCCAAGGTCACATTTTTATGTCCATGACTATCCAAAGTCCATGTCATTTTCCTGTTGTATACTGTCCTCAATGATCTCTGTCTCTGTTTGCAAAAGCCATGTGGCATCAGAAGTGAGTAACATCTGCTATTGGACTACTGGTAGTACGTGACAGGACCTACTTTGGGACTTGTGACCCTGCTATTGATCAGTGCTACTAAGCCCTGTCAAGGCCATTTATGAAGTCCCTAGTCAGTGATTACTGGGTCAGGTCCCATTTGCTGTCTGGAGCTTTCCATGTCCCAGCTGAAGCTAATAAACGGCGCTTGCTCTCTCACTCCATCTCTTGTGCCCTTTCGGCACAAAGAAATAACCTTCAGAAACTAATTTATTCTCCTCTGAAAATCTACACTCATTTTCCTCAAACATGCACAATGAGGCAGCTGCCGCCTACTTTACATTTCTCATCCCTCTGCTATTATTTCTAAACTTGCTCTAAATGACTTTCTTTCTTTTGCAGCGATTTCATTTTATAGAAATGACAGTGTCCCCGACTAAATCAATTTTGCTTACTAATTTCTCATCCTCACCCTTTCTGTCTCACACAGCCTCCCCCAAGCACAATTGGAGCTGTAAATTGAATTTAAGAGAATCTCTGTTGTTAATATTTAACAGTGATATTGCCATTTTTAGGTGTAAAAACTCAAGTGAGGAAATAATGTTCCACTTTTGTACTTCTCAGTACAACTGAGAGTTTTTGTCATTTCATTGCGGATTGAAATTCAGAGGAGGCAAGGGGGATAAAGAATCATATCCTCCAAAATAAAACAGGCAACGTTAATACCATTTATGTGGACTGGAGTCAAATGCAACTCTCTTCGACAAACATTATGCACTGAAATCCTCTCCAGAAATGTATTGCCTGTATTTTCTGTGTGGTTCCTTTCTCTAAGATAAGATGTGTATTTCTGCCAGGGTTATCTTTGACTTGCTGGCGAGCACTTTATCCCCAACACAGATTTCAAAGGAATATGGTCATTTTTCCTAGAGATTGCAGACACATTAAAAAGTGGGTTTTGCAGCTCAAGAAACATCTCTGTTGAGCCCTTGAGGCTGTGTGGTGTAAAGTTGGCTTTGGCTTGCTCTTGATTTACTGCAGACTAACAGTATTACTGTGAGTAACCATCACAGATAAAAGTGTGGGGCAAGCTTCACTTCATTTTCTCCGAGTCGATTTCCTCAACAGGGAATTAAATGGTTTCACAGAATGTTCAGTTTTACCACCCACACTGTGGTGACTTTTGTAATAGTGGGACAAAAACCCACCAACGACACTTCAAGTTTAACTGTTCTACAAAGCACTGCTTTTGTTTACTCTCTTAACAAAGCTCTAAAACAAACGGCCCTAAAACAAAAACATGCAAATAAGTCTCATTCTGCTTCCTCTTCCATTTTCTTTAATGATACAAACAGCATTTCAACATCTTGAAGGCTCCTCCTGTTTATAACCCAGGTGTCAAGTGTAAATGTATGAATCAGACCAGCACTCCTTCCTGGTTTCACAGTACTAGGAGCAAGATCTGTGGGAATTTCAGAAATATGACATGAAAGTAGGAGACAACAAGCTTTTGGGTGTGTGTGAAATAGAGAAAGACACACCCACGTGGCACCGGTGAGCTCATCCCTCAGTAAAGTCCCTCTTCTGTTACTCTGGAAATGGAGTATAATTTAACTCGGGGACCATTTCATTGTTCCCTTTAAGCTTCTTAGCTCTTAAAATATTCATATTTCAGTCAAGGGAGGAAGAAATCTGTGACGGCAGCAGACAGAAGCAAGAGGGAGAAGAAAGAAGATAGCATGCAGGAGAGGTAGAGAGGGAGAGAAACTGACAGAGTGAGAAAAGGAGCAATGAAATAAATGGAAAAAAAAACGTGTGTGTGTGTGTTGGGAGGGGGGGGGGGGGTGCAGGGAACAGAAAGCCTCAATTTAACTGATATTCTCTAATAAACAACGTCGCTCTATCTTCCTTTTGTTTTCACCCTGGAACGTGTCACGGCAGACCCATCCAACAAGAAACAAAGCGGTTTCTTTTGTCATCCTCCCCAACTCTGGCTGTGGTGGAGGGATATCGACAGGAGAGACAGACAGTGTAGGAAGTGACATAATCATAATTATAATCTGGATGTCCCCATGTTTTCTTTGCACTGCTCGCTGCCACTCTCCGAAAGCCACAATTTTCAGACATACATTGTGGGCATACAGCATAATATGTGTGCAGTGTAAAAAAATAGAGGACAATGATTTAAAAAGAAAAAGAAGCAATATATAATCGCCATCCGTATTGCTATATAGAGAAATATACAGAAATGTATTTGTTACAAGAAACGTTACAGGAGACAATCTCAGGCATGAAGACAAAACAGCAAATGAAAAAGGAAGAAGACTGTATGAACCAGGCATGAAAACAATGCCTCTGTAGATCTATTATCTGGTTTTGAACCCACATTTGGGATAAACAAAGATGTGTCAGCCTATGGCCTAATATGAACCTCAATATATAAGCAAAATATACTTTTTTAAACTGGATATAGACATACAGACTCATACATAAATTCGAAAAATAAAAAACAAAGCAGAAATTGTCAATGGCATCATTTAATCTTTAAATCCCCACTCAACAAAATGTAAAAATACAACATAATCTCATAATCTATGAGCTGTAAGGCTGATCATTTTTCAGTGCTGTGACTTGGTGCTAATTAAAATAAGTATTCAAATTTAAGGATTTCTTGTTTTGAATTTTAACTATAAAACCACTCTAACATTTTCATGACATAACAAATTTAAAGATCATAATTTTTCTGAATCAACATCAAAAGCACTGAAATAAATAAATGATGAGGTATTTCAATCCATGTGACTGATATGATTTATCTTTTCTTGGACATCATTTTAAGGTGTTACTATTATTAATTGTAATACGAGATAAAAAAGGATTCATATTGCACATAAATTATACAGTATAACACACTCATATCAGGTTTCATGTGAATTACATCTGGAAGAGCCCTACAACAATTAAAACAGACTGTGAACAATCAATCAGCCGCATCTTTTCCTGCAAGTTGTGTTTAGAGAGTGGCTAACAGTTAGCGCTGGATCAAACCATTAAGTTGTATCTTTTGTTCATCCCAGGTCTGTGTTTGACCTTCTGGAACAACATTTGAAGCCTGTACCGCCTGTATACAGATGAACATGAACCCCTTAATAACTTTTAAAAATGGAGCTTCACAGAAAAAAGAGGACTTGAGCACAAACCAGTCTTACTGTAACTACAAGTCAACATCACAAGCAGGGGGGAGAAAAACTTACGTTCTGTGTAATAAATTTCTAAAGTTTGTCCACAGCCCCATAAGCTTTGCTGGCGAGGCGGGATTTATGACTTATACTGCAGCCCATCAACAGAGGGTGCTGTTCTCGGAGTGGCTTCACCCAGCGAGGAGGGAGACTCTGTCCATTCTATATACAGGCTATGGTCTTAACAGTGAGAGGATGTTAGCTTTAGCAGATTAAATGTGAGACTGATAGCACTCTGCCCTCAAACTGGGATTAAAAGACAACACCCAGTGTTGGACACAAACACACTGAAGCCTGTCAGTAGATATGAGTTGCCTCATAGTGGCTTTGTGCTGCCTTAACAGGACTAATGGTACACAAAGTTTGTTGGTAGAAGACAAGAACAATGCAGATGGTATGAGCCCTCTAATTGTCTTCATTTCCAGTTAGGTTATTGCTTCTCCACTTCTCACTAATAACCTGCCCTCTAAGGGACTGTTTTAAATCAACAGACTGGAATGTGCTGCTGGAAACAGATGTGGATAGTATGAACATTGATAAATAGGTTGACTGCTTTACTGATTATGTCAACTTCTGTAAAGACATAGTTATACCGACAAAAACTGTTTGCTGTTTCCCCAACAACAAACCCTGGATCACAAGAGACATAAAAGCAATCCTTAACCAGAAAAGAAAGCTTTTAAAGATGGTGACAAAGAACAACTCAAACAAGTGCAACAAGAGTTGAAGAGGAGACTGAAGATGGCAAAGCTGGAGTACAAAAAAAAGATAGAGAAGAACCTACAACACAGCAACATCCGTGTTGTGAGAGTGTGGAGAGAATTCAGTACCGTCACTGAACACAGCAGTCAAAAGAAAAGACAGCCAGTGGTGGGTGATGTGGAAAGAGCTGATGGACTCAACCTGTTCTTCAACAGATTTGACACTGCTGTCACTCCCACTTCCACTGCTACTCCACCTTCCTCTCCACAACAAATCTCCACTACATCTTCTCCGTTCCTCCTTCATCTTGTTCGAATGTCTCAACCACTTCAACTGCCTCCCTCCTAGAACACCAGTCCTTGTCTGTCACTGAAACAGGGGTGAGGATGGAGTTTGGAAGACTTTGTCCTGGGAAGGCAGCTGGTCCAGATGGTGTGTGTCCAAGGCTGCTTAGAGACTCTGCTGCAGAACTGTGTCAACCTCTCCACAAGATCTTCAACCTGAGTCTACAGCTGGGGCGGGTACCTGCTCTGTGGAAAACATCCTGCATTGTGCCAGTACCAAAAACAAAATGTCCTGCTGAACACAATGACTACAGACCAGTGGCCCTCACTTCACACATCATGAAAACTCTGGAGCGGCTGATTCTACACCTTCTGAGGTCTGAGGTCAAAGACAAACTGGACTCCCTGCAGTTTGCATACAAAGAACACATTGGAGTGGATGATACTGTCCTCTACATGCCTCACCATGCCCTGTCTCATCTGGAGGAGTCTGGAGTTTATGTGAGGATCATTTTCTTCGACTTTTCAAGTGCATTCAACACCATCCAACCCACCATACTCAAAGACAAGCTCACAGAGATGGGAGTGGAACCTTCCTGTGTTTCCTGGATCACAAATTACCTGACAGGAAGGCCACAATTTGTCAGGCTGGGGAACTGTGTTTCTGGGACATTACTGAGCAGTACAGGGGCTCCACAAGGGACAGTGCTGGCACCATTCCTGTTCACACTGTACACGTCAGACTTCAAATACAGTACTGAGTCCTGCCACATCCAGAAATACTCAGATGACACCGCTATTGTGGCATGTATCAGAAATGGAAAAGAAGCTGAATACAGAGATCTGGTAAAAGCCCTCAGTGACTGGAGTCACAAAAACTGCCTCCTCCTCTACACCTCAAAGACAAAGGAGGAGTACTGAGGGGAGGGAAATTGCAGGCTAGAGCACAAGTAGCCCGTAATAATTTGGCCTCTCTCCTAACTCTGCCCTGAAAATATATTTTCAACCTGACACACACAGGCATTGCCAACATACTGTACATTGTGCAGAAGTCTGAAATTAGGGCTAGAGTTATGAGATGTTACATCTAGTGAATTTTAAATATTTCACGGTATCTGGTCCCCAATGTTGGAATATATTGGCCCCATACTGGCAGCTATTGTTTTGAAAGGATTAGTGGATCACAGTTAGGAATTTACTGTCGACTTGCCATGGAGTTTGGTTGGTTTGGTTTGGTGTTAGTGACATTACACTGGGCAGGATTATAAAACTGATGCTTTCTGTGCTCTCTTTCTTTGTTTGTATTATCATATCTGGTATCTTCATGATTTCAGTGTGACACCATTTCCCTCTGGTTTAATGTCTCTTTTTTTGTTCTGTTCCTGTTCAGCTGTCTTTACATTGTTTGTAGTCTTTTGTGTATGTGTATATTTTTGATGCAATGCTGTACATGGGGAAATGCAAAACTGATACTGTGTGGTAGAGATGTGATCTTCCTGTACGCGTCTGTCATGTCTGATCTTTTGTCAGATGGTTCAATGAAAATATGGGCTAAAGAGAAAAAAAAAAAAAAAAAAATGAAATTTGAAAAAGAGAATTTGTGTGCAACTCCCAAAGTCCTTTCCTGTCCCAAAGTTTACTTTGTCCTGTAAGATTTCGATGCATTAAAGAAGCAGGACATGTGCTTGGCAATGTTATTGTATTTGGACAACTTATAAAGCAGTTTTGTGGATGAAGTCCTATTTTACAGGCCAGACATATAGTAACAGGAAACGATATGAATAAATTTGAATAAAACAACTGTCACACAAAAATTACTATATACAAATTCGATAATGTCAATATGTCAACAAGCTTAACTGTCCATATTAGGGCCCGACCAATATGGATTTTTTGGGGCAGATACCGATTATTAGGGAGGAAAAAAACTGATTACCGATTAATCAGCCGATTTTTAACATTTTTTATGAAGTCTTAAAATTTTGTTAATTTAAGTCATACATCAACGTATTGACTTTTTTTATTTTTTTTTATTTTTACAAATGGCTGCTTTTGAGCATTTCAAACACTTCTCAGTAACATTAACCTCAGTAATATTCCAGATATTTATCATGAGTCAAACTTGGAACAGAAAAGCGTTTTCACCAGTCACAATAGTTCTTCTTATATGTTTTCTGTAAAAAGAATTTGTGTTATTCGTATTATTTTTTTTATTATTTTTTAATTAACCCTTAAAAGATCCTTAAAAAACTCACACATTTGTCCCTTGTGACAAAAAAATTTCACCTTCCCTAAAACAAAAAAGAGTCAGTTGCTTTAAACTACTTCAGCCTGAATGAAACATATTAAATATGTATTACATTTTCTAGTTGTTTAATCCTTTAAATGCCAGTATGATTACAAGACTTCTCTTTTTTTTTATTAAAAAAAAAATAAAAAAAACGAGCAATTTCTATGAAACACATTTCAAGCAGTATTTGGTTATAATTATTATTTGGCCCTGAAATGGGTCAATGATTGGCAGCAATTTTTTTTTGCAGTGTCAGATTTAAAAAAAAACCACACATTTTCCCCTTGTGACAAAAAAGGTCACCTTCCCAAAAACTGCTTTTATAAAACTGCTTTACGTATTTTTTTCATCTTTAGAACAAAAAATCTCTTCCTGCTTTCTTATAACTGTTAAATGCGTCGATCTCCACTTATCTGTGCCAAAGAGCACGTAAAGAAAAAGCTTTTCAAGCAGAGTGTTGTTTCTCCAACACCTACCCAATGGCAGTGGATTTAGGCATTAAAAATAACCATGTAGAGAATGTCAATCTCTATGCTGATGGGCTCCCTTACTTTTATAGCTGATAGAGAGGCGTCAGTATACATTTAGTCTGTTTCATAACAGAGTCAAGCTCCTTACAGAGGCTCTAAAGTGGTAATTCTTCAAAATAAACCTTGTCTTTACATCTTTACTTGTACCTCATCTTTATGGTGCACACAGAGATTGGATGTATTTTTGATTTGATTTTTGAAGATCTCTCCAGTAGTTTGTCATTTTCCCCCTTGTCACAGTGCAAGGAACCCAGTACTGGGCTGAAATGTGTGATGTTTGCTCCTCTGTGAGAGCACATCTTAGTCTTGGCACTCAGACAGCAAACGTTAATTGAATGGAGCTTTAGCCTATGTGATCCAGCTGGAAGACGGTTATATAACCACCTCCAAAGCCAAGTGAGAGCTGACATGATTCAAAACAAACTATAGATAGAGCATTGCATTAGTGAGTCACCACTTCCTGTTAGAGGTAAATAAAAAGTAAACTTTAACAAAACACACCACAGCTGACCTGCACACAAGGCATTATAGGTATTTATTTCTAAGTCCTCAATGCTCAGCCTTTTAGGTCGGGGTTTATACTACCTTTCTCAAATTGTTCCGATGTGTAACTGACATAAATCACTTACCATGAAAGAGAACACTTGAGATGAGAAGGGAGGATTAACAGGACAGATTTTTAAAGAGGGCATGGGGGGGGGTAACTTGAGGTTATGATGATAAGAAGAACCCTCTTATTCAGGCTCCGTTACAAGAAGAAAAATATATCACATCACTGAGAACATATCGTCTGTTTTTGTCCATGAGGGGATGAACAGTGACGAGAGGATAGAAGATGGTAAACAGGCAGACAGACAGAGAGAGAGGGATGGTGTCAGTCAGTGCAGAGATGTAATATGAGGAGAGCAGCGGTGTATGTGGGCTGTACAGTATCTAGGCAGGCTGGCCGGCTGCTCCTGCTCCTGCTGTTGCTGCTTGAAAAGGAAAAAAACAAAAAAACAAAGCTGAATTGATATGCTAATTTGATGGAGAAGGTGTGGGTGGATATGGAGAAGGTTTTAAGCAGTGAGAGGGACAGAGAGCGAGAATGACAAGAAAAGAGAGGGAGGGAGCGATAGGGAGAGTGGGAGTGAGAGATTTGATGTAGAGAGAGGGGAAAGAATGAAATGAGACAAATAGAAGGAGTGGGAAGAGAGGTGAGCACAGTGCGGCTCTGCACTTTGGAGTGTGAGAGTTTACAGTCAATCATGGAGCAGTTGTCAGTCAGCTGTGCACTGCTAATGACAGCAGCTAAGGTGGTGGTACAGGCTCCTCCAACGCCTGATGACATGTCTGCTTGTTTAATACATTTGTTAATCAGCACATACCGCTGATTCAGAAAAGAAAGAAAATAATCATGGTGTCCATAGAATATGAAATACAGCTGTTTTATCCAAGTATTGAAGCTAATTACAACCTAGCTCCCACTGTCATGATTTACCCTGTAATTTATATTACATAATACTGCATTGTTCTCACTTAAAGTACTTGCTTAGATCAGAGAAACATGAGACATCAGATGATAGACATACTGCCCAAACTTCATCTAGCTTACTTACGCCTCTGTTTCATAAAACCCAGAGGGAACTACCCCTAAATGTGGTCATGATGCTACATTAACAGCAAGTGAGCTATAGGTCGAACAATTAAAGCTCCTGTGAGGAGTTTTTTTTTTTACATTTATAAAATGGACTGATTCATTCATATCCAAGCCGTGTGTGTGTGTGTGTGTGTGTGTGTGTGTGTGTGTGTGTGTGTGTGTGTCGGTGTGTGGCAGTGGTGGAGCTGTTGAAGACTGTTGAAGACAAAGCACTGCTTCAACAATTTATGTGTTAAATATTGACAAAAAATAACACAAATGACGGTCAATTTTTTAATGTCTGAAGATCTTACTAAGGAAGAAGAGGACAAGATAAGTAAAGGTTTGCTGCTTATCCACAGGGGTGCCAAAATGGGCACAAACAGAGAAGTCCTTTCAATTAAGTTTTGTAAATTTTTGTCATGTTTCAATACCGAACACTGTTTCACTGCTTGATGAGTTTGGCTAAAGTTAACCTCTGGGATTTTCTTAAAGTATTTCACAGGCAATTCATGACAAAGTTCATTTTTGTCTTAGTCCAAAAAACTCAGGTCCTGAGTGTCAACAATCAATGACATTTTTTATTTATTTAAACAAAGGACCAAGAAGTCAAAACAAAAGCCCAATCAACAAAACAGTTCATGAAATGGATTTATTGCTAATATAAAACAGCCAAGATATCCTATTTGGACTGAATTTATGTCTGAAGCTTTCTCAAATAAAGAACCTCAGTTTAATGTGTAGAACAAGAGTACAAGAGTTGGCCAGACATTGCAATCAAGCTTTAAAGGTCAGATGTTGATTTTCTTGGCATTTAGCAGAAAAGACTAATCCAGTTCTACATGTGTTGCCAAAAGTACACTTACACTATAGTTAAACTTCAGCTAGATAAAACCCAACCTGAAACAAGTATGTGTAGTTCTTGAAAGACTATGACAGCAAATGTCACTCCTTTTTGATCAGACATAATTGTCAGACTAAAGTACAGTGTCTGTGGGTCAGTGTTAGAGAGGGTACTTTTGTGATGAAATTCATTATGCCTGCAAACACAACACATTCACAACAGAGAGTGTTTGGATTTTGTGATTCACAAGTTGCATTGTCTTAAACTGCCTGATATAGATATGTAAATGCCAAATTAGCCAATTCTAGCAGGACTTGTTTTGATTGCTAAAACTGCTATTTTTGCAGAGAACTGATCCTTTTATTACAGCTATTTAATGAGCAACTAACATTGTCAAAGCCATTTTTTTCTGTTTCCTTCAAGAACACATCAAGTTAATAAAGGGATTTAAATCATTACTTCTCACTAGTGTGACAATCAGCAAAAGATCATCTCCAGGGAGATGTTTGAGTGTGGATTGCCAGTCCAGTAGGATGCAGAATGACCTGAAGGTAACACAAAAACAGAGAGGGCTAATTAAGACAAGCTTTGAGTCTTTGTGATTTCCACAGACTGGATCAACAAAAGATGCTTTTATTCTCTGTTTCTTCAAACATGTCATCTGCCAGAAGACTGAAATTACATAAAGGCAGTTTTATTCATGCTTCAGATTTGCACTTTAATTCATTACGGGGAAACCGGCAGCATAAACAATTCTTCTTGTCTCCAAAGTCAGCTGTTATTCTGACATGATTTTATGATACCTGTATGTTCAGAGCAATGAGCCCGAGACACTTTAGGATTTTAAAGCCATTTTCTTTTTGCAGTTGAAAATGCACAACAGTGATAGTTTCTCAACACTTTGCCCTGCACATATCTGAGCAAACCATTTGTAGTCAAGGGGCTCTCTGTGCAGGAGCTGCATGGTATTAAAGCAGTAAATAACATTTAGAAAAAAAACACAAGAAAAACCCACCAGAGTAGCTGGAGCATGTGGTTGTAATTACCCCCGAAGTCAGAATGCTTTCTTTCTGTGTGACTGTCTTTGAAAAATATGCCCTGACCCAAGAGCAGAAATAAGTGTAGTGTCATGATTGTCTTTCTGTGCTCATCTCAATCTTCCTCTCAATTATTTACAGAAACAGCCATGCCCTGAGGATACATTAAAGACAGTGGTCATCCAGGAAAGGAGACTACATGTTGGGGTCCACAATGGCTGGGGCTTTCTGGAAAAGCCGCAAGTGTTGGTGCTGGAGCTTCTGTCTTCAGGGGTCAGGGGCCGAACAGACAGCACTTCCAAACAGAGCAAGAACAGGTAACTGCAAACTACAGGAGACGGTGCGGCATAACTCCATGAGAGCAGGAGGGGTTTTCAGGGTTACAAGTTTATACTGCTTTGTAGTTTGTCCCCAACACTCAGGTACCTCACATCAAACACATGCTGTAGGTTCCAACTTAACTCATGACTGTTTTGTGCCTTTTAATATTGAGACAGTTGGCTGAGGAGTACAGTGTTATATCACTGCTTTAAGTTATTGAGCATGAAAATGATTTAGTGGTGAAATCTAATCTGCCAAAACTATGCAGCATACTTCCTGTTTTTCTACAAGGATCCAGTCTTTGGATCTTTTATCTCATTCATAAGGAGTCCTGACAGATTCTGACCAAAATATTTATTTTTAATATATTTTGAATAAAAAAAATCTTTCTGCAGCTTTGATCAAGAGTGTTTTCTCATTTTACTTTGAGCCTTGGGCTGTCTGCTCACAACAATTTGATGATTTGGACCAGTTATGTCAAACTTGCTTTTACAAAGTGCTTGCTTATGGTAGGAATAGATCATGTTGAGTTTCTATTTACAATGTCCCTGTAAACAATGTGAGTAAGGTTTAGGTCAGGGGTCTCCATATAAATTTTCAGTGGGTCCACCTGAATGAAATGTCTGCAGTCCTGGGTCCAGTGATTTTTATTTATTTTTTTACAGTGCATTACTCTTTTGAAATATTCACTTCATTTGTATTGCCAATAATTGCCTACTTTCAATTGGCTGTGTGCTTCCTGCGGGTAAAATGAATGCAAATGACTCGGTCCACTCGCCATAAAACACCCTGTTCTCATTCTCTACCTGTTGTGGTTTTTAAGCCGACATGTTTAGCTGCTGCTACAACTTTCTCCTCAGTCTGCCGCCTGACAGTTTTCAACATCGGGATTGCTCGGTAATCTTCGTGTGTCGAGTAGGCTAAGAGGTCTGATTTGATTGACAAGTCAAGCGAGTAAGCAAGTGATGTAATGCCTTGCTGAAATTGCACTTGCAGTTTACTGAACCAGGCACAAAGCAAGAGAGTAAGGCTGCACGATATTGGAAAAAACTAACATTGCGATTTTTTTCAACCCTGCGATATATATTGCGATATTAAAAATATAGGAATTTTCACCAGATGACCTGAATAGCATTAATGTTATACTGCACTGCTGAGGTCTTGATGACAGTTAACCTGCACTGATCTTACCTCTTTTTGTGAATGTTAGAATGGCTTCTGTCTGTCTCAGAGATATTTTTAGCTTTTATTGTGCTGGGGCGTTATTGTGGCGACAGATGAACACAGAACACGTGTTTTGGTCAACATCATCCTTCTTTTAACCGAAATAATTCCAGATAACTGACTTTCCTTTTCTTTTTGGCCACAAATCTTAATTTTCGGTGGTTTTCTCTTGTTCGTTGCTCATTTTGCAATCGTTGTTGTTGTTGTTGTTGTTAGCGGTGTTGTGCCGAGAAACGCATGTCCTCCGAGAATTGCATGCACCTCGCAAAACGCGCACCGCTTGTAGTAGAGTGGTCCACGGAAATATACATTTTAAAACCCATACAGTTCTTATTTGTTGGGCTTAACAGTCAGTAAAGTTCCGAAAGTAATTCTCAGCGGACACGCGTCTCACTCCATGTGCAGAGGTGGGTTTCCTCCTCTCTGACTTTGATTGACAGCTGGCAGGGTAGTCTGATTGGCAACTGAGAACTGAGTCTGATTGGCAACTGAGTAAAGGACAAAGGTGATTGGTGGATCGCTGCACAGCACATGCAGGGTCACATGGAGTGTATCTCAGTCAGTTACCCTTGAAATTAACTGAGTTCGTTCACCTCCGACATCGCAGGCTCTGCGATGTGACTATCGCACACACGTACATCGTGCAGGCCTGCAAGAGAGAAAAAAACATACATTTTTTCTGCGGTAGGCTCGGGTCCGTATTGGACTCTTTCCCGGTCCGGAAGTGGACCGCGGTCCGCCATATGGAGACCACTGGTTTAGGTGATGGTTTGAAACGCATACACCATCCCAAGGAATATTTGTCAATCACATTTAATTCATTTTAGCTGAATTTGGGGGAGCAGTTTAGGATGTGTCCAAGGGAATTGATCATGTGACATCAAACAACTGCTTTTGAATCACTGATACTCAGCTTTTCATGTGTGCTAAAAAGTGGCACTGGAGAGAAGCAGAGGATTGTAAATGTAAAGGTAATTAAACCATGTTTTGCAATTTTTGTGTTATCTGACTTACCTTAAACTGTTATTCTCTTACTTATGCACTAACAATAATCAGGAAGATGCTTTGCTCTGTCCTTGGATTACACAATCAAAATAGAAACTTGTATGTCAAATCTGTGTTTGGGCTAAATGGCCAGGACGCCCTTGAAAAAGAGGTTTTTAATCTTAATGCAACATTCCTGGTTAAAGAAAGGTTATATAAAAAAATAAAATAAAAATGAGTTGCTAATGAATTGTTAAGTAAACCCTGGTGCTTTGTAGGAGATACATTCAGTTTGTGGTAGCTGCTGACTAGTCTTGCTTGTTTCTTGGTCTCAGATGTTCACGGCTGCTTTTTGCGTTTTGATGTTGGCTTCATTTTTACCAGAGGTGGATAATGCAGCAGGCAGTCAAGTTAAAAAAAATAAATAAATAAAATAAAAACAGGAAAAAATATCTTTGCCTGTAATGATACAGGTTAGCACTGATACATTATATGTTTGCATTTGATTTCGCTGGTAATAACTCAAAGTCAGAGTCAAAATATTGCATGCTTTATGTGAGTTTATCTGCTCCAACTAAACAGAAGCCCCATAGTTTTCTCAGTAATCCATGCCATACAGGCTTTCAGACTCATAAAACAGCCCTGCAATACATTTCACTGCATAGAAGAACTTTATATCCAATCAAGGAGATATGGCTCCTTGAAGCTTCTGCCCCGGGGTTTATTGAGTCAAGATGACTCTGAATACAAAACCTGCTTTCAGACTGTATCTGCTGCTGTAAGGTCACTAGAGTCTGCTGCTTTATATCTGCTGTAAAGCATGTGTATTGAATGGTTTTGGAGAGTAATAAACAACAAAACCAGAAAATGAACCCTAGCTGATCATACGTGAGACGTTGAGGTGCACATGACATTGTGACCTTCGTTTCAATTTGAATAAAACAGATGAATGTTCATTAGGATCTCAGTAAAAAGCCTTCTCCTTATATAACTTCACATTTACACAAGTTTAGGACCTAAGATTCAGCAAGAGCCTCATCAGTTCACTTTACTTATGGGGCTGCTCAAAAATAAAAATCATAGCCTGAGTCTTTATATTTCAACAGGCTTTAGCTTCCCCTGGTGTCAAAGATACCCTTTTGCACCTGAGGGTATTGTAATACAACATAAATGTTTTGAGTAAGTGAACCTTTGACCAGAACAAGTAAACAACTGCCTGCAGTCTCAGTTAATGAGTTGTCAGGATGCATCAGTGAGCCATTGAGCAGAACTGTTTTGGTTAAATAAACAAGGTTTTTTGTCTGTGTTTCTGTGACATTGTACAAGTATGTCATGCCTGTAACTGGAGCATTTTGTTCCTGCTTGAGATAAAGAGAAAATGTGCAAATTCTACCAATACATATCCATGCTGCTACCTTTCACTTGACACAAAAAAATGACAAGCAAAAGCTGTGATGGATGGTGTGCCCTTGTTCAGTACAGTAAGTGTCAGGTCATAATCAAGAAACATTTGAGATCAGCAATGCTTTTGGCTGCTTTACTAGCATTCAGAAAAGACCTGTTTTATCAATGGCAGCATTTCCCAATTTTATGAGTGGTGCTATAATTGTCAAATCAGATTTGAAATAGATTTTTGTGAAAAACAAAACAAAACAAACAAACAAAAAATAATAATATATAACCACAGCTATGAACTCTGAGTGCTGCCTTTCAGTTGCATAATCTGTGGAGGAAAAATGTTCAATCATTTCTGAATGGAATAAAACATGAATTATAAGTTTTCGCCTAAGCTCGATGTTTCCTTGTGCTTTGAGATGTCCATTGAGCAGTTGTTGAAGGTGCTGTCTGCAAAACACCTGACAGGCTGAAAGTACAATAGTGTGAAACACATGCTGTCAGTTGACATCAGTAGTAGAAGCCACTGATTATGCTGGATGTGTTTGATTAGATTCTGTCAGCGTAAGGTTGTTTTTGTGAGCTGGAGCCCCAACTTTGACTGTAGGGATATTTTCTGAAGTTTAGTGAACACTGATGGATAGGGCCTGTAAATAAAGGCAAAAAGGCTGATTGTTAAAGGAGCCAAAATGTTTGCTGTTAACTGGGATATTGAGGGATCAGGCCTCCTTTTCAGTGTCTGTCTAAGTCAAATGCAAACATGAATTGAGTTTGCTTCTTTAAATGAAACACTGATGGATTTTTTTTGTAATGATAGTGTTTGATAATATTGTATAAGCATGATGTTTACCACTTCTGTGGAGGCTGCCAGTGAGAGCTGACGGTCTGTCTTGCTTGTGTTCTGCCCAGTGCTCCCAGACAGCAGAGAAAGACGAGACAAAAACAGTCTGAAGTGCCAGCCTGTTCCATTCTCTGGAGAGCTCATGAAGCTGAAAAAGAAAAGGCACTCGGCCCCACCTTGTGACACACCAGCACTCCCCAGTATGCTCCAGCCTATGGTGTATGCAAACTGTGAATGACGAATACCAAGGGTGCTGTTCTGCTGCTCACACGGGAGGCCGGTGCTTGCCAGGGAAAATTTAGCGAGCGGGTGTAAATCCTCCCTTATTTTCCTTGGAATCAAAACCTTCAACTGTGTTCAGAGGAAAAGGGGACTCTAGATCGTAATGAGGCATTATCAATTTCTTTAGACATGTCCTTAAAGCATTTAAGTCCATTCCTTTGTTCATGCTATTTGAGCTTATTTTCTTGCCCCTCTCTGTCTCCCTCTCTTTCTCTCTCCATTAACACACCTGTCACACCTTCTCTCCATGTGTCTCTTTGCTCTCTCCTCAGCTCATCAACTCTCCCTCAGACTCTGGGTCTTCGCAGCAGCTTAGAGCTCAGGCTGGCCAATCACAATGCTTTGGCAATCGTCTTCCAGCTGGAGTATGTCTTCTCTGCCCCAATTGGCCCGGAGACAATGGTAGGAGAAATGTAAAATCAATTTACACATAAATCATACAAGTCAAAGCCTAATATAATTTTAATCAGAAACCAAGACCCTGAAATCAGCCTGCTGATAAATGAGTATCCTTCTTCAAAGTCTGGTTTTCTGGTGAAACACATTTTCACAATCATAGATGCAGAAACAGTCCTGCACATATGACACAGCCTGTTGTCCTCTTTTCATTCAGCCTGTGTTCACTGACTACCTCTTGTCCTTCGAGTATCATTTCCATCCATCTTTGCTGGTGTATCCCAAAGAAAATCAGCGCAGGCATCCTTGGCCACAAGTTCTTTGTAAACAAAAAAGAATTAAAAAAGTATGGAGAGACAGCTTAAAGTCAGGAAACAAACAGTCATGATGAGATCCCTGAGCCGGCAGCCTGCTTTTTATCTTCACTTTTTATCCACATATTTAATCACATGAAGTTTGTGTATGCCTAAAGTTTGGTTTCATAAACAAAATACACTTTGATAAGAAAAAAATACTGGATGATGTGTTTGTCTGTAAATAAGAGTTCTATGTTTTTTTTAGGTTGTATTTACATTCAGTGTTGTGAAGCTTATCCCTGAACTGCAGGTAAGGTATTAAGTACATTTTTTTCCCTCAGAAAACTGACCTGAAATATGTTTATTCAAGGTTGGTTAGTAGTTTGAATCCAGCATTGTTAACTTGGCTGAGTTGGAAATGTATTTAAGTCCCCTTTTCCGTGCTGGAGTTACACTTCTTCTTGGATCAGTGAAACAGTATGAATTGTCTCACAGGACTGCATATTTTCGTCTACCTAAAGCATGTGTGTATTGTACTTGTATGCACTCCATTTCATGTGCAGAAGAACATCTAAAAAATCATAAAACTATTGGTGATCAAAACTTCTCAGCCGTCATCTGTGACTAGAGTTTTGGCATGTTACTTTTCAGCTATGTCAGTGGTTTCTGTAGGTTTGACTGACCGTTCCAATAAAGTAGCATGTTGGTTAAGGTTAGTTGATTTGACTCAGGAGGGTTTCAAAAATGCAGTGACTGCTCCAACTCAAAAGCCAGCCTCTAAAACGTTGCCTAGGTGATGGTTGATCTCACTGAGTATGTACTGTATGCACAGCCTTTGGATATGATTCATATCGTTCACTGGAAGACAAACTGTGTCAGTCTACTCTTCAATCACTTCCTCTACACACTGCTGCTGGGACCATTTTTCAGGGTTTTTGGTGAACAAAGGGATCTTGAGCGGTTCCAGTAACTCCACTTCATGCTCACAATCTAGAGCCTAAATGGTGTGTTGTAGTAATGTATATTGTATGTTGACCATCAAGTAATAAAGGTTTGCACAACAGAACAACATCTTCTAAGATTAAATGTCTTCAGATACTGATACGGAGGAGCTACATTTAGCTGTTGTAATAATCCTGATTTGTATCTTTGTGATTGAAACCAAATGAGAGGATTTCTTGAGGTCTGCTTATTGTAAACTTTTGATATTGAGTAGGAGTTTGGTCATAAATTAGAAGAATTGAGGCACAATTTCCCTTTACTAGGCTAATATCTTCAAAAGCTGACAAGAATCAGTCATCAGTATGTTGAGAGGCTTCTTTCTAAATGTTGAACGAGCAGTCATGTTGATTTATCTGTTTGAAAATAGAGAGTAGGCATCCATGAATCATAGAATAATTGTCAGTTATTGTTTTTCAGAGCTAATATGGTCATTAAGTGCAAGGTGAAGATTGAGTTTTTTAATCCGTATTTTTTACTGATACTATTTTTCTGCTGGTAGCCACTGACCAATGACTTTTTAAATCAGTTTTGATAAGGGAGTTTTGGAGCACATCAAAATGTTTTGCAACATAATGGCTGTGGTTATTTATACTTCAAATACCAAATCTGAATCCCTAATACCTGCAGCCTCTCTTATCAGAACTTTTTAAAGTCCCACCCCAATCATTTATTTTTTTTACTACTTAAAAGTGTTCTCAGTGGTATTTAAACTGTGATTATAAAGTTTTTAGCCAAAATCACGTTACCTGTGTCATTTTCAAGGACTTGTCTTCTGCAGAGCTCCAGTAGCTCATTAGCAATTCGCCTCTGAGTCGTGGGCGGAGACAGCACTGCTCTGCACACTCCTCTTCATCTAGCTTGTAGCCAAACATTCCTGGTGTAGTAGAAGTAGCTCAGGTAACATAGGAGCTATTCAGCTGTTGGAAACTAATGTCTTGAGGGGCATGATAAAAGTTATTATCACAATTGGCTTTCTTTCGTGCATTGCAATCTGCTAACGCACACACTTGTTCCGCTATCGTCCTCTCTATTTCTCCGAGTCTGGCTTACATAGCAGGGCCCTGGGGGCAGCGCTTGCAGTTGTAATGTAAGAAATCTCACTGTTTCCTGACCTGCCAATTGGGTCTGTGAGAGATTTACAGAGATTTGAACGCAGAAATACTCAGAAATGCGATTTCACTCTTACTTTTTGCATATGTCCTGTAGCACCAGAAAATGCCACAGGAACATGTAGGCAACAACGTCGGAGTGGGTCTGTAACTTACTAGAACATTACGTTTTGTTATGTCATGAGTACATGACATAACCAGTATGTGGCACCTGTTGCAGACTGACCCTAACCACACAGCCTGGAGGATGTCATTTCTAAATTGGAACTGCACCACTTAACAACCACTCATGGCATAGAAAACCTCAGAAAGACTGTGATAATTATGTGTGTGGGTGAGCCTTTAACACTTAATGCATGCCAAAGCCTGGCTCTCACAATGTTTTAGTGTGTTGTACATTACACAAGCATAGGTCACAAGATCACCAGTTAATAAGCAGGAGAAAAACAACTACTGTTTTAATTCACCCATTTTTACCTATACAACCACTTGGCAGCCAATCAGTCTGTTATAAATGGATAGCTTTTATCCCTTTTCTGTGCAAGAGATGGTAATGATTATTCCATGGACTCTGTGACATATGTTGGTAGAAACAACATATTTTACTGATGAGCATGAAACATATCACAACTGAAGTGAAGAGCAGCTTAACTATCAATGTTGCATTCAGTTTGTCCTTGCAAATCTGTTGCACTTTCTAATATTCTATGACGGCCTGATAAAGAGGAACAAGATTTCACAAAAACAGTCATAAAACAGAAGGAAAAAATAAAGATAGGAGAAGGAAATCAATAAAGATGTCATTTGAGGACAGTAAATGTGTGTTGATGATCAAGTGTGGGTTTTATGAGCCTATGTGCTCTTTTCAGATCTAGTCTAAAATATCTCTGACAACAGCATATATCTGAATCTAATAGACAGATTGCCTTAAAATACTGTATGTTGCCAACAGTCATGCTGCCAATAAACTCAACTTTTTTTACACTTAATGAAAAAAGTTCAATCCAGTTGAAAGATCATCTCAAAATAGCTTGGAAAAAAAATGCTGTGTGGGTGGCAAAAAAGATTTCCTACTGCACTCCACTCCACCACCTTCGCCTTCTCTGGCATGAATGTTTGATGATGTGAGAGATGTTTAGCAGGTGGAGAGTAATTTCTGCCTAAGTGTGGGAGTGGGGTGTGTGTGTTTGTGTGTTGATGTGTGTATGCATTCTCATGTTAATCTGGAGCCAGGTCTGGCTCAGGTGTTGACTGATAAAGGGTAGATACATATTTTCTTTTGAAGGCCACAGCAGCCATGGCACAGTAAATCTCCAACAACTTCCCATTGCGTCTTGCAAAAGTCCTGCATTATCTAACTGCTGAAACTCAGTCTCTGTACTTGCTGTTATCAGACAATGTACATGTCCCCCACAGCTGTCAGAAGCTTGATGCTTTTGAGGTCTTGCGGCTGTGTTGAGCAGAGGTGAGCCTACAGAGAAAGCAGATGTCCACTGTCAAAAGCACTTCACATTTTACACCACTGCTGGACCATAAATGTCAAGGTTTCTGGCTGATGGCAGCACTTTCAGGCCCTTGTGGAACATACTTAAACTCACTTAAATCAATCAAGTTGCTTTGAGATATAGTTTGAAATATAGTCTTTGAACAGTTCGATTTCATTTATGTTCTTGGAAATGCACCAGAGGCCTGACCTGTGACCCTGCTGAGGTCTCAGAGGCCACTCTGTCAAAACAGGACATGTCAATGCTGTGATTATGGCTATTGATTGCACTGTCTTTGTATTCTGGCCTCATTTTGTGCAGCTGAATTCTTAATTGAAATCAAGGTAGTTAAGATAACATTATTGATTCCAACAGAGGACATTCAGTACGACTGTGGCAGAAAAAAAAATGTAGATGAGGATAATTTGTTCAGCTGTAATGGAGTAAGATGCCTTTAGAATTACACCATAAAGTCTGAACGACAAACATGCATTATGGTGCAATCAATAGAAGAAGGTGAAAGAACTAAGTTGGTAAAAATACAGTGAAGAATGTGCTGACAAAGCTGTACATGAGGGGTCATGTTTCTACAATGAATGTCTACCAAATGGACCAAAGAAATGAAGTGGTTTTCCCTAACAAAGTGTTAAAATTTAGTTTGCATTTTGGTCTTATATTGTATTCTACTATAAAATTCAAGAACCCATTTAACTGTACAATATATTTCTTAACGCCTGCCAATCAATCCTTCCAATGACAGCTTCTTAAGCTAGTTAATCGAGATGTGTCTGCCCAGCAACATTTTCTCACTCCTCTGAGATAAACCCCAAGGCTTTCCCATGCTAGACTGGTTTTTATAATCCCTCCGGAAAGCGTTTGGTCTCCCTCTGGCTCTCCTTTAGATAAACTTGCAAAAAAAAAAAAAAAAAAAAATGGCTAATGAATTATGAAGAGGCTGACCCAAATCTGGA
This sequence comes from Xyrichtys novacula, assembly GCA_962446985.1. Taxonomy (NCBI): domain Eukaryota; kingdom Metazoa; phylum Chordata; class Actinopteri; order Labriformes; family Labridae; genus Xyrichtys; species Xyrichtys novacula. Next base: position 30,479,215 of record OY660867.1, read on the forward strand.
CAGCTTCAAATGTGGTCACACTGTTTAAGTGTCTGTCAGGGTAACAGTTTGGTGAAGCCAACAGAATCATCTCAACAGAAAGCAGAGGTACAATTCAAAGATCCCTGGCACTGGCACTGGTGCCATACCACCATAGGGTTTCTCGACTACCTTGGAAATCCCTGGACCTTCAGTCTCCAAGTTGGAAGAGTTGTTGTGGAAAGAAGCAAGCTCCTCTCTTCTTCTTAAAACATCCTAATCCTATGGAGCCAACCAAAGTCCTTTTATAGTCATTAAAGCCTCATCAGAGACCTCTTTCTTCAGACAGACTTTCTTCACTGCCAACCTCCACCAGTTTGTTCTCACATTGCTTCTTGGGTACCAAAGATTGCCTCATCATTATTTCCAGGGCGATTTGAATCATGTTTCTAACTTGATTAGACAAGAACTTCTTCCAGTGATGGTTTATTCCTGCTAAACTTATTCAAAACCAGAGGGGGGTCAAATGTAGGCCCTGCTCATTTCTATCCTGAAGTGTTTAGGAAAATGTCATTTCTTTTAATGCAACATTTAAAGGTCCCATATTTTGCAAAATTCACTTTAGAATGGTTTTCTAACAATAATATGTATCCCCAGCCTGTCTACAACCCCCCCAAGAGGCGAAAATTCTATCCTCTCCCTCTCTTGCTTGTTCCACCTTTCAGAAAATGTCTGCTCAAACAGGCGGATTGAAACTCTTGCCTTCCATGATGTTATGGATGGTGATAACTCCTCCCCTGCATGTTGGTGACCCTGCCAAAGATGTTTGTTCTGCCCCCCCTGACACTATTTTTCTCCCTTGCAAATGCTGGTTCAAAATGACGAAGGTACGAGTAAGGCAAGGATGACAGGGAGCAGCTATTTTAAACATCTCGGCTCAAAACATCACTAAACTTTACTAAAATAAGATTTTTTAGTTCTACTTTGTCAGCATTGATCACAGTCTCAACATTACAAGCTTGTAGCATCCTAACTGAGGGGAGGCTTGTAGTTGAGGCTAGTAACAGTCCTCTGACAACAAACTTTTTCCGTAGACTGCAACAACATAGTCGGGAGAGATAACTATACTTAGAATATTGCACATTCACCAAAAGAGCTCCAAGTAAGGAGAAGACAGCGGAGATGTAACCGTTAGCAGGAGCTAATGTTACCTAGCTACATGTAAGTCACTGTGTATTAACACATGGACAAAGTAAAAAGAAAAATATTAAGACACATCATATTTGTAACTAACCATTCAGAAACATCCTGCTGCAGCCACAGAGTTGGAATTTCTTTAGAAGCCTCTCCTTCTGGGTCAGACTCTGGAACAAACTGGTACAGCTGGACCACAGTGCTTCTACGAGCCACACCTAGCACTGTGTAAACATTAGCGCATGGTACCATAGCGCAAGCCACGCCCCCCTCTTCCAGAGAGACAGGGAGGGGCGTGGCTTGTGCAGAAGTTAGTGTGGACAGGCACAGCACACAGAAATGGTGTGTTCTCTGTAGAGCTCACTAGAGAGACTTTTCAGGCTGGCTGAAGTCCCGGAAAAAAATGGGTTTTTAGACAACAAAATTCAAATTGACTGTTCTGGGACGACTGAGACCTATTTGAACCTGCTGAAAAGGACGGTAATATGGGATCTTTAAGTCTCTCATTGATCTTTGCCTTGAGCTTGTGCTGGGTACACTTGGGACTACCTTATGCAGACACAGTTTTTATGGCATTCATGATCACCAAGAGTGTCCACCCTTTAAAGATCAACCTCTGAACCCATGGGCTGATAATATAATTATGCCCTTTAGGAGTGTCTGTTAACTTCTTGTTGCTTCTGGTAGCCAGTAGGAAGACAGTTTCAACCTTCCCTAAACCTTCTTTGGAACAGCCCCCAAGCAGACTGTGTGTTATATAACAATGATTTGGGTGCTAACTTCTCAGTGGTAAAACTTGTCAAGTATTTGGGGCATCTGGGTGACTGTGTTTGGGCACGAGTGGGCAAGTTACATTTAAAATTACATGGATAACTGCATAGTAGGTTAAAGTGCTGAAAGATGTTAAACATATGTTGAGGCAATCCAAAATGGAGGTTGAAAGAAGGGTCAGGTTGAGAGTACAGAAACTGGGCAGAGCTTAAGCAATCAGTGATTAACAGCAGAAATAACATTAATGTAGAGTCAAGAAAATGTGACAAATCTGTTGTGAAAATCTGAAATCTATTATGAAACTACAATCCAATATTTGACAGTATACTCAGAATATTTATCATAACTGAACAACATATGGAGTGTGACAGATTGCATTTTTCTCAATAGCCTTGAACGAGCCGTGGAGTGCTCTGTTATGATGCAGTCTGATGGCAGCTGCTAAAGCAGAAGCATGACATTCTCTGTACTGTGTCTGCAGATTCACTTAAGTGGCACATGGGTCTAACAATTCTTTCATTGTCAGTTCCTTACATTGTAGTAAAAGATGTTTACTGTTGTTTCCATGTTGACCTGCCGCTATCATTGCCACTAGATGGTGCTGTGTAGTGCAGTTTGAGGGGGCATCTTCTGCTGTAGCTGTGGCTGAATGGGTGGAGGACAGGAACATGCAGTCTTACTGTTATCCTTTCTTTTAAATTAAATAGAATTATGTCTTTTGATGCATTCTGAGGGGGCCAAGGTGGTTAGAATGGGTAAAACATTTTTGTCGAAATCCTTTTCTCTTAAAAACAGAACCACTGCAATACAAAGGCAATCACTCTGTGCTCTGAGCCTGCCTATCTCATTCTTGCTGTGCTGAAAAGCCAGCATCTTGTACTGCATGAACAGGAATGGCCTCCTTTTACAGAATTTGACTGAATGCCTTTGGTTATGAAGAAAGAAAACCATGCTTTGTCGTCATTTGTTCTCTCTGGTATTTTTGATTTTAGTTGTGATTGGGTTGCATCTTGTCTTGTCTCTGTATAACATTCTGTCTCTCTCATTCTGCCTCTGAGTGGCTTCTTTCCTGCTCTTTAGCAGCAGTTGGAAGGATGGAGATAACGATTTAAATGAAGAAGGCAGGGGAGAAGAGAGGAACAGGGAATTTGTCTTCTATGCTATTCTGGTGCGGTGTCTGGGGTCATTAAACTTTGAATAATCAACTTTCTTTCTGTCTAGTATGTTGTGTCCACTCCCTGTCCTCTCACTCTCCTGTTCGGCACCTCTTTGAGTGTATATGCTTTAATGATCTGTCGGGGCTTTTTTCTTCTAAGCAGACTTTTCATATCGCTCAGCATGCTATTGAAGAAGAAACCAAGAGAATCTGTGAATGAAAAAAAATAGTTACTTTGAAGCTTGAGAGTTCGAATTAGCTCCTTTACTGTCTGTTATCCTTAGTGTCTCTGACACTCCACAACATTAAAGAGGACATGAAACACTGACCCAAGTTATTATTTTTAAGAATGCCTCTCGACTTCACAAATCACTGTATTCATGACTCTCAAAATGTAATACATTTCTAGAAACTGGGACAGAAGTTCCACTTTAGCGACACTGCAGGGAACCGTAAAGCAGTGCCACTTCACGTGACATCATTAGTTGTGTAGCCTGTGTATTGACTGAATTGAGATTGATTGAATGAGAACAGATTAGGATGGCTGAAATGGTAAATCGAGAGCCAAAGACAAGTAAACTCACTAGAGGAGGGGTATTTTGTTTTGCGCCAGGCTGCTCCAACCAATTTCACAACGTAAGAAATAAAAAAAACGTTGCATTTTCATCATTTGCCACTGAAACGGCCGGTGATTTTCCGATGCTGGCTAGCAGCTATGAAGTGTCAGGATCCACCTGTCAGCATATACACTAGAGCAGGGGTCCTTACCATAGACTGTATATAGAATGGACAGAGTCTGCCTCCTTGCTGGGTGAAGCCACTCCGAAAACAGTACCCTCTGATGGTGGGCTGCAGTATAGGTCATAAATCCCGCCTCTGCCAGCAAAGCTTATGGAGCTGTGGACAAACTATAGAAATTTATTACACAGAACATACATTTTTCTCCCCCCTGGTTGTGATGTTGACATGTAGCAGGGCTCTCAAGTCTCACGCATTCAGCGTGTGACACACGCATGCCCACCCGTTCACACGCTCACACGCCACGGTGATTGGGGGATCCCCCCCAAGGAAATCTCACTCTAAGCTTAGTTCAAAACTTGAGAGCCCTGATGTAGTTACAGTAAGACTGGTTTGTGCTCAAGTCCTCTTTTTTCTGGGAAGCTCCGTTTTTAAAAGTTATTCGGGGGTTCATGTTTGCTATGATTGACACTTGATACAGCCTATGGGCATTCAGCGACTGCGTAGCTCTCCCGGGGGATAGCTGTTTGAGCCAAGCGTCATCACAGCGACTCTCGGCGACTGCACGTCCGAATGCGCGCATCGCTACTGCGCAGCGCTGATTTCAGGCAATGAAGAAAAATCCCGGAAATACCGAGAGCTTTTTGGCTTCAAATCCGTATACAGGCGGTAGGCGGAACCAAGTTGTCCATAGTATATACCAGGGGTTCTCAATTAGAAATGCCAAAGGTCCAGAAAATACATTTTGAGGAAGTCATAGGTCCACGGCGCATGCGTGGTGGTCTCCACTGTTTAATAGAGATTTGACATAGACACCAGAGTGAAGGTAAGACATTTTTCCCTCCGTTATTTTAAGACAGTCAGCACTATCAGTCATCCAGCTCCAACAGGTTAATAATCGACCGATATTATTCCCGTTTACATTCTGTTTGAATCCCATTTACAACCTTGTGGTTAGCGTCTCATCCATTCGTGTGAAAAAATGTTTAGCGCTGTTTCTGGTCGGCCATCTAAGTCGTTTATTTCCTGGTCTTTCTCCACCGGGACACGGAACGCGTCTCGGTTCCGACGCAGTGAGTCAGTCACGGCCTGTCTGGACCTGTGGTCAGGACTCAGGAACAAGTCCAGAGATGCTCCTGCTGTCGGTCTCTATCAGGACACCTGAAGCTAAAGCGAGCAAAAACTTTTTTCACACAATGCAAATGGATGAAACGCGCTGACCGCGAGAAACGGGATGTAAATAATATCGGTGGATTATTAAACTACTGGAGCTGGATGACTGATAATGCTGATTGTTTTAGACTCCAGAGTGAAGGTAAGAAATATTTCCTGAAGGTCTGATCAATTATGTCTCTGCTCGGATGTGTGGTGGACAGAGTTTAGGACGTTTTATATTTTTTGAGGTCACATTTCCTCTGTTCTTTTATATCAGATCTCCGTTAAACAGTGGTGTGGTGTGATGAGCTCCTGTGAAAGCTGTAGATTTGTGAACACAGGTGGGTCTGTGTGGATGAGTGGAAATAGAGTTAATGAGAGAGATTCTGGTGATGAAGTTTATACAGCTAATACCGATGTTTACTTCAGATCGCTTCTGTGTGTGTGTGTGTGTGTGTGTGTGTGTGTGTGTGTGTGTGTGTGTGTGTGTGTGTGTGTGTGTGTGTGTGTGTGTGCGTGCGTGTAACGTTGCTACTGCCTCCTCCTCCTCCTCCTCCGCTTCTCCTTCTCGCTTACATGGTCTCTTTCTGACCGGCTCAAAAGCATACGCCATCGGGTTGGCAGGATAGACCTCCACCACATCGATCTCAAATTCGTCCACCGACATCTCACGCTGAGCGATTGAGTCACGTACACTAATTACTATTTCACCGCTCTGTCCCTGCACAACCACTGGCATCACAACTGTCTTAAACTCAAGATGGCGCTGTGCACATGTCGTAAATACACTCTTGAAAGCGGTTTTTCTATTAAACAGCTGATTTTTTTCACAAAAAATATTTCAGACTCTCTCCTAATTGATTTTTTTTTTACCACGTGAGGATGCCAATGTGTTTCATGTCCCCTTTAACACATGCAGTGCAAAACCTTTGCCCTCTCCTAAAGCTGGAACTTAAAACAAAACCATAGGACACATTCTTATTCTATATGCACAGTGGTTAAGAAATATTTACCAAAGTTCAAAGAAAATTATTTATCATTCAAGCCAATTATTTTGCCACCTGCCGATTCCAAATATCTTCCTGCTCTGCCACTATAATGCCACATATAGCATGTGGCGAGTTTGCATCTCCTGCACCTCCATCCTGCAACTTCTTGTTTATTTTGTTGCGTACAGCCTGATTTCAGGACCACACTTATCATAAGAATTACGTGTATTCATTAGTTACATTTGGCAGTATGGCTCTGTTCTGAAAGTTCCCTGCCCTACCGTGAGCTCATGTGGAATGCCAAAGCCTGTACCCAGCAGAGCAACCCCCCTTTGTTTTATGTGCATACATGAAATGCAGAGGCAAGCTGCAGCAGCAGCAAGAACACCCAGAACAGAACAAAGCCAACATCACTGACAATACATATGACACTGGTAAGATCAGACACAGCATAAATGGAGGAGCTGCTGGAGATGGGGTGCAAAGCAGTTGTGGAGGAAGCAGCACGAGAAGGATGGTTTAAGCAGTTTAAATAGACAACCCTTTCTGATATTTGCCAATTGGATGCAAGGGAGATTATCATCTAAACTGTCAGCTACTGTTGGCTGGCATAAGATCAGCTGATATACAGTGGGCTGAGCTTGACTTTCATGTGTTGTCTGAAGTATCTATTTGTTCAATTATGTGGTAGAAAGGTTTCAGAACACTGTCGACCAGTGTGATGTGTAAGGGGCTGCATAGCTGCAGATGAGTGAGTGTTCTCTGACCCTGTCCACTGCCAAAAGTGCCCCTTCAATGGACATGTAAACAGAAGCATTGGATTATGGGGCAAGGAAGTGACTCAGAGGAACATGGCAGTGAGTTTTGAGGAGTTGGTGAGGCTTCTAGTTCCCTAGATCTTAGCCCAGTCCAGCATCTGCTGTGGATATGTTGGGCAACCAAGTTCAATTTAAGAGGGCCCCTCCTTCCTGTTTACAAGACTCAAGTCATGAGGTGGTTATGGATTGGTGCTAAAGATCTCAGCACACCTAAGGAGATCATGTCTTATCAAGTCAGGGCTCTTTTGGCTAGAGTGGAAAAAGAGCAGTGCTGCAAAGTCCTAGGCAGGTGGTGACGATGTTATGGGTGATTTATGATAAGGCAAATAAAAAGTGTTAGTCAGTGATATCTCATTTTACAGATAGCCTCAAATACAGAACCATGGAGTCAAGTAAGGCATTATGGTCGTCGCTGCAGTTCAAAATGACGTTGTAAAGAATTGTTGTTTAGAGAATTAATTCTACACCATTTACACCTTTTTATTTCCAGTGCACTTAGTAAACATCAAAGTGGCTTTACCAGGCACAACAACATTATTCTTTGGTATGTCTATTTTTAATCATTCACTGAAATTACATTGTGGGCATATCTTCTTTAAATGAGATTCTTTGTTTTAAAGTGTTGTGAGATCATTCATCTAGGGCCTTTCTGATGTATGATCATGATGATGACTGTCAGCAACAGTTTGCAGATGCATCTAATGAGTTAATGATGATACAGGTGCTGTAAATAGACACAGCTGGGCACAATGATCATTTGTAATTACAGCCTCTCTGCATTGTTGAAAAACTACTCCAGCAAGACACCATTGTTGAAATTGTGCTAATTCTTCTGCTTTTCTTTTCTCCGAAAGAATATGAGCAGCCAAAAGTACTGACATTCAAACAAGCGATTAAGGGTTTCTCTGCAACCAACCAATAAGGGCTCACTGTTGAGTGTAAAACAGACCTATGAATATGTGCACAGTTCCTTATTGGAGAACCATAAACAAAACTATACACATGCAGGACTTTTCAAAGTTGATATATGTTTGTCTGTGTCATAGACTGTATATAAGATGGACACCGTGGTTCCGCCTTCCGCCTGTATACAGATTTGAAGCCAAAAAGCTCTCGGTAATTCCGGGTTTTTCTCCGCTTCCTTGAAACCAGAGCTGTGCAGTAGCGTTGTGCGCATTCGGCCGCGCAGTCGCCGAGAGTCCCTGTGATGACGCTCGGCTCAAACAGTGTATCCCCCCGGAAGAGCTACGCAATCCCTGAACGCCCATAGGCTGTACCAGGTGTCAATCATAGAAAACATGAACCCCCTAATAACTTTTAAAAACGGAGCTGTACAGAAAAAAAGGACTTGGGCACAAACCAGTCTTACTGTAACTATATGTCAACATCACAACCAGGGGGGAGAAAAAATTATGTTCTGTGTAATAAATTTCTAGTTTGTCCACAGTCCCATAAGCTTTGCTGGCGGAGGCGGGATTTATGATCTGTACTGCAGCCCACCATCAGAGGGTGCTGTTCTCGGAGTGGCTTCACCCAGCGAGGAGGCAGACTCTGTCCATCTTATATACAGTCTATGGGTTTAACAGTTTTGATAAGTTACATAATCTCGTGACATGGCTTTCTTAATGACCAACAGGCAGTCTTCAATACTTGATTCTTATTGATTTCTTGACAATAGTTATTCATGATGAGCAAATCTAGCAGATGGCTGTGGACAATCTGATCCCACACATCATCCCATCCATCCAATTCAAATCAATTCATGGAAAGGAATATGAAATGAGATCTTTAGTTTAATGTAAAGCAGGCTAACCCTCAGACTTTGCTGTTTATGAAATGTTGAATTAAATCTTAATTCCACCTTCAAGAGGTCTGATAAGAACACTGTCATGGAGGCTGTCAGAACTGAGGGACTTTTAAAAAAAATCCTTTTTAAGCAATCAAATCTTCCCTAGATCAACGCTGGGTGTCAACTTTTTTTCACATCTTGAGTTAATAGCCGAATAATGGGCAGGATCATTTACGGTCACCCAGAAGTCAAACTAAATAGGGTCCTGAAAGGATAAGACCTTGACACAGGTGAACCCCTGGGTCATGTCTCACCCTTTTTTTGGGATTGTATTCACATTTAATTCTGCTCAAAAATGATCATTGTGGCTTAAATACACACTAACCTACACTAACATACATTTTCCATTCTTTTCAGCTTGTTATTGTCTTGACCATGTTCAGACCTCTTTGGAAAAGATAAGTTATTAATGTTCTTTGAAAGTCATACATTTTGCCTACAGAAATAACACTGTTGGAAAACTCTTCCTTCCTAAATTTATTTCCAACATCAAAATCATTTTATCATTTCAAACACATATAAGGTGATGGATGTCCTTCACAGATATTGGCTAATTTTGTAGTAGTAAGGTTGAAGGCCAGTCACAATCTCAAAATGACAGAGAGGCAAGGTAAGTACAGATAACAGACATATATGGCACAACATAGGGTGTTGAACCTCTGAGGTGCATTTGAGGTCTTCTTTGGTGATAATCTAATAAAAACCACAGGTTGGAATACATTGGTCTGACATTAAAGGTGTTTTGTATGCCACAAGGCCTGCTGGAGTGTTGACCTTTGTCTTGTATGTGTGAGGCTCTCAACCTTCCCAGAGTTTTATAAATCAGGCTTCCCCTGTCATTCAGTAAATGTCATGTTATATTTATGCACATGTCTGTAATCAAACTTTTCGACTCCTAACTCGAACCTCTTTAGATGCCGTAGCAAGGTCAAGAATGGCCTTGACCTCATACTTAACAGAAAAGGATAAGATGGTACAAAAGGTTGATAAGTGAGAAATGTTTTAGGCTCTAAAAGAAGGGTTTGAGTATCAAACTCCACTTTGTCCCTGTTAATGTACTCCAAAGTAATAGATTACCACCAATGAATGTCACCAGATCATTTAGAACAGCTCATAATTTCATAATTGCAGTACTTACAGCTCTTTGACATACTCATCTGTTTGAGAAGTAAAAATAATGACATCCATCATATACATGATATGTTCAGTTATCACTTCAAAAGTGTTAGTGTACGCCTCCCACAGTCCATGATTTACTCATTGTGAGTATACTTTGGTCACTGAGAGCTAACGCCAAGCGACGACAGCTCCCCTAATTATGGTCTGTCAGCATCAATTTATCCCTGTCGTAACTTCATCGGAGACTTTTAGCCTGCTCCTTATCGTAGATTGCTTCCTCTGTGCAACCACTGCTAGTTCAGCACTGCTCATCAATTGAGCCATGTAATACAGTTGCATTCAGCTTAATGCAATATGAAGGGACTTATTGTGGTCTGCCTTCTCTGGCTGACAAGCACTAGCTCATCGCTAATGGAGGGGCTGGTCCAGAGAGAGAGAAGGCAGCAGGGTGCTGCTGACTCGCTCGACTTTGTCCTTTTGCCAGGAAACAATTTGTTGAAAGGTGTGACAGCTGCAGTCATCCAAATCACTGACACAGGGAATGAGTGCCCCGCTCATGGGTCAGAGCTTCAAAAAGATGGAGGCAAAACTGATAGATGGATAGACAGAGGGGAGGGTAGGAACATGTAGAAAAGTGATGCTTGGTTTCATCTTCTTGCTAACTGCTGTTCCGCCTCTGAGAGGCTGTCAAAAGCAAATCACATCCTCGGAGCAGTAATTGGCGACTCTCTTGAGCTGTTATAACGCAGCAAACTTGTGCTGCTGCCGGAGAACGATGTTGACAGTTTTGATTTGAGTCATGCACTAAAATGGGTTCTCTGTTTGAGTAACTGAGACAGCAAAAGCCAGTAATGAATGTGTCAGCCAAACTATATGTTCAGGTTGTGTCGCCTTTGACCCTGACTGGGCTTTGTGAGTGGCACAGTCGATTACTGAGCATCTGAAAAAGTGTGTAACCATTACTGCATGACCTTTAAACATACTGAATAATTTGCCCTTTACTGAGCCCTCATCTGGATATATGCAGACACACATAGGAATGAAGTTGGCAGCATACCCATTTCTCATATGTTTTATAAAGTACCATTCCTGCTTAAAGGAAACTGTCATCAGTATGCAAAAGATGTTTGATGTAGTGACCAGCAAAGCGAAGCACATTGGACAGCTTTCACCAATGTTGTGTTGTTTTTTGTCTGCAGCTACTTCTGAAACTGGAAAAAAAAAAAAAAAATTCTGTCTGCTGTCAGAGCTGCCAAAGATAAAAATTAAAAAAGAGAAAAAAAGAAAATGGATCAGTAGATCCAGAACTCTGAGAGATTTTTACTTGAATTTTGACTGAACAAGGAGTTCTGAATAAGGAGTTCTGAATAAGGCGTTTTAACCAACTGTGCATGACTGTCATTAGCACAAATTGCACTTGGTTAGACCTTGTTTAAAAGCAGATTTGTCAAATGTATCTTCATTTAGGATTATTTTGTAAAAAAGGTTTGACAATGTCATACAGTACTTTTACGTGTTGTTCCAGCAGTCGATTTATTGAGTTAGTTTGACTGAAAATGACCTTTTAGAATACATGTCAACATACAAGTCTGACTAAAACAACACTAATTCAAATATCTCAAAGTCAGACTAACTTATCAAGATATGGTGGTAGGGATCGATTCATTTTTTTTGTGAATGACTCCATTTAACTGAACCTGGCCTGAGTGTTGTACACATGCTCCATAGTTCGCATGTCAGATTGGGTAGCACAAATGTGTTGATAGTGAACAAAGCTGACAGAAGATGGGACCTTAAAAAGATACAACTGTGGTGTAGTTCTGTAGAGTGCACGGCATTGCCTTCATTTGACATGCAACCTCTTTCTTATACATTTTATGAATATTTTTGGTGTGTGACACAATAGGTCAATGTAGAAATGCCCCAGCAGAGCTTAAAAAGGGCATAACCCCAATGATCATGGCAGAGGCCAACATACTCTGGCAATTAATAGATTTTTGCCTAGTGCTTATAAACCTAGACAAGGACATTAGTCCAATCAAATACTTAAATATCAAATTTCCCCTTCAAGACAAATAAAGTTCTTCTATCTTATCTTATCTTTTCTTAAATAAGCTATAACAATAGCTCATGCAAATGCACTGATAGTCAAGACATATTCACCAACCAAAACCTTGAGGATTTACCACTTTAGATTTCAGGGAATTTTTTTGGGAGACTAATACAAATCTCTTCTAAAGATGGCTGATGATCCTAGATTGTCATGGAACACAGATTCACAGAACTAATGTTGTTTTCAGTGCAGCTGCTAAAGCTGTTTGTTTTCAACATGGCCTCATAAATCAAAAAAAAAGAAGGGTCATAAATGAATGGGCAGTAAATAGGTTGCAAAGACTATCGGCTGATATTCCCCACACAAATGTTCACCAATTAATGTACCAGGAATTTGTTATCACTCTCCTTGTCTCTCCGTCTGTCTGTCTCGATCTCACAGGGGGTCCTGGGTGATCAGGCATTAACATCCCACATTATCATGTGTGGCAATATGCGTCTCTAGTGACCACTTCTGATTAGACCCTGCTTTCCAGCCCTGAATGTAAATGGACATAGTGCCCCATTCTTTATCGTGAACCTGTTGAAAATATCACATAAAAAACAGTGGCTCAGACTCATGAGACAGCATGAGAGAGAGCTGTGACCATGGGCATATTATCATACAGAGCTACAGTATAAAACATCTGTGTCCCCACCTCCTTGCAGGTCTCATTTCTTAATTGTGTTAGTATTAATCACAACATGTAAATACAAGGGACATTAAGAGGGGTGTACAAGGAATTACCAGGCACATTGCTCCCCTGATTGAGTGAGGGCAGTATGACAAGTACTCAGACAGATCATTATAGATGCTTGTTTCCTCTATAAATCTGTATCTTCAGTACGTTTAAATTCATTTGATAACCTGCTGTGTTCACACAGGAAAAGCTTTGGTGAGCACTTAACCTGCTACGTTCTTTGAAGACATGTCCACCCACCAGAATTGAGAATAAACCACCCACAAAATGCAGTAGTTTTGTTTGGTGTCAAGGGAATTAGCTTAAGCTACCAGCTAGGACTGGGCGATTAGATGATTGAGATCGATGATCGCGATAAATTTCAGTTCGATCACGGTGATCAGCTGTGAGCATATTTACTCGATCAAACATGGCAGAAACGTGCATCACAACAGCCAATCAGAGTCGAGATTTTCCTGCTCACTCCTGTAAGTTACCGGAGAAGTAAACAGGAGAAACAAACAAAATGACCGAACATGGAGCTAAACGCGGAGCTGAGGGCAGCAAGATAGATCTCAGCCGTGACTTTGAGTCATCCTCAGAAGATGTTATTGTTGAGAAGTTATTCAACGTCTCTCCAAAGTGACGTCGAGCAATTAAGCCGATAAACCGGCTACATAACAAATCTGTTCTTCCCGAGTGATTATGTGGGAAGCATGAAAATGTGAGCGGAGTCTGTACAGCCTGTCACTGCTGGCGGCACGAGTAGCATTAGCAATTTAGCTACAACTAGCGGTGCAGCCACCAGACCAAAACAGCAATCAATCATATCCATACCTGCCAACACTCCCGTTTTCCACTCTCCCGTATATTAGACCTATCTCCCGCCCACCCCCCGTATTGTCATTTCTCCCGGGAATTTCTCGTAGCATGGTCCGCATTCATTCATGAATCACTATATTTGTCCAAAGTTTCCTGACAACCGGAGATAGTCCTGTGTTTCTGCTGAGCCTTACAGACAGTGGATTGACACTTTGACTTTACAGTTTGGGATGATTCAGGTCGGTTTCAGCTGTATTAAAACAGTGTTTATTGGAAACTGAACACTTCAATGAAAGGAAACAAATGCGAGATATGCGAGAGTGATGCGTTCAGGGCAGCCCCGGATAAAAGAGTGCTGTATTTCATGCACAGATATTCAGAGAGCCTCATACGGGAGAGCATGTAGAACATGTAGTACTGTTGAGTTAAAATGTTTTTTAGATTAGATTGAATCTTTTTCAATTTGCTTTGTTATTTACTTTGTATGTTAATAAAATGTTGAACAAATCTAGTTTTTTTAGTTTTTAGTACAGATACTTTAAAACTGGCACTTTAAAAAAAAATTGTGATGTTAATCAAGATCGGACAATATGACAAAATAAATCGTGATCATTGTTTTTGCCAAATCGCCCAGGCCTACTACCAGCCATGTCGACTGATACATAAAAGTACCAAACAGAGTGATTAGTGGCAGACAACAATACAGGTCTCCTGCTCCAGTGCAGAGCTAGGAGGCAGTTGATGAAATCCACAAATTCTTTGCAATTTTAGGCTCTTCAAGATTACTCTGGAGCTGCTCAAGTCTTCCTCATGCAGTCTCGTAGAGAGAGGGGAACCTTTTACCATTTTTATTTTGGAGAGACAGCCTCACTGGAGCGCCCTTTTTTTAGCCCTGACTCTAAATCCCCTGAAATATCTGTGTCAATGTTTTTCAGGCAGTTTGTCCAAGTAGTGTTACCATTGCACAAATGGGCAGTTGACCCAGTGGTGACAGGCTCCAAACGTTGGCCCTTTCGTTGGGAAATCTAAATAAAAAAACACTCATGAGGGAATGGTCAGTATCATGTACAAAACCCAAGTCCATTGAAGTTGGGAAATTGTGATAAACGTAAATAAAAACAGACTACAATGATTTGCAAATCCTTTTCAACCTATATTGAATTGAATACACTACAAAGACAAGATATTAATTGTAGCGATTTGAATTTATAATAAATGTCTGGAGAGTAATAATCTTCAATTATGATATTTATGCACTCGTGGAAGGGGCACCACCCACCTTTAATGGTGGGAAAATAAAGAAAAACAAAAGTTTAATTCAGAAATCAAACATTAAGTCAATCTTTAATTAATCAATCTCATATTTTAAGCCGAAATTCTCATTTCAGGGACTCCACTTCTGGAAGAACACTAACAGACAGGAACTTCGAAAAATAATGATCTGTTTATTTCAGGATAAAAGATGGTACAACATACATGCAATAAATGATGATAAGATAATGAGGATAAATAATAATAGGTGAATAAATAAAGATTCTGAGTCAGGCTAGGAGCACTAAAGTTAATGATAGTGAGTGAATATGCTCTAACACATTAACCTACACTAACTTTGGTGTCAAGATAAATTTGGATGTGGATTTGGATGAACCTAGGATTACCAGAATAAGTGAATATCTGAGTTATGACCGCATGAGACAGCATCAGCCCTGTTTGGAGCTCTGGAGGTTTGCATACTTAAGTGAGACTGGTCCTTAGAGAAGATGGAGCAGGTACCAAAGGTCCAGGGGCTACCGGCTGTTTGAGAGGTTCAGCTCAGAAGACAACCGAAGTCAGCCGATAGAGATGGGCCAGGAGTTGCAGTACTCGGGCTCGAAGCAATAGGCAGCGCCTGTGGATCCTGTGGATGCTCATTTGGATGCTTCTTTGGTCTCACTCAAAAACTCTGGCACAGAGGATGACCTGGGCCTGCTGGGTGGCGTTCAGAGGTGACTTTGAAATCACCCAGATAACTCAGGAAAAAAAAAAGGCTTGATGACCAGTCGAAAGTATTTCAAAAATGGCTTTGCTAAATTAAAGAAAAATCAATCAAAGGCTTAATCTTTAATTGCTATGCGCACAAAAAGTTGAAGTTTCAAAACTTGAACTAAGACGATGTTACAGAAGAATCAACGTGTATGAACACGTGGCGTAAAAATTAGAAGACTAAGAAAAAGTAAGACTAAGTAGTAAGAGCTAAGAGAAAACAAAGAAAGAGGAACACAGAAGGGTGTGGACACTCAGTGAAGAAGCGGGTGTAAGAGAGTAAGGGAGAGTGAGCAACCCCACTTTCTGGTTTTATCTTCTCACACTGGGAGTGTCTCTGGTGTGTGTGTCTAAGGAGAAAGATGAGGGGTCGTGGGGTCTCCAAGCAGAGGAGACCTCGGATCTCTGATAATTTGATCTAACTTATACTTCTGGCTGGTAAGAGTCAGATCTGATGCTCACTCACTATGATTAATATCATTGAATGCTTTGTTTCATGAAAAATGATTTGATACTAAACACAAATGAATGAAATGTAGGATCACATCAAACATTCTCATTATGTTTTAAGTATCACATTGAACATGCTAAATTACTCTGTAATGAAACAGATAGTAACACATGGAAACTGTGAACAACAAGAGTAAACACGTGAATGAACTTCATCATGATTAATAATGGATTCTAAATCCTGACATTCAGATTATTCAGTGACATTATAACCACCAAATGGTTAAAAATACTAAATAAATGATTAAAATATGAACCAAACATTCCTAAACCATTTCTGTCACTTAAAAACAGGAAACATCTCATTTTAACACAAATTTCATGATTAGACAGATTAGTGCATTGCTGAATGCATAAGATGTCATGATCAGTCATTTGTATTCTTTCACCAAAGGAATGTAGTTTTTATCAGTACATGGTTGAGCAGGGTTTTACAATCGAGGTCTGGAGGTCAGTGTCCTGCTACTCAGACCTTATCTTGGGGTCCATATGTTTAAGACGGTAAATCTCAAATGGGAGACCTGGATTGAGGCATGAATGATTATTTAGATGGTCAGCGATGGTGTCAGTTTGAAAGTTAATAAAAACTCTGTCTCTGTTCTCCGAATTGACCAATTGTGAAGAGTCAGAGGTTTGGTCAACCTCCGGTCGGGTCAGTTAGGTAATCTGAAAGTGCAAACAAGTCTGGAAAGATTTATATCCTGTGTCCTGGGACCACATAAGGAAACTTTCCTGCGAGGAATGTGTGAGTTTCACATACAGGGTTGTCTTGATTGCTACATAATGTTCAAACTCATACATTTTTTTTTTTTTTTTTGCAAATAATAATTAACTCAGAATTTCATGGCTGCAGCACGTGCCAAAGCAGTTGGGACAGGGACATGTTTACCACTGTGTTACATCACCTCTCCTTTAAACAACACTCAATAAACGTTTGGGAACGGAGGAGACTAATTGTTGCAGCTTTGAAGGTAGAATACTTTTCCAGTCTTGCTTGATGTACAGCTTCAGTGGTTCAACAGTCCGTGGTCTCCGTTGTCGAATTTTACGCTTCATAATGCGCCACACATTTTCAATGGGAGATAGGTCTGGACTGCAGGCAGGCCAGCCGAGTACCCACACTCTTTTACTACCAAGCCACACTGTTGTAACATTTGGGTCGATAAAAGTCCAGGTGGTTCTTTTCATCTTTGGCCCGGAGGACACAACATCCACTATTTCCAAAAACAATTTGAAATGTGGACTCGTCAGACCACAGAACACTTTTCAACTTTGCATCAGTCCATCCTAGATGAACTTGGGCTCAGAGAAGCCGGCGGCGTTTCTGGATGTTGTTGATAAATGGCTTTCGCTTTGCATAGTAGAGTTTTAACTTGCACTTACAGATGTAGCGACAAACTGTTTTTACTGACAGTGGTTTTCTGAAGTGATCTTGAGCCCATGTGGTGATATCCTTTACACATTGATGTCGGTTTTTGATACAGTGCCACCTGAGGGATCGAAGGTCACGGGCATTCAATGTTGGTTTCCAGCGCTGCCGCTTATGTGCAGTGAGTTCTCTAGATTCTCTGAACCTTTTGATGATATGGACCATAGATGTTGAAACCCCTAAATTCCTTGCAATTGTACTCTGAGAAATGTTGTTCTTAAGCTGTTCGACTATTTGCTCACGCAGTTGTTCACAAAGTGTTGAACCTCGCCCTATCCTTGCTTGTCAATGACTGAGAATTTTTGAGGAAGCTGCTTTTATACCCAATCATGGCACCCACCTGTTCCCAATTCTCTTGCTCACCTGTGGGATGTTCCACATAGGTGTTTGATGAGCATTCCTCAAATTTCTCAGTATTTTTTGCCGCCTTTCCCAACTTCTTTGTCACGTGTTGCTGCCATCAAATTTTAAAGTTAATGATTATTTACAAAAGAACAAAAAGTTTGAGTTTGAACATTAAATATCATGTCTTTGTAGTGTATTCAATTGAATATAGGTTGAAAAGGATTTGCAAATAATTGTATTCTGTTTTTATTCACATTTATCACAATTTCACAACTTCAATGGAATTGGGTTTTGAACACTTTGTAAGAAAGAATTTCTATAGTTTTTCACCAAAGCACTTCCACCCTAAAACACCACACTAACACTGAATCATATGTAAGTCAGAAATTCTGCTAGCACTCTGGCTTTCTTGAGTCTCTTTGCGCATGCAAAATAAAACAGCAATGATATAGTTAAAAAATAAATGATATTTAATTGTGATCAATTGAAAATAATCCAAAGTACCACTGTGATTAATCTGGTTAACAGTGTTAATTGTTTGACAGCACTTGTTTGAACTATTTTCAACTTTTCTACTTTGGGGCTGGGAGGACATAGTAAGTTTAGGCAGATACAGTCACATGTATCAGCAAACGCCCCCAACCACAAAAAGTCAGGAGATGCTTTTAATGGTAAAGTACATGTGTAGACGGGGTTTCAGAAAAGATAAGATAAGAAGAACTTGATTGATCCCCAATTGTCTTTTGAACTTTAAGGCTTGTTGGATACCAGCAGCGATGCTAAATGTTAAAGATTTACAGTTGTAAATGATCATGCTTCCTCAGTCAGGGAAAAAAAATTCTTCAAATGATCACTTTTTGAGTTGCCTGCTGTCACACATTTTGTTTGTTTGTTTTCCCATTCTCTCCAGAATATCATCAATTCAGATCATGCAGTTATCCTGATCATTATTTCCTTAGCATCACAGGGCTATTTCTCTGAAATGATTAATCTTAGTGTGATGCCTCTCACCATGTGTTCATAAGAATCATGTGCACTTTGTGTGTGGTTTTTCATTTCTAATCTTGTGCCCCCCCCCCCCCCTTTTTTTCCCCTCAGATGTTACCTTGATCACTCTTTCTCCCTCTCTCTAACCCTCTGAGTTGCTGTTACAAAGTAGTTCTTTTTCGTGTGAGATCAGTTAGGTTTTCTTATCTTATCTTCCCTCAGAAGGTGTTTGTCTGCAGTCTACTGTCTTCCTTAATCTATTTGGATGCAACTTGAGTTTGGGCTTTTGGGTTTGGAGACTGCTGTAAAGGGCAGCAGTTTACTGAAATTATAGAGCTCTATAGAAAACAAGAGCACTGTTGCAAACAAAACGCAGCATGAATTTTGTTTTATCAAGCTATTGTGTTTTTCTAATCGTTAACCAAGATTATAATCAAGAATAAAATGTGATTTATTCCCCAGCCCTTTGCAGCATTCGACCTGATTTCCACCCTTTTAATGTGATGTCAATTCTTTTGGAGACAGTATAGTTTAGAGCAGCAGAGTGAGCTGTGTAATGTAATGCAATGTAACAACTGTGTAAAACAATTCCACAGCTGGATATAAATCAAATGTACTGCATACTTATTGTAGACTCTGAACTGATGGTTAAGTCAATGTATATGTAAAAATCACATGCAGGATTAATTGTGTTGGTGTTAAATAAGCTTTCCATTAGTATGGATATGTTGCAAATACTACTCTCTTAATTATCTATTTATTCCCAGCTCTGTCTCAGATGTCACTGCCAGGGGATAGAAGATAAACAGTATGTGGAGCAGAAAGCAGTGACAT
Organism: Xyrichtys novacula; assembly: GCA_962446985.1. NCBI lineage: Eukaryota > Metazoa > Chordata > Actinopteri > Labriformes > Labridae > Xyrichtys > Xyrichtys novacula. Next base: position 30,498,682 of record OY660867.1, read on the forward strand.
GGCCAGCGGCTGGGTTTATTAAAGGTGTTGGTGTACAGCTTCTCGTCTGTGCCACTGAGACTCTTGTTTGGATTTTAATTGGCTCACCGACAGGTACATGCTGTATAGATTGTTGTGTGTTTCCTGTGACTTCCCTTAAGTGGCTGATTGTTGTGTGCACAAGTATGTGTGTGTTTGTGTGTGTGCATTTGCAATGCTATTGCAGGCCCCTGCAGGTTTAATGATGTCTGCTGAATGAAAAGCATCTCGTGAAGCTCTTTCTCCAATCACATGCTCATTAAAGCCCCTAGACCCATAAACCCCTACCTTGGTTTTTGTTTCCTTGACTACTCGCTTTACATGTCATCTGAACACCAAGTCATTCCTCTGGTGTACACCCCATCTTCATAGAAACCAGTCGGATTTTTGTTTGGTTCTGATCTGAAATGTCATACAAATGTTAATTAAATGTTAATCAAACATCTTAAGCAAAGTAATGTCATTGAGATTTAGATGTGATATATTTAGCTGATTTGTGGCCCATTCTGGAGGTCATTCCACCCTGGAGGTCTATTTCCCTTTCTCACAATGAGAGGAGAAGTTTAGGACATGGCAAGAGAGGCTACATGCCGCAGAGACATTATTTTACCCCCCTAATTAAAATGAATGTCATCCCTCCCCCCGCTGAGAAGTGCATCAATCTCCCCCTGCGACAGGCCCAGAGTGAGTCTTACCCTGTCAGTGCCTGCCAGCAGTGCTATCCTTCTCCAGACGGATGCATGGCCCTGGCAGCCAGAGAGGGAGAGTAGATGATGTTTGCACATATATAATGGCTGCTATGTGGATGGCCACCACAGACTGAGGTCCTTTTTCTCTCTTGAAGGGGTATCAGCCCAGTCTTGAAAGATTTCCATTTAACACAGCAGTTGTATAAAGAGGTCAGTGGAATTTTGAATACGTTTGAAACCCAAGCAGTGGCAAAATTCTGCTCTAGTGATTCACTATTAAACAGCTTAAACCACAACTCCTGCAACGCAGATAGAAAATTTTGATTGTTTTGATAGTAAGTGGTCGTAAAAAATGTTGAATTGTGGCTTCTATCATATCAGTAATGCTTTCCCCATGCTGTACTTAGAGATGGTACTTGACTTAAGCATTGTGTGTTTGCTCTCCTGATGGTGCACAAAATCATTACAGTTTTGTCATTTACTTGTTGGTGGCACAGCGGCTCTTTCTGCCCTCTAGCATCAACTCTATCCCAGGAAATGGTGTAATTCAAAAGGTTTCATTTTGAACTGCACTGCAGTGTACCTGAGCATTAAGTGTAGGGCTATATGTTGATTTCGAAGAATGTGTATTACTTCCAACAGACCCTCATCTTTGGTTTTGTTATTCCACTGTTTGCTATATTTGCAAGTATCAAGTCAGATTGCCGGTTCAAACCAGATAAATATATCTGCAGCCTTTAACACTGTAGGCTTTGATGTTTTTTAATGAAACGAATGGGTTATGCATCAAAGATAAAAATAGTAATGCTTTAATCATTTCTGCTTTTTGATTATGATCACTGATCTCAGTCAAAGGTGAGGTATACTACAGTCAGCAGAATATTAAGTATCTAAGCAGCTAAAATGTTGTAAACATTCAGGCATCAGCTCAAACTTCCAACAGTGAGGAGGCATTCTTACCCAGGAGATTGTTTCCCTCTGACTGCAGCGGTGTACACCATTATAACAGTCATCGGAGAATCGGATGTGAAAAACCTGTGCATCATTTGTAGAAAACACAATAACTGCTCCTAAAAAAAGTCTCTCTGAAGATGAGCCTATCTTACATCTAATTAGGCTCCCACTGTTTTTATCAGTTTGAAACCATAACATCATGTTAGAGATGGTAAGTGTTCATCCCTGCTTCAAAGAAATCGTCAATAACTAGCTGATTTTCTCTTTTGCAATGTTAAGAAACATGAAAAGGATTGGTTAAAAGCCTTGGTCTAAACTGCACAATTAACCTTGAAAGGTAATAGTTTCTGACAGAGAATGCCAATCTTTTAAACTGCTCAAATCATCTCTCATCAAATCCTCTCTGTTGAGATCTAAACAAGCCAAGGGGATATTCAGGGAGATATTCCTATTTATGGCCACTTTTTGAAGCCCCCACATCACCAATCATTGTTAACCCACATGCCATGTCCTACGCTGCAAAGCTTCTTTTTCCTCTTTCTCCAAGGCTACAGTGAACACAAGCTTTGTCAGAGGGGATATTTGCTGCAGTTAAAACTGTGTAATTTGAGAATTCAAAAGCTATCGGTTGTAGTACTATGTAATAACAAAATGTATCAGTTGTAGTTAGTGATGCACGATATGAAAAATTTCAACCGATACCGATAACCGATAATTTTCTTCTTCTCATGGCCGATACCGATACCGATAACCGATAACCGATAAATTCATATTTTTACATTTATTATAATCTTCATATAATCTGCAGTTTGTGCAAGATGCAGCGATTGAAAACTGATGTTTTTGTTGCTCTGGCCTATCTAGAACAACAAACAAAAGTTTTTGGCTCTTCAAATGTGGTCATTTGCTATAAATAACAATAACAGAGCAAAAAGCAGAACTTCATTTGATCCCCTGAACTGCTCAACAGAACTGTAAACTGTAAAGGAGCTATTATGAGACGTTAGGCTTAGCATGCTGACCGGACTAACATCTGACGTCCATATGTCTGTGGTAAAACTCACGTGTAGTCCGTTCTTGTCGATCAGGTTGTGAATGTATGTGGCGACAATATCATAGAGTGCAGGAAGAGACACATCCAAGAAGAAGCGGCGGCTTGGGAGAGTGTAACGTGGCTCCAAGTGTGCTATTAACTTGCGAAAACCCGGGTTCTCAACGACGGAAAAAGGCTGGTCGTCGACCGCTATGAACTCCATCACTTTGTCGTTAATGGCTTTAGCCTTTTCGCTGTCTCTTGAAAAGCTTTTGCAGTTTTTAAACGCCCGCTGAATGGGGACATCGATCCTCCGTAGTGTTGTTGTCTTAGCTTTAGTACCGCTAGCAGCTTCGGCGGCTGTCTCATATTCTTTTACTACCGCTTCGCCGCGATGGCGACTTTTCAGATGAGCTATCAGATTCGCTGTGTTAATACCTGACATCTTCTTTCCTCCTCTCGGAATCCTCGCTGAACAGGTTTTGCATATAGCAATGCTGTTGTCATCTTCTGCCACTGAGAGAAACGACCATGCTGGTGAAGACATTTTATTATCTGTCAGGTAGTGACGGGGTCAGGCTTGGGACCTGCGAGTAAGGCGCGATAGATGACGTAACCAGCGCGTCTCGGACGGGCGGCTACTCCGCCTGCAAACGTTACTCGTAATTTCATTAATATATCAGATCTTTCTATCGGAAAAATGCACCTATCGGACCGATAAAAAATGACGTAATTTCCCCCCAAATCGGCCGATATTTTATCGGTCCGATAAATATCGTGCATCCCTAGTTGTAGTACTATGTAATACCAAAATGTATCAGTTGTAGTACTATTCAGTCTGACATATCGCATGCTGGGGGGGGGGGGGGGGGGTTAACAGACACAACCCGACAAAACTAAGCAGGTTCACCGTTTTTTCAATATGCTGCTATAAATGTTACTCTTTTATATTGGAAACAAAAAAGGTTCTGAAGCTCAGAGAGATATGAAAACACATAGCTAGAGAGTTAACTACAGCCAAGGATAGAAGCTCAGCCCAGCTATTGTAGCTTCACTGTCCACAATCCACAGTAACCCCCACAACTGACTGTTACTAGCCTTTTTTTAATCCATACACAGATATCACAAAGTTGACTGCTGTTTTTGTCAAACTCAGCAGCTGAGGTCCAAAGGAAATTTCTATCATGGTCATTTCAGCTCGCGGTATGGCACACTATGATATCTTTAGCAAACAACCCTGCTATGTAATTATTTAGTGCAGTGAGTGTTTGAAGTGTAGAGGATGATTTCTGCAGTAGATGAACATCTTCTCCTGTCATATCCCAAACAACTTGTTAAGTCTGCAGTAAAATGACGGATTTCACAACATTTGGAGTTTGAAAAGATTAAGTTCATTTTTGATCCTTGTACCTGCAGTTAAGAAAATGTTCACAAGTATTTCACGTGTTCATCAGGTAACTGTTCTGCACTGGTGGTAACGGTGTATTTTTGACTTATAGATGGTATCTTTTGAAGAGTCTTTTGAGTGTATGTTATCCAGATATTTGTCCAGAGGAAAAATGATTAGGCAGAGTCAACATTTGACCTGACAGTGGACCCAGACAGAAAATTTGCAGTCTCAGAAAAGTGTTGTATTTGCTCCTTTGTCAAGCAGATGTATGACATTTAATGACCTTTTACCCAGTGCTGTAGTTGTCATTCTGCTTAGGGTTTTTTTGATCACCTGGAGACAGTCCGCCTTTGTTTAGAATTAAAATGTTATCCTTTTTTATACTTCTTCAATAATGTATTAATATGAAAACCTGTGGATTGCCCAAGAAATGTGAACATACAGAGCATGAACCTGCTGTTGGAGCTCTGGTCAAATCCTGTTCCCAGAGCAGTTTTTTGGGGTTTGTCACTGCCGTTACTTTCTGGAAAGTGAGAGAAAAATCTGCCAATAGGTTCTCTCAGGATTTTCTGAAGAAGAGCAACAGCTGCTGATAAAAAAAATGTGCATATTCACAGTAAATTGGCCTGAGCAAGGAACATGCCATTCATGAACATCTTCAAGTTTTGCCGTCGATGAAAGCTAGATCTAAGGCTGAGTGCAATTCTTCCCAAGCCCTATTTGGCTTTGGTGAGCCTATTAGAGCACAGCAGCCTGCTGGGTCAATTTGGACTCCTTTTGCGGATGGATAAAAGTGTGAGTGGTTGAGTGTTCTTAAGTTAATGATCTCTGTGCATGTTCCTTCACTTTCTCCAGGGCATCTCATTGTAGAGAATAAGTAGCTGGAGCTGTGGGCCGTTGCCTGTCACAGGGTCTTGGCTGAAATAATGACTTGAGCAGCCCAACAGACTGAAGTAATGGTAATAACTGTCAGACTCTGTCTCCCATCAACGCTCACATTTCCCTAATTTCACATTAATTTATTCTGTACTGTAGAAAGGCCAAAGATACTGAATGACTTGCTGTTTTTCTTCAGCATCACCAAAATCATGTTTCTGTGACTTGCTTTATCTCACTTTAATACAAAGGTGTCTTTTTTTAAAATATTAAGGAAAACTTCCTTGTGCACAGCAGCATCACGGAGTGCTGGATTTGGCTGGTATTGTCTGTGCTTCCAGTTTATATCATCTGCTGCATAATGAAGTTTCAGTGTCTTTGTGTCATGTGTGTTACCTTGTGGTTTTACACACGTTTTCTCACTACTGTGGTCTCCACAAAACTGATAAGTACCTCTTTTGCTTCTGGTTACAGACATGTGAGCCTTTATTGCCACTGTTTTATATGTTTGCAGAAGAGACACTTGTTTGAAGATGTTGCAGTGTTATAATGTACCCTTCCGAACAATGTTAAGGGATTCTTCTAGAGATGCACCGATAAATCGGCCGCCGATTTAAAAAGCCGGTTTTATATCCAACCGGCCCCAACCGGTGACCGGCCGGTCACTGTCGTAATTTGCCGGTTTTCCCCGAGCAAACTGACACGCATGCGCGGTGCGTATCAGCTCAGAGCAAAACTGCTAAAAATTAGCAAGACTCAGGAGGAAAACATGTCGGTGATTTGACACTGTGTGCCAGAGCGACCCAAAACACGCTCTTTGTAATGCTTGCAAGTCAAAAGTCAGCCGTGGAGGATCAACGCCTAAGACATTTGGAACAACAAACTTAATACGCCACTTGGAAAAGAAGCACCCAGGCTTGTTTAGCAAATATAAGGAATACACTGCCGCTAAGAGGAGGGATGCAGCAGAGTCGCAGCGACCACAACAACCCTCCGCCGTGGCTCCTATGTTCGACATCAGCACTGAAAAGTCCAAAGCCACCACTAGGAAAATAATGGAATTCGTGGCGCTGGAGGACCAGCCGTTTAGCGTAGTACAGGATAAAGGCTTCGTAAATCTGACGAAACACCTGAGTCCACGGTACAAATTACCAAATAGGGTGTTTCATGATTGGTACAAACTACCAAGTAGGCGGTACTTTTCTGACACAGCGCTGCCAGAATCGTTTGAGAGAGGTACTGGAGGGGTAGTCAATAAATTACATTGTACCAGGCAAATGCTGGGACGTTTTTGAATGTTGGGGGGTTATGATAGCATATAGCCTACCATTAGTTGTGCTTTTAATTGCAGTTAAGCAAAATGTTGTCTGGGAGAGGGGTACTTAAATTAAAATTGGGAAAGGGTACTCAAGCCAAACAAATATGGTGTCTATTATATGATTATAATTATTTCTTAGACAGAAAATCGGTATCGGAAAAAACGGTTTTGGCAGGTCAGACCTCCTTTAAAACCGGAAATCGGTATCGGCCAAGAATATTGCAATCGGTGCATCTCTAGATTCTTCCCTCAAAAAACACATCACCAGTTCAAGTAATTATGTGTGTAGTGACATTGTTTTCAATACTGCAATGCAACTTCATAAAAAAGTTTGCTGCTTCTTTGTTTTTGCTTTAGGCTAATGTGTTTTTTTTTTTTTTTTTACCCCAGTTTACCATGAGAACAAGTGCTTGGTTGCTTTTTGCCTGAATGTTGATGACTCCTTTTTTTTATTTTTTTTGTAGCCCTTAACACTTAAATCAGCTGTGTAATCACTTCAGGGAAATTGGCTATTGATCATTCTGCCTTGTCTGACATAATGACAAGTGCCACAGCAATTACTTTTAAAGGCAACTTTAAATTTAAATGGCAAATTCACAGATTAATTGAAATGTTTCCTATCCAAAACAGTGCAAGTGCAAGGAGGCATACTTTTATTCGACTGAAATAAAATGTCATTGATTTGATGTCTCTTTGGTGTCACTAGCAGGCTTTACAATTGATGAAGACTTACTGAGTCACTATGGTGCTCACAATAAGTCAATGTGTGTGACCCTGTGCGCAACACCCTTCCCACTGGAGGACTTCAGCACATGCATAGATCAGCTAACTACCTCCTAGAGCACTTTATCTTTATCACAATGCCATTGAACTGACTCCCTAGCATGCTGGTGTCACATTGATGCTGCTGTCATAGGATCAACAGACCACATGTTCTACTTAAGCACATGTATGCCTCAGAATGTCAAAAAGTGGTATGCTACAAGGATTATGCATAATGTGAGTCTTCTGCATGGCTTATTGTCAGTGTTTGTTCACTCAGAGAACAACTACAAAAATCTCTTTAAGATTCCTGTAGCCCTTTTGTTTGCCAGCCCAAGCTGTCAGCACTTCACGCAGTTTATATGTAGATTAAATGTTGCAAAGCACTTAGAAACCACTACAGTGGAATATGATAGGGATTGTTACTTGCAGCTTTGCATGTTAATGGTAATTCATATTTTATTATCTATATACCAAAGTGCTTTTTCTGTGTTTATGGATCCAGTGTTTTTAATTCTCTATCAGGACCTGAAAGAGTTACTGGTTTGATGTCAGTTTTTTTCTAACATATTAAGTCTCTATGGTAGTATGGTGGGGTTTGTCTACTTCCTTTTTATCCTCACTTGCAGCGCAATTTTGAACAGTCATTCTCAGTTTCTGATGATTCGAAGACTGAAAGTCTGTGATAAGCATTGCAGTCGAACAGATAAAAGCTTTTTCCCAGGCTATAGGCATCCCAGCAGAAGAGGCCCCTGATTGGTCCTTTGTCTCCCTTATTCTCTTAGAGCTGAGCTGTGCTGTTCCCAAATCATCTCTGCAACTGAATATATTCATTGAATAATACAAGAAGTGAGTGGTGAGCATGTTCTGACGCTCATTTTGCTCTTTTACTCTGTGGAAGCACAGATATGTTAGTGACAGTGAGTGCTTGAAAAAAACTGACTCACAGAAAGATTCCCACACTCTGTTTTCTGACCCTGCATCATTAAATGATCTTTCTCCAGCTGTATCACTTCTACAAATTCATAGCTTTGAATGTAGATATGTTTAAGTATTTCATATTAAGAATAATATTAATTTAACTCCCATTACACTGAAAAACAGGCAATGTCTCAAAGGGGAAAATGTATGCTATCTGGTTTATAGCAGCATTACATTTCTGGAGAAAATTTAGCTTGTAATGACAGGGTTGTGCATTCATTTTGCATTCATAATGCTACTTGAGGGTAAAATTATGACACAAACTTCTTCTTGGGAGAAAAGGAATATTGATCTGCATCTGGGCTCTGAAGTTTTGTAGAGGTCTTCTTAAAGGTACAGAAAGTGATTTTTTTAGACAAAAAGACCAAGGGCTCTATTTTCGTGCCTCGCCGGAGACGTGCCGCAGGCGCGGCGTAAGGCGTTCCCAAGCACAATTTGGTATTTTGGTGAGCAGCGCAGCCCGGCGTAAGTATCCCCCCTCCCTAACTCAGCTCCTCCCAGCGGCGTAAGTCGTAGCGAGGGAGGAGAAAGGGCGTGGAGTGGGTTTAACACAGCCGAGACCTGTTTTCACCAATCACATAAGCTCCTCTCCTTGCCTTTAAATCCGCCACAGGCGAGACGTATTACTATTTTCATGAAGTAGTCAAAGAGATCAAGAGATGTCTGAAGACAGTAATGCCACACGATGGCGACAGAGGGCAGCTCCTCAACAAGTGTCACTGTAAGCGCTGCATTGGGCGTCCTCCACACTCTCTCATATGAGCACAGATGGATTTGGTGTGTGTAATGTTGGACCCATTGGTAAGACAAACACCCTTTTCCACAAATAAAGACACTCACATAAAGTTGCATATATTCAAACCTCACGTGACAAAGGTGGGTTGTGCGCACAGATCACAACATAAACACCAAAAATGGCATTAAAATCAGAACCATCTGTGCGTAAATGACACATTGTGCTCCGTGGCCTGGCTCTTTCTTTCATAGATGTTGGCATATAAAAAAAATTTGGCCCACAAAACTGAATATTATGATATCCGTATGTAGGCTTAAAGTAAATAACTCATCTGAGCACTGAAACAAATCATCTGTTCAGCCGCTGCAGCTGCAGCAGCACGGAGAGAGGACACGGACACGAATTACATATCTTGTTAACTTCATCATGTGTGTTTATTTACTAGATATTTAATTTAATTTGATGCGGTTTCAGCTGTGTTGATTCGGTCAGGTTGTGTGTCCAAACGCGTGCCAAACGCGCTCATCAGATCACATATAGATCAGAATATATCTATATAGATCTAAATGTATGTGCTGACTCAGATTATTAGTTGTTGATGATTATTTATTGAACTGAAATGTGCCTGACACTGTGGAAACCTGCCGGTGAGGCATGTGTGACGTATGCCGATATGCCGCCGGTCTACCAAAATACTACTAGACCAGCTGCGTTCCGCCTGCGCTGAAAGCTGACCAGGTTTGAATCGACAAACTTTCAGCACACTTTACACGCCACTGGCGAGCACGAAAATGTCACTGCGCCCGCTGATTCTGTCGACACCTCCCCCTACCACGCCACCACGCCCAGCTTGGCGGATCTCGGCTCGCCTCTGTGCGCCTCAGTCCACGAAAATACCAAACTGGCTGTACGCCGGGCTCCGCCAGACGAAAATACAACTGCGCGGGCTCCGCCACCCTCCGTCGCCTCACCAGCGTACACGAAAATAGAGCCCCAAGTGTTTTTTTTTTTTTTTTTTTTGGGGGGGGGGGGGGGGGTCTTTAAAGGTTTGGCACAAATCAAACAGGTATTAATCCTTGAGATTTCATGAAAGTTAATAATAGCTAGCCCAGTGTTAGCTGCGGAATATGTATGTGTGTGCTTAGGTCTGTTTATTCTGATTTGGCTACCGTGAAATGAGGCTGACATGTCTTTAACCTTCACACCTTCAACACTCTTAGCCCCTGTTGAATTGCACAAGCAGATGTAGCGTTTAAAATGCCAGCTCCATTAACCTATCTGAACACTTGGCTTTGGGGCTTTGATAGCAAGCTAACTGGACAGCAAAGTTACTCTGCATAATGCATGATAATTTGACATTTTGAAAACGGCCCCACCAGAAACCAAAAGGCAGAAACAGTTGTTTGTCGAAATAAAAGAAAAACAGAAACTATCCATGTTCTTGTTATCCTGACAGGGACCTCTTGTTGTGATGTGAATCATGATTGTAATGGCAAAATCTGTTAAGTTGGAAAACAGGCCAGATGGATTGATGAAAAAAGAATTTGACTTTAACGTAAGAGACTGCTGTGCTTTTCCAGAAATGCACTGTGTGTCATAATAAAATACTTATTTGAATGTCAAACCAGTTATATGAATCAAACATTAGACATGTACTTTAAAAAGGCAGTACTTACAAACCTGCCCTTTCATCAAGGACTTGGTCAGATTGCTCTAGGTAGCCAGGCTGGGTCCTTAAGTTGCAGCTCTACAGCAATCACAGGGTGATTAGATGAATAAGAGACAAGCTAGAGTCTTTGGTTGAGATAGAAGAAGGGCAGTCAATTTGGCTTCAAGGCTTTCACCAGCACAACAACCTGTCCATTTACACCTACCGTTTATGATTTGTAAAACATCAAGGATTTTACTATTTAAAGGACTTTTTAGACCATATCCTGCAGAAGGCTCTGCTCAGCTATCAGCTAATCAGAGATATCAAATGGAGCAAGATTATTCTTAAAAAGACAATGACATTTTTTAGTCCAACAAGTCAAAAACCAATCACTCCTATTATTGCAGTATTGCCTTGTTGTACACATGTAGTAAAGTGGTTGGATGTGACAGGACACTGTTGTGATTGAGCCAGTGATTCTAAAGCATCACTCAAACAGCTGATGCCAACTAGCAGTGACTCCTGCTGTACTCTGCCTGTTCCTGACACTGGGCTGATCAGATGCTTCGTAGGTGTTCTTAAAAAATGTCTGTCAGTAGGAAGAATTGAAACCTCTCTCTTGTTCAATGTTTGGATTTTACTTTGTCCTTTTGTGTTTCTAGTGTATCAATTAAAGGCAAAAAATGAAATTACAGTATAATTGCCAATAACTTTTTTATTTTTTGCTTTTTTGAGTTTTGGAGTCTCTGTGTTGTCTCCTATATATAGAGTTACCTGGTTGTTGCCACATGAATGAATGAAGTATAGAATCAATATAATAGCAGTTAAATAACTGGAGGGGAGATTGTAACCCACATGTCTGAGTTCCTGTTGTTTTACCGTCATATTTTTTTCCTTTGGTTGTTTCATGCAATGTCATACACCATCCTGGTTTTTCTCTCTGAGGAGCCACTACTAAAGCTCTGCCAATGAACCAGTGTATCACTATGAACTGTTAGGCTTCTGCGGGAATAAAGAGCTGTGGCTGCAGGAGGAAATAGAATAATAAATCAATAAAGAAAAACTATGTTTTCATCTGGTGTACTCCTTGTGGAGGTTACTGGGAATCTTCTTTTTTTTATTGAATGTTTGATAGCATTCAGCCTGAAGACTTGTTTAGCTGTCCCTTCACCTTCTGAGAGATCAGAGGTTCTTAAAACAGCTCTGACATAGTTTAAAATTTTAAATCTGAAGTGAGTCGTCTTTTCAATTGATTGTATTGCAGCTCACATTTCATACCAAATTTGCCAGAACACCCCACCCCCCACCCCTACCCTCAGATTCTGACTCTGATACATGAATCGTCTGGCCTGAAATAAATTCCAATGCATTAAAAGTATATGCTGCCTCTGCTTCTCAAAGGTTACCCAACATGTTTTATTAGGACAAGTTTTAAAAATAACAAATGGAATAATGATAGAAATATGTTCTGGATTAGAAAATATAAATAAATAAGAAACAACTAAAAATACCTCTTCTATTTTCGCAATCCGAGTTCAGCAAAAACAGCTCTCACGAACTTACAGAAACTTACTAACGAAATAATAAACAAACAAATAAAAATACCTTTATCTTTAGTTTTCTTCTTCATCCAAGTGGCCCAATGAAAACCAGGACATTTTTATCACTGTATAAAAGAAAAAACAAAAACAAAAGAAAATAACCAGGACGGCCCAGACAATACATGAAAACAGGACATGTCCTGGAAAAACAGGATGTTTGGTTACCCTATTTTTATGTAACCTCTTAAGAGAAGTATCCCATGTGATCAGATGACACTGTTAATGAAGTTAGGGTTAGGAGTAAGTAAAAATACATGAGTTTGTGAAGTATGAAATGTAACCACTATAGTTCCATTGGATAGCACTTGAAGATCATCCATGTTGGTCCAGTCTGCTTCAAGACTACTGTATGCAGTACCTGTTTTCCATAATTCCACCCCGTGGACTCAGCCTGACATTTAGAATAAAGATGATTCTTAGTTGAATGATGACCTACATTATTGGCTGATGGTATTTCATGTAATAATCATGCTCAGGGGAAATGTAAGCATTGAGTGAGCCATTACATTACCCCGTTAGTCTTGAAACAATGTGGACTATCACAATCTTTTTGTATTCTTTACTGCACTACATATGATTGATTACAACAGTCTAAGACTGACCAGCTTATTAATCGATTCAGCAAAACCTCTCAGCCCTCTGTGGATGATTTAAAGCGAAAGGATTTTTTTTTCCTTGGTTGGCTGAAGTAGAGGTGCACTGGGACTGATTGTAAATCATGCTCAAACACAACAAAGCTGCTTCAAAAATGAATGCACAACCCTGTCTTTAGAGACACATTCTGTTGACCATGTAAAAACGTCTGCTTTGAGATTATGCAAACCCACAGCAGTTCATGAGTTTTTGAGCTCTTAAGAGTATCTGACCTATTTTTATAAAGCTTTCTTCAATATTTCAATAACTTTTTTGTGTTGTGATTTAGTTAAAATGGCAGATGCTGTAATCAATTATTGAAGTCTGCTCAACTAATATGATGCATGATTTCTCTCAGTTGTCTGAATAAACCCCCAGAAAGTATTAAATCATAAATAATCCACTTTCTCACTGTAGATTGACATTATACTGAAAACTGCTGCTATGCAATGCCTCAAGTCCCCGTCATCATACTCCCCAGTGCTATAAAGCATCAAACATGCTCCCATGTGAAGGATAACTACATTTACTATTTCCATATCAAGCAGTGACTCTTTGTCGTCTTGAAAGCTTGCAGTAGAATGTTTGTGGTGTACTTCTAGTCATGTAGTCCACTATATGTAGATGATGACAGCATGCATGATGATCCATTCAGCCTTTACGTCACTTTGACCAAACCTTGGGTGTACCAGTGGCCCAAATCACAGCATGTGCAGCATGTTTTGAGAGTTGAACAAGCATTTTCATATGGCATGCTGCATGTACAAATGAGATTCAAATAAACCCATCCCAATTTGAAACTGGCTCTCACACAGCAGATATATCAGTCCTTGGTGATGTAGCGAGAGGAATAAGAGAGGGAGCACCCCTAACGTGGGGTCTCCAACTGCAGAGGAGACCTCTTGGATCCCTGATTAATTAATCTTACTTATACTTTTGGCTGGTAAAAGAGTCAGATCTGATGCTCACTCACTATGATTAATATCATTAAATGCTTGGTTTCATGACAAATGATTTGATACTAAACACATGAATGAAATGTAGGATCACATCAAACATTCTCATTATGTTTTAAGTATCACGTTGAATGTGTTAAATTTCTCTGAAATGAAACAGATAGTAACACAAAGGAACTGTGAACAACAAAAGAATAAACACATGTGAATGAACTTCATCATGATTAATAATGGATTCAAAATACTCTCATTCAGATTATTCAATGACATTATAACCACCTAATGGTTAAAAATACTAAATAAACAACTAAAATATAAACCAAACATTTCTAAACCATTTCTGTTACTTAGAGTAAAGTTATGATTCATAGTCAATAAATTTAACTCTTAAAAGTTCATGAAACAGTCTGAAAAGCTGTTGGTCTAAAGAAACTAAAGAATAAAGGATTTATTCTGTCAGAGTGATAACTCGGCCCCTGGAGCACATAGAAAAACGGGAAGCACATCATTTTAACTTAAATTTCATGATTAGACAGATTAGTATATTGCTGAATGCATAAGATGTCATGATCAGTCATTTGTATTCTTTCACCAAAGGAATGCAGTTTTTATCAGTACATGGTTGAGCAGGGTTTTACGATCGAGGTCACCACCAACCTTAGAGTTCAGATGCCAAGTCTTGCTATTTTTGCAGCTCAATGCACACCACTACAGCTTCAATAATAGTGCTCATGGAGAAGTCCCTTTTTGTCTAATTATTCATTTTAAATAGTGTTCACTTCAAAAAGATTCTTGAAACTCGATGCTTTTCTAAATCCTGTAATGTCCCATGCAGCTGGTAGAAAATGGACCATTATGGTAAAACAAAGGAGCTGTTACTGAACATGGAGACATGGTACAGGCAAACTGCTCGAGACTGTCCTCAATGACACAGTTGTTTCTGTGAAACTATGGATAGGTTAATCAAAGTTGTTTTCATATCTGTAAACAATAATTATCACGACACTGTCAGCATGTCTTCTCCTGTTGTGACTGTTCCCATCACACAGCTGTCTGCCACATCCACTTCCCGAGCGGCCTTCCTGCAGTGCCTTCGTTGGGGGGTTTGGTGCCCCTGTCAGGAGCCGGCTGACTGGATTGGGGAAGAGATACAGCTTGTTCTGCAAGGAGGTGCAAAGCCAAACCCTCACGGAGTCATGGTCTACAGCGCGGAGATGTCTGCCAAGACTCAGAGCCCTGTGCCACTCACAGCTGCAGGCACAGCTCAGGTAACACAACAACATAGAGTGACGTCTTTGTCAAAGGAACAAAATGTAAGGAGTATGCTGAAAGGTGTCAAGACAAGATGCTGTTTCCAGCACCTTTGAGTAGTCACACAGATTCTTCAAGACAGAAATATTTCTATTTTCTTTAACATATTTTTGGAATGATGTGGCACATTCATTTGATCATTTTCTTCATTGGTAATCTGACATACAAATGACAATCAATCAATAAATGTTTATTCATATAGCACCAATTCACAACAAGTGTTACAACAAGTGTTAACCAGACTGATGTCAGACAGTCATCTGCTGAGACTGAGCTGAGTTAGAGAGGGGAAAGAGGGAGATGGACAGAGGAGAGGCTGATAGAGAGAGAGATTAGAAAAAGAGAGAGATGGACAGGGGAGGGACTGATAGAGGGAGATGAAAAAAAGAGACAATTAAGCCAAAAAACCATATCTAAACCCTCTTAACTCTTGACTTTTATGACAGTTTACCACAACCTGTCAAATGAAAGTCCAAAAAATGTAAAATGACTTTATCAAAAATGTCTCAGGGTGCTAAAGCTGTGATCTTGTAATGACCAATCTCTTTGCAGTACCACATCTATCAAATTATGTCTGCTGTCATTTTTTCTGGTTTGGTATTGTACAAAATATTTTTGCCATGATTCAATAGTTCGAAATGTGCTAACTACGAGTCCGTTCACAGCAATTGATGTTAGAATACATTCATAATGTGATTTTACTCGAAAGGTATCCAAACCTTTTGGACAACCAGGTAATATTTCCAAGATTGTGACTGACTTTGTCTTTAGGATTTACTGATTGGATTTTCGGTTGTTTAAGGTCAGGGTCACTGCGACCTCAGAAGTATTCCAGTCTCGTGTTTGGTACATCAGCAGACTAATCCCCAATCAATAGTAGAAAATCTCCCTTCACTTCACGCTTGGGTACCATGTTTTTTTTCTGTTGTTGCATTAAGGGTCAACTGACAATCACGTGCTGTGCAGAGAAAGATGGAGAGAGACTTTCTTTACACATGAGATTAAACATGCATCGTAGGGACCGCATCACAAGTGGACGTTGTTAAGTATGTTTAGCTGGAAATGTAACCAAGGCACACTGGAAAAAAAAGCAGCGAGTGTGTATGCAAAATGTGTCCTGGCCACAGTGGAGGACTGCCTGTTCTCTGTAACCAGGGCAACAATTACACTGAGCAGAGGAATACTAGCCTGATATTCTTTTCAGGTTTTATACTGATATGCTGCAGAGTCATATGAAAATCTTAAATTTTTTAATTTATACAACTTGGTAAATTGAATGTAGTTGTTTGGAATAGACAATAGAAGACACATTTATCCCTGTACTGAATCAGTAAAGGACAGTGCATTTTATTTTCTAAGATTCTAGGAGCAGATTAGACAACAGGCAGACCTACGATCGATGTGAGCTGCTGCTACCAGTTTTTCATGCTGTATCATTTGTCTTCACAGTCAGGCTGAATACAGCTGTTTTTTTGTTTGTTTGTTTATGAACAGAAACTCAAGCCTGTCTAAAACACACACACACACACACACACACACACACACACACACACACACACACACACACACACACACACACACACACACACACATTAGCCTTTATTCAAAGTTTATAATCTTATAATCGCATTGACGGCTTCTGCAGGCTCCACCTTTTTTGCTTGTCCTGGTGAGAGTTCTGTTTCTCTCTCTCTCTCTCTCTCTCTCTCTCTCTCTCTCTCTCTCTCTCTTGTCTCTATTTATGTGCACTGCAACTTGAGTATATTTTTCAGACACACAAAAACTTTTTTCCCCTCTTTTCTTTTTCCTCTGGAGATCTTGGTGGTGAAGGATACAATATCATTTCGGCTGTCCTGTGGTCTGGAGAAGAAAGAATTAAGTCCAAAGGTGTTTCCGAGGACAAAACAAGAGGATGTGTCACACCAGAAAAGGTCACCTACATCACCTTCTCAGGGTAAATACCATCACGCCTAATGGCTTTTTAAGGTCTTAGCCAATAGTTGGAAAAGAATTGGAGCAAGTCAAAATGAGATCCTTTCTCCCCAAAACTTTGTTTGTCTATTTAGTGAACCAGTAAAAGTCCAGCATATACTTTCGTTAGTACACCTCAAGTCTCACTCTAGCTCAGTGTTTTGATCAGCTGAAGTTTGAAGAAAAAAGTAGGGAATAAAACATGAAACACTCATTATGCAGTCCCTACCTATGCAATGTTACCTTTAAGGCTTTTCTCAAGCAAACAAGACCATCTGCAATCATGTCCCTTTTCTGTGTAAAACCACTGTGAGGGGTGGGTTTCAGACCAGATGATTGATGAGAGGCTGAAAAACAGCCTTTTAAACTATCAGATTCAACAGTAAGTGATAGAGTTTCTTCTTTTCATCTGGGAATACCACCTTCATATTAGCACAATAAGAAAAAAGAGGTATATCACACTGTCCACATGGGGGCACCGATGTCAACATAGACCTAAAGGTCCTCATTGTAGCTTTAAGCGGGGAACACACTATAAAAAAAAGTCAGACAACCTATGGGACCTGTTTTGACAGGATGCTTTCAATTGCCTGACACCTAGCTCACTGCAATGGGTTCAGACATCAGAAACAACATGGACAGAAACACTGTTGGTCACGTTTGTTTTTTGAGCTTATGTGGTGCATTGGTATTGATTTCAGTCTGTTTCACTGTTAACTAAAAGGCCTTTACAGAGGCTGCAAACAGAGTGAGGTCCTGCTTTGGAGGCCTTGTAATCCAGTTCTTAACTGCCGTTGACTTTTGATCAGCCAACACCTCGCGTTACCGTGATTGAATTTATTATTCATGGATAGCACATGTTACTGTTGTGTACATTCATTTCCAAAATGGGTCACCATCCAATCCTGCCTTTAGAGGCCTGGAGAAAGTATAATATGTCAGATTATTTTGGATTAAAAGACACCATAAACACAGGTTTAAACAGGTTTTATATTTGACTAATCCATCTGATGTCATAATCCCCCCCCCCCCCCCCCGTATAAATAAACGTAATGATATTTGTTTAAAAACTGATCTGCATTTTGGAGCCTGGCCATGCTGCACTTTTCACATGTTTTGACAAATTTCATTTCCCTCAAATCCCTCTGAGCCTTCATGAACTTTTTTTTATCTAAATGTCCCATTTTAAACTCAATTGCAGTGGTATACAGTCTCCCCTTATAAATAAGTTATTTGTTGCAGAAAAGCTTCAGTTAGCATTTGGAAAACATTTTTAGCTTCACACATCCTCTAATTGTGTCACTGCACATATTGGCTGTTCTTCTCTTCTATAAGTGTCATGTTTAATAGAGAAAAAATAAACCCAAAGCATGTCCTCATTTTATTATTGTTGCGGATTTTAGGGAAGTTATCAGTGCATGCTGCTGAATATCTGGAACAGAGGCTTCTTCATTCCACGGGTCCCAATTAAGCATGACCGTTCCACAATATCCCTCTGAAAATAACTCCTAAAACCTCAAGCTTTATTAGGGCCTCCTGCTGAAACAAAGTTCTGATTAAATATTCTACATCCTGCACACAGCCTAAGATAAATGATGTGCCACTGTCTGCATCTCTTATTGAAACCCAAACTGCTGATTTGCCCTGTGCTTCAGTGAATTAATTTAAAGTGTAGTAAACACTACACACAACCACTCAATCCAAGTGACAGCAGAAAGGACTCAAGTGGACCCCGGCAGTCCTTTTGCTGATTTTTCTGCTAATGATGCTGTTAACTTATTTTGAGAGAAAGAAGAATAGTGTTGATCAGGGCCTTCTTCATGGGCATGTAGAAAAGGCCTTTGGCAGGAGTATTAATGATATTTTAATCAGTGCTCACATCCTCATGGGATTGCCTAAATGATTTGGACTGGTATTCAGAGGAAAATGCTATAATGAATCTCTGTCATTCTTTGATTTCAGCATCTTCATCATGCTTGACTTTGTTTTTCCAAGATTGCATGTGTGGGAGTATGATCATGCCTTTAAATGTTCTACGCTCCACTGCAGATGACTGTTTTTTTAACAAATATGGAACCTTGTAGGCTAGGACTTGAGTAAGTGTTCGCATTTTTGGAAAGCACTTGCTGCCATTCTGCAACCTTTGAAAGAATCTCTGTTGT
Organism: Xyrichtys novacula; assembly: GCA_962446985.1. Taxonomy (NCBI): domain Eukaryota; kingdom Metazoa; phylum Chordata; class Actinopteri; order Labriformes; family Labridae; genus Xyrichtys; species Xyrichtys novacula. The sequence continues at coordinate 30,517,724 of OY660867.1, forward strand.
TCTGTGTTTCCAAGGGGGACCACCAAGTCCATACAATTTGTTTATCTGTAACTCAGAAAGGAGATTCTTTATTGTTCACATGACCATCACATATCAATCTCTGCTTTGAAGGATAACCTGGAATAGTGCTGGGCGATATGGAAAAAAATGTATATCACGATATGGATCATTTTATATCACGATAACGATATACCACGATATAGCTATGGTATGCTTTCAGTTCTATGAAAAATTAAAGTGTATACAGCTGCCCTAGTACAGTGCCAGTACAAGACCAGCACTTAAAACTAGAAAAATGAATAAATAAATACGTGGCTGTTGTGCGTTCATGTCTGTGCTCACCCAAAGTTATGCAACACTCACAGAAAACGCCGATAGTGTGAGCCAAAGCACTCCATAATAATAATAATAATAATAAATTTAATTTGTAATGCACTTTACATTTACAAAAAATCTCAAAGTGCTACAGTGCACAGTAAAAAAAGAGCAGCAACAATAAAAAAATGCAATAGAATGACAGTCACAGATTGGCATAAAAAAAAAAGAATAAAAAATATAAAGAATATAGAAATGCAATGTAAGAGGCAAGGTAGTAAAAGCATAGAGGAAAGCTAACCAAAGGTTTTATTAAAAAGGTAGGTCTTTAGGGCTCTTTTGAAGAGGTTGTTCACACTGCTGGATGTTTCTCCTCCAAAGCTGCTCTCTGCCTCCGTTGCTGTTTACTTTACTCTTGAAGCACGTAGCAAGACCCGAGCATGAATCCGAGCGCTTTATTCGCCTATCAGGGGCAGACAGGTAAGGTGATTTGATTCGCCACGACTCCAGAAATGATTGAAAAACTACAGAATGTCACAAAATTATGTCTCCTCGCCTCTGGCTTGAAGGGTAGAAATGCGCAGCCGCGCTCCCAGCTGACAGGAAGTCAAACCACTGTTGTAGTTCTTTTGTGTTGCTAGCGCGGTCAAGAGTGTTGGCTCTCACTGAGAGATGACTACAAAAATGGACGCACCTGTTCATCTGGTTGTTTAACACAGCTGAAAATGATCATCTATTAATGTTGTTCCCGCTCCTGCCCACTCCCGTTGCTTTTTTTCCCGTCCCGTCCCGATCAAGGGATTAATTAAAAAATGACTCCCATCCCGTGGAAGTCCCGCGGGAATCACGTGACCCACGGGAATTCCCGAAAAATGTCATCCTCTACAGGGAAGGTCCCAGAGCAGATGAAACAGGTGCCGAAGCGGCTGAAATAGGTCCCGGATCCATTCAAAAGAGGTCCCGGAGCGCGCTCCGGCTTGCTCCGGCACAAATTATGCACTGCTTACAATGATCCCCTCACGTGTGTAACCCAGGAAACCCGCAACGGCGGGAGACGCTGGACGCGAAGAGGGCACGTAAAGCGGCGTCATGTCGCAAAATCGAAAGAGAAATGCGAGCCTACATGTCAACGCATCCTTTTCTTTGTAAGAAAATATTGTTTTCTTTCCCGTTTGACACCAAATACACTTACTGAATGTGCAATTATTGTTGTTGTTACTATGAATCATCTGATGGCACAAGCCCTATGGATAAAATACAGCCTATCGCTCGAAACGATAAAAATAGAAATGGCACAATAGACATTTTCTATCGTGCCCACGATATCTATCGTCCTATCGCCCAGCACTAACCTGGAAAGAGTCATGTCCCTGTAAAGGTGATGAAATGTGCAGGTCCAGGTGTTATGAAGGCCTCTCTTTGGCAGTATTTGGACCTTTCACTCCAGGAAAAATAAAGTATTCTGATTCTGACAATGATTGTATGGTCATGTCCCTAAATGATCTGTTAGGAGGTGAACAGCTCTGATTATGAACATTCACACTTTGTGTTATCATGCATCCACAAATTTGCCTCCAGTAACCATTAGTGATTAGATCTCATTTTGTATGCAAATACACAAGGAGCTTCATTAGTAGTCTTTGAAAACCATTGCACTCACAGAAGGTTTGCTGATCATGCTGGCAGAAGGGGGTAAAACTGTAATCATCTGAGGAGCAGGTATTTGAAGTAGTGATGTCATATAAAAACACTGTGATCGTAATGCCTGATGTTCCTCCACAGTCACGTGTTTATTGTTATTAAAAGATAGGAACTGTCCGTCAGCTTAAGGTCTTTTCTACAAAAAAAAAATATATATATATATATATATATATATATATATATATATATATATATATATATATATTAGGGCTGTCAATCGATTAAAATATTTAATCGCGATTAATCGAATTGTGATCATAATTAATCATGATTAATCGCAAATTGATCGCATATTTTTGATCCATTCGAAATCGATCTTTTTCAAATTGTTATACTTTTATCAACATGAGAATCAACATGAGAACAGATCGTGGATTTTCGTGGTAATGGTGGTACTACAAGGTAATTCATATGTCCAGTCATTGGATGCGATCCGTATGATTTCATGCAGACCAACGTGCTGCACAATGCTAATCGGCCGACAAGCGGTAGCCACCCATTTAGCGATTTCTGTTTCAAGTTTGCGTTTAGTAGAGCTCTCCATGTGTTTACCTTGCACATTCAGCGTTGTTGGCTTGAGGCGGGGGGGGGGGCGCGGGGCTCTCTGCATCAGCTGTGTGCTTGGCCGACAAGTGATATTTGAGACTAGACGTACTCCGGTGGTAACTAAATTCAGCTCGACAGGAAACACAAATGACTTACGTCCTGTCAAGAGAGCCATCTGGCAAGGCTTTGTAGCTGAACTTTCTGTTCAAAATGGTGTGCTTATCCATTATATCCTAGTTACTGCTCACTGGGATTTGTTTATGTCTGCTGCGGTAACAGTCAGTGCTCTACTTCCTGATTCGCGAAACTACGGAGTGCCCCGAGGCTCACATAGCCTGGACACCTCACCAACTGTTCCTCTACCCTTTTACAACGGCAAGAATATCCACGCAGTGTGTGTATAGTTTGGTCAAGCCAGACTAAGGCTTGCGTTAATCGTGCGTCAAAAAAATTAGTGGTGATAAAAGTCACTCGAGTTAACGCGACAATAACGCGTTAACTTTGACAGCCTTAATATATATATATATATATATATATATATATATATATATATATATATATATATATATATAATAACAGACAATATGGCCCAAGCACAATAGTCTGTATCTTCACTGCTTTGCTTTATTCTAAACTCTGGTTAACAACGCCAAAGTCTCCTGATCATGTCAATCCAAGCTGTTGACCCTCTCTTGTCAGCACAGAATTGCCCTGCTTTCAAAAATTAAATGCATTCTCCATTTTAGTGTATGTGTATTTTTGTGAAGACTCTTTGTTTGCATATGAAAATGTTTGGAAGAACACAGGCAGTGATTTTTCTCTTTTAATAATAAAATACATTTGAAAAAATTTGATCAGTCAAACATAAGCAAAGTGTGGTCTGTTACTCTATGATCATTACCATAGATGTGAGGAGAGTTGTCAGTTCCTAATGTGACCCAGGACACATGTTGGGTACACACTGCCAGACCGGTCCTGACAAATGTGTCACAGACCACATCCTTATGTGGTGTGGGTGATCTGGTCTTAGTGCATCCTGAGTGTGTTTGCACCTGTAGTCAAGGCTGTCCACTTGTGTTGATACAGGTATGAATAGGGGAATTGATAAAAAATAAGCTGCCAATTGACCTCAATCCCTCTAATGAGGTATGACACATTTTCTACCGACTTGAGATGTTACACAGTAAGGGGGCAGCCCTGCACCGTGTCCACTCTATGTGTATGTTCTCTGAACAGATGGGAGCTACAGTAAGACACCCCTAGGCAACTGAAGCAATATCCAAAAGGCCAGTCAAGCCCAGCACTGAGAGCGAGAAAGAGTGGGAGATGAGGACAAAGTGGTGCTGCAAAAGCCTTTCAGTTCAGTATTACCATGGCTACCAACCAAATCTACAGGCAAGCATTGATGGATTTTAAGATCAGCATGACATCAAAATCTATCCCTGTCCACTGGGCTGTGAGAAACTGGATAGATCTGTAACTGATGATAACACAACACCTAATCGGATGTCCTAGTGTTCAGTGAGGGTATTCTGTTCTTTTCAAAGTCATTCATTAAACAGGGTTTCAGTTATTCTTAATTACTCAGGATGCAACCTGATTACAGATCCAATCAACAGGAAAGCACTGTGAGACGATGACATTAAGCTGTCATATTCTATTCCTTCTCACTAGCAAATGTTCCATCAATGACTAACCACACTGTTTAATGAACAGGACAGAGTGCAGACTGTTTTTGTTGGAGATTGGAAAAAAAAACAGGCTTGAGCTTACTGTACATGACTTCAATCATGTACTAATGATCACATTGTCTGGTTATATTATGGTTATATATATTTTTTAATGTATATTCTTTATATGTGTTGCAGCTCGACAAAACATTTCACCATCTTCTCCTCCAGAATCTCCTCAAGGCCCTGGGGTAAGACACCTTGTATCCTAAATTATACAGACAGCCACACTCTAGGCCTTAGACAAGTCCAAACCAGTTAGATATAAGTAAGTCCTCACAGCAAACCTGTCAAATAATATTTACTGTTTATTTCATATCAAAGTCATTCCTGATGTTAGTGTATACAAACTTGCTTTTGTTTGCTTTTTTGTTGTTGTTATTACTTAGCATTAGCATGATGTAAGGGAACTATCCAAGGTTATATCAACTCATATCAGCCAAGTCTGAGTATCCTTCCTGGTTCTGTTTGACTGCCAGAAGTGCTTTGCAATTGGCTGGATAATGTACAGTGGGTTTGTTGAAGATTTTGTAGCCTCTCTGAAATGCCCATTTTTATTTCCAGCCATGTTGCTAACCTGTTGTAAATTAATCCCATCAGTTGGGGGATGTTTTTTTTTCGTTTTGTTTGTTTGTTTGTTTGTTTGTTTGTTTTTTGTTCATTAGCTTAACACAGCTTTTCATTGTTGTATTGTCCCAACTTATTTGAACATTGCAACTAGTATCAAGTTTGATTAAACAAATATTGTATTTTTAAACAATGAAATTTATATTCATTTAAAGTTTTGGACACATGCCTGCTACTCCAGTAATTGTTAATTATCTGCACTACATTTTTAATACAAGTTCACGCATGAAATAATCAAAACTTCTGAGTACCATAAATTCAGTTTTCTTCAGTGTTGATAATTGTCAAGTTTTCTGTCTTTACAATAATGTACAATCATTACTTTACAACACTTGTATGTTTCCAGACAGTGTAATATTACATATATTACACACAACAAGGGTATCAAACTGCTGACACATCTGTATCATGTAACACCAGCCATGGAGAGGAATGATGCAATAGATGTTGAAAATTGTTCACCACTTTGTGGCACCAGTCCACTGACTGACATGCGCTGTAGGAATTGGTGCAATAACAGAGACACACTAGCTTCACCCAGTCAATGTGCTGACCAGAAACAGATAAAGGATTGAAACCCTACTCCAGGAACCCTGGGATTCATCTTATAAAGCAAGCAGGGGCACATCCTTAAACTGTTTTTCTAGTTTAAAAAAAAATTAAATTAAATTAAAAAAAGGAGAAAAACTCACCCTGATTGTCAAGTGTAAAACTGATCGTGAATAATTAATGTAGAAAATATAAAGTCATGGCTGTTTCCTAAACTGCTTTGCTGGCACCATCTTGCATTGGTTTCAGCCATTGAAACTTATAATATGAAATTCATCAACTTTGTTGGGTTTTGATGATCATAAATATCATTATCTATCTTGAAATTAATTTTAGTCTATTACATAAACCTGAAAAAAAAATCCTCACAGCAGTAGCTTTAAGTTCAGGCAAAACTCCAGTTAACTTGGCCCTTAGACTCGATCTATACAGTATTTTGATGCTGCAGATGCAGTGTGTTTTTTGTGTCAGGCCCCGATCATGGAGTCACGATGGGATATTTGTACAAAAAATTGTGGAATGGCTGTATGGCTCTCTTCTGTAATCTGGAGGTCTGATTTTCGGTTATTGAGTCGATTTGAAAGACCCTCTTGCACTTACCTTTACAAAAACAATTTCCATTTCTAAGCTGTGCAGACAAAGATTATAACTCTTCTCTAATTTATAGACACACTATCTGGTTAATGACAGAAATTTAAGTCAGGCTTGTATAACTTAAAAAAAAGACAGGAAGAACGTAGTATCTGTCCTAGATCTCCTGACAACAATGTGATGTTTCATTTAATCCTTGGACTCCCTGGTGTGAGATCCCTGATAGATTGGGTCTGTCAAAACATCCTGGGGCCAGAATTTAACTGAATATGTATGCAGCTGGCTTGGCGAAAGAAAATGGAGATCAGCGCATGTGTTTCTGGTGGAAATTTGTTTCTTGAGGAAAGATAACAAAATATCTGCATGCCAATCAAAGAGTGCTTATATCACCACTCAAACCTGGGGAAGAGAAGCAGTTATAATGACAATTAAAGGCATGAAAGTTTTCTGTCGCTAAAACAGATTTCAATCTGACACTGCTTCAACAAACAAAGCCAGCCAGAGCCATAGTTTTAGCCAATCAGAGACAGAGAATAGTGGGCCGTGTTCACCAATGCATGGTGGTTATGGATACCAGAATGTTTTGCTAAACCACCAGAAAGTGGTGAAATTAACATGGTTGAAAGTAATGTGTCTAATGGTCAGTCTGCGGAAGGGCACACACACAGGTTGACGGTCGGGTAATAGGATTTAGAGTAGAAACCATTTTCAGTCCAAAGATGATTTTTTTTATCTATCTGCACCAAATCAGATTAAATGTCACATTAGCATTGGTATATGTTCAACGCCTCCCACTGGCAACTGATATGGTGCTGATCAAACCTAGGATAATAAATCTAACTGCACCATAATCATCTGTCCTTCAAATATGAGGTGGGCGATGATGACTGACTCATATCCGATTCTAAGTAAGATATCCCACATCCACCATATGTAACACATACCAAAAGTGAGTGTATCTATGTGTGTATTTTGTGTGTCTGCAGCTGAGTTATGGGGCATTACCATCATCCCTCAATCCCTCAGCCTGAGTGAGTGTGCCAGTGGAGATGGGGAGTTGTGATGGATGCTGCTTTCTGTTAGGACGAGGCCAAACACACACACACACACACACACACACACACACACACACACACACACACACACACACACACACACACACACACACACACACTGCAGTGCAGTGCAGAGTAGGAGGAGAGAGATCAGCTCTGTTTCAGTGTTAGCTTGCTGGGCCAAAATGAGCCTCAGTCTGTATTGTCGACTCATTTTAAATTGAACCAATGGGGGCTCGGGGCTGTGGGAGCGCTGCACCCATGAACTCTACAAATCGACCTTCATTCTGATTACGCAGTGAGGGTGGTGGAAGCCTGCAAGTGGGCAGCTCCCAGTGGGTAACAAGAGACGACTGTGATCATACTGGGCATCTCTGAGGAGATAACTCTGCTGGTACTGAATTGTTTATAAGACTCTGCATAAACAGTTTTATTTTCTATTTAGTTTATTTATCAACATTTCTGTACTGAAAGACCAAGAGATAAATGTTTAATGTCGAACTTGGTAGTTCAGCCCAAGTATCACAAAACTAAAATGAATATTCAAACACCATATTAATAAATGCAGCTACAAATAAATGCTCAAGTACCTTTGGATAATAAACACAGTTACAAATAAATGCTTAAGTGCCTTTGAATATCGAACAGCTAACTATTATGATGACACATCAGATGTTGTCTTTTGGATTGTCCCACAACTCCCAAGTAATCCAGAAAATGAAATGAAGCAGCTTTATCTACAAAGTAAATGAATATTGTAGTTCAACCTACATGCATACTCCTGCATAAACAAGAGGTCAAAAGAGAGATCCTTAATAACCTGCCACTCAGTGTTTACCACACCAAGTTCAGTCTGATGGCCATGCAAGAATCTGCATGAAGAAATAAAACAGAAAATGGTATGTGAAGTCATGCCACTGCTGTTGGCAGTCACCCTGCAATTCATTACGACTTTGGTGTTGCTGCAAAATTCATAAATACAGTCTCCCTGTGTCTCCATCTCTGTCTCCCATGGTTTCAAAAATCCAACCGTTCCAGTCTTTGAAAGGCTTTCTCCTGTACAACAAAATGTTTCTTTCCTCTTCAGCATGCCTGTCAAGCACTGATTAATCAATGGCATCCTTCTCTGAAATGGCTCTGTAAACAAACCCTACGCTCCCGTTCTGTCTGTAGGCTTTGTTGGATCTGACTTCTCTTGCGTGCATAAATTATTGATCCTTGACTCTCTCAGATTGCCGTGGTGGAGAATGCTAAGAATCCTGTGGTATTTATAGCCAACATTTGGGAAAGCAGCGCAGTCTGTTTGTCTTTGATGATGATTTCTCGCATCGGGCTGTGGTCGTGTTTCAGGGTCATGCTCATACTCTGTTGACCCAGGTGGTCTTGCAGTCCGCGGGCAAGAGGTTAGGCCATGTTTTAGTTAGTTGCTGGCAGAGGGCTGTTTGGCAGCTGGTGATGAGTCAGTTCAGCTACATTTTCACAGCTTTCTCTCACACAGAGGCAGAGGACTGTCTTCATTTCAAATGTCTTTGGAAAGAAAAGGATTTAATGTACCTGAGCAGTGTTTGTTACGGAACCCTTAATTCCATTGTTAAACCTCATTTTTATGCCACCAAAAATTAGGGGTACACTTGATGTCCAGAAGTCAGAGCACCAAACTGTTGGCTATGCATCAAGATGGATTGTCTGTTTTTGGCATCTTTTTCTCAGGCCAGTCTTGAAGCAGAATGAAATTGCTTGTGAGCGATGTTAAGGACTCTGCAACACTGAAACTCATGCAACAGATGACAATAACAGTGTTTGTGTGTTGTAAGAGTCAGCCGTTGTTTAAATTAATGAACTTACATGATCCAATGCTGTGTAGTTAAACCATTGTTGGCTCTGGGTGTTTCAACTCCACAATAATAGCACTTGAAGTTGACTTGAGCAGATTTATAAGGTCAAAAACATTCATAAACTAGCTTGTTGTAAAGGAGACATCCTGTGACTCTGCAAGGTTTAAAGTTACTGAACTCTTTGAGAACAGTTCTAGAATCTCATTTGTCCATGTTGAGTTTTTCGATGTAGCACGCTTGAAATCATGTGCATCTTTAAGTAATGTGTATCACTGTAAAGCGAAACTCATAACTTAGTTGCAAACTATAAAGTGTGTGTATTTATTGATTTTGTAGGATTTTCATTGACATCATAATTGATTCCCATTAATGTTGGTATGTGTTTTGTTATAATCACACCTTGGAGACTCTGAGCTCGTATTATCACCCTATTGTTGGAAACTCCTGCCCAGTATTTGTTTACAGAGTAAGTAATCATTATAATTGAGCCTTTGTTTGTCAGATGTCTGCAATGTCAGGGTGTATTGGCTGTTATTAAATCTAATCTAATGTTATTTAATCTAATCTAATGTAATCTAATCTAATCTAATCTAACTAAAGTACAGCAGCCCTGCAGTGAAGTTTTGAAAAACCTCAATGGAAACTCTAAGACTTGTTTGAGAGCTGCCAAATCATTTGAAACACTTAGATAGCTAACACTTTCACAAGATGAGGAGGTGTTATTGCACCTATTGTTTATTTTGCTCTTGGGAAAAGGAAAATGTCCAATTTATTTTTATAACCAGTCAAATCGATGTGAGTACTTTCTTCTTTAATATGCTTTTAATTTGTAGAATTACAGAGATTTTGTTATAGATTGTATAACAAGTACACACAGAGAACACAAATGTTGGATCACTGGGCTCTTTTAATGCCAAGTTGTTACAAAGCCAGTATGTTTGAATTTAAAGTCATGCATTGGTCTTATGACTCTCTAAAGGAATGTGCTTAACAAGTTAGATCACACATTTATTCTATTTTGCGTCCATGTCAGTTTCCCAAAACTCATTTTTCTCCTTGATGTGCTGTAACAGTTGATTCCATCTGCCATGATGAGGACTTTCTGCTGCAGAGTTACTGAGCGTAGTTAATTAACACTGAATATGTGAGTCAGCAAGATTTGAAAACACTTGTTTTGTCTGGTGTTACGCCCCAGTCTAGGGGTGCCTAGGGCACAACATGAGAAGGCCTCATCATCCCCAAGTCCCAAGTAGCCACAACAACCGAGATCCAGTTAAAGTTAAAGATAAAGATTTATTTGTATAAATCAGTAAATAACAAAAGATAGACAAAAGAACTAAGGCTGGATAACTAGACTTCAGGGTGGACCAAGGCCAAAACAACAACCAAAAATAATCCTGTCTGAGTAGTAAGTCCTTCCCTAACCAAAACAAAGGAAACAAATGACAAAAGACTTACCTCCCTAACTAAAATACACAGGAGAAAATAATGTTAACAAAACTGGCAGTCCACCCCTACTACTGACGGAAAACAGAACACAATACACCATAGTCTTTAAGCTGCAAAATAGGGTGGCCGGTTGGGAGAGGAGGAGGATGAGGAACGCCTGGCCTCTGCACATGGTGGCTGCCATCTTGGTTCTTGATATAGCTGGTCTCGGCCAATCACCATACAGGGCGTAGTCCATCCCACCAATGACCGCGTTGCTGTGGCACACACCTATTTGCATACAAGATTGACACAGAGAAAACACAGAGCACACACACCCAGCAGACACTCAACCAATTATGACCCCAGTCATAACACTGGATAATGTGCACCTTGCATGCAAAAGGGGAATAATGGGTACAAGTTTTCATGGTTTAAAGAGAAAGAGATTAATTGTGCTTTAAAAACATATCTCATAAATAAATGAATCACAGTCATAAATTGTCCTCAGATTGAGCTAAAAAAATATGCTTGATTAAAGAAGCAACAAGCACAATCTTGGATGATAAATTGCATTAATTGCTGGCACTCTGATGTTAAATAATGTTTTTAAATCAGATCCTTATTACCTTAGTTGATCCTATACAGATGCACCAAAACCTGTAGATACTGTTTAAATGTTTAAATAAGTCGTGGTGATGTTGGAGCTTTATTTCCCTTGTTTGCTGCATTTGTCTTACTGCCTTTGCTGTTATTCTGCACATGTTAGAGATTTGACCACATCACCCTGTCCTAAATGCCCTAACATTTTATTTTCTCTCATCAGACACTCAGACACACACCACACAGTTATCGCTTGTTATTGATTCCATCATACTTTGACTATCCCTCCTTTCTAATGTGTCTTTGATATTTTCTTTTTTCTTTTGCGCTCTCAAGTCCTCCTCCCTTTGTTCTCAACGTTGCATCCCAGTAATCTCTCCATCTCTTTCACCCAATGTTCCTCTTAATCCTCCTCTTCACACCCTACCTGTCTCTTGGTGTCTTTCTTCGAGCAACATGATGAGCTTAACTTAATGTCATGATCTCTCTCTGTTTCCCATATACAGTCAAGAGCAGAAGCCAAATTAACATTTATCAGGTTCTTTGTCAAGCTCACATGAAATAATACTGCATAAAATGAGAGTAGGTTCGACTGTTCATGCACTTGCACATAATTCCTGGGACACATATACACTCTCACACACTTACATGCAGGTCTCATGATGCCAGAATGTGAACAGATGATCAGCTTGGCTGTCAGGGCAAACAGGCTGGGTTCAGAACATTGGCAGACAAAGCTATGCCAGCTCTAATTGCCCTGCTCTTCCTATTCTCTTTGTGTGCGTGTGTGTGCGCGCGCACGTACCTGTGTGTGTGTGTGTGTGTGTGTGTGTGTGTGTGTGTGTGTGTGTGTGTGTGTGTGTGTGTGTGTGTGTGTGTGTGTGTGTGTGAGTGAAAGAGAGAGAGAGATATTCACACATGCAGAGGGAATGTGGTGTCTTTCACACTCTCTGTGTGCAGGACGTAGTGACTCAATATGAGATAACATGCGTGTGCGTGTGCGTGTGTGTGTGTGTGTGTGTGTGTGTGTGTGTGTGTGTGTGTGTGTGTGTGTTTAAAAATGTGAAATGGCTCTGAACTACTTGTGAGGACTGACTTGTAACAGCCCACTTGTGTTGACATTTTAGGACATTTTAACAGTGAGGACACTGAACAATCCTAACAGCCAAAACAGCTCATTTCAGAGTTAGGCCCACTCACATCATATAGGATTTATAGCCAGCAAACTGAGGAGCTACCAGCAGTTTGAACATATATGAATATATATATTCAAACAACTTTGGTTTTAAATTTCTACTTCATCGATTTGAGACTACATTTCCTTGTCATTGCTCTCCTATACTCTATTTGAATTGCTATCTTGCAAATATTAATTAATATTAAACAGCTATTACAAATGCATTGAATGACAGAGGACTGGGCAGATGGACACTAGGGGTGTGATGACCAGTTGACATTTTTGACAACAAAGAAAGTGGATAATTCATCAGCAGCAGTACTGTCTACATTTGTCATGCCTGCGAGTGGACATACCATTATTTTTCAGGTTAGATTTTACATCCTTACCATCTTGGCTGAGAGTTGCACATTCAAAACCATGACCTGAAAGTGAGAGGTCAACAGTAAAAAGTACAATAGCAGCTGATGCTACTTCATTGTGTCCTCAAAATTCTCAAGTTCAGGAACATTTCATTGTTATTGCTGCAGAAAAGACCACTTCCAAAGTCTGGAAATCAGTCCTTGCTTGTCATGAAAGCAGGTCAGGAAAATGTGGGCATCTGAGGAGGAGGCACATTGGACTTCTGTCTTGTAAACATCAGCTAAAAATGTCACTCTGACAGTCCAAAGTTCCAGCCATGCTGTGTGATTTTTCTCTCATTTGTAGTTTCAATCTCTCATCTTAAAAGCATTCCTCCGGAATACTTAATCTATTTTGTCTCTCAGTCCAAACAAACACATAGAGAGACTCATGGATGGATGGATGGATGACAGACTACATGGATGGATGGCTGTATGGGTGGATGGATGGACAGACAGGCAGTTGAATGGAGGGGCTGTATTATTACGAGGAAATTGTTGCAACGCTCGGCTGAGCTATTGCAGTAGTTGTCATCTTTCATCGTGTCAGTCTTGGACATCTGTTGTATGATTCCCGGCTCAGAAACCTTTATATTTGTGTTACATTAGTGTCTGTAAGTGCCCTCATTTCAGCACTGCTCACCTTCTGATTTCAAGAAATTTGCTACATTTTATAATCTGAATTCACTTACGCGTATACTAAGGCACCAATAACTGTTTCAGGTGTTAGGTAGATGTATTTATGACATTTGAGAAAGATTTTGTCTTGCCAGAATCAACATAGCAGTTTCTACAAGCAAAAACAGCAGCACCATATAATCGTTTTTTGTGTTACTCACATATATGTACATTTCTACCTGGTCCTTTGTCTCACCCTGTGGAGAAATCCACTTTCTATTACTAGTTCTGTAAGTTTCCCAACGTGTCCTTGTAAAGTCAAGAACGTCTTCACTCTGGACAGATGATAGATGCATATAGCATCGTTTCGTTCCTTTTTTATGCACTTTTGAAGACTGTTGTCTTTTTTTCCTGTTCTTTTCTTCCTCTTCGCTAGTCTCGCTGCTAGATGTGCTCGTCGCCATGTTTGTGCATTTCTGATACTATGGCAACGAGACTTGGCTCCTATTGGTTCACGTGACAAAAATTGCTTCACCCCTCTGCATATTCGATTGCGCGTGTGCAAGTATCACTACGCCGTAGAAAGGAAATAGTTCGACACCGAAACGCTGATTACTAAAAATCGACCAGATGGCATGAATAGATATATTTTTTTAGTACTTACTATCAATAGAGCTATTTTATGAATCACAGTTTATGTTGCCCCACTGAAGTGGAACGAACCAACACAATCTCGTTCAGCCAATACAGCCTATTATGTCTTTAAAGAAGATGTCAGAGGCTAGCAGAGGCTCCCTCTCTTACGCCTGGTTCACACAGGAAGCGCCGCGCGCATTACGGAAGCGCCGCGCACAGAGTTTTGGATCGGCGCCCGTGTTAACCCATGAGACTGTTCACACAGCTCGCGCGCGGAACGGCTCGCGCTCTGGAGCGCGGCCGCTCCGCTTCTCTCTATTTTTGGCGCGAGCCGCGTGCGCCAATTGTAAAGCTGGACAGAGCAGATCGGACCAGACAGGAAGTCGGAACAGGAGATGCGAGAGAATCCGGTCAATTTTCAAAATAAAATAAATTTCAATAAATTAGAAAAAAAAGATTTACGGTGTTGCTTGTCGGTCTATTTTTTACCGATAAATACACACACACACACACACACACACACGGAGGGAGAGCTGCAGAGATTCAGTGATGTTATTGAGACAAAGGAGGGGGACTTTATTACAATACAGTCAATAGCCTCGAGCTAACAAGGCTATACATACAACAGACAACAGACTCCCCAATTTATTCGTTGTTTACCCCTATATAATAATTTAAAACAATACTTGAAGATGCTGCCAATATTTAATTTATGTATGACAAAATAAAAACGTAAATAAATATTGATTTACCCATTTTTAAAGCGCTCGTAAGTGTGGAAAACTGAGGGCAGACGGAAACGGCCGAGCACTGCCGGGCTCAGTCGATGTCTGACCGGCGTGTCAGAGCGCAGCAGAAAACGCTTTATGTGTGAACAGCCAAGCACGCGCGGCGCTTCCTGTGCGAACCAGGCGTTACACGCCAGCTTTTGTATCCTGCTTCTAAAATGTTACTTTTAGCTTGTGGTTCTGACCCATCATGCAGGATATTTATAGAGGACATAGCCCTGCAAACAGCTGTTTCAGCTGAGACTTGAATCAAGCCCACAGAGGAGTTATTTACTGTCAACTGTTGAAGACATACAGGATCAACAAAATGCAGAGTGGAATAAACATTAAGCTATGAAATACACTAGAATTTTCAGGTGGACGTGTCCTTGAAAGACTGAGTGGGCGTGTCATTCATTATTGTCGTGATAGGACTATAGAATCTGATGTCAGGTATTACACCAACAGCCATGTATCGCATAGTTAGAAATGTTTGCCAACATCCAACTTTGTAAAATGTTATGTATCAGTGTAATAAGTCTCCTTTAGCAATTCAAGGCAGTGAAAACATGATTTGAAGTTTAACATTTCTATTAGGATAAACAAACATGAGGTCCTGTATTTGCGGTTATTAAAAGCAGCTCAAATAAGAACATACTGTATTGTGAAGTGGGAAGAGGCAGAAGCATCCAAAACAGACCTAGCAAAAATTCAGGCAGCATGCAAGATTTTTCCAGGAAGGCCAAAGTTAAGCCCAGCATGGTCAGAAAGCAAATCCTTTTAATGTAAGCCAAGGGTAGTATTTCTGAGGTTCAAGAAGCTATGAGCTGTACCCTCTTCTCTTGTGCATTTCGTAGAAAGCAGTGGAGAAAAAAATATTTACTTCAACATAGTTATATGATTTCCCCAACCTCCCTGCAGGGCGACCCATCCTGTCTTTTGATCAGCAGCTACTTTTAGTACAACCTCACTGACCTGCCCGGGGTCAGTCATTACACGCCCAAGCTGTGCAGTCGAACATTGCCCTAGCCCATGCAACTTTATCTTTAATTCCAAGACAGATTCAAACATTTCCAAGGACATACAATTTTCATGGTACATTTAGGAAAATGTGCATAAAATGAATCACAAGAAACCTATAATATTTCCATTTGATGGAGTGGTGCAGTCATCAAAAATGTGGAATACTTCATTTAAATGTTAGTCTTCTCGGCTTGAGATATCTTTTTTGGGGATTTGGAGCAAGCTTTCGCAGTCTTAAATGTCAATGTCAAAAAGTGTGGATTAGTATTTTTAATTTAACACCAAAAAGCCACGTCAGTATTAATTGGCAGGGAACCCTGGGCCATAGAACATTAAGAGTAGGATTTGGTTGTGTTCCTGATTAAAAGTTTGTATAAGCACAATGCCATTATTGCAGCTATAAACAGTTCGGTTTTGATTTATATGTAACTTTTTATAATGGCAAGTAACATATTGGTTTGTCTTCAGAGGCACAGCTGCTGTAGCCACACAAATAATTTTTGCTTATTCTCGATATTCTGTGGTTCATTGTGGGGTATATGATGTCTAATGTCTAGAAGCTTGTGGAGTCAGCATTTTGCATATCTTGTAGAACTTTTCTAGGTCCATGAGAGAGTTTAGATCAATATAATGTCTTAGAGGCCACTATTGAGTCACTGGCTGTTTCGGCAGTCATTGGCCAAAATTAAGTATCTATTTAGTAGGGGTGGGAATCTTTTACTATCTCACACTTTGATTTGATTCTGATTTTTGGGGCTGCAATTTGATTTGAAATCAAATTTTGATTCAAAACGATTTTATTCATAATGGTTTCTGATCTGATTTCTGATTATGATCTACTCCCATCTGCTTTGCAAGACAGAATGACAAATGGAGACATTAAAGTGTCTTTTTCACATTTATTAAGTTTTAAACATTTATCCATGCTTAGATGGAATTGTTGCAAGCGATATCACATACTGCTCAAGTAACAAAAATAAAAGTATCTCTTTATCTAAAGAAATAGTGCAGTTAAACATGCTGACTTTTAAATTCTGAGGGAAGTGCCTTTATCAAAAACAGTGTGTGGTCCTCAACTGCTACTCTAAGTAGCTAGCTATAAAATAAGTTGGAACAAAAATAAGGTGCTATCAAAGCGAAGTTTGGTGAAGTTGTCACTCAATAAAAAATCAAAATCAACAATCGAGTTTTCAGAGAAAAGAATCAGGATTTTACTTTTGGCCGAAATCGTGCAGCCCTACCCTCATGTGTTAAGTGAAGAATCTTGAGCCTTTTTATCCAAACAGTAGTTTACAAAAACAGTAAGCAGCCTTTACTACTCAAAATGCTTGACTATCGCCCCACTTCAGGTGAAAAGATCCAGCTATGAATATCAAGTCTTGATCGAGGGAATACTGGTTACCCACGTTGGAGTCCAAATTAGACATTCCTATCATCAGAAAGCCAAAAATGCTAAGAAGCCCTGAAACTCAATCAGATCTGAGGTCAGAACTGCTGTTCTTTTATGTAAAGCACCAATAGATGTAGCTCTTGCATCTGGTAATGATGGCTCCGAGACATCGCCCTAGAAAAATCCATCTAGGAAGGAACCTAAGGCAGACTCATTCCAGAGATTTAAAATATCCTGTCTGGCAGAGGGGGGGCCCAGGGTCCCCCAAGAGGATCATCAGGTGGTTGTAGATAGGATGTCTGAGCTCATCTACCTCTTTGCTGCCTGTGGAAAGCAGAAAATATTGAAGATTACAGAATGCACTTAATTCTACCTTTCAAATCCCATAGCTTACATGACTTTCATAAACCACAATGTTAAAGTGACTGTTCACAGAGGTGAGGATGAAGAATTTTCATGCAAAGCTGTCCAGACAAATTAACACAGAGAAGAAAAAAAGAAAAAAAAAGAATCCAAAAATAACAAAATGAAGAAAATGATCAAACCCTAACAACAAGTTGAAGTCATAACAAGGTTTTTACCTGGACATGCACTCTTCTTGTAGTGGAAGTAAAGTCTGTAAAGCAAAACTCAATTTAGTGTGCTGACCCTTTTTCATCAATGATAAGACTATGTCTATTCCAGGAAATGTCCAAATCAGTTTTGGAATATATTTGAGTTGAGTAAGCCATATAGCCGCTCAATCACATTGTATTTGTTTAATGCATCATCTGCCTGTTTTCACTGCTGCAAATCCAGCCTTGAGTGAAAAAAGTAATATTAGCAAAATAAGGGCTACAATATTGATCATTATATTATTATAAATTTTTTTTGGTTCATTCAAACTTTCTTTTTGAAAATCGGTTTTCATTTTGGGCCACTTTATTAAATGGCAGCAGCTCTCTCTCTCTCTCTCTCTCTCTCTCTCTCTCTCTCTCTCTCTCTTTCTATCTTTTAGACACAGTTTTTAAAGTTCCTATTCCGATCAGTAAAGTAAAACTTGTTATAACTTTGTAAGTATTAGCAGTTCATCCATCCCTGATCATTGTTATACAAGTGGTCTGTACTACTGGGCTCTTGTATGTAAGTGGCAGTGGCACTGCACTCCATGCTGGAATGTTCTTAATTTTCTGTAGAGTGTAAGTGGAGTGGCAAGGGTGCTCGGGAGCCTTTGAAAACTTCTGCACTTTTTATATAAGCTGTCTCTTGGACATAATGTGTTCAATTTTTCTGTTCACCAGGCTTGTGTAACCCATGAGTAAACTGAAAGAACCAACAGCAGTTTTCTATTTATTAGCTTCACTCTGTTTTGTTTCCAGTCAAAAGACTTCAGAAACAAGACAGGAGCAGACAAACAGTTTGAATTCGACCTGCTAAGGGTTGACAGTGTTGAAGGATCGTGGGTGGAGTGAGGAGGGCTTATGAGTGCCAAAGTGGTGTAATCGTCTGTTGTTGTCCTCTGAGGTGGCACATGTGTCTCGCCAACATAAAGTATATTCCTGAGCCCCTTTGCTCATAATCATAATAATAAAAGAAAATCATTTGCATTGTTTCTCTCCAGCTCTCCCTGTCTCAGCTGGCAGCTACTTCACACTACCCGACCATCAGCCACTCCAGTAAGGTGTTGCCATGGCAACAGTCGTTTCCTTCTCTGCTTCATCCTTCCCCATTGGCATCGGCCCACCAGCTGTCACATGTCGTAAGATTTCCACCCCTGTGCACTCAAACACAAATGCACACACACACACACACACACACACACACACACACACACACACACACACACACACACACACACACACACACAGTTCTGCTCCCAAATAAGTCAATGCAGAGGAAAATACACAGAGGGTTAAACAATTTTAAGATGGTAACAATGTAACAGAGTATAGTAAGCCTTTATTTCATATCCAAGGTTATGAAGATAGTCACGAAAGCGAGTTCAAAGACACACTCACCTTTACTCCACACTGTGCTGATCACACACACACAACCTCCAGCAAGTCCAAAATGCACACGCTTTGTCTTTGGACTTGCTGGAGGTGCTGGAGCTACTCCTTTTCATCTTTATAATCAAAAGAAACAATATTCTTTGACTTGGCTTTTCAAATCTCTCCACAAAGGCTACTTCAATTTTCTGAAAGTGGCCAGTATCCTGCTTAACCTTGTGTTTTGCCCTGTGGGGAAATGTGTTTAATCTGCCTTGTCCAGGACCACTTTTAAAAGGCTTTACCCTTTTTTCCTTCACATTTTTTCTGCCCCATTTGAGTATCAGCTCCCATTGTGAAGTGCTATTTTTCGCCTTTTTCACTGTAGCTGTAGCTGTAGCTGTAGCGCGTAATCGTAGACCTAAGTTCAGTTATGTGAAATGTTTATTCATTGATTTGCAGGTCCTTCTATAAACCACTAAACCCAGTTCATTATATTTGGTCAAACACCAAATAAAAATTAATGAGAGAATCTGAATTAATTTAGGACTGTGAGACTATTTACCTGACTGCAAAGTAGTATACAGATAGATATGCTATGTAGGAAAATGTCTGACTGTCTCTTCTTGTTAACAGGGTTCATGCATATTAATACATTCTCAGCACTGCAGCCAGAGGATAGCAGAGATGAGAAAGTCAGCTATGTTGTGATTATTTGAAATGCTCTGCTGAATAATTTCCTGAAATAATGTGAGGGTAACCTGTTCCCCCAGTCGTAGGTGTTTACTGCTGTGAATCAGCACACAGAGTCATTTTGCCTTTGAAAGCCACCTTGTCTTTGCTAATTTAGACTGTGTTCGCCCACAAAGATGCATATATTAAGGATACAGCATTCTGCACAATAGGAGCTGTGGTATAATCTTGCCAAATAGATACAAAATCCTAACGCTGTCATCCTGGATGCTAAAGTTTTCAGCTCTATGTTTTCCTTCATGTGTAAGTAGTTCATGAATAATAGGATACATAGATCTGACTTTGGTCAAGCTCCGTCTTTACCTCAAGTACATTCAGCAGAGGCCAAAATTGAGGTCATCTTGGGCCCTGATTCAGACTTTTGACTCTGAAATGAAGTTCAGGCATAACTTGTCATTTAGGTTCAGTCTTACACAAATATTAGTTACACTTTGACAAATGTGTTGGTTAAGAAGTGAGAGGTTCAGATTTTGAAATAAGTTTGAATAAACACAAAACATTTTCAAAAGACTTATACAGAGATAGGTCTACAGAGATAACGACGCCCTAAAAGTCATATTGCTGCTCAAGATGTTTTTTTCGTTTGTTTGTTTTGTTTTTAAATGTATGTATGAATTCAGTCTGGAATTACAAGCAGAATAACAACTAATACAACAATGTAACACAAACTTAAAATTGGTTTCACAATTAACCGTTGAACTGTTTTCCTGGGCTGTGTTCTGATTCCCTATTTACGTACAAGCTTCTCCTTTCAAAGTTTAGCTACTGTGTCACACAAATGAAAACACACACAGGAGTTTGATTCACTTCCATCATTCTTTTATCTCTTTGGTTTAGCTGGAGGGTAAAATACAGGACTGAAATGTCCCTTGAAGTGAAACAGTGTGAACATTAGTTCTCATTGGCCTTTGGGGATGTGTAGATATTATGAAGCCAAGAGCTCAGGGTATTAATCTGCAGACTATTAGAGTTAAAGCCTCTTTACCTTCTGCTGAACATCTGCCACTGTCGCCACAAGTGGATAACGTTGTGTTGTGGTAAACGACAAAACAAAATGTGAGACTAGCATAGTATGAAGAGAAAAGTCGTTAGCCAACTGACTGGGACTGTCTGTTTCTGGGTGAAATCTGTCTAGACTATATTGTAGACAGTACAGTGTCAGTCTGTTCTAGGGCAAACCTAACAGCTCACTGAATCAATTAATTTCCACCTTGTCCTGTCAACTTTTCAGCTGTTAGTAGGTGATTATGTTTGTCAGAATTTCAGTTCTTGGATAATCTTACTGTAAGGTCACATCCTTCTATGGCATAGTTCATTGGATGTTCGATTAAAATTGGGGGATAGCTACTTAAAAGTGGTAAGTGTCTCACAGTGGGCAGAAGATACAATACAGGGCTATGTCGGATTGAAGTACTGCCACCGTAAACATTAAAGTCAAGGATTATATATTACACTCCATGTCCACTGGTTGCCATTAGTTTTCAGTCTTGGTGCTGTGAGTGAGTTTCTGTGTCGTTCTCTGTCCATAAATTGAGCCATTAAATCAGCTTTCAGAATTTATGGTTTAAACCTCCATTTGTCCTTGTTCATAATCTGAACACCTGCTTATCAAAAGCATTGTCTCATATTCCACATGGTGTGGGTTTAATGGCAGCAGCTTCACACACAGTCTAAAGCTATTACTTTTAACCTTTCAAACATGCTATCTAGCCACCATGCCTACGCATCCTCGGAGGTTATTAGAAATCGGGCTGCTGTTGGATCATCACAGGAACATGGATGCATATGTTTGAGCATGACTTTGGTTGAGGTTATTGCCAACATGCTGGATGGAAAGCTCAGTAATGCACAGCCATGCATGCCCTCTGATAGGCCAACTGAGCCATGCTCATATTTTGAAGACTAGGGAAAAAAAAAATACTTGACTGGTAAATGACACCATTAGCACTCCTCAGCTAATTATCTGTGCTAATACCCCTTCAGCTCTGTATCTGTCATTGACAATGAGAAGGGGATTAATGTTTGCCTCAAAAAATTGAAAAGTTAAACTAATCCACAGGCATTAACACCCCTTTTTCTTTTCCCAAATAGCTGATACTGGGAGGAACAAAGAAGCAAAAATGAAAAAGAAATGCAAGTTAAACAGAAGAATGTCAGTAAATGAAATGCAGATTAAAAGTAGACTGCCTCAAGTGGCTGACATTTAACTAATCACGTAGGAATGGTGTTGTTGATGCACCCCTGTTTCCTCTACCTCAATTAAAATGAGAAATTGACTGTCAGTAGCACTTCTCCTGAATTAAAACCTGCCTTAGTTGAGGTCATTTTTTATACCAGGACACTTTCAAAACTCATCTTTGCACAACAACAAAGAAAAAGTGAACACTTAATTGGATGCAGCCTTCAAAGTTTTTCCACAGTCGTTTGATTTTAGACTAACTAACCATCATTGTGTAATGATTTTGAAAAAATATATATCTTTAAGGCCAAACAAATGATGTCTTAGTTTCTCTTCTTTATTCGTATTTGGATTTATGAGAACATCTTGTTCACTTTTGCTTTTTCAACTAACCTGACTTAGCTTGCATTCAGAGTAAGGCCCTGATATTTTCTTGACAATTTAAGGCCAGTCATGTTCTGAAATTTTCCAGAAATGACACAAATCTTTCAGAATCAAAGATACATACGCCACAATGCATTACAGTCAGGGAAATGGAATGGATGGGAAATTAAAAAAGGACTTGCTGATGATTCAGTAGATGTTTGGTTTTAGTGTTTGTGAGGATTCTCTATCATATGATCGAATGGATTTTAGAAACTAACTTGAAATATATCCAGCAGAATTTTCTGCTGCATTAACAACCTGTTTTAGTGTTAAATAAAAATGAATTGATAGCATTGGAAGTTTTGAAATCTTGCCTTTCTTAAGTTACTTCTGGACAATTTTGACAGCTGACGAGAGACAGGAAATGTGGGGAGAGTGAGGGTGGATATGCAGCAAAGAATTGGAGCAATTGGTCAAACCAGTGTCTGCTGCAGTGGGTGTTTCAAGCCTGAGGACAACCACTGCCCTGAAAATTAGCGTTAGTTCCAGCTAGTCAAGCTCTGCCCAAAGTACATCAGCTGATCTTAACCCCAGCTCATATCACCTGGCAACTTAGCTGATTACCTTCCACACATCCAGTTGGCCTGCTTTCTCATCCTGCTGCCAATCATACCACAACCCCCTCTTCTCCTACTTCCCCTTTTTTTCTCTGTTCATGGTTTCACTGCTGACATATGTATTGTGCCTAATTCCTGCTCTGTTCTGTAGGACTCTTTGCTCCTGCTCTCACTGCCCTGGCTTTCATGTTTGTGCATTAAATGAGAAGGTGGTGTGTTCCCCTGGCCTTTGGCTTGGCATTCCACATGTGAATGTAGATGACCAGGGAGCTCTCTAAACAGAGCCATTGATACAAGTATCATTGCAAAATAAAGTGACTAAAGAGGCCCTGGCTGAAGTTTGCTTCAAGTTAATGTGTTGGCTGGAGAATAGCATGCCTAATATCTCATCCTCTCTTAGGTTTTAGCTGCTGCGCTCATTTCTTTCTGTCTGATCTTCCTCAGGTTTTTGGCTCTGTACAATGACACTTGCTGCACTTTCTCTTGGTGATGTAGTGCCTTCATGTCGAGATTACTTGTGTAAAAGTTTGTCATGGAGGTCTGTGCAAGTGATGAAAATTGAAGATGTAACACAGTAACCAGAGAATATAACCAAAGAAACAGAGACAGACTTACATAATTAAAATAATAACGATAATAATCCTCTAACATACAGCTTTTTTACCCAGAGTGATTTCCTTTGCCTCTTTGTTTTTTCACTCATGTTACTGTGGAATAGAAAAACACGTCTTCCTGTTCATACCAAAAATGTCCATTTACACTTGTTTGTTCCAAGTAGGTAATAATTTAGAAAAGTAGCCTCCAGCAGCTTTTAACTCTGACTCACATCTAGGTGGATGACTCTGCTCCAAGTCTGAGTCGACTGAGAGGAGAAGATAGATGGCTTATCTAAAGGTTTGTGTGTCAATGGACAAGGCTTTTTTAACACCATGCACAGATGGGCTGTCAGAGTCAATGCAGGAATTCACAAGGGCAAAGTAAACATACGACAGGGAGAGCCCTTTATGTCCTCTCTGACATATGGCCGTTTTGTAGCAGACGTGTAAATGAAGGAGAGTGTGGGCTCAGAGCAGCCAGAGTGGGGGCCATTTTCAGAATCAATTCCATCAACCCCATCATGAGCTCTTTTTCCTACGATTGAGCTCTTTTAATCAGAGGTTTAGGTTTTGATGTTCATACGCAGCCTACCACAAGTGTGTTTTCATTGATGACTTTTTTTTTCTAAGTTTTCTCTCATAACCTTAATGTTACAGTCAGCATTCATATATAGTATTTATTTATTGGTCGTTACCCCACAAACTGAAACATCTGGTCACTTCATATTTTCCAAATCTAACATTGCTATACAGTGAATCATAGTTTTCTTGTGTCTGTAGAAGCCCTCATTGACCCAGGCAGGCTTAGGTGTCGGCAACATCACCCACATGGAAGCAGCCCTTTGGCCAAGAGAAGATGTTTCACCTTCAGCCCAGGATGAAGGAGACCAACTTAAAGAGCTGCCCTTCACCCCCGTTCATGCCCCTGTCATCACTGTGGGGATGAATGAGCCCAGGTGAGTCTCCTCTGTTCTTTATTGTCTGCCCCAGGCATGGACAAGGAAGGTTACTATTTGCATAAATTGGTCTCAAACCCAGAGCGTGGGTACATTCTGCTATCTCATCCTCATTTCTATCTTTGATTATGAATGACAAGAAGGAAAGTAGCATTTTTGTCATTTTGGAGTGGTGTCATCTGTGAAACATAAATCGCCATAAAAGGTCAGCTGTTATTTGTAAAACACTAAATGCCAGCCAACATAATGATAGATACCCATAGTCTATAGCCTCGACAATCAATCAGATCAAGACCGTGTTAAACGGAGCTAAAGTGATAGTCAGCAGCTAGATTTGCTAGATGACTAGATGCTAGATGAACCTCATCTATTCCAGCAGGACTTTGTCATCTTTCTTCTCATTATTATGACATGAGGCGCTTGAGTTTTTGACAACACATATTTCCTTTTATCCTCATTGAAATTTTTGTGATCAGGTTCTCACAATGTGAGTGTGCCTAACCTTTCCAATGCAGCATGGGTGGGAGACAAAAGTGAGAAGAGACAGTATGAAATGAAGCCAAATGAATCTTTTTAACATGCTGCAGCAGTTTAATCTTGCCTGGTATGTGAGTCTTGGTACAGTCCTTCATTATTGCAGTAGTTTACTGTCTGGCTCTCTACAGAAGAAATCGATTGGCTCACTAATTGGCGGCATGTGTTCACTGGGTAGAAAACTCCAGCTCACAGCCAATTTAAAGGAATCATTTTGTCAGCCTTTACATCCCACTTTGGGGGATTGTCTCAGGATTGTTTGTCAGTGTGGAATATCATTATTGAATCCAGCTGTACGGATGAGGTTTCCAAGTTGATTTATTGTTAAGAATGCAATCAACGAAGCTCCCAGTCTACAGTGAAGCTTTTAACAGAGTTAGGAGAGTATATCACAATGGTAGTTGTGTTGAAGACAAACTTTTTAGGTGGGTCTCTGAATGAGAAAGTAAACCTAGGAAAAAATAGGCACAGTATCTTAGAAGGGAGGCATTACATTAGTGAAGACAGTCTGTAAATACGCAGCTGGCATTGAAACAGTTTCTCAATCCCTGCATTGGGATCCAGACACATACTGTGCAGTTCAGTGGTCTGAAACACCCATGCCTGTTCACTCAAAGCCCAAACATCTTTTGGACTGTTTTCAGCTTGGAATGACCCAATTCTTTAAAAAGAACAATACAGTCTGAAGAACTTTAATTGAAGTTGTTATGCGTATCTGATGTATCCTGTATGAAATGCAAAACTGATGGTTTAAATATTAATCTACTGGGCTAAATTAAGATATAAATTGGAGCAATAGGGAAGAGAGAGAAAGCATGAAATTTCAAAGAAGAAAAATCCAATAAAGTGTCTCTTCAAATGTTGTTGCTTTAATTTGTTTGATGTCAACTTTATTCTTCCACAAATCTGACACTGTGAGCTCTTCTGTTTACCCGCTGGACACTGGAAGTTAGGATAAGTTCAAACATGAACATTTTTGGTGTGCTCGCACATAAACCAGCCATCTGTGCCCTATGTTTATCATACCCAGAGCACTTGGTGTGAGCAGTTGAAATATAAGTCATGAATGTATCCATAGTTGTGGAAAAACAGGTGGCCATCATGATTAGAGATAACTGCCAATTATGCTTGAAAATCCTGAGGGAGCGCTTTGGCACCAGTTCTGTCTCCCCTGTAAGCGTACTCTCCAAACCACTGCTTGACAAACAGTGCTGACAGCCTCATGCTGTCTAATCAGTGTTTCACTGCAATTTAGTCAAGTAAGTTTAACAGGATAAAGTGAGTACACTGAAATTATCCCCCAAAAGATAGAACATCTTGCATGAGATAGAATGGAACTAATCCAAGATAAACTGAGTTGGGTCTAAAATGATAAAACATTACGGTATTTAAATTAGACCCAAACATTTCTTTTGCCTCATTTACAACCACAAATCATGCAAGTGAGGCTGGTAATGCATCAGGGACTGAACACATTACCTCCTGCTGCTCATAAAGACCCAGGAGTCTTTGAGCTTGAAGAATGATGGTTGTGCTTCCATGATTCGGTGACTTCTCTCTAATTCTACCCTTTTTCTTTAGTTCCTGCACAGGCAGCTCCAGGAGTTCACTGGCTCACCTTTACTCTGCTGGCTTCCCTAACATTGTGGATCACAGTGGGCAAGTAGCAGAAGTCCTCGACCCAACTGAGCCCATACCCTTTGACCCTCAACGTGAAGAGGCTGACCTTCTGCAGGGCAACCTGCTGGTGTTCCAGTTTTTGGCCTTTACCAGGTGAGACCTGCAGTGCCTGGCCATATTAGGCTTCAGTATCGCTTTTGACTAATAGCAGCTGTGCTGCACCATGGTTGGACTACAAAGAAACACACAGACTGTATGTGATTACATGCTCCTTGGGCATTACTGTAGATATCATAATTTGTATCTCAAGAACTGTCAGAAACTGCCGCTGTTGCAGTCATTGATCTGACAGCATCTGAGTTGCTTTTCACTGTGCACTGAGCCACTGGCCATTTAACAGTCTGAAGGAATAGATACATCCTTTATGCATTTTGGTTTAAAGCCAAGGACAAAGCCCAGCCAGCCTTGAAATCTCTTCTTTTTGTTGTGAACTGCAGCCAAATCTTCAATACACTTAAGCCATGCATCCTTTAGGTCCTGCCATTGACACTTTACACTTATATCCAAACATAGCATGAGACATACAGTCACAATTGCTGAAAAAAACAACAACAACAAAAAAAAAAAAACACATAAACACATTTCCTGTCAGCGAAGCCTGAACAGTGCTACTGTCAGTGGCTCATCACAAAAGCCCTGGAGCCAGCGTCCCCCCTGTCAGGGGCTGACAGTGGAGGAGGCTGCTGAAGGATGGGTACAAAACACACAACTCTTTCTGTCCTTCTATCTTGTCATCAGCACTGTCAGCAGTTTGATACACCCAACTCTGTGGTTTTCATCATATCATAGGCTCAGCACCATACTGCTAGGACTCCTTATGTACCAGCCTCAAAACTCTGTAGTTCTTTTTCATGTTAAAAAAAAAAGACATGAGGCATTATTCTCCAGTTTGATATGGGAATAGAACAATTAACTTGTGTTTTTTTTATTTTTTATTTTTTTTTCTGTATATAGATTAAAATATAGGCACCATATCATAAATATATCATAAATATAGATTGCATTCACTTTCTTTAGATTCCCCTTAGGGTGCTTCAGTCCTTTGAATTAGGATAAAAGATAACAAACTCATAACAATGAGGTGAATTTATAATTGATTCCCAAATAATTCAGGGTGGCCATATCACAGACCTGCAAAGATTAAAACTCAATTTACTTTTATCAAAAGAAATCCTCCCATTTGTATCCTGATCTTACAAGGTTTTGTTGGTAATTTGGCAGAGGTCCCCATCTGTAAAGGTTGTTCTTCTGTGACTACTTTTTTGGTCTGTTTTACTCATCTGACATGATTCAGTTGTGATTATATGTATACACAATGTCATCAAATTGAACTTCTGGGTATTATTTTTGCAGCAGAGAGGACACCAGGAGAAAGAAAAAGGGTTGAGCTACAAAAAGTGGCAGCAAAGAGGCACATCAAGGATTAATAATGGCAGTTAATTTTAGTGCAAGTTTAAGAGACGTGAAAATATTAGAGTAACAGTGTCCTGGATTAACCTTAACCACAAACACAACTCTTTGTTACTGTGAGTGTTAACATGAGGCAACATGTAAATGATTTATGACATATTTCCAATCAAAGGTTTCTTCAGCTCTCCATTGCTTTCCTGTTTATTCCATGAAGGGAAATGTACCATTTCCTTCCTCAGCAATTGAGGCCAGTGATATTGTAAGGTTGTAACAACACAAATGTATAGCCTCTGGGTGAGTACAGACTCCATTGCATTGGATGAAGGCAGTGAGGGAAAAGAGCTGATTTTTTTTAAATAACAGTAAGTGTGTGTTTTGTTTGTTTTTTACATGAATTTGTGTGCTGTGATGGCCTGAAATTTAATTTTATGATTCTGGGATTTTCTCATGTGCACCCTAAGGCAGTCTGAAGCCCAGCCTGACAATGCTTGTATGTGAGCATACATGGTGTATCTCTGTGGCTGCTTGTAGTGCTGTAGGGTTGGAGGTTGCCTCATAATTATGACAAACAGGTAGGGCAGGCAGGAACTTTGACAGCAGCAGCACTTAGACAAGCAGGGAGCTGTGGATGGCAATGTAATTTTTTACACTCACCTGATGGTCTGATGGCCTGTCTGTGTCTGTGTCCGTGGGTGGCCTCCCAGTACTCCTTGCCTCTTTTCAAGTGCTGTTTTTCTTTTTCCTCATGATTGAATTCCCTGGTGACTGATTACTAACAAGTTCATCAGACTAATACAGGAAGCAGCTCTCTCTGAAACTGGCTTATTGTTGAATGCTCAAAATTATTCAGCGCTTGCTCACCTGGGCCATCAGCAGTTCAACATGTGTTTATAGATTTGCATTTCACTGTGTGAAGCCACACTCTGAAGGTGATGATTGTGTGAAAAACGTAAGCAACACCAGTAGTTTCACTTTGTCTAAAAAGATTTCCTTTCCTTGCACTCTCAGGAAAAGAAAACTACACTATTATTCTTAACGGTGAACAACCATTTTTATACATATTTTTACATCAGCAAATCAGCTCTGCCATCGAACTTTCAAGGATGTGTTAAGCAGCTTTAAGAAAGGAGCAAAGCTATCTTCTTATTATGAGTAAAAAAGTGCATTGCTGAGTGTGTACCTCCTCAATCAGCGAGACAATTTATGGCCTCTTTTGAGGTGTGATTTATCCCCCTCTTTCTTATCCTTATTTGGATTAGTGGGTTTTTATTTTACAAGTAGCAATAAATCTGAATTGTCCTCTCTGAGAGGACATGCAGGGCATGCATATTAGATTTTTACTTTCCTGAAACACTCTGAGGTAAATTACGAGCTGAATTAACGTACCACAATTTTTATGGCATTTTCAATCAGTAATTGACAAATATCCATGCCACTCTGCTCCTTATACATAGATCTTATAGTTAGTGTTAAATTAATTGTCCTTTATTTATATGCTGCAGTAATCTATTGCCCTTTTCCTCTGTGAATGATTAGAATGGTAATAATTAACTTCTGTTTCTTGACAGGCTACCAACAGCGGGAAATAATCCTGGCTGGCTGGACAACATCTATTTCACCTTCCAGTTTTATCGCTTTCCACCAGTCACATCACAGCAACTCAAACTACTGACCAGTGAAAAAGTTCAACAGAAAGCTGGCAATCCACTTCCCTGTGTCTTGGCCTCCATCAACAAAGATGGCTCTTTCAACTCTGGTAAGGATTCATGGCTGCAGAACAGCCTGAAATGGGAGCCATTCCTTCATTTAGTCTTTCAGCATGGTCTTACACAGATCACGCTGGATGAGTCCTTCAGTAGCTTGTTGAGTTTCTTCAGGATGATGTCAGTGGTAACAGTTTTTTTGATGCCAGTGTCCTCTTGCTTGAGTGAACTTACCTGTTACAGTGGACAATATCATAGACATATGTTGTGAGTGCAAATCATACAGCCAAGAGCACAAACTTACATCCCCACCATTGATTAGAAACAGCATAAGATTGATATATATACTCATTTTATGTTGATGTGGCGGTGCTGTTGTGTAGAGTTCTGTTTTTCAGGTTTACAACGTTCAATCAGTGTCTTCCAACTGCAAGCTTTCCCATGATGCTCCACATATGTGCTCAGACACTTCCCTTTCAATCAGCCGGGCAGGTGCTGATTGATGTCAAGACTAGTCACGTAGCAGCTAATGAAATGGAAGAGATATTACATCTTCTGACAGACCGTGATATTGAACAACCCCCACCCTAACCCCCAACCTCCCCAGCCCCCACTTTACCTATGCCTGCCCTTATTCTGCATTCTCCAGACATACACCACAGTCGAACTCTGTCAATATTTCTCTGACTGTCTCTGTTTCTCTCTCAATCTATATCATCCAGGGTGCTTTTCCACAAATCCCTCCCACATTCACACAGATCATTCAATACATTTGAAAGCTAGATGTCTTTTCACCTATTTACTTGATGAGACCAGGTTCATCTTTTCTTCAATTCTTCATTTATTCTCAGCTTTTCTAAGGGTTTTACCTTTTTGTTAAGATCTAAAAATCACACTGATGTATCTTTGATCATTTATTACTGAACCAAGAGCTCAGTAATGTGTATCCTAAAATAAAGACAAAGTTTTCTGCTAAGACTTTATTTCAGTTTAATAAATAACTGAATTTATCCTGATGAAATTTTAACAAATAAGCTGCTCTTATTGTTCTGCATTGCAGTAGAGTCTTGTCTAAGAAAGGTCAGGGAACACTAGACAACTATAAATTTGTTTTGGTTCCCGATGTATTTGACACTTCCATTAATTAAATATATGAAATCATCAACTCAATCTCCATAAACAAATACATAGAAACAATTCATGAGATCAAGCTGTTTCGAAGCCATGCAAATTTTACAAAACTGGGAATGTATTTTAAAAGAGAGCAAAAAGAAGAAAAAATAAGATCACACAGTTTGTTTTGCTTCTTTCTATGCAATTACTGAGTGAATCAGAAAGACCCAGACTAAACACCAACGACAACACTTGTATTTACATCTAATTCCACAATTGAAAGCATCATGGAGACACACCAGACATCATTTAAAG
Source organism: Xyrichtys novacula (assembly GCA_962446985.1). Lineage (NCBI taxonomy): Eukaryota > Metazoa > Chordata > Actinopteri > Labriformes > Labridae > Xyrichtys > Xyrichtys novacula. Next base: position 30,548,905 of record OY660867.1, read on the forward strand.
TGAGTCTATGCAAATTTTCAGAAAGTAAGTACCACTGCCTTCCATATTCAAAGAACTTTAAACAAAAGCAACTAATTGGCTTTGAGTCACTCCAGACAGCTTAATTTAGCTATACTTGGTTTAAAATAATTCAAAGCTTCAGTTGGCTAAAGTTTGCTTGCATTAGCAAACTTAACAAATCTCATGGTATTATTTATCGTGCGATTTGACTTGTGACAATCATCCATAAGCCTCTCATGCACATTTTTTCAATCGTTTCTTTATAAAGCCCACAGAGGGGCTGTGGCTTAGCATTGGTCATCACTGATTGGAGAGGTTGTTGCTTTGATCACCACAGCCTCTGCCAACAGGGCATGAATGTGGTGTGAACTGGTTATGTCATATAACAACACTCCAAGTAGCCCTAAGACCAGAGAAAATACTGGATAAATACAGACTATGGTTTATAATTCTTTGAGGTAACCATTGTCCAATGGTAGACTTTTGTAAAATAGGAATTTGGTAAAAAAAGCCAACCTCAGATAATGTGTCCTGTGGCAAAACCAAAAAAAGGAGACAAAAAACGGTGAGAAGGGTTTGGAGAGAGTAAAGACAATCACTGGGACAGAGAAATCTACCAAATTGAACGTGGTGCAATAGTTTTACATTAATGAGAAATTAGTCAGGGTTCCCACGCGTCCTGGAAAATCTGGAAAACAGCTAACCAGTTTTCCAGTACTGGAAAACACCTGGAAAATGGGAGAAAAGTGAAATGTCCTGGAAAATTATTCTAACGGGACTAAAAAACCATCCACTCTGGCAACACTGGTCGGGCAGAGAGCTTGATGGGTCTGTGCCTCAAAACTTTCCCTGCAGGCTGAGAGCTTACTTACCGTATTATAGCTACTAGCAGTGCAAACTCCCAATAGTGAAAACAAACGAAACAAAGAGAGCGGCACAGCTGCACACAAACAGCACACCGTAGACATCTCTAATCACAATAGACTTCGCCATGCAAGAAAACTGTTTTGAACCTCTGAGAGACCTTCAAATTCCTACAGAGTGTGTCTGGTTTACCGGTGCATTTTTTTCCCCAGAGTTTATAGTAATGTTATTGATGACATTTGAGCTTGCACTTTTCACTCTTGTCTGTCTTTCTTTCTAACTGAGTTGATGTTGCACTTCCAAGTCTGTGTTATACTATGAGCCCAGCAAAGGTGAGCATAAAATAAAACTATTCCATACCTTAGATAAATGCCTATCGACAACAGTGTTTATAAACTTTGAGTTGAGATTGTCATTATTATTTATTTTAGTGAGACAGCTTTGTAGTTAATTAGCTAGCTTAGTAAATTTTATATTTTTTATATTTTTGGAGAAAAAAGAGGACTGAGATATTCGTTGTTACTTGGTTGCACTGATAAAGTGAGATGCTGTACATCTGTTGATGCATTATTCCATAGTCTACGAAGAGTAAGACATGATTTCATAGAAAACCATAGACTGCACATCTGTCAATGTACTTCTCAGAGGGACATATTAGACCATTTGGGAACTAAATTTAGATTGTGCTACCAGCTTGAACATCACTGAAGATGTCCTTGAAATTTCTTGGAAGATGATCTCTGGAAAAGAGTGGGAACCCTGTTAGTTTGGGCAATGGGTGTGTTAATAATTGAAGCAGCCAGAGTGTGGCTGGTCTATAAAGAAAGTCTAGGAAAGTTTTAAGACTACTCTCAAAAGTAGAGAGGGTGTCTGTCTCCCGGACCCTGACTGAAAGATAATTCCAAAGGACAGGGGCGTAATAACCAAAGTCTCTCACTACCAAACCACTTTTATAGACTTAAGGTACCACGAGCCAGCCTCCATTTTGGGCGGTATGACCTCATTAAGACATAATGGCGCCTGACCATGAAGAACTTTGTGGGTCAGAAGAAACGTTTACAATCCTAGATTTTATTGGGGTCTGGTGTAGAGGAACTATTGCAAGAGACATGAACACTTTTTTTTTCCACTTTTAGTTTTCCTCAGTACTTGAGCTGCAGGGTTCTGGACGAGCTCAAGAATCTCTGGGCTCATATCAGGGCAGAGAATTGGAAAAATCCTAGCTAGTAGACACACGCATGGACCTCTCTCCTGCATCATTTTGAGACAGGATTTGCTGATTTGGTGGATATTGCACTGGTGAAAAAAGGCTGTCCTTGAAATTTCTTAAAAGTAGGAACTAAAGGACAGAAACTAAAATAAATCAATAAATAGCATTGCTCGATGCCAGATTGATGCCATCTAATGGAGTTATATCATGAAAAATGTCCATTTTATGCAAATGTTTAGTTGGAACGTGGGGAGTACATGACAAAGTGTCCTTGGGCAAGACACTTAATTCCCAGACTGCTCCCAAGGGATGTGCCAGCAGTGTGTGAATGGGATCAGTTAATACTGATCAGCGCTCAACATAGCAACCATATCTAACTTATGGATATGGTGTGAGTGTGTAAATGTTACGTATATGTCAAAGCCCTTTGAGTGGTAGGTTGACCAAAGAAAGCACAAGATAAAATGCCTAAAGATAAATTTGAGTGGAAATGATGGGAAAAAATGTACTTACGATTTGCACATTTTGTTAAATGAATGACATAAAAATAAATAAGTCATGTTCAAAAGCTGAGGTACAACTCTCACATAGTGGCACAAACAGCCGTCTTTAGGGTATGGAGTGTTAGTTCTTTTGACAGTTTGGAATGTAACAATTGGTTTTCTCGAGGGACCCAAAGCAGGTAGCGGAGGCAGAGGAAGCTTTAAGTGATTTTATTGTAATGAATGATGAAGGGTAGTGTGAGGTCCGGGGTCCAAGGAGTGCAGGGGGATCCGTTGTGAGGGGGTGAGGCAGTGTGTGAGCTGAAGGAGACAGCAGGTGAGTGGTTCAGGATCGAGAGTGTGGCAGTGGAGGCAGTGGAGGCAGAGGTTGGGCAGACACTGATGGCTTGAGGAGGCACTGGTGGAGAAAGGAGGACGGTAGGGATTAGTAACTTGCAAAGAATTCACTAGAAAACTCTTAAGTTTTCAATATAAGAAAGAGTTGGCCGTGATACCACTGTGAGAGCAGGAATAATCTGGCGATGAACAGTCTTCAGAGCTGAGTCTAAAAGCAGGTGGTGATTAGGTGATCAGATGCAGGTGTGGAGGTGCAGGAGGCGCCAGGGTTGCTGAGGAGCTGCCCAACCTCTGTGAAAAGATGGGGAGGAAACTCCACACAAAAAAACCCTCCACAGAGCCATAAAAGTGTCCAAACCAGGAAAATCATGACATGACATAGTTTATGAATTGCTGTGTTTTAGAGCAGATTTAGACCCATGATTTCCTTTTTATTACATACTGCAAGTGTCAATCCTCAAAACTCTTCTATTACTCACTTGAAGCCTTTCTGTCCCTTTGTTCAGGGTTAATGTGCAGGCATGTGACCCAGGCATCTTACAGGATAAAGTTTATCTACGAATGAAACTAATTTTGTTTTCTCAGTTGTGATACACTGAAAGACACATTGAGAAATAATACCAGTGCACACCCAGGTCTAATACATACAGTGTATTTGATGAGTGCATGTTGAAGTGTTTCTTTGACAACCCACTTTATTTGGTAACTTTTGTAATTTCTTCCCACCAAAGATAAGCATCCCCCCTGACACTTTATGACTCATATACAAGAACACAATCAGCCGCTTTAGTACCTGAATCTCTGCATCCTGCAGTTCACCTTAAGCAAGTTAGCTTATTTTTCCAAACACATGCCAGCAGTTCAAATGCTCTCTTGTTGGTTGTAGTGTTGGAAAACCTACTTTTATTATCTTTGTTATAGGTTTCATTGAGATTACAATAGAATTCTCTTTCTTTGAAGGAGGCACTTGAAGATATTGGACTTTCTGAGTAGCTAAGTGATCAAAATATGAAATGTGTTATTTTTAAGCAATTATTAGCCAGGGATAGGAATAATCCTGTTTATGTCCTACTCAGCCAGGTTCCACCCACACAGCTGTTTTTAATTTGCTTTGTGACTAGATCTTTTCTCAGGACTGTGTGGGTGTGGACAGACAGTGCTTGATTGACATGTCTGTAACTCCCCATTTGTTTTTTGTTGCACCTGCTGAAATGTCTTTGTGTGTGTGTGTGTGTGTGTGTGTGTGTGTGTGTGTGTGTGTGTGTGTGTGTGTGTGTGTGTGTGTGTGTGTGTGTTTGGGGGGAGGGTTGAAACGTTTAAAACTTACCAGCAGTGCGGTTTATCTTTGATTTTGTCACACTGTTATAATCTGCACAAGATGTCCTCTGAAATTCAAGCTAAAAAAATTATTCAAGCAGGGAACCTCGTCTCAGTGTGCACAAAAAAAAACATTGTTTTTAAGAAAGGGTTGTGTATTTACATTGGAATCACAGCTCAGAGATATTATAATTAAACAGACACTTTTATATATATATATTATATATATATATATATATGTAGATACATATTTTCTTTGTTGTTGAAACAGCAATATTAATATAGAAATATACTATAAATTATTAACAACTGTAAAGTGATAATTTACAGATTAGTTTTCTCAATTTGCGTCTTGCCATTTAAATATTGAGTCAATAACACTGTTACTGATGCCTCTTAGCACCAAAACTAATTGGCCTGAAAACAGCTTTGATTAACCTGGACTACATTTGAGCAGTGAGCATCATTGTCAGCCTGGCCCTGCTGGAGACTGGTGTTCTGTTGGACTAAAACACCCTCCTGAAAGAGCTTGTTTGTCAGTACTGAAGTGGAGCCAGATCTCTGTCCATTCATGTCCGGGCCAAAAGGGAAGTGAGTTCTGAGCAAGGGCAATTGCAGCAGTTAGCTTGCAGAAATCAGACAAATACTCATTCCAAGTGTGCATGTGAAATTTTTCAGCTTGGGTAAAAATTTCAGGTATGCAGCTGTGTTGTGTGTAAAGCCCAACAGTACTAATGCCAAGATTGCATGTTGAGAAGGGAAACCAAAAGAGCATCGTTTGAAAAAGTGTGATCACACAGTCTCATATTTATAAAATCCACATGTCCACGAGTGCCATATGAAGAGCCAACTTAGAATGTTTGAACTGATTTGGTGCAATATCACAAAACCTTATGACATTACGAAGTTGTATAAGAGAGCTTGGCTTCTATTCCTGTTTTTTAGTGACATGGCTTGGGGAGTCACCACCTGTGGTTGTCGTCCTTCTGGTTTGGCTTGTTGGCCAGGAGACATTTTAGGCAGTGATTGGCCTTAAAGCTCTTGTAAGGAGTTTTGACAATAATGAAATGCACTGAAACTCATATGTTTTACTTTTTTACACAAAGGCAAACAAGTACTTCGCTAACAAGACTGGCTATGAATAGATTTCTAAAGTCTGAAACTGGTGTGAGAGTAGGTGTCAGCAGAGCACCTGAAGAAACAGCCTTGTTTTAGATTTCAGCCATTAAAAATTCACAATGAAAAATGAGACGTTTGACTGTTAAAAGTCAGCAGAATAAGATTTTCTGTCAGGAGACGCTTCTTATGCATGCAGAGGACAATATAGGCAAAGACTGTTTTGTCTGTTGGGACACCAAAATTGACACGGCACTATTAAAGCTCCTACTTCCTTATAGGAGCTATAATGCAATATGTGGACCAGAAAAGTTTTGAAAATCAAAATTTGAAGTTTATTCCCAATATTTGAGGAACACAAATACAGTGCATACTTATTTCACATTTTGTCTTGTAAAGCTTACTTGAAAGTTACTCCAGAAATACAACCCTTTTCAAATAACCCAGTAAGAATCTACAATGTGGTTGGATGGTTGAAGCTGAAAAACAATCCATGTAGCTAAAATGAAACAAATATAACAAAAGATATGCAATTAATACATAAACCATCCAAACTATTCTTATAACTCTTTTCCCAAGAGCATCAAAACACTTTTTTTTTTTTTTTTTTTTTTGGGGGGGGGGGTCTCCGTAAATGGAAACTCATGATTTTAGCACCACCAAATAGATTTCCATTACTTTTAGGACACACATAAACTGTATGTGTCATGTGAACTTAGTAAGCCAACAGTAATTCTACATACTTGATAATGTTGCCTCTAGTGTGGGCAGGTTTCAGTCGCTCTGATGTCTTTGCTATTCAGTAAATGAATATTATTTCTCATACAGTAACACCATGGGGCTCTATTTTCGTGCCTCGCCAGAGACGTGCCGCAGGCGCAGCGTAAGTCAGGTCCGCCGCACCGACAAGGCGTTTCCAAGCACAATTTGGTATTTTGGTGAGAGGCGCAGCCTGGCGTAAGTATCCCCCCTCCCTAACTCAGCTCCTCCCAGCGGCGTAAGTCATAGTGAGGGAGGAGAGAGGGCGTGGAGTGGGTTTAACACAGCCGAGACCTGTATTGACCAATAACATCAGCTCCTCTCCTCGCCTTTAAATCCGCCACCAGCGAGGCGTATTACAATTTTCGTGAAGTAGTCAGAGAGATGAAGAGATGTCTTAAGACAGTAATGCCACACGATGGCGACAGAAGGCAGCTTCTCAACAAGAGTCGCTGCAGAGGGTGTCCTCCACACTCTCTCATATGAGCACAGATGGATTTGGTGTGTGTAATGTTGGACCCAATAGTAAGACAAACACCCTTTTCCACAAATAAAGACACTCACATAAAGTTGCACATATTCAAACCTCACGTGACAAAGGTGGGTTGTGCGCACAGATCACAACATAAATTCCAAAAATGGCATTAAAATCAGAACCATCTGTGCGTAATGACCATAGACTGTATATAAGATGGACAACCTGGTTCCGCCTTCCGCCTGTGTACGGATTTGAAGCCAAAAAGCCCTCGGTAATTCCGGGTTTTTCTCCACTTCCTTGAAACCAGCGCTGCGCAGTAGCGATGCGTGCATTCGGCCGCGCAGTCGCCGAGAGTCGCTGTGATGATGCTCGGCTCAAACAGTGTATCCCCCCCGGGAAAGCTACGCAATCCCTGAACGCCCATAGGCTGTACCAGGTGTCAATCATAGAAAACATGAACCCCCTTATAACTTTCAAAAACGGAGCTGCACAGAAAAAAAAGGACTGGGGCACAAACCAGTCTTACAATAACTACATGTCAACATCACAAGCAGGGGGGAGAAAAATGTATGTTCTGTGTAATAAATTTCTAAAGTTTGTCCACAGTCCCATAAGCTTTGCTGGCGGAGGCGGGATTTATGACCTGTACTGCAGCCCACCATCAGAGGGTGCTGTTCTCGGAGTGGCTTCACCCAGCGAGGAGGCAGACTCTGTCCATCTTATATACAGTCGCACTCCATGGTCTGGCTCTTTACCGTATTCGGCTTAAAGTAAATAACTCATCTGATCACTGAGACAAATCATCTGTTCAGCCGCCGCTGCAGCAGGACGGGGAGAGGACACGGAGACATGTCCAGGTCCGACTGCACGAGAAATAAGAGGAAGAGGAAGAAAGAGAAGGAGGGAGACGAATTACATATCTTGTTCACTTCATCATGTGTGTTTATTCGCTAGATATCTAATTTAATTTAATTTAATGCAGTTTCAGCTGTGATGATTCGGTCAGGTTGTGTGTCCAAACGCGTGCCAAACGCGCTCATCAGATCAGAATATATCTATATAGATCTAAATGTATGTGCTGACTCAGAATATTAGTTGTTGATGATTATTTATTGCACTGAAATGTGCCTGACACTGTGGAAACCTGCCGGTGAGGCATCGGTGACGTATGCTGATACGCCACAGGTCTACCAAAATACCACAAGAATAGCTGTGTTTCGCCTGCGCTGAAAGCTGACCAGGTTTGAATCAGCGAGCTTTCAGCGCACTTTATACGACGGTGGCGAGCACGAAAATGTCACTGCGCCAGCTGATTCTGTCGACACCTCCCCCCTGCCACGCCACCACGCCCAGCTTGGCGGATCTCGGTGCGCCTCAGTCCACAAAAATACCAAACTGGCTGTACCCCGTGCTCCGCCAGACAAAAGTACAACTGCGCGGGATCCACCACCCTCCGCCGCCTCACCAGCGTACACGAAAATAGAGCCCCATGTTAGAGTAGGCTTTGGTTTTGTACAGTTCTATGGAGAACTAAACTTCAAAAATCAGCATTGCGTTTAATGTATTCATTGGCTATTGTGTTATGTAGCTCGTCATATCGAAGTGGATGGCTGCTTCCATTAGGCGATGCTGAATGTGAATGTATTCATCTGATGATGGTCAGATATTTATTTTAGGTGCAGCCTGAAGAAAACCTTAAGACTCTTCAATCATTTTATCTGATGTGGAATCAAAAAAGTGCATCACTACCCTGGAATAGCAGAAAAACACCTTAAGTGACCAGCTTTCATTCCTGCAGATACATTGGTAAATATAGCCTTTGTCCACAGTGATGCTGTGCTTTGCGTCAGCCTCTACATTTGTCTCTATGCTCTGTGCTTCTTTTCTCTCTTTCTTTCTCTTTTTTTTCTTTGCCTGCAGCCTTCATAGTGTTGTTGAGAATTGTTGATCCCCAGCAGGATTCTCAGCCAGCCCCGTCTGCTGTGTACATACCATGCAGGCCATTCAGGTTTGGGGTGGGGGTGGGGAGGGGGGGTCTGCTTGGTGCCACTCCTTGTCTGCAGACCTAACCACACACACGAACACAACCCTGTAGAACCCTTGGGCCAGATCTGTAAGCTCTTCCCTGTTTGTGAGCACAAATACACAGCACATTCTCTCTCTCTCTCTCTCTCTCTCTCTCTCCTTTTTTTCTCTCCCTCTGTGTTCTCATTGCCACCCATCCGCTGCACACAAGCCCAGAGCATGCTGGGAGAATTAATGGTCCAAGTGGAGAGAGTTGGCGGGTGGTTGGGGAGTAGGGAGGGAGAGAAGGATGTGCAGGAGTCTGTAGGTTCTTTTGAAGGAGACAGAGCTCTGAAGCAGAGCAGAAAAATTGAGACTACTTTGCTCTTTGTGCGTCTTTGTTCTCTCTTTATCCTATCCACGAATACTGGCGAACAAGTGTGTAATGGCCTTTTGGTTGATATCTGCTCTTATTGCTGTGTGCTTTTTTGCACTTTAGATAAGATGGAGGTTACCCTTGTCAGCATGTTTTTTTTTCTCCCTTTTTTTCCCTTTCAGATTTCTCAATAGAAAAACCGTTCCTGTGTGGGTGGATTTGATTCTGTGAAACCTTCCCTGTAACCTGCCTTAACTCAGTTAAGGAGCTGCAGCTGGTTTGATGACATTAATTTTGCTTCTCAGTGCAGAGTTTGTGTCTTACATTAATTGTGGGGACTTTTCTACATTAATGCTAAGAAAATCCCTCCAGCTGAATTTCAAAGAAGAAATAACCATCACCTTTCCTCAGAGTTCACTCAAAAACAGTTGTGGGGCTGAAATCACTTACATTTGCAAACTTGTTGTGTAAAATATGTCTCGAAGCTTACTAAAGCAGGACATTATTTATGCTATATAGTGACTTAAAGTGAACCCGTGTTGAGTATGGTTGATTTTGAATTAGACAGCATGAGGTTAGTAAAATGGGATGCCCTAAATCATCCTCTTTTATGTCTTCTGCTGATCCCTCAAAGAACTTTGCTTTTTGTGCTATTAACCATATTATACAAATATGTTCTACTTTGGGTTCAGTATCTCTCTAAGGAGTTAATGAAATTTAGAAATAAGCTACATCATATTAACATCAGCCAACACAAGGCAGATACAACTATCATCTTTAATTTGTACCTACCACACTTTTTTCTTTTTACAATTCCCAGTGAAAACATATCAAATCTAAAAATAGTCACAGGCTAGTGTTCAGTATGACTTTTGCCACAATGTCCAGAATGACTCCTTGGACAGAAATATCCAAGTTCTGGACTGACCCAAAGTATTTGTTGTTTTTTTAATAATACAAATGGTGGCACGGAAATACAAAAGTCCCTTGTACCAATATTTTACTGAGCAATATATTTGTCTATATCCATTTATTCTATAAAATGTATTATCAGTTTGCTGTCTTCGGCCAGATGCCAAAAAAGAAAATAACAAATAAAAGCGATGTGATCTCAGCATTTGCAATGGCTAGCAATGGCTGATACAGCCATTGCTTGACCTGTTTTCTCATTATTGGTTTCAGCTTAAAAAAGCTGCTATTGGACCACTTCCCCTTCCCACACATTTCTCTAAACCTAATTCTACCTGCTGAGAGCATCAAAAAAATTTCAAAGTCTGATTTAATGAAATCCTTACTCAGGAACTGCTGTTGTATTCGAACCCTAAAAACACCTGGTGGTGGCACAGAGGCCTCAAAAATGCCTAAATGCCTTATGGATATATACTATTAGAGTGTATGTGTGTATTTGAAAAACAGCAGAGTTTTGTATCAATTCATGTGTGAAGAGAAACAGAGGGGGTCACTGGTCTCCTTAACACAGCAGGATTGTCACCAAAAGGTCCTCATTACTTCACTTCTATCCAACCAGATGCTTCCCCACACGTTCAGCTTTTGGGAATAAAGACAGCATGGGGGCTTTGATACAGAGCTGGAGGGATGCTGTGAGGATAGAATACCCAGACTCAAACCACACTCACACCTTTAATACACACATGCAATAACATTACTGCTGCAGGTGAGGTTGAGGCTGCTGCTGACTGTACATTGTACCCACTCACCAGCTGAGTTAAATCACTGATGGCGTCAGTTTCATTCAAACCACTGAGAGTCAGAGCATCAGTCATTACATGAAAGTGCCGTCGTCGGGCACTCGCAGGGCACTCATTTCACATGCTAAATTTGAACCTGGGCTTTCATTTAAGGAATGGTTTGATCAAAAAGAAAATGAATGGTTTGTGTGTCCTTGCATGTGACAATATAAGAAATGATGCACTGAAGATACTAAGAATCTATTCAATTTACAATAGGATACAAAAGGATTTTGAGGACATACGTTTTATGTATTGAGGATGTTCTAGAGGTATTTATAGATAATCAGACCACTACAGGTACTGAGATCCGGTGTACTGCACAATGGGCGGTTTATGCAACTTCTGAAACCTGACACACTTAAGAAGTTTTGAGTAATATGTACCTGCCAGAAGAAGTTTGAAAAATATCTGGAGGTTCCTATTGACTGATTTTCCTGTTGAATAAATGGAAATTTTAATTAAAAGTAGTCAACACGTCCAAAGATGACAAACACCCACATGACAAAATTGAGCACAACTTATTTCACACTGTGAGACATTTTTCAGACTCAAATTGTGTGTAGCCTTTTTCATTGATACCAGAAAAGACTATAACCTTTTATACAGGGTCTCTTGATCAAGGTTTGCAAGGATTGCAAAAAAAATATTTCATATTCATCTAAGACTTTTTGGCTTCTAAAGCTACCATTGTTCATTCATCATTAAAGGAACTCACACTAAATCATGACAGTTAGTTATTTCAACTATTATGGTAGTTTCCTTGAGTTCTCAAAGTGACAGAGGCCAAAGTTGGATAGGTACAGCTTCTGTTGGTCCTCCAACTTTAAAAAGGGGGGATGGTCAGTTGAGAGACATTAGCAGGGTTGTTGACCTGGGTTCATCTTGGGGGGAAACACCTCAGGGAAGCCTTGAAAACATGTGGGTACTCCAAGTGGCGTCAAGTCTTTGAAGAAACTGGAGACCAACAGGGAAGAAGAGAAACACAAGCGGCACAGCATTGTTAAGAATAAGAATAACTTTATTGATCCCCGAAGCGAAATTCAATATTATGTTATTCCCTACTTGTCTGGAGTATCAGAGGAAATCTGAAGGATCTTCCAGAAACACAACATCCCAGTGAACCTTAAACCCACCAACACAATGTGACAGAGGCTGGTCCACCCTTCAGGACAAAACCCCCAAACACAAACAGAGAAATGTGGTGTACTCCATAAAATGCACTGAAGAATGCAGGAACAAAAGAGCCATTTCACAGATTTATGGCCCAGCACAGGAGAGCCAACTCTTCTGGTCAGTACTCGTCTGTTCACCTACATCTGAAGGGAGCAGGACCTTCCTTTGAGGACAGCAATGTTAGGATACTGGCCAGGGAAGACCACTGATTTGAGAGAGGTGTCAAGTAGGACATCTTTGTGAAGCTGGAGAAACCATCTAGAAACAGAGTTGGCGGACTAAGGCACTTCTTATCTCCCCACTTACAATTCAGCTTTGGACTCCTTTCAACAACAATTGAAACAATAATTTTGTGCTGGACACCAATGTAACTATGGCAAACCTGAAGAATCCCAGGACGGCACCCTTTCCCCAGGTGAAACCAGGTCAACAACCCAGCTATCAACTCTCAGGTAACCACCCACCCCTTTTACAGCTGGAGAACATACAGAGGTTGTAGATCTGTAACTTTGGCCCCAGTCACTTTAGAACTGCAAAACCCATTGGAAGAGAGAAGGAACATCTTCAAGAACATCAAACAAGTCTAGTTTCCCTTTCAACAAAGATTTGGATAACCGTGACCTGGATGAATGAAAACCTGCAGAGACATTTTTAATCTCTTTAGTCTTCAGTGTGTACGGTATTTGCTTGTTTGGAATGAAAAGGTACTCTGCTCTTAAAATCTTGATCCTGGATCTGCTGATTAAAGCCATGGGTTTATCCCACTGTTAACAAAAACCTCTCTTTTTCTGATGGTATATTAGGCACCATTATCAACATGAATTATGGCAGTACTAGGGTGCTTCTGATTTCCTGGAATGGCCTCATACTCCTTTATTGCATTGCATTGTTATTGTACTCCCTGTAGTGCAATCATCAGACCTAATGACTTCTAGTAGATTGCTGCAGCACCAGTTCAGATTTGTTCACAAAATTGACAGCTGGTTGCAGATTATGGCTCTCCCACCAAATTTAAACCCATCTGGGTGGGGGTAAAGGTGGGGATGGGGATCAGATCAGATCAGATCTGTAACCCTGAATTCTGGCCATTCATCTGTCTGTGCCTTTTAGCCAGCTCTTTTTTTTTCTTTTCTTGTTTTTTTTTTTGAAATACAATCATTTTATGGTAAAGTTGTGAAATTACTTTATCCATATAAAAGGACATTCTAAAAACTGGAAAAGTATTAAACTTCACAAAGAAAAGTGTGAGAGACAGTTATGACAAAATAATCGTGCCAAAATATTGCATGAAAAGCCGTGTACTGATTATTCCATGGCACTGAAAAAAATTCAAAACAGAGGAAGTAGCATTTTCAGATGCCAACCCCTGGCTTTAAATACTAGGGTCCAAGACTCAGCTGAGACATAAAGAAGGCCCAGTTGGTATTAATAAATCTTCAGGTAACAAACTAATAAATTACACAAAAGTACTTTTATTTTACTTGGCTTCAAGTTTCACTGAACTCACACTTTAGTAGCTCAACCCATTAGTTTTAATGAGTAGTGTTACAAAAAGGGGCATCAAACATAATTCATCTTGATTGAAGGATGTTAGAATTTAACAGTCAAAACAGGTGCTTGTCATTCTTCCTTTGAGCAAAAGTTTCATAAACTAACTAAACTCTTCAGTAGAATTTGGAAGTTGATGACCTTTGCCATCTAAAAAGACGAGAAATCTCCTGAGCAGTATTGTTTTAGGAGTTAGCACAGTGCAGTTTGAGCAATAAACTGTTGTTGAAATTCAGCCAAATCCATCAAACTTGCTACTAGCTACCTCAAGCATATTTTACTTGGTGTTTCAGAAGGCTAGCAGGAGAGCTATCAAGCAAATAATTATGTAACATGGATTAAGGTCACTTAGCAGATTGAAGAAATAGCTCCCAGCCAGCAGCGGCAGGCACCGACTGTGTCAGACGGTGTGTGTGTGTGTGTCTGAGTTTGTGTTCAGTTCAGCCTCTGAATGAACTCATCACTCACTCAAGACTGTGGTTCATTCTGTTATTACCCTGCAGTCTCTCTTCATTTCCTCCTCTCCTCTCTGTACGTTCATGAAGTAGGGTAGGCCAAAATTTCCACTCTGGTTAGCAGTCAACTCGGACGAAGAGAGACTAATTACATTACAACAACCGGCAGTGGAGGCTGGCACCTCTTCTGCTCACTTCTTCAGATGGGTTGGGAGTGAGATTGAACATAGAGTGCATCCACTTTTTAATCCCAAAAGCTTGAAAAATGAACCTGGTCAGTGTAATGTAGTTTGGCTTAAGTGTTATGGAGGTTAGGAAGGCAACAGACGTGTTTTTTTGTTTTGTTTTTTTCAATTTTTTTTATTGACAGTGAGGTCAATACACATTTACTCTATTAAACCCAACATGACTTTAACCAAAATCGAACATATCAAATGACATGAAAGTAGGGCACATGTTAAAGACAACTAGGCCTCACTTCTTCCCCTTAGCAGCAGCTCTCCTCTGCTTCTATAGGCTGCTCAATCAACACCCAACCTGCAGGAGGATATAGCAAAGTACCACAAGGGCAGCCTTAGACCTCTCTAATGCCAAGGAATAAAATAAAATCCTTCATTAACCAGGGTGGTCCGCCGCGTTTCCAAGCTCAATTTGGTATTTTGGTGAGAGGCGCAGCCTGGCGTAAGTATCCCCCCTCCCTAACTCAGCTCCTCCCAGCGGCGTAAATCGTAGGGAGGGAGGAGAGAGGGTGTGGAATAGGTTTAATACAGCCGAGACCTGTATTGACCAATAACATAAGCTCCTCTCCTCTCCTCTGCGTATTGCAATTTTCGTGAAGTAGTCAAAGAGATCAAGGGATGGCTGCAGACAGCAATGTCACACGATGGCGGCAGAAGTCAGCTCCTCAACAAGTGTCGCTGTAAGCGCTGCAGAAGGCGTCCTCCACACTGTTTCATATAAGCACAGATGGATTTGGTGTGTGTAATGTTGGACCCACTAGTAAGACAAACACCCTTTACCACAAATAAAGACTCTCACATAAAGTTGCACATATTTAAACCTCACGTGATCACAACATAAATTCCAATAATGGCATTAAACTCGGAACCACCCGTGAGTATAGGATGCATCACGCTCCGTGGTCTGGCTCTTTCTTTCATAGATGTTGGCATATAAAATAGATTTGGCTCACGCAACTGAATATTATAATATTCGTATGTAGGCTTAAAGTAAATAACTTATCTGATCACTAAAATAAATCATCTGTTCAGCTGCCGCAGCAGCTGCAGCAGGACGGGGAGAGGACATGGAGACATGTCCAGGTCGAGCTGCGTGAGAAATAAAAGGAGGAGGAAGATAGAGAAGCAGGGAGACGAATTACATATCTTGTTAACTTCATCGTGTGTTTATTTACTAGATATTTAATTTAATGTGGTTTCAGCTGCGTTTTTCGGTCAGGTTGTGTGTCCAAACGCGTGCCAAATGCACTTATCAGATCAGATATAGATCAGAATATATCCATATACATCTAAATGTGCCGACTCAGAATATTAGTTGTTGTTGATTATTTATTGCACGGAATTGTGCCTGACACTTTGGAAACCTGCTGCGCCAACTGATTCTGTCGACACCTCCCCTTGCCACACCACCACACCCAGCTTGGCGGACCTCAGTGCGGCTCAGTCCACAAAAATACCAAACTGGCTGTACGCCAGGCTCCGTGAGACGAAAATACTACTGCATGGGGTCCGCCACCCTCCGCCGCGTCACCGGCGGATACGAAAATAGAGCCCTATGTGTTTGCTTGAACTCACTTTGAAGTTAGTATTAGCCATTCTGATGGACTATACTATGTTCTTGGCCAAATCCCATTGGCTTGTGCAGAGTGTTGGTCAAGTTATTTTAAAGTTGAATGCTAGCTTTGAAAGGTCGTTTTGTCATCAGGGTGGGGTTACTGTCTTTTAAAAGTCCAGTGTTTTGATTTCATGTGTTTAAGCCTCATAGTACCATTTATGAGAGGGTAAACTTTTATACCAAATAGAAGGTAAAGCGGTTGCTCATGAGAAAATTTCACAGGTCACCTCTCACTCATTCATTGAGTTTCATCTAAGCAAGGCTTTTCTGGGTGTTATAGACATTCTTGTCCATTAATACTTAGAAATTGACACAGTTTTGTTGTTTTCTCTCAATTTCAGTCTTTAAAGTGTCCACATTTAAGATTAACAGCGTAGAGCTCATAATCCCTCTTGTACTTAGTCCAGGATTTTGAACACTATATACTGTCTGCACCTTATGATGAAGCCTCCCCTCTCCTTTATCAGACTCTCCAGGCCTGCAGGTGCAGTTCAGGGTAGATGAGGATTTCCTGAGACCAGGAGAGAAGCGCTGGTTCTTGCGCTACCTTGCCCTCCACACCATGCACATTGACATCTGGGACAGCAACTCACTGCTACTCATTGGCTCTACTGCCATTGAACTGAAGGTAAAGATCAAGGTTTACCTTATCACAAGAACTCATTATCATACACTTACCAAAAACAAAGGTTTAAAGGAAAACATCAAGTTTACAAGCAACAAACATTTTTACCTTCCATCTGTCCATGTTTACAGATCTTTTTCAAACATTCCAAAGGTTGAACTCAGTGTTCAGAAAACGAGTACTTGAAAGAAAATATTAAATACACAATCCCTTTAATGTAAGTTTTCTTACAACCAAACAGCAGGTTCCCTAATGAGTTGTTGTAATTGATTGAAAGGTGTCAACTTGCACCAGAAAAAAGGCTCAACTCATCAGTTTTTTTCTTTATTTCTTACAAGCATTACTGTTTCATCAAGTAAATAATAAACGTTTGAAATAAAAAAAAAAAAAGGAAATACATCTGAGTGCTTTTCAATTTGTTAATTTATTTATAACAAACCCAAACTACAAGGCATGTCTCCTCGTGTAGTCTATCTGAACCTCTGTAGCAAAGGACAAAGAAAAAGGCAAGCTAATTTTCAACCCAGTGGTTCTTTCATGCTTACAGAATAAATGAATAAATAGAATGACTTTCCCTTCGGGGATTAATAAAGTTAAAGTTATTCTTACCTGATATGCCAGCCCTGGTCAAAAAATGGATGTGTTTTTAGGCTGAAAATTTGCTTGGCACTTAAAAAGTGATAATCAAGAGAAAGAGAATTGTTAACAACTTTTCAGAACTGTGTTTTACAGGACCATATCCTTTTGACAACAAATTCTTTCGTGCTCATATAATCTGCTTTAATTTGCATACCTGTGTATAAAGGCATCTTCTCCCAATTCCTTAAACACTGTTTTACATCCCACAGTACCTATTACGTCAGGAAAGACCAGCAGTGCAAGCCCTACATGAGGTTGAGGTGCTGACAACTGATTATGTGGGAGAAGACCCCTTGATGATGAGTGCAAATTTGGGCCAACAGTCTGCTATCAGCCCAGTGACAGCTCACACCATCGTCAGAGGCCGTCTGCACATACGCACTGGAAACATAGGCAAGTACTGTGAGACACTGTTCCTGGTTTTGCTAATTGTACGTTTTAATTGGTGCTAATGGATTCATGTAAAAGTCTTTTGAAATTTCTATTCTGATAGAGTTGTAACAGCTTATGAATGATCAAATGATCCTGTGTAATGGGTCAGAAGTGTGTTGTTACAATCAGTGCACATGCCCATGGTGAGACCTGAGTAAAGGATAAAGTCATGGGATAGAAGCGCTGTGGAGAATTGCACCAGCCAAACTTTGAAATCAATGTTTGATGAGCTGGAACAGATGAACTTGTATTTGTTGGGCTCTTCAAGGAAAATCCAGTTAATATCAGTGTGACCTAAATCTCATCTACTCCCAAAGAATGTACAAGACTTGTGTACGGCAGAAAACTTGCGTACGACAATTTTGACGTGAGGATCGGCATTTATCAATCTGCACGTGAGCTTACACTACGACCAAATCTCACGACAGGTCTGACATCGTGTGCGCAGGTTTGAGTCAGTGTGGATCTGCAGTGCAGCAAATGTCTGTCTCAAAATTATTGAGAAAGGGTCATTCCATGTCAATTCAACCAAGAATCTCCACTCACGTCACAGATTCTGATGAAATTTGGTGGAGTAATTGGCCTTCAGGAGAAACTGTCAGAGCTCAAATATTTTTGTTCAAAGCCATCTAATTAGTGAGATAGGGGCTAATGAATTTTTGGCTAATTAGCATGACATACGTTACAAAAGTGTTCATATCTCTGGAAGTATGGCACCTAGAGAGCTGATTCAGGTGTCGTTTTAAAGCTCTCTTCAAGTTCTATCTTTTGTTTTGTAACACTTTTTCCCAAATTGGACCAGAAAAAAGTTATAAAAGACGTACCACACATTTTGACTAATTACTCAAAAAGTTATGGAATGCCCATCCTGAAACTTGCAGGGATGCTAGTGGACATGATAGTCTTTCTTAAGTGTGAATATGCTTTTTTGAGTGGTTTCATTTGTATGTTATCCCATATTTATATGAAAAATGGCTAGAATAGCTTATTTTTGCTCAGTTTTCCATCGTATTTCATTTCTATTTGCACCTACATCCAGAATATGAATGATCTTAGCTTCATGGGGGAATCATACAAAAATGAAAACACTCAAAAAAAAAAGCATTTTGTACTATGAGGAAGTAATATTTTACACAAGCAGGCAAGTGGGGCTGACTCCAGATGCGGAAAGGACTGTATAATGTGCCAAATATGGCGATTTTCGACCTAACATACCACACATTTTGACTGATTACTCAATAAGTTATGGAATGCCCATCCTGAAACTTGCAGGGATCCTAGTGGACATGATAATCTTTCTTAAGTGTGAATATTAAGAAAATTGAAGGAGATACCTGCTTGAAAAGATAGAACTTGAAGAGAGCTTTAAAATGACACCTGAATCAGCTCTCTAGGTGCCATACTTCCAGAGATATGAACACCTTTGTAACGCATGTCATGCTAATTAGCCAAAAATTCATTAGCCCCTATCTCACTAATTAGATGGCTTTGATCAAAAAAAATTTGAGCTCTGACAGTTTCTCCTGAAGGCCAATCACTCCACTAAATTTCATCAAAATCTGTGACGTGAGTGGAGATTCTTGGTTGAATTGACATGGAATGACCCTAAACAAACCTCAAACCTGTCATTAAGCACAATCAGCCAGATTTCATTAAAGATTAAGACGTAAATTAAATAAAATAAAATAAATTTGTTCTGTCCTTAGTGAATAGGCCTATTGATAACTCCGCCCAGGAACACTGCCACAGAGCAGGAGCGCTGTTTCAACATTATGCACACACGCCACTGTGTAGCGCTGCGTTTGACTCCTAAAGGCAGGTGTCTCTGTCTTGGCCCAGCAGCGGGGGCGTTGTTGTACACTCCTGAAAGGTGTGGGACATCATTTGGGCCAGTACAGTTTTGCACAATGTTGCACTGGTGAATGGAGTGATGTTGGCTGTGCCAGTGCAACGTGAGGTCCCGATGCCCGGAGAACAATAACGAGGAGAGACTCCACAAAGGTGCTGTACAGAAGAGACAGGACCTTATCGATGGATTCTGAAATGTAAAGTATAAGTTTAGAAAGTGCTCTTGCTATTTAATCAGTGATAAAAATACAATAGAAATCCATAAAAATGTGCTTCAGGGGCAGCAACACACCGTTTAGTGACGTTAATTATTTTTGTTCAGCCTCTGTCAGACTCTCCAGTCCGCTCTACATTACAAAGACTCAACAAATTAAAACTAAATACTTTCAATATTAGGAGCAACGTTTCCTATGTCATGGCAATAAACAATATGAGGCATATATGAGATATTAATTTATCATCATGAGCAACTTACTGACTAATGATTTATTTAAACTTCAGCCACTGTCCACTATTCCGTGGCAGCGCTGTTCATCGTCACCATAATCCTGCTCCAGACAGGAGTTTTCTGGACTGCTTTTATACCAGTTTTGATGCTTCCAAAGAGAAAATCCTTGTTAGTTTCCACCACAGACGTGAGGATATCCACTTTCAGCTCAAAAAAGTTTCACATCTTTCTAATATTTCTCCTCTTTCGTGTTTGACCTCAGTTCGCGAGGCTTCTGAACCACGAATATTCAAGGGCGTAAACATGTTAATGACGATCAATTTCAGCCGCCGCATTTATCAAGACCCGATTATATGTACGCTGGGATTGGTCAGATACGAACCCTTTCATAAATCTCACGTGTGTCCTATCGTAGGATGAATCCTGCGCTCAGGTCTGCGCTCAGGTCTGCGCTTGGATCTGTGCAAGCTTGATAAATGAGGGCCATTATGAGGTAATGTTGTCTGTTTACCCTTATTGATGTGAAGAGTTGGGAAATGACAGTGAATCCCCTGAGCTGTAGCTTGCTGTTGTTGAAAGTTTCCTTTTTTCTCTGGAGGTGCGCAGGCATGCAAAGCAAACATTGTGCCAAAATAAAATATCTTGATGTGATAGTTCCACTCCGTCTAGCAATCGAGCACCTTTCCTCTTCCACTGCACTCATCCAGTTTGGGCCTAGCGTGCCCCCGCGGCGTGATGGCAGCTGACGACAGCTTCCTTGCCATGTATCAACTGTTGAAAGGAGACTTCCTCTCATAGATGATACACCATTCGGCAGGCCTCAGGAACTCAGTTGCCATTGTTGGGGATAAATATGCCAGCACTTATCACTCAAAGGAGGTTGAGAGCTGACTAGGTTATTGGGTGTGCTTGAGATGGAAGGGGAAGGTTTGTGTCTGGCATGTAAATTCCAATCAAGGTTCAGATATCTATCAGTAGCCCTGGCAGACAGTCAGAATCAATTTGTGGAAGAAGGACTCGCAAGCACTTTTCTTTGTTTCTGCCTCCATCTGTCGCTGCTTTTCTCACATTCACACTTCTCCCTTTGCTGTTTATCACTGTCTTCCTGTTTTCTGCTTTTCATCTATGTACCTCTTGCCATTCTATCTCATTACTCTCCCTCACTGTTTATCTGGCTGTTTGTTTTCTCCCTGTATTCTTAGTGTTTCCTTTTCTCTCTGAGCATCTTTCATTAAGCCCTAATATATCAGCGTTCTAATTTGGTAGGTGGTAAAGGATGTGAAGCTGGGTCATTAATGCCTTAGGGGGAGCACACCCACAGACTGACAGATGGATTTTCTGTGTAAAGACATATGACGGAGATTTGATGCAATGAGACATACAGGCAGACACATGCGCATGCATGTGCGCAAATCAAATTGTCACACATCCCAAAAAGGCAGGCACTCATGCAGACATGTGGACAGTGGGGTGTAGCAGAGTGTGGACAGGTTGTGTGATGAGGCAGGATGACAGATTTGAGAGGTGGACAGGTAGCGTATATCAATGACATCATGCCAGAAGCCTGTAACTCGTATTTTTGTGGTTTCCAAGTTCAATAGAGGGATTACAAGGATTCTATGGATTGGAGAGATTCTTGTACTCTTAAATCCCATGGATGGACACATTAATGCACATAGTTCAAGCTGAACGGTAGGCTGTATTTCTATGTTGGCACTGTGCAGAAACAGCTTCTGGATTTTACACAGAGGGGTGGAGGAAGGTTGTTTGAAAATTACCCTTGACACAGACAGTGAGTGAAATGCACAATTTTAGCGTTGTGACGGGATGAGTTAAGGAAGAACAGCAGTTCTACTCTGAGGCTAAACTTGTTCGGTTGATAGACTCATCAATTTAATTCATGTGCAAATATAATTTTGCACAGCAATATTATCTGAAAATACTGTTCAGTGAGATCGACAAATTATGATGATTACACTTCTTTTCTTTAGTTTAAAATGAATCCCATTGGTCCTGATGTGGGTTCTTCCTTGAAATATTTTTAACCTACACTTTGTGCACAAGTACAATAATGGAGGGACTTGAAGTGAATAGCCTCCTCCGATTTCTACATAATCATAATTATTCACCATCACATCAATGTTTCATTTGATGAAATGTGTTGGCTATACAATAACATAATAATCAAGCTATGGTTGTGTAATCTTCCCTCACTATGCCATTGTTTCTCAAGCAAGGCCACCTTGACAATATACTGCTCCTATGTCTTGATTTTCAGTTTTCTTTTCTGTCTTTCTGTTAATCATGTACAATATATACTTTTCTCTATCAGAGCAGTACTTCCTGAGTGAATGTGAGTGGCAGTTTGTCTTTGCAAAATGAAAAAGAGAAAAACACCAAATTATATCCTTTTTAAAGACCCCAAGGTAGGATTGACAAGTAATTCAATAAGTGGCAGGGCTGTATATGCTGTCAGGCTTTTAAAGTCAATCTGTAAAGCACATTTATTAATTTCATCATAAAGGACTTAAGGAAGGGGGTTAATCTGAATAACTGAGAGTTGTAAATGTAAAACAGAGGTTTTAGTTCTGCTGCTGTATGAGGTCTCAAGGAAGAAAACAGCACTCCTACACAGAGGACTGTAGCAGCAGATGATGGAAATATAAAACTATGACGACTACCTGCTCATCCCATGAAAGTGAGCGGCAGGCAAATACAGTGGAAATCTGCACTGCTCTACAGATTTCATGTGTTTAATCCACATGAACGGAGCAGTAAATGAAGGTAAAGGCAAGAGAACAGTGACTCCCAAGCAGAATGTTTGACCATATGAAAGCAACACAAAAGTGCAGTCTTTGGGAGCTGGTTTTATTGTTCTTTAACACCTGTTATTTTACACCCGTGCTTTTATTGGACACTAGTCAGGAGTTATGTCAGGAGGTCAGACAGCTTCATCCTGGACTCAGACAGGTCTGATACAGATCTGTGAAACAGTTCAGGAGGTTGTAGTTGCGGCATCTTTTTCTCTCAGGCTGATACGGATGAAGGTCATAAAGAGGTTATCCAGCTTCACTCACTTGAGTCCATTCATTAGCTGAAAAGAAAAACCTCAGGGAGTTTTTAGGGGATGCAAGACTAATGGTGCACAAATCTAAAAACATAAAAGTTTTGTTTGGTTGTGAAAAAAAAAAAAAAACTCTTGGGGGTTTCTGAGAAAAAAGAAGGATTTGAGCTCATGTTAGATAATACTGAGTTCCTAAGGGAACATGGAGGAAAAAAAAAAAGAAACTTTTGCGTGCGCATGCTAAACAATCGCGTGCACACGCAAAACTTTCTTTTTTTTTTTTTTCCTCCAGGTCCCTGTAGGAGCTTCATAGGAAACATGTCTGTGAACATGAAAACTGTTTAAATCAGTATTTTCAGGACCAAACCACTCAAGTGAATCAAACATCCTTTTCTTTGGCAGTAAAACAGATGAACACATACATGATTAAAACTGTCCCACAACTTGACGCATCAGACATAGCACAACATCACACAAATTTAGAACCAAAATTCTGGATTTTTAAAAATTTTCAACATGCTTCTTTTATCACTTAGTTTTAATCATAGACTGTATATAGAATGGACGCTGTCTGCCTCCTCGCTGGGTGAAGCCATCGCGAGAAACAGCACCCTCTGGTGACGGGCTGCAGTGTAGGTCATAAATCCCACCTCCTCCAGCAATCCCTATAGAGTTGTGGACAAACTTTAGAAATTGATTACACAGAATATACATTTTTCCCCCCCTTGCTTGCGATGTTGACATGTAGTTCTGTAAGACTGGTTTGTGCCCAAGTCCTCTTTTTTTCTGTGCAGCTCCATTTTTAAAAGTTATTAGGGGGTTCATGTTTTCTATGATTGACACTTGATACAGCCAATGGGCGGAAGAAGATTGCGTAGATCACCCAGGGGAAATCATCACCCCCATACAATGTCTGATGGGAACAGTGGTCCTTCAGAATGATGAATTCACAGAAAACTCGACAGTATTTTAGAGTGGTTTTGGTGCACTGTTTTAGTTGTCTGCCCCAACGAATTCACCTGTAATTTCAAACTTGTGTACATCATTTATAATAATAATTATAATAATAATGCATCAGATTTCATATAGCGCTTTATCAGAGACCCTCAAAGCGCTTTACATTGGATACATTATTCATTCGCTCACACAGTCACACTTTGGTTTACTATCTGACACACTATTTGAATTGAATACTATCTACCAAACAGAGCACAAGTGAACAACTAATCAAGATCATGCTAAGTTGCATTAAAATCATAGACTGTATATACCATGGACAACTTGGCCATAGTCATTATACAAATTTGAAGCCGAATTGCTCTCCATATTTCTGGGATTTTCGCCACTTCTTGGAACCACCACTTACGCAGTAGTGTTGTACATACTCGCAGGAGAGTCGCTGCGATGACATTCAGCTCAAACAGCGAAACAACGTTTTATGGAGTTAAATTAGTGCCAAAACCTCACTCACACAAAAACTGTGTTTCATTCACAGCCAATGATTCACAAACAAACTCAGGGTGATTTACAAAAGCAAAACACCATTCACAACTAATGCATTTAGTTTTGTTAAAAAAAATGTCTCTCCAACAAATACATCATGCTTCACAAATACAGAAAAATCAGTCTTCACTTACATGAAAATATCCTCCAGGCACCAAAAAAAAAATCTTTCAAGTACAAAACAATATCGTTCAAATACGAATTTAAATCTTTCAAGATTTAATTTTTTCTTCTTGAGTTAAAAAAAAATACAAGTAGGAGAAAAAATGCTGCGGAGAAACAGTTCCGCAAGTCGGAGAAACAGTTTTGGCATGATTCTACCGCGTCACGTGACTTTTGGCAGTAACTTTCCACTGTACTGATCCCAGCCACAGGACTTAGACTTATTCACACCAGCACACGACCCGAGCAATGTTCTGCAATGTGCACGCCACAACAGCAGGTGGCACTATTGATGCCGTTTAAGACCATGGGCTATGCAGTTGTATCTTAGTCTGGCGGAGCCCGGCGTACAGCCAGTTTGGTATTTTCATAGACTGAGGTGCGCCGAGGTCTGCCAGCTGGTGCAGTGACATTTTCGTGCTCGCCACCGGCGTATAAAAGTGCGCTGAAAGCTTGCCGATTCGAACCTGGTCAGCTTTCAGCGCAGGTGGAGCGGAGCTGGTCTAGTGGTATTTTGGTAGACCAGCGGCATATTGGCATACATCACTGATGCCTCACCGGCAGGTTACCACAGTGTCAGGCACATTACAGTGCAATAAATAATCATCAACTAATAATCTGAGTCAGCACATGTACGTTTAGATCTATATAGATATATTCTGATTGCGTTTGGACACACAACCTGACCGAATTAACACAGCTAAAACCGCAGTAAATTAAATTAAATATCTAGTAAATAGACACACATGATGAAGTTAACAAGATATGTAATTCATCTCCCTCCTTCTCTTTCTTCCTCTTCCTCTTATTTCTTGCGCAGCTCGACCTGGACATGTCTCCGTGTCCTCTCCCCGTCCTGCTGCAGCTGCTGCTGTGGCGGCTGAACAGATGATTTGTTTCAGTGATCAGATGAGTTATTTGCTTTAAGCCTACATATGAATATTATAATATTCAGTTTTGTGAGGGTTTTCTGCGAGGTGCATACTTCTCGGCAACAGCGGCACAAATGAAGCACAAACTATCCGCACCATTTCGGGTCCATTTGGAGCAAATGGGGGGCTAGGTGACGTCATTGCCGAAAACAAAAGTGTGTGATAACTTTAAAACCATAGCAGCACAAACGACAATTTCAAGTGCACAAACCAGTACAAACGAAGCTAACGATCGGCACCATTTCGGGTCCATTCGGAACAAATGGGGAACTGGGTGACCTATAAAACAATATTTAATAACTTAAAAACCATAGCAGCACAAATGAAAATTTTAACGGCACAAACCAGCACAAACGAAGCACTAATGAAGCAGACTATTTTCCTGAAATTTTGCATGGGGTGGGGGGCCAGCTTCAGGCAGGTCTCGCATTTGGCCAATGCTAAGAGTGGGTGGCCGACACTGTACGGCAGAGACCCCATCCACTGCTCTGGTTCTCACTCTCTGTGTAGAGAGCCTTGTCTCCTCTGATTGGCTGTGAGACGAAATGCTATCACTCCTGATTGGTTGTAAAACCCGTCAAGCTCAGATTAGCGACCTCCTTTTGCACCAAAGAATGCAGCAACTTTGATTTGTAGCTGTAGAAAGGAAGCACAATCTGTGACTTGTGGAGAAGATTCCTGCTGTTGTAATTATCGATTTGTAGTTGTGTTTTAAAACAACACAACTATTTTTGTGAAAGCTTATTGTACACAAATGTAACATTTTTGGCACAAAAATCTGCACATATTCAAATTTTGTCCACAACTTCAAATTGGTCTATACAGGTGCACAAATATGTTTTGCACCAAATATGCTGCAACAATAGGAGCAAAAATGTGAACGTGTCAGAGTAAGTATCCCCCCTCCCTAACTCGGCTCGTAAGTCGTAGGGAGGGAGGAGAGAGGGCAATCATTTTTATTACAATTTTTTATTGTTAAAACAAAAAAGTATGGTATGCAGCTTCACTTAGACTTATTTGGATGAGAAATCTAATAACACATACTTACAGACATCAGTATTGCTGAGAAATGCATCCATCCATGAAGATTGATTCTGTTACAGATGCACAAACCTTTTGCACCAAAAATACCTCCATAGGCGAGTGATTCTGTCCTCTGTCCTGGCCTCCTGGCCGTATCTATGATATAGATCTATGGTCTTAAACAGCATCAACATCCATTTCCACTGCTACGCGGATGACACCCAGCTCTACCTCTCCTGCAAACCTACGTCCTCACTACCACCCCCCTCCCTCACCTCTTGTCTCACTGAATTAAAAATCTGGTTTACCTCAAACTTTCTCAAACTAAACTGCAATAAAACTGAAATCCTCCTCCATGGCACAAAATCCACCCTCTCCAAAATCCAAAGTTTCTCCCTCACCATCGACAGCTCCCCAGTTTCCCCCTCCCCCCAGGTAAAGAGTCTGGGTGTCATCCTCGACAGTACACTCTCCTTTCATTCCCACATCAACACCATTACTCGCACTGCTTACTTCCACCTCCGCAACATCAACAGACTCCGCCCCTCCCTCACTCCCCACTCCACCGCCGTCCTTGTCCACAGCCTTGTCACCTCCCGCCTGGACTATTGCAACTCCCTCCTCTTCGGCCTCCCCTAGAAATCTCTCCATAAACTCCAACTGGTCCAAAACTCAGCTGCCCGCATCATTACAAAGACCCCCACACACCACCACATCACCCCCGTCCTCCAGCACCTCCACTGGCTCCCCATCAAAGACCGGATCATCTGCAAACTTCTCCTGTTCGCATACATGGCCATCCATAACCTTGCCCCCCCCACCTGTCCGACCTCCTGCACGTCATCACCCCCACTCGCTCCCTCCGGTCCTCCTCCTCCATCCACCTCTCTGTCCCCCCTGCCCGCCTCAGTACAATGGGGGGCAGAGCCTTCAGTCGCTCCGCCCCCCAGCTCTGGAACTCACTACCACCCGATCTCAGAAACACTGACTCCTTTCTCGCTTTCAAAACACTACTCAAAACCCACCTGTTTCGCTCTGCATACCCCCTGTAGCTGTTTTATCCATTCCGTGTCGATTTTTATCTGTTTAAAATGCTTATTGTTTTATTTATTGTCTTATTGCGAATATCTTGTTTTTAACATTGTACAGTGACCCTGGGTGCTTTGAAGGGCGCTTTCAAATAAAATTTATTATTATTATTATTATCAACAGTGCCACCTACTGTTGTGGCGTGCACATTGCAGAACATTACTCATTGCAGGTCGTGCGCTGGAGTTCGTGAATAAATCTAAGTGCTGCGGATGCGGATCAGCACGGCAAAAAATTACTGCCAAAAGTCACGTGACGGCGGGAAGATTGTGCCAAAAGTCACGTGACGCGGTAGAATCATGCCAAAACTGTTTCTCCAACTTGCGGAACTGTTTCTCCGCAGAATTTTTTCTCCTACTTGTATTTTTTTTTTAACTCAAGAAGAAAAAATTAAATCTTGAAAGATTTAAATTCGTATTTGAACGATATTGTTTTGTACTTGAAAGATTTTTTTTTGGTGCCTGGAGGATATTTTCATGTAAGTGAAGACTGATTTTTCTGTATTTGTGAAGCATGATGTATTTGTTGGAGAGACATTTTTTTTAATAAAACTAAATGCATTAGTTGTGAATGGTGTTTTGCTTTTGTAAATCACCCTGAGTTTGTTTGTGAATCACTGGCTGTGAATGAAACACAGTTTTTGTGTGAGTGAGGTTTTGGCACTAATTTAACTCCATAAAACGTTGTTTCGCTGTTTGAGCTAAATGTCATCGCAGCGACTCTCCTGCGAGTATGTACAACACTACTGCGTAAGTGGTGGTTCCAAGAAGTGGCGAAAATCCCAGAAATATGGAGAGCAATTCGGCTTCAAATTTGTATAATGACTATGGCCAAGTTGTCCATGGTATATACAGTCTATGATTTTAATGCAACTTAGCATGATCTTGATTAGTTGTTCACTTGTGCTCTGTTTGGTAGATAGTATTCAATTCAAGTAGTGTGTCAGATAGTAAACCAAAGTGTGACTGTGTGAGCGAATGAATAATGTATCCAATGTAAAGCGCTTTGAGGGTCTCTGATAAAGCGCTATATGAAATCTGATGCATTATTATTATAATTATTATTATAAATGATGTACACAAGTTTGAAATTACAGGTGAATTCGTTGGGGCAGACAACTAAAACAGTGCACCAAAACCACTCTAAAATACTGTCGAGTTTTCTGTGAATTCATCATTCTGAAGGACCACTGTTCCCATCAGACATTGTTGACCAAGTATGGGTTGAGAGAATTTGTGTTGACTGCATGTTGTAGTGTTGTTTTAGTTTTCAGTTCAATGTAGTATGTCGAGGATTTTGACACATTTGTGGCTTTACATGCTGCAGTGTTCTCAAGTGTGGTAACTTAGTAAATCACAAACACTAATACATAGTAGAAATGTTGGTTTATTGATTTTTCTTGAACTACATTGTGTCTGTTCATGTCATCCTTTTCTTAAAATCTATAGCATATTTGACATAATTCAAGTCTGTGAAGGTTTAGTGCTCAGGCTTTGGAGGGACTTGTTTGGGCGATAAAATGGTCGTGGCAAAAATGAAAGGCTTTAAATATATTATATCATTTGTACGATAGCTGCCAACTGATTACAGTGTCCATCTGTCATGAACAAGAAAAAACCTGTTGATAGAAATAATTTTGCTGATTGAGCTGTGTTTAAAGCATTAAAATGTACTTCTCATTTTCTCTGGCTGGTTCTCTTAGTCAACTCTTAAACACATGCACACACTCACACATTTTTAAACAGAATGCATGTTTCTGCCTTCTCCAGACCTCACAATGCTCTTCATCTGCACCAGCCTGATAAGCTCTGAAGAGACTGACTGCTGCAGTGGAGGAGAGTAAAGAGAGTCCTGCCTAAATCTTCTACTAGTGGACCAAAATACCAGTCAAATTTCCCTAACAATTACTTCAGCTAGGTGACCTCCCTGAGGGATGCACATACAGTATGTCTCACTCATTAAAAAGTCTTACTGTTGGGGCATTAACGCCTGACTTTATCAACCTTGCTTTTAGCCCTGGGGTGAGGGGATTCTGCTTATTCTGAAAGGTCAGTGACCTGAAACAGGGAGACAGCAGAAATCGAATATTGCAGACTGCTTTGAAAACCCCCCAGGTGCTTGCTCCCATTTGTTCTTGGGGCCAGTAAATCAGTGGTTTGTTGTGGCCTTCACCTCAAGAACTGCCAGCAGAGCAAAGAAGGCGGGCAGGTGGGGGTAGTGCCGAGTAGTGTTATTGTCATGCAACAGAGAGAGGTAGTCAATAAATTTGATAGAGTTCAGCCCCCTGGCACTTTGTTCACAATTACTCTTCTCCGCACAGACAACACAGGGCAGCAGAGGCTGTGCTTGGCTTTCTCTCTGCGACTCAAACCAAGAGTATCAGCTATCATTTCAGTGATGACGATCATCAGCTTTGTCTGAACAACATGCCAGTGCAGTGAGGGATGGATGGTGTTACACAGAGCAAATTGTAAACGTCAACCTTGATTAGCTCCACAGTATTATCTGATGGCACTAATGATGGCAGTAGTGATAGGCGATTAATTAAAATGATGGGATGATTAAATCAGAGGGTCACATTCAAGTTCATCATCATTGCATTTGTTTTATTGTTAGGGGTTCATCTTATCTCCTCCGAGCAGCCTTTTGGTTTAAATATATTCATCATCAGAGCATTTCTCCACACAAAAGACAGCTGTTTGAAAGACCTATAATGAGATTTTGGCAATGAGATCGTTGTTGCTAGCGTATTGATTGGAGATGTTTATGTTACAGCTGAAGTATTGTCTTCACACTAATAATTTGGGTATATTACTCAAACAAATATGTTTGCCTGAGTTGTGTGGCCAGGGAAGGGTGATGGATGATATGAGGAATGCATTGGGACAGCAGACACCTCTCCCATTAATCTGCAGAACTACTTGGTCTGTGTCTGTTTGCATGGCAACATCAGCTCCCCATTACTCATTTAGCTGCCACCCATTATCAGTTTGTTTATGAAGGACTTTGCCTCTAAAAGATTTGGATGGTACCTTAGCCTCCCCTTCTCAAACTCTCACAAGCTCGCTGAGGTGTCAGTTCTGGGCAGTAAAGCCACTAAATTGCTGCACTCACCATTTTTCATATAAAAGCATCCCAAGTGAGGTATCCTAGAGCCTCTTAGAAAATTCTCAAACTTCCAACACTACAATTAAACACTTCAGTCAGGGATGTTGTGATCTTCCAAAGCTTAGGAGCCAATGGGAATAATGGAAGCACTGTGTCAAAGTACTCTATGATTGAAAGAGCTGTAAACTCAACTGTTTCAAAGTGCATAGTGAGTGGCCTTAGTCTAACTGTGAACTCAAGAGCAAAAATATTCTATTGACCTGTGATTTTTGAAAGTGCTTCTATGAAGATGGCGCGTGGCTGCAGGCTGTGGTGGTGACTCTGTGAGCAATTATCTGTCATATTTTCATTACTGGGCATTTTGTGTATGAAGCATTGTTCAAAACAATAAGCAAGTCTCTCCCAGGGCTAGCATCCATAGGGGCTCTGCACAGTGAGAATTAATGTTCGAAGAAAACCTAATATCGACCATCATTCACTGTCTGTATACAAGCACACCCTGGAGTGTTTACTTATCCACTTTCCTTTAAAAGAGAGGGAAAATGATGATTTTGCCATTTAGGGACAGAAGGGGAGACAAATAAGGCTGAAACAGAAGGCAGTCTGGTTGTGAAGCGGCAGGCTTTGCAGAATAACCCCAAACTGTCAGCTCAGCCATCCAAACAATGACATAGAGCTTTCCTAATGACTAAACTTTTGGTCTGCAAAACAATCCAAGGATCCAAATCTCTGCAGTGATGTGGTCATTTTACACCTCTACATATGGTTGTGGCCAGTTGCAGCAGATATTTGTTTCACTTAATGTTTAATTTTCTCTCTGCAACCCCAATGCCAAACATGACAGAGGTCAAGACGTGCCATCAATCAACATGACAATCATCATGTGGCAAGCTCTCTGTGTCCACAACTCTCTTGGTAATTCAGGGCCACTAATGAACCACTGCAGGCTCATATTCCTTGTATTGCTCATGCCTCAAGTTTCCTAATGCAGGGTTGAACCTGGAAACTGTTCACTTTGGCACTGTCTACAATGAAAGTGTACCATATCTCTTGTGACTTCAAAAAAAACTTGGGCCTAAAGCGGAATTTTCTATACAAACTGGCCAGAGCGGGCTTTAGATTTTTATCTGGCATGTAAATTCTAGTAGTGGCAGACACCCGTGTTGCAAGCTGCCCCCTGTTGGAGTGACACAGATTGGGTCTTTAGATTTATTGAACTTAACTTTAAATTTAGAATAGAATAGAATATTCCTTTATTGATCCGCCATGGGGGAATTTTTTTTTGCCACAGCAGCAACACAGACAAAGAAAGTGCAAGAATGCAGTTATAAAAATAAAGATTGTAATATTAAGAACTAAAATGTTACAATGAAGAAAGAATTTAGAAAAGGAAAAAGGGAGAAGAAAATAAAACTATATACAATATATACAATTGAAGTACCAATACACAATTTAAGTAGATTTCTGGAGATTTTTAAACTTCTAAGGTATGATCCTGAAATGAAACTGGTAAGGAGCAAGCTCAGTTGAGACTTATAAGTAGATAACTGTTTTATTTCTCATTGAACACATCACTGGCTTATTATTTGACTTTTCAACAACACTTGTATTTTCAGTTATTACATCGTTTGATTAAATACATCAGATAAAGACAGAACAGTGTGCAGGACTTCCTTTTATTATAAAGGACATCAGAAGCAGAGCGATTAAGGGATTTGATGTCTTTATTTTACAAGGAATAATGTGCATTAAACATCTAAAAGGTGTAAATTCATCAGAACAAGCTTACAGGCTAGATTTCTTCGAAAGACCTGATCTCTGATGTTGTTAGGTTTTGAATATCCAAAGTGTTTCACATTTATTAACGTTGTATTTGTCTGAAAAAATCTTAAACAAAACTTATAGAGCTCAATAGTTCAGATTCAAACCTTTTTGGTCTATGGTGCACAGTTTTCCTCATTGTGCCTGATGAACAGTAAAGGTAAAGATAACAGAAACTTTTTAGTATTATGGTAACTATATCACAGCACAGCAAATATGCACAAAGGATGGGTTCTGACCTGAGTGAACCTTCATGTATGTTGACTTCCTTTTGATAGTCTTTGTGAGAATTAAAGAGTGTGAATCTAGTCACCTGGTCGAACAGATAGACCACTGTAAAAGACAGCAGATTGAAATGCAAGGGTGGCAGGGTTGATCTAAAAAGGTATGAATTCAAATTAATTGAAAGATTGTTGACTCCTGGAGTAGAGCAGGGCCAAAGACAGTAATAGTCTGCACTCAGATGTAAAAGTAGTTTTAAGTGGAGCAGGTCAGAGATATTGTGACAGTGATGGAAAGAGGCTCCTTGTTAAAATCACCTCTTAAACCTTCAATGGGGTGTTCATATAATCAGGCACTAAATGGAATATTAAAGAGTGTGTTTCTCTTCCACAGGATGCCCAGCAGACCTTAGTAAGAGGAAGCCAGCAGACGTCATGCCAACTCCTTCTCACATCATCACACCTCAAGAAGTTATGGGTGGTTTCAGAGGAGGGAGTCTGTCTTCCAAAAACATCCTCCAACTTAATGGTCAGCACTTGTCCCACGTGTCCCGCCTGCCTGTATTTGTGTATTTACAAGTTTTACTCCACTTTATTCTCAGTGTAGTTCATGTGTTTCTCAGCCCATGGTTTCAGTATGTGCCCAAACAGGTGTGTATGAATGGTCCAGACATGAAGCAGTTAGGGTCTTGATTTGGGTGGGGACTTTGCTCCTGACTTAATCAATCCAACCAGCTCAACTCCCCATCCTTTTTTTGGCTGCACAATTAAACCACTCCATTTTCAGCCTAACTGAGCTTATAGAAGAATCTGTAGTGGCGAGCCACAGCCCTGTTTGCATTTTGGTGCATTTCGGTGTGTGTGTGTGTGTGTGTGGCTTCATGTGTGTGGGTGTTTGTTCTTTGTGCCACACAGAGCCCAAGCAGATGAGCACAGACAGGGAGAACCATTTTTTCTTCACTTAGAGAAGCCGTCACCAGTTAACTTGTGTTTACTTGTGTTAGTCCTTAAAGTATGGACCACAACTTATACACACTCTCAAACACACATAGTAAGACTAAGCGTCACTTTAGAGGAAATGTGCAAATAAGAGGAAAACTGCTTGTTAGAAAGAAAGTCTGGCAGGTCTCGAGTTATTTGACACCCTAAGTAGAAAAGGCCTTTAAAATGCTGTGTAATTATATTCACAAACATTTACTCAGCACACTGATAAAAGAGTACGCATGCAGGACCATGAACAAACAAACATGCACTTAATGAGTACATGCATACCTTCAATTGTGGTATTGTGCTTTTCCTCAACTGTTGCAATTATGTACTCATTGCTTCAACTACTGTCCAAGCAGCTTCTTCCACTGTTTGCTGTGTTTCTGATCTATCTCAGCTCCTCCTACCACCTACTCGTCTCATTTAACGTTGTCTGTTTCACGCCAAACTCACTCTCCGCCACTGCATCCTCTACCATATAAACACACAGGGTATCTAATTGCTTTCATTGGAGTCTAGTCCCAACAGTAAGTCACACTGAGACCCTGTTATGTGTTTGTGTGTGCACTCAGTCACACTCCTGTCTGTGTGTGACTCCAAACTAAGCGCTGTAGCCAGACACTATCTGGTCAGGTGATTGGCACTCGCCCCAATGCCTCTGTGATAAGGTGACTTTGGAAAAATGTCTTAGGATTGGGAGTGATACTGGGAGAGGGAAACAAAGACAGAGAGAGATAAATGGACACACTTGTAAGAAAAGGGAAATTGACATTTTTTCCAAGGTATTACAGTGCTGTAAAAGTTTGTGACAAGGATGGAGTTACCAGTAATGATGGTCTTTCCACTACATGTCTTTCTGATGTGTTTATGTAAAAATTATTTTAAAGAATGTCAATTGATGATTGCTTTTGTAAGCTGGAATTAGTCATTTTTGATTACAATGGTTTATTCCATTACTCAAAAGAGTTCAACTTCCTTAAATTTTAAAAAATACAACAATCAAATAATAACAATGTAAATCAGCAAAACTGCATTGCCAATGTGACCTACTGTATATCAATGGGAAAATCACAATTATACATGGGCTACATAAAGAAAAAAGAAGCAAATACATGAGGGATTCACAAGTGGTTTCCTTGAGGCAAATGTTGTTAGCAAATTCAGCATCCTCTACTCTGATTGGCCACTAGGAGCCAAACTGTGATACAAGGGTTTGATTGCATCACTGCTTTTCCTTATGTAGTATGTTTCAGTAATTTGAGATTAGGCTATCAAATGCTTACCATGTGAACCTAGGGTAGCATATCAGATTTTCGCTGGTTGATAAAAAAGTTCATAGCTTCTGAGGTTGTCTAGACATCCCATATCTGCATTTGGTACTTGACAGTCTCTCTTAATCACTTAAGCCACTTTTCTATCAGTTCTAGAATTGTATTACGGTTCCACGTTCAGCCATTGATATAAGTAAGACAGAAAGATGACAGTGGCTATAATATGATTAATCTGGTGTGTTGTCATGCTAAGATAGGTTATGTTTTTAAGGAGATTAAAATCAAGCTTAAATCCATAAACCTTACGTCCCCTTCTCTGTCATTCGTTTTCTTTCCTATCTAATCATCTTGGTGTTCCTACAGGTACAGACAACTCACTTCATTCATCTGCTGTGCTCCTTTCAATGAGATGTGTGGTTTATCTAAAATCTACTCCATCATATTATAGTAAAGTTGTTTGAAGATGACAAACATTTTATGTGAGCAGTTCTGAATTTCAAATTTGTCCAAGTGAGCCTTCTTTAAAGTATGGTATTAGGTAAATTCTCATGTCAAAGCTTTTAAATGGCTTGAGAAATTTGCATGATCCCATAGAGGATAGCTATTTTATTGAAATCCTCACTTAAACTGAAAACCACCTCTCCAGTTCCTCAAAACCAACTTTTCAGGGGGCAGACAGCCACCGCACAACCTCAATGAATCAATGCGTCAGTCAGTATATGTGTCCTTTATTCAACACCAGCAAGCACTCGGCTCTAACATTTGGCAACAGTCAAAAAAAAGTACCCACCAACTATTCATTTATCACCAAGTACGCATGAAGTTATTCCGCTGCACCACTCAGTGCACAACGCATGATCTGACCCAACTAAAGGTGTTGCACTATTGAGCTGAAGTGAGTCTCTCGGCCTTTCACACAGACTGTAAGGAGTTAGATACTTCCAATACAGCAAGAGGTCATGAGGTTCACTGATCATTGAGCAACAAGACTTTGACTGAAAACAAACAACAGAGAATGAGTTCAGTTGGGTGTGAATATAATTCATATGACTTCATGTTTGTGACCCAAACATCCAGCTTTCCTGAAGCATGCCTTTTGTAATGAGTAAGGCACAACAATCAGTGGAGTTGCTGTTCATTTCTCTACTTTCTGCTCTTTCAACTCTCTTTAGATGATATGCAGTGTGTGTGGTTGCTGTCTTGCAGCTAGATAGATTTTAGCTTTGAGAAAAAAAAGGCTTTCCACATAATTCAGTCCAAATGAGGATGATTTGTTTTGTGATAAGTAGATGAATCAGATATTTTAATTGGATATTTTGGTTCATGCAGAGTATGGAGGTGAAACATAATTTTGGAGAGAGCAAGTCTGTTTTCCCATCAGCAGGGCTTCGGCTCAGTTGTAGCAGTGCCAGTTGTTTTACTGGACTGTTGTCTGTGTACAAGCTGTTGATTCTTGTGCTCCAACAATACTTTAATCTGTCAGCGCCTCTCTCCCTTGGACATTTGGAGGGTTTTTAGAACATATGGTCAAAATGGCAAAGAGATTAGATTCCACTCTGTTCAGTAAATATATTCATGATTATGGCTTGTTTCGTCTTCACAGTGAGGAACACTGCAAGAGCACACAGGCTGGAGATAGATGGGGATCGCGTGCCATTGTACAAACGTGGGATCAAAGCCGACATCATGCCCAGAGAGCACAACCTAAACGAGCCTGGCGGTGCGAGTCGCAAGCTCAACTGCATGGCTGCCGTGCATCAGCGGGAGGGCAAGGAAGATGCTAAAGCAGCTGAGGTCATGGTGAGGTCAAACTTTGCTTCTAGCCAATGGGAGGACAGGAGTGGTAGCTTATCACTAAAGCAGATGTGTCCCTGTCCCTGTGCATCTTTTTTCTTACATCTCAAGAGCACAAAAAAGGCAGACCAACAGCTTTGATTCTGGCTGAAAACTATTCCACGAGGAAGCTTTTATAGATGTGTGAAGCCTCTCTGAGACATCCTGGGGTTGTTACAATTCTTGTTGCAATGTGCCCTTCAACCCTCTGTGTTTTAGTGACTGTAGGAGAAGGCGTTAATTGTTCTTCTACCTGAAGGCACATCTTGTTCTTTCACCCTTGGGTGCACATGTTAAATGTGATTTTGCTGGGGCGCATGTCTGTCTCAGACTTTTACACATTACAATTCCTCTTGTAGAGAGCTGTGTTTGAGCTGTTTCACACCACTGTACCAACCAGTGTGCTGTTAAATATTGTAACTCAGACAGGATCTTAATGTTTGACTTTTAGGGATTAGTCATTCAAATAGAATTGGGTCTAAGCATATCCCCATCATACCTAAGCTAGGCGTCAGATTAAGTTTGTGACATTAGTTCTCTCCTACCCCACTGCTTTTATTTTGAAAGACATTTTGAAATGTTTAATTCATTTGAAAGTTAAGTCTTTGGGGCCAGAGTCCCTGGCACCATGCTGTGTTTGTGTCCTGTACTAAAGTTACACAACATTTTGCTCATAGATTTAAATGGAAATGTCCTGTTGTATTTCATTTAAAATACAGATCTGAAGACAGACAGATATATATTTTTTCAGTACAGGCCTACTCAAATACTTTTAATATTATAAAGTGAAAAGGGTCAAAAGAAACGTCTTTGGAATAAGATTACAAAGATGCATTAATTCAAAAATTCTACAAATATCTGCGTGTTCTCTCTCAAGATCTGAACCAAGTGATGATGAGGGGTTGATGAAGGAAAGCCAGTCAATGAGTTCCAGTTTTATCAGAGGTCCCCCTTCCTTCCCCAAATTTTATAGGGAGAGTGCAGAAATGGAAACTGCAAAAGTTCCTCCTCTCTACACCTCTCTGTCTAGAGTGAAAAGATGGTTTCATTGCTATAGACCTTAGATGCTCTCTCTCAATGCAAGGCCACTTCCTTTCAAGCTGTGAAATGATCTCAACTGTCCTCAAAGTTGAGTGTTTAAAATATTGGAACAAAAAACCACTCTTTAAATGGTTCAGTCTGTTCATCACTGAAATAAATTTGAAGGTTGATTATTGTGGTAAAATTGTTACACAATTTGCTTGAAAGGTTTTGAAACTTCAATTCAATTCAAAAAACTTTATTTGTCCCCAGGGAACAATTAGAGAAAGCTCATTACGTTGGCTGGGAAGTTCACAAGTTCATGCTTGTGAAGCTTTAATCTGAGTTGAGTGGACAACATGTTGTTGGCCTGTTTGCAGAAGTGATTAAAAGCGTGCTCCAAAAATGCCTACAGTTGGTTGAACCTTAGTATCTTATGTACCTGTTATGTTGATGAAATGGAGATTGAGCAAACCAGAAAGTTTGTAATAAAATAGTTTACATAATTTCAATTTATCTTATCTGTGTAATCTTGGAAAGTCTTTAACAGTGT
Source organism: Xyrichtys novacula (assembly GCA_962446985.1). Classification (NCBI taxonomy): domain Eukaryota; kingdom Metazoa; phylum Chordata; class Actinopteri; order Labriformes; family Labridae; genus Xyrichtys; species Xyrichtys novacula. The sequence goes on from OY660867.1 coordinate 30,587,228, forward strand.
GTACCTTTGTACTAGGATGGTAACAAGGAGGCCAGGTTGGCCAAAGAACTGGACCGGATCAAACACAACCAAGAGCACAGCAAGGCAGAGGGCATTGCAAATATGCTGAGCCAGGCCATCACCACCCAGCACCTGCTCTTTGCCAGCTTGGGCTCGGCTGAGTACATGGAGTATGTCCTGAAGAATCCCTTTAATGTCCCTCAAACGGTTACCATCCACAGTGATGATCCTGAGCTCCGGTAAGGCTTTGATTTATTCAACTCTGGGTTTGTAGTGAGCTGGAGGCAGGCCAGCACCTCACCTTGGATTGTTGTTTGGTGTGAGTATTTTTGTACCTGCAAAGAGTAAGCCTTTGATAGCTATTCATGTATGAGCTATGAGAGTCATCTTCAAAGTGGGATGGTTTTTACAAGCTCATAGGCCTGTGCCCTTGTCTGACACAGGTTCACACAGCACGGTTTTCTGGACTTGAGTCTTTTCTATCATATTGCAGCAGCCATGCCCCTCCATGACATTGTGTTCACACATTCTAAATGTGTTTCTGCGAGTGATAGCGTTCAGTGTTGTAGCATCTGCTCCTTTGTCTGAGGTGAGTTGCAGTTGTTGTAACGAGCAGAGGCTGCACTCTGGCTAACTACAGAGGGATGAACCAAAGACCAAAGATAAACCCATTTACTTGTGTTTGCAAAAAATGGCTCAAAGCAATTCAGAAATAACTTCCCAGTGATGGTCAGTCCACGCAGGGATAAGCAAACAACTTTGACTGGGCTCTTTTCTGAATAGAGGTTGACCATTTCTGATGCAATCATAATACTCCATGCAGGAATATCGAAGCACTGATAGGCTTTCAAAGCACAGGCTCCAATGAGTTTCTCTCTTTAGTGAAACAAACTGTATACTTCTTAACCCTGTGCACTATGAGACATATTCATCAGTACTTTTATTTTTTCAAAGCTATAGTTGAGCCTCTCATCTTTTCTGAAATGTTTTTTCCCCACCGTTTTTCTCTTCTCTCAAACACAAGTTTTATATTTTTTGTATTTTTGTTTTTTGAGTTGCTTTTTTTCTTGTGCCAGAAACAAAATACTGTCATAGAAAGAGAAAAAGCAGTTAACTGATAATAATCATGTAAACCTGTACTATGATTGGGAGAGAATTTCTATGAACTACTCGCAGCTTTCCTTATGGGATTTAAGTCATGGTTGATGATCTGAGAAGCAGTTGAAAAAAACTGAGCAGCTGAGGCAGATTTGAAAAAAGCGTCCCGGCCCCCACACACAGAACACTCCCCTCTGTGCTCCACAATAGATCCCCCAGGAACCTGTATCGCCCTCCCCACGACAGACCCCTTCTGGCAGAGCAAGAAGCTGGCCAGCAGAAGATCCTACACTAGCTTCAAATAGGATTCACCATGTTGGATTGCTAGTGACTAGCGGCAGTAAACGCCAGCGCTGCTTGCGAGCACCGTCTGCAGCTGCCTGGACAGCTACCATGTTGACATTGCAGAGACTAATAAGAGTTATTTATGTTACATGTGCCACAATATAAGGCAAAAATTACCTGTTCAACAAGAACTCTGCTGTCTCGGCATCTGTTTTTAGGCCCTAATCCGGGCAGAGCTTTCTCCACCGCTTGAAGGATGACCCGATGTTTATTCGAGTTAGATTCCTGGCTTTGTCACATTTCCTCTTCGACTCTGCCCTTGCATTTTCTTCCCACTTTTGGTGTGAGGCAAGCAGAGGTATTTCTTTGCGTCCTTCTCCATCACAGCTCCTGTAGCTAAGCTGCTACACTACTTTTGGCCACTCAGAGCTCCAAGGAGGGCTGGGAGAGTGGAAAGGGAGGGGTCAGAAAGACAGGAGAGGGGTGTGTGGAATACAGCGAGGTGATTGGATGGAGAGGCAGAGCAGGAGATTGACCAATAGGGGCTGTCCGGGACAGACGGCTCCCATTGTTTTTGTAGCCCTGCGCCTGCTAGGGTGAACGTATTTTTTCCATTCTTTTTTCTCTTCACTTTGTGGAGATGGCACTATAGGACCATGATCGCCATATAAATGAGGTTCATAATAATCACCAATCGTCAACCATGCTTTTAAAACAAGTGTTTGCTCTACAGTACCTCATTGTCTATCATTTTGACAGTGTCCCAAAAGTTCATCAAAATTTTGTCCGATATTTTATTTTAGTTTAGACTCAAATGAAGACTGTGTCATAGCTGTAAACTTTCAAAACCAATCATCACTCTAAGTTCTGATATATTAAAGAATAAATTCATCACATGTAATAGGGACGGTTGGGTCTTTTATTGGAATAAGAGGGCATAGTTTCAGCACAGTGGAATTCAGAGAGGGGCTGAATATCTTATGGCCTCTTATTATATACTGGGAATGGTGGGAAAATAAAATGGGGTCCAGTTAACTTTGTTTACCTTCAAGGGTAGAAATGATAGTGTAGTGTTTTCAGCAGCCAGCATGCTCTGACCGAAGTTTCACTGAATGCAGTTAGGTGAATAGGAAAATCCTTAGAAATAGGCTGTCCAGTATCAGACTGAAATGCTGTTGTTTGCTTTGTGTCTGAGGCACTTTCAGTGATAGGACACTCTGTTCAGCTGTTGTGAAGTGTAGTTATTTTGGGTCCTTTTTCTTTCCAGTGAAATGTATTGACAGTATTGATTAGGAGAAGAGAGCCAGCTCAGGGGTAGATTAACAGAGGTCACACCAAATAGGTTATTTTCAGAAGAACATCCACTTTGACAGGGGAAATACAACCAATTAAAGAGAGTGGGGGTTTATTCCAGCTCTCCAGCTCCTATTAGAGCTCATGTAGAAATGAGGTAAAGGTGAGTTAAAAAAAAAACATTTGGGTTTGTTAAGACACTGATTTCAGGGTATTTCATGGATTTAGTTGTGCCACTATAGCAGGTTTCCAATCTCAGCATACTAGTCACACTAATGACAGGCTTTGGACCTTGATCAGGTAATGGGATAGAGACCTCTCTAAAGCTCTTCGTCATATTGTGAACTAGTTGAAGGGTTATTGACAGATTTATTAGATGCAACACAAACTGATTGGCATGTAGATAACTTGTATGATGACATGATCTGTTCTTAATATTTTCATTCCTTCTCAAGCTGATATCTTTTCAAAAAGGAGTGGTGATAATGGGCATCAAATCTATCCAAAATGACATCTGAAAGTAACAAGATAACCCAAAATATGTTGCTTAACACTGCCCTGTTAAAGCCTGATATGTACCAATGACCTGAAATGTAGCAATGACTCGAAATGTTACATTAAAAATGAAATAAAACTCAAAAATGTAATAACTGGTCAATAATGTAACAAGATGCTGAGCCCAAAACATGACCACTTTTTGCCAAAATGTAGCAACTTCTTAAATTTGGGGTTTTGTGAATTTTTTTCTTTTTTATTACATGTCGGGCTTAACGCTTTTGTTACATTATTGACTAATTATTACTTTTTGGGTTTTATCACATTTTTTGAATTACATTTTGGGTCATCATTACATATCGGCCTCTTACATGTCCATTTAGAATGAAACACCCAACATTTCATCTGTTTTTCTTCCTGAGCTGAAACTGAGGGTATGCTTGGTTAGTTTATTGTAGAAATGAACCCTGCTTTAATTAAGCTTTAAGTGTATCACTCATACCTTCTGCATTTTCAGTACTTCAGACTAAAGGCATATTATTTACCTTACTTAAGCTTATTTATTTAGCATATGAACAGAAGCTCTCGTTTTCTTTCAAGCTCAGCGGCCCATACACTGTTGACATCTGGTTTCCTGGCCTTCTCTGAGCTCAGAGGAAAATAACAGAGGTTTGTTTTTTCTATACAAAGGCACACTGGGTAAACTCCTTTAATTTCTGCATAATCTCATTTGGCTATTCAACAGCTGTTGTGGTTTTCTGGACCAGAATGGTGCTCTAACAAGTACCCAGGATTCATTTTTTATTTGGCTGAGCAGTTATCTTCTGCTTTGCATTCTAGTCATGTAGTGTAGAGGTACCCCCATACACTCTATAGAATTATGGTATTTTCTTTCTTCTTTGAAGATTGTAATGAAAAATAAAATACTGGTGTAACAGAAAAACAAAATTGCTATTCATGAGCTACAGTACATTTGTATTATCTGCCAGTTGTTCCTTTCCATTTGCATTACTCATGTTTGATCTTGAATTTCTTTGAATGTCCCCTGTTTTTCCACATTTTCATTGCATTATTTTTGGATATTGGATATTTTGGATATATATATATATATATATATATATATATATATATATATACTGTATATATATATATATATGTACAAGATTGTAGTGCAATGATAAGGAGTGAAATGAAGTGATAAGGGATTGATAGAAAATAAACATGTCATTATATTACAGAAAGGTTATGCACATGAGGTAAATAACCATTTTGTTTTAAAAACAATAATAACAGTAAATATTGGTGTCAGTAATGTTACTAGCAGCTCTATGACAGTTGCTCTGAAGAAACGGTGGCATAGAAATGACTGAACTAACTTTATATTTCCAGGTCTACATAATGTCTTGCTGACTACAACAATTAGGCTGTATTGGGACAGAGGAAAAAGTGCTTAGAAAGTGAATCTCGTTCCACTATGCTGGTGCAACATAAACTGTGATTCATAAAATAGCTCTATTGATAGTAAGTACTAAAAAAAAAAATCTACTCATGCCATCCAGTCGATTTTTGGTAATCAGTGTTTCGGTGTTGAACTATTTCCTTTCTGCGGCGCAGTGATACTTGCACTGGCACACGAATATGCAAAAGGGTGAAGCGATTTTTGTCACGTGGACCAATAGGAGCCGAGTCTCGTTGCCATAGTATCAGAAATACACAAACATGGCGACGAGCGCATCTAGCAGCGAGACAAGCGAAGAGGAAGAAAAGAACAGGAAAAAAAGAAAACAGCCCTCAAAAGGTATTAAAAAGGAACAAAACGATGCCAGAAATGTACATATATGTGAGTAACACAAAAATGGTGCTGCTGTTTTTGCTTGTAGAAACTGCTATGTTGATTCTGGCAAGACAAAATCTTTCTCAAATCTCATAAATACATCTACCTAACATCTGAAACAGTTATTGCTGCCTTAGTATACGCATAAGTGAATTCAGATTATGAAAGAAAACGTCTCAACTCAAGTGATTTGCACCCAGTACAATGAAATATATACAGTAAGTTTAGCTAAAAGCTTAAATGTTTCATACATAAAAATGACACAACCTACTGTGTAATAAAAGCAATAAAATATAAACAGCACATCATGGCCATAAATAGCTGATAGTCACTCAAATTGCTACCATGCCCCCCAAAACTGGAATAATGGAAAAAATGTAACATTACAAAAATAAATGCACTGTATTTATTTCATTGTGCTGGGTGCAAATCGCTTGAGTTGAGACGTTTTCTTCAAGAAATTTGCTACATTTCATAATCTGAATTCACTTATGCGTATACTAAGGCACCAATAACTGTTTCAGATGTTAGGTAGATGTATTTATGACATTTGAGAAAGACTTTGTCTTGCCAGAATCAACATAGCAGTTTCTACAAGCAAAAACAGCAGCACCATATAATCGTTTTTTGTGTTACTCACATATATGTACATTTCTGGCTGGTCCTTTGTCTCACCCTGTGGAGAAAGCTACTTTCTAATACTAGTTCTGTAAGTTTCCTAACGTGTCCTTGTAAAGTCGAGAACGTCTTCACGCTGTTTTCTTTTTTTCCTTTTCTTTTCTTCCTCTTCGCTTGTCTCGCTGCTAGATGCGCTCGTCGCCATGTTTGTGTATTTCTGATACTATGGCAACGAGACTCGGCTCCTATTGGTCCACGTGACAAAAATCACTACACCCCTCTGCATTTTCGATTGCGCGTGTGCAAGTATCACTGCGCCGCAGAAAGGAAATAGTTCGACACCGAAACACTGATTACCAAAAATCGACTGGATGGCATGAGTAGATATTTTTCTTTAGTACTTACTATCAATAGAGCTATTTTATGAATCACAGTTTATGTTGCCCCACTGAAGTGGAACAAACCAACACGATCTCGCTCAGCCAATACAGCCAAAATATAATAATAGCCCCTACATGGTTTTCATTCCAACTTATGGCACTACCTCGGACTCTATGTATCAGTATATAGGTATCAGTATATAGGTATCAGTATATACTCGATAATACTCGGCACACATGCCGAGTATTATCGAGTTGTCTTTTGCGATCACACAGCAGATTACTTAGTTCTCCACCCACTCCCCAGGACATACATATATTAGCACTGTACTGAGTCAGTAAACAGAGGCATATGTTCTGCATACACCTGCTGCATACTGAATGATGATGAAAGTTTGTCTTAGTCCCTTAGGTGTATTGCAGTGGAAATACACAAAGTAAACAGAGTACAGACAGAATTTGAAAGGTTCCAAGGGGAGGAAATTCACAAAATGAGTGCTGATGCTGAAGTTTAACTGTCGTCAGTGGTGATGCAATATTTCTCTGCAAAAATGAAGACAGTGCATCACACTTTACGTACAATTAAAAGTGTTATTTTTATTATTATCAAAAGTGTTGGAATAATGGAACAGCGACTAAAAAAAAAGATAAAAAGAAGTCAAGAAGATTTTGCTAGTGAATCATTTATTCAGGCTCTTCGAGTTTGTGTGACACTATACAAGAGCATGTGTGTTTTTACATGTGCTTAAAATTGATTTTGACACATGCTTTTTGTGGGTGCACTGTCTATTCGAGTAATGGAAAAAAATAATGTGTTTGCTCACATGCCCTATACATTCAACTTTTATACACAATTTCAAGATGTCTGTTCTCTTATTCATGAATAATCAAGTTCCTATATTGTTGGTTGTACAAATAGCTGTCATATAACATTTTGCATGCATTAACTGGAACTAATAATAAAGGAGTGCTCAGATTTTTCAGCTCTATTAACCACCTCCAAGCACTATGTTGCTATAGTTCACTCTTGTTTTCAAACACGCGCTGTAGGCATCTAATCAAAAAAGCTTCTAGGTCTTTGGGCAGCGAAAATAATTGTCCTTGAAACAAATGCAGACATACTTGCATGCTGGTGAGATGCTTTGTACCCCCTTTAATCCACATGGCAGCCATTATGGCTGACATTTCCTGAATCACCTGTTCCTAGTATCAATGTTGTGTTTGTTTCCTTAAATTAGCACTGTCGTTAATCCCCCTGTATGGATCCTTTGTTATGGATTCTGCTCACGCCTTTGCTTTGGATTAGCATATATCATGTTGATCAACAAAGGCTGGGGTGCGCCATGGATGAATCATTATGGCATTAGCCCAGCCACCAAGCCTAGCAGATATAATTGAAAGTCATCAATCCAGGCATCTGTCCTCTCATCAGCCCTGCACCCTGTTAGTTTATTTAATTCTTCAAGAGGCAGCGTCACTCTTCACACCAAGGCTCCTTCCACCTTCACCAAGAGCCAGATATCAAAAAATGAACAAGAAAGCTAAGACATTTCTTTATGCTGTGGGCTTGAAGAGTCAAATTCAGGCCACTGTGGAGGTGGAGACACTTCATGTAGCACAGCACTTCACACAATAGATTTTATGACACTGGGGTGTACTTTATTGTAGCTCTAAAGTACGTTTATGTGGATGTCTTTGTGTGAAATTTATAGGTGTAGAGGAGATGAAGCCTTAATATGGCTGAACATTCTATAAGCTTTTATATTTTCTAAATCTAGTCTGAAGTTAGTATACTTATTCTGATTTTTACTCTTTATCAGAGAGCCTCGTCACTTCTCATCAATATATATTCATAACGATTGAAGGACATAATAAACATACCCCTCCACATATTAATGTAATGCTAATTTTGTTTGGTATAAGCAAAAATCTTTTAGATCAGACACAGGAACACATATCAGGGATATTTTTGACAATATTTTAGTGTGAAGGAAAGTAGATTTAATGTGTCATTCAGAATATTCCCTGAATTAGGTTTCATGGTAGTCAAAACTCATCTACAGTACATTCTAGAGGCTATTGCTTCATGGATATCGATTGTCAAGGTATGTAAAATAAGTACATTTGTTTTGTCTGAAGGTGTTTTGTTGAGATTTTAGAAAAGTTTGTTGTTAGTAATAACACCAGCTGCTGCTCTACAGTGAAGTGAAGTGAAGTCAGCACGGCGCTGTTTGCACTTGAACTCTGTTGGTGAAACAGAGCAGTGGTTTATTTTGTGCCATTAGCTCTGTTGGTAACTTTGGATGAAAAAAGTATAGGTAGTTTAGCATTTTGAAGACTTCAACACAAAGGCAGGGCGTATAACAGCTGTAGAACCCAAGTGTGAGGATGTAATTCACTGCCCCCTTCACCTAAGAAATTACATCAGATTAGTGAGGAGTGACATCCTTGCATGTGACACAGTCTAAGTCCTAGTGGATGGACTAGCGTCTCCGTTGCAGCATAAAGAGGAGCCCAGAGTGAAGAGATTTGATTTGACTTTTGGCAGGCAGCTTCCACACATGCCCAAAACAATGTTTAGACGTTCTAGAGGACATGTAGTCATAACAGCAGTACAAACCTGCCCAACAGTGGAAAAATGATATTGCAATGTTTGTTTTTCTTCTGTCATATACATGCTGTAACATAACAACATACATGTTGCATGTTGTCTCATGAAAAAGCACAGGAATTCATGATAAAAACAGGTAAACATATTTTGGTTTTATATACTTTTGAAACAAAAAAATTACATGATACAATTAAATTTTTTTTGAATATTTTAATCTTGACGGCTATTTTCTGCTTACATTGGAAATCTCCCTTCTACTATGACCAAACTGTGTCCAGCCCTCTAACTGTGGTTCTGACGCCTGTTTGGAAAAGTAAGTCGACAACAGGAGTCATGTTTTAGATTATTTTCCATCAGAGTCACAGTAACTTCTACTTCAATAAAACTCACTTTTTTTCTAAGCGTATGATTTGAACTACACGGCACTGTAAATATACCACAGGTGCAGATTAAAAAAGACCCCCGCCATGGTCATGTCAAAGATCTGTATGTGTGCCCAAGCACTGAGATGAATTGGAAAAAATTTTCAGGATCTGTCTGGCTTATTTGCATTAATGTCTGCCAGGGTGTCTGTGACGGCAGCAGGCTTGTGTTTATGTTTGCATTTGACAGTCTTGTGACACACAGATACAAGCCCTGCATGCACAGCAGTCATTTCTCTGTGTGTTCAGAGTAAGGGGCTGCATCGGTACGATACAGGATGGACATTTATTGTTGATTATTTATTTGGTACAAGAAACAGGAAACAGCATTTTGTGTTTCAGGTTGTATGACTGACATCACACATCCTGCAGTGTGACTATCGCACATGTGCATACTGCTACTGCAATGATCAAACCATAAGTCATTCAGCACTGCAGCAGTACAACCGAGCTCCTGAGATCTGTCCCATGAAGTGAGACACATTTCCACATCAAACCTAACTGGAGGAACCGGATTAACGGCTCGACCAACCTGGCTATCATTGTTGGCTGTCAACCTTTAAGATTGTTGCTTCAAAGTGTTGGCAATCAACAGTTTAAGCTCAGTATTTAATCTACACTTAAAACCTAAAAACAAAAAAAGAAATATAAAAAGGTTCATGTTTTAAGTAGACATAATTCTTTTCATCCCAAAAGAAAAAGGCTTCAGTCCTTTTTTTGGGCTGTTGTAGGAGGACTTAATAAGTATGTAAATGATTTGAACATATAATGAATATCTCTTATTTTTTGAAATATGAGGGGAGACCAGAGGATTCTTCTGGTCTTTGAACCCCCACCTCCCTCCCTCCCTTGATCCACTCATTGAGTTCTGGGATCAAGAGAATTGATAAGTCAATATGTTGTTCTTCTGTACAGGTTTCATCTCTTCTGTCTTACAGCTACATTTGATGTGAAAAGTTTAAAAGTACTGTAGGTCTGACACCCACCCCCTTGCACTGCTTTCAGGCATTAAAAAGAACCATATAAAAATGGTCAATCCTGACAGTGATGGTAGTTTGCTTTTGAATGTCACTAAAGACATCAATGTGAATTGTAGTCTGTTTTACAGGCATCCAGAAATTTATCATAGAAGTCTTAAACTGGTACCAAAAATGAAGTATACAAACATAAACAACAGAGTTGCACCCTTCTCCCTCTCTTGTTCAGGGCTGCGTTAACCTTAGTTTGGTCTCCAAGGCCACTCAGCTGTTGTGGTGTTGTGTTGTAAATATTTTCACCGGTGTTTGACAGAGATTTTTCCTCCTTTTTTAAACACTAGCAAAGCCTTGGGTTAGCTCTTTGTTAAGCAGAAAAAATGGTTGAACCCTCAGCCTGATGATTCAGTGCCCATTGTCCTGGTTCACTCCAAGTCTACCTTTACACTTAGAGCCTGTTGTAAGCTATAGCTGCTGGTTGTAAGAGAGATAGAGAGGAGATTCACAGCTTTGCTTCTGTTCATGCTGCTGCTCTCTCTTACTCAGGGTTTCTCCTTTTAATTATCTGCCTTCTCCTCTGTGCTTTCTGAACTCCGCACACATTCTGTCCTTTCCCTTGATATCTTTTTAATCATCTTCATTTTGTTCTGACTGTTTCCCCCTACATGCCCCCTCTTGTTTGTTCTTTTTACTCCCTACCTTGTTTTGTTTTCTTTCTGTAAAAATGAATCAACCCTGTTTTTTTTCTTGCCATTGAGACTCAGATGAAACACTATCATAGGCTCTTTGTTGTCACGATAAGCCACAGGCAAACTATTTTATTTCCCCGTTCACAGTTAAGAATCTCAAAATAAGTTTCATGGAATTGACTGTTGCCTCAAACCTTAACGAAAGTGAGGTGGGCCCCTGAAAAAAAAAAAAAAAATCATTCACCTTCCCTCTCCTTTGGAGTGAATTTCTCCTCTTCATGCCTATTGTTCACCTCCTTTGATGTTTAAAGCAGCACTTCCATTTATATATTTGTGTGTGAAAACCACAGAGTACAAACAAGACCTCCCTCTGTTGAAATCTGTTATATTTTCCTGTTGCTCTCTCCCTGGAAATCCATTTGTTGTGGACGGGAAGGAAAGGAGGGGGAGGGGTCATTGACCTTTATATACCTTTCTGAAAGCCTTCTGAAAGCAATTGTTTATAGAAAGAAAGCTCTGTATTTGTGTGTGGACTGCTAGAGCGTGGAATAAGCTCAATTTGATTAGTGACTACACAGCGTGGTTAATCATCTCTAGCATTGCTTTATAAGAATGGAAGGTCAGTATTGTTGTCAGTACCAAAGGGAGTTGTATTGTTTTTTATTCTTTGCAGAGATTGGGTCAGTTACTATTGCCTTCCCATTGTAAGAAATCAAAAAAGGAATGTCCAACCCATTAAACATTGTGTTTAATCTAAAAAGTCAATACTTAAAGAACACTAATAAACACCTGAGTTATAAAAGGTCACACAGAGTGGAAATGATCATCAACTTGACTCTTAAACACAGATGGCTGTGGAGACTCTGATGGCTGACATTGAAATAGTGAGTGCAGGACTAAAGGGGGGAGAATTGTTATCAACAGTACACAGGCAGAAGAGTGCAGTGCAATCTGTCAGATCATACCCCTAGGGGGCTATGTATCCTTAAAGATATGACTAAAGTTCGAGGCTAGTTGCTTAACCGTATGTGGTTACACAGTGGATGTGTCATGCACATGCTGTTAGCTGAAGCTGACGATTGATCCCACATCGTGTCTGTTGATAATGTACTCAAACTTTGAGTGATTATGCCTGACAAACAGAAAACTTAGGGGAGCTGTGAGGGGGAAAGACCTTAGTTGTTTTAGCAACACATTTAGCATCAGTGATGCCTCTTAAAAAGGGCTGTGACCTGGAGCTTGAACTGCCGGGCCTTAATGTTATCTTTCTCTGGAAGACAGAGATATTAAGATATCCAAACAAAACAGACATCAGTAGGAAAACTAAAATTCCTTCACAATATGATAAATATTGTTATTGTAGAAAAATAAGATTAAGTTACAAGCCATTTGGCAAACACAGTGTGCACACTGTCGCACAGTGAGAACAGGGCTGTGACCAATTTTTTTGACTAAGGACTTTTTTATGGTGACACCTGAAAGCACTGTGGCAGCACAACTGTTACACACATGAACAAACACACCTTGGCAATAACACCATAAGTGTAGTCTCTTGTAGTTGGAAAAAGTCACTGATTGTTTATATGTAGATATGGCAGCAATCCAAGCACAGGCATTGACCTCATACTCTAAGCCTTACCGTTTTCACAGGTAGAACCAAGCCCCAAAACTCATCTCTGATGGAATATCAACAGATTAGGATCTATGTTTGTTTTAAGGTGGTAGATGGATATGCCACTCCAGTCTGCCAAGGTTTGATGCATCAAATTTACTTTATTTTTGTGAATCTCAAACTTTATGACCAAACTACACCTATGGTAAAGTTTGCAGAGTGAATGAGGGAACCTTAACAAACCTGAATAAATACACCGAGGCAATAGGCAAAATGTCTTTAAGAAGCCCAGAGTCCAGTTGCCCTTTGACAAAGAAATGGATAACCATAACCTGGATGACTGAGAACCTAACATGCCAGAATATCATCCAACCAGTCAGGGGCAGCTAAGCGGGCCGTGGTCTCATGGCACACGACAAATGGCACAGATTGGGCATAGTGGTCGGCCCTGCTGAACTCTGTGACTTACATGAACTGATTGTTAAAGTAATAGTCAGTCTTCTTCAGTTTACTTTTATAGGTCATGTAAAGGCATCCGTTTTAATTTCCATCTATTTCATAACAAACAATTAAAAACTCTTCAGAGCACATTTTAAGTTTTTAGTTTTTTTATTTTAACTCTTTTGCAGCATTTCATTCAACCATTCCTTTTTTTGTACATTTTTCCCTCGACTCCAAACTTTAGAATGTGCATCCCTAGATCTCAAGCAGACCATTTTAATTTGAGCTCCTTTATATGTCATTGTTGGTTTTTCAAGAACACTCGGGTCAGTTGAGAATTCCATAAAAAAGTACTGGCAGCACTTTTTTTTTAAAGAAACTACAGAGCAAAAGTATTCTGTGTCTTCTCATTTATACATCAAAGTGTGGACCATCATCTTAAAACTTCCCTTTTGTAACCAAAAACCAATGATGAGTGCTTTCTTTGTGTATTTTTTTTCAATGATAATCCCACAGCTTTTACTGTGCCACTATTGTTTACTTTGTTACCCAAACTTCAGGCTTAGGGTAAAAAAAAAGACAAAGACATAGTTGTGCTACTTGCTCCACTTGGTACTATCCTTTTATACTGTTGGATGTAGAGAACATTTCTCTTTCACTGATCATGTTACAAGTCCAACTCTAATCCTTGATGGATCTCTTAAAGAGAAAGAGTGTCTTTTCATCTTGCTTATGTCCTTTTATCTCTCTGCCTAGTGTTCTCACGAACACAGAGGAATGGGGTTACTTCAAAGCACTAACCAAAACTCCGACCCCAGTGGAGGAGAACATGTTCCACTTGGAGGAGGATGCCCCAGCACCCAGAGTTTACCTCCGGCCAAAAGAGAGCATTCATATTCCTCTGAAATACCAGAGCTTTCGCTGTGACCGCACTATGGCTGTTCAGGTAAAATGAATTTCAGAGTTCAAACTGCAGCGCTAGTTGTTTTTGCAGGATGCAGTAATTTTGAGCGAACAGCAGGGTTTTTCATCAGCCACGTATTTTACTTGAATTTCATAAAGACAATTGAAAAGGCTGTGGTTAGACGCAGTCATGGTGTATTTCAGTTAGCACTTTTGAAAGATCAAAGTCATCAAAGTCACTCTCTTTAGATAAAACAGTATTTCCCAAGTCAGTCTTATTGATTCCATTTCAAGAAAATCATGAAAAATTGATCAGTCTTGAGTGGCCAAAAGAATTTTTTTCTGGTATTTGAGCAGAGTGAGGATAAGATGTGGAGCTGACTCAAGTGTTCAAGCTGAATATGATATAACTCTAAGGATGTACCTGAAGTGTTATTAACTAAAGCTGATCTCTTCTTAAGAGTCTTACGTCTTTTGCTGATGTAAACAGATATTTTTAGCCTCTTGATTCTTTTGCGCATCTTGTATACATTTTCATTTTGGATTCCCTTTGTGCAGGAGGAAGCCTTGCTCTGCAGTCACATGCTGATTTTGACCGATGATCAATTTTGATTACTCCTCTGTCTCATCAAATCCTCACAGGGACCAAGCTTCCTACCTATGGGCAAAGGTTTTCAAGTGGCCAAGAGGAATCTATCCAATATTATTGCTGCCAAGACTATCAAGGTACAGCATGTGCTTCTCATGTTGATTAAATGCACAGAAAGTGTATTGAACCATCTTAATCTCCTTCTGTATTATTTGGCTTCTTAATCCTGTAGTTGTTTGTCTCCAGGCTGGATTTATAGTAAGCCATGTACATTGTGAATATACAGTAAGCTTTTCTTACATGAATGGAGCTTTAAAGTGGTCTGTTTGTCATATTTTTAGCATCTTGATGTAAAGAAATAGACTGTGAGACTCAGATGAGTAGGATACATAAAGCCACTAAACCGAGGCATACGGTTTAAGGCTTTTGAATTGGAATTTAGGGTTGACATCCCCAAGTCAAGCAACATCTAGTGTATACATACACTCCTCAGAGAACTCCCTGCAAATTGTCAGTGCACCACTTCCTCCCTCCTTTCCACTCCCACACAGTCACAGCTAAGACACAAAGAACACTTTGAAGTGTCAACTGTTTAAAAAGTTGCACTAGCCAGACAAGATTGTCAAGTGAAATGATATGCTGAAAATGAATTTGATCTAAGTGAATACTGTTTATCTTCTTCTACTGGTAAAAATGTCAAGGCTGGAGAGTTTAACTATCTCAAATTGGAGGACAGCATGACATGTCTGGCTAATCTACTCTAAATGAACCATGCATACATGGTATGTTGGAGTGACTCTCTCAGTAACTTCATGCACTTAGTCAGCTGTTTAGAAGTCTGTAGAGGGGAGTAACAATGAGAATTTGCTTGTTGGTATGTAAAGATAAGTCAGTGTGTATATCCACTGACGTAATGTGCTCAACAGCCCCTGTGTGCTACAGCTGTCAGCCAAATTAACTTCTGTTCATCATGAATCCTTTGAAATTAAAATTTGGGCTCTTTTCTCTGCAGATGTAAGCTTAAATCTGGGCTTACATTACTGTCAGATTTATGCTGCTGCTAAAAAAAGATATCAGATGGTGTATGTGCTAACCTGCAGTAGCTTGCAATAATCCTGTTGTTCATGTTGAGTACAGTACCCTGAAGCTCTCCCATTGCACAGGGTGATGAAATATTTGCCAGTCTGCCAAGCCTATGTGTGTGCCTGACTACAGTATGTGTGTGTATTTGCGTGTCAGTGTCAGCACTGCTGCTCTGAGCAAAAATCCTGTCAAGAGGTCAAAGGGGTCGGGTCTGGATCAAATCTGTGTTCCACTAAAACTGACAAGCCCCAACAGCAGAGCTGTCAGGATGCCAGCCCTGGCACGGCTGTCAGTCAGCACACATCATCAGAGCCAGATATGGGCCACTCTTACAGGACAGCACAGGCCAACAAATCTGACCTATTGATGTGCTGGACAGCTGCTGATTGGTGAGGATCAACTTCTGAGATTGTGAATGATTTCCCAAAGTGTGGAAAGTAAACTTCACTCTGTAGCTCATTACTCAGGACTTGGTATTCAGATTTTTCCTTATTTATGAAAATCCTATCCAGTTCTTGCTATTCTTTTGTGCATTGTTAATATTGCAGTGTTATTTTGGGGCAGCAGAAGCTCAGTCTGTACAGACTTGTCTCTGGCTCTGGGAGGTAGCTTGGTCAGGTTTATTTCCAGACCAAGTATGGACAGTGAGCTGATTGCTGGAGAGGTGCCAGTTCACTTCAAGAAAACTACTGAGGTGCCCATGAGCTTAGCGCAGGACCAACCTGACAACTGCTTGGGTGGGATGCTTGTTTTTATTCAGCCCCACATTCAGACCCCCCTTCCCCCTATCAGTACATGTCCACATCAGTTTGTGTGTCTGTGTGTACGAGTGGCATGTCCAATGAAAGGGTGATAAGATAATCAATTCTCCAAAGAATTTAGTGTTTTTATTTTTCTTATTCCTTTTCACCTTCTTCTTCTTGTTTTTGTTCTTTGTCCTTGTCTCTATCCGTACCCTATCCAACCAACTGCCAAGCTTGATCCTTGTTGGAGACTTGAGAATGAATATATGAATATGCACAGCAGACTCCCTCTGTTCAAAATTCAGATTCTCTTTGATTAGGTGCTCCATAGGAATAAAATTGACCTGAGAGTGACAGGAATACATGGCAAGAAGTCTCCATCATTTGAAAAACCATGCTGTGTGTGCCAAGAACATCCACAGAAAATTAATCAATACCTCACAAATGATAGTTGTTTAGATCGTTATAACAAAGAGTCAGACAGAGAAGCAACGGACATTGCTGAGCAATATTGTTAACCTGTGTTGGGTTGTTTGAAATTGTCAATAAAAGTCAGTTATGTTGCCTGTAATTTAGCCTTTTTGGTGTTCCCGAAGCAATGTTCTTTTATAATTTATAACCTGCAATCTATTTTTAATGTAAACTCTGGGATCTGAAAGGAATTTCTAGACATGTGTCCCAAATAATTAAAATCAAGCTATCAAACTGATGATGAGAGGGTTGCTTATTCCAATATGTTGACATATGTCTGAGTATGTGTATATAGCAGATCTCATATGTAACCATATGTAAATTATGTATATGTATGAACACATTTGTGTCGATTTACACAGATCCTGAGGGCTATTTTAATGCAGCAAACTTCAAAGCTCATTCAGCTGGTCTGTGGGGGTTTCACAAGTCGGATTGAAGCCAACTTTCATAACTAGCAAACAGCATTCTCCATCATCATACTACTCTCTGGTGAATTCTCAAATAAAACTTCTGAAACGTTGCTTTTTTAACAGCTGTGTATGTTGTTGTTTAGAACTGTAGTGCCTCAGGAAGAAAACACGGCAACCCTCATATAACCGAGGAGAGACAATGAATTGATACTCTTTAAATGCCTGACAAAGGAGCAGTGTGGTTTTTGTTTAACTCTCTGTCACTCTCTCTCTGTATGTATGTGTGTACTGTACACACGCACACACACACACACACACACACACACACACACACACACACACACACACACACACACACAAAAAAAAAACT
This sequence comes from Xyrichtys novacula, assembly GCA_962446985.1. Lineage (NCBI taxonomy): Eukaryota > Metazoa > Chordata > Actinopteri > Labriformes > Labridae > Xyrichtys > Xyrichtys novacula. The sequence continues at coordinate 30,604,552 of OY660867.1, forward strand.
ATAAAGAAAAATATGAGTTTAACAATTAAGTTTTCATGGTGTCAGGAAAACATCAGAACTTGTAGTAGTACAAACCAACATGATGGTTAAACTACTATCACATTAATATTCAAATAATGCAGGTAGGATGTATTTTTCTCAAGCTATTGGCCAAGTTTTCAAAGGGGGCAAAAAAAAAAAACTACCTTCTCCCAAAAAGAAAACCTGTAACTATGTGTTTCTCTCTAAGTTCTCTTCTTCCTTCCACATTAAATACACAACTTTTTCAGGTCAAATAAATGCCAATTCCCATGAGGAGACAGTGAGACGGGTCTCAGGCCAAGTGTTAGGTACTACTGTTTCAGAAGATGTGGCAAACTGATACATTGCTCTGCTATGTTTTATCGTCTGACCATAATATATATTTTTTTCTATTAGGATATAGTTTTACTTGTTAATTAATCACAAAGTTCACTGATGGGAGTACACAAAAAGAAGACTGTAGAAGAGGTTGGGTGTTACTATAGATAATGCTGACTTTTCTCTGTCTCTCCTCAGGTGACTTTTAAAGGAGAAGATGGCAAACCAGTGGCCATCTGCCAGGTAAACGTAGAGCCGAAACCTCATCTAATTGATCGGACTTTCAGGCTTTATCACCCTGAGCTCTGCTTCCTGAAGAAAGCAATTCGTCTACCACCATGGCAGGACCCTACAGGTAGCACAGGGACTGACAGATTGATACAGTTCCTCACATGAGGGATGTTTCATTTGTACATAACCAGATCCTTTCTTTCTTGTTATTGTGTTGACCAGCTGGAGAACCAGATGCTAGGAATCACATTTCTGTCCGCTGCAGTGACCCCAACATAATCTGCCAGACAAGGATGTTGGTGAGATAATGAGGGAAATCAGTAGCAAATAGTCATACCTGAAAAATTAGCAATTGCACTATGCCTGTTACTTGAAAATGCTGACATGCATTTTCTTTTATTCCTGAACTGTTTATCCTTAGATTTAAATTTTTTATTTTTTGTCCAGATGCCAGGGGAGCCGCAGGATGTGTTCTTGAAAGTGCCTGGAAGTCCCAGTCCCGACATAAAAATGTTCTTCGTTATGGTTTTTACGTATGTATAAGTTGACAAAAGGCCCAGTGAACACACAAGCACACAAACACATAGGGCTCTATTTTCCTGCCTCACCGGAGATGTGCCGCAGGCGCGGCGTAGTCAGGTCCGCTGCACCGACAAGGCGTTCCCAAGCACGATTTGGCTTTTTGGTGAGCGGCACAGCCCAGCGTAAGTATTCCCCCTCCCTAACTCAGCTCCTCCCAGCGGCGTAAGTCGTAGGGAGGGAGGAGAGAGGCCGTCGAGTGGGTTTAACACAGCCGAGACCTGTATTGACCAATAACATCAGCTCCTCTCCTCGCCGTTAAATCTGCCACTGGCGAGGCGTATTACAATTTTCATGAAGTAGTCACAGAGATCAAGAGATGTCTGAAGACAGTAATGCCACATGATGGCGACAGAAGGCAGCTCCTCAACAAGTGTCGCTGTAAGCGCTGCAGAGGGCTTCCTGCACACTGTCTCATATAAGCACAGATGGATTTGGTGTGTGTAATGTTGGACCCACTGGTAAGACAAACACCCTTTACCACCAATAAAGACACTCACATTAAGTTGCACATATTCAAACCTCACTTGACAAAGGTGGGTTGTGCGCAGAGATCACAACATAAACTCCAAAAATGGCATTAAAATCGAAACCATCTGTGTGTAAATGACGCATTGCGCTACGTGGCCTGGCTCTTTCTTTCATAGATGTTGGCATATAAAATAGATTTGGCTCACAAAACTGATATATCATAATATTCGTATGTAGGCTTAAAGTAAATAACTTATCTGATCACTGAAACAAATCATCTGATCAGCCGCTGCAGCGGCAGCTGCAGAAGGACGGGGAGAGGACACGAAGACATGTCCAGGTCTGGCTGCGCGAGAAATGAGAGGAAGAAAGAAAAGGAGGCAGACGAATTACATGTTTTTTTAACTTTAATCCTGTGTGTCTATTTACTAGATATTTAATTTAATTTAATGCGGTTTCAGCTGTGTTGATTCGGTCAGGTTGTGTGTCCAAACGCGTGCCAAACGCGCTCATCAGATGAGATATAGATCAGAATATATCTGTATAGGTCTAAATGTATGTGCTGACTCAGATTATTAGTTGTTGATTATTTATGGCACTGTAATGTGCCTGACACTGTGGAAACCTGCTGGTGAGGCATCAGTGATATATGCTGATACGCTGCCAGTCTACCAAAATACCACTAGACCAGCTGCACTTCGCCTGCGCTGAAAGCTGACCAGGTTTGAATCGGTGAGCTTTCAGCGCACTATATACGCCACCAGCGAGCACGAAAATGTCACTGCGGCAGCTGATTCTGTCGACACCTCCCTCTGCCACGCCACCACGCCTAGCTTGGCGGACCTCGGTGCGCCTCAGTTCATGAAAATACCAAACTGGCTGTAAGCCGGGCTTTGCCCGACGAAAATACCACTGTGCGGGGTCTGCCACCCTCCGCCGCCTCACCGGCGGACACAAAAATAGAGCCCATAGAGCTTAAACTGAAGAGAAATATATTTTGGAGTAAGTCAATTGTTCATGCAGGCTTTTTGGCGATTTGGTGGTCTGACTGCCTGAAGTTATAGAATTCATCCACTTATCTTCATCAGGATTAGAACAATGTTATAGGAGAGTTCTTTTGTTTGCAAGGCGAATATCTGCCTCTTAAAAAAGGCCATTAGGACATTTTTTTAAATAGAGTTTCTGACATAATCAGCTAATTTGTCAGCAGAAGTTTGAACTGTATAAACATCACACTCATAAGCACACACGTACATTCATCCTCATGCAAGAGAAGTAGGTAAAAACAAAACATACAGACTTGTAAGAATCCTCTTTAAAAGAGTAGGGAACTGTAGTGCACTGTAACTTTGTTTGAAATAATTCCCCTTATCTCGGTTATAAAAAAAAAAAAACTGTACTAAGAATTAAAGATTTAAAAGAAGACAGCTATCTATGACAGGTTAAATACAGTACACTCCATAGCAGTCTTATTAAAGCCCTATGCATTAAAGGACATCTAATGCTTTTATGCAAGGTGAAACAACCTTCTTCATTTCCTTATTTTGTGTGTTATTAAATTGCACAGGTTATTCTCAAATCTGCATCAAGTCATAACCATGTTTTATCTTTATAGTAATAAATAATAATAATAACAATAGCAATGATAGTGTAAAATAACAGACATAAGAGATAAAGAGATAAAACAATAAAACAATAAAGAAAAGCCTAAAAGGTTATCTAAGATAAGATTAAAAGTAAAAGTAAGTAATGGCATTAAAATGTTAACATAAGATCAAAGATGTAAAATAAAGAGAAGGGAATTAAAAGTAGCAGGATGTAAAAAGATAAGAGCAACATTGACAGAGAGACAAAATAAGATAAAAGACGCAATCACATAAAAGCAAGCCTATAAAAGTGAGTTTTAAAATTCACATTAAAGAAGCGACTGTCTTTGCACGCCTCATCTCCTCTGGTAGGTTGTTTTAAAGTCAAGGAGCTCTGATGGAGCAAGCTCTATCACCTTTAGTTTTGAGCCTCCACTTTGGAATGACCAGGAGGCCTTTGCAAGAGGATTTGAGGCTGCGAGTTGGCTCATAAGGTATTAAAAGCTCTGAAATGTAGCTTGGAGCAAGTCCTTTGAGTGCTTTAAAAGTAATCAATAAAATCAATTTTGAAACTGACAGGAAGCTGGTGAAGGGAGGCTAAAATTGGGATTGATGTTATGCCGTCTACTAAAACCAGTTGAAAGCCATAGAAAAATTGCTTATTCCCCCTGGACCTGTTGTAGCTGGAAAAAGCAAAACAAAACAAAACAAAAAAAAAACGTGTCTACTTTTAAGCCATCATGAGACAGAAAAATGTTTGTAGACTAAACTTTTGGAGCTTCTGTAGGTCTGAGGTCAAGTTGTTGTTTTTTTTTTTTTTTTCTTTTTTTTTTTTCTTTTTTTAATTTGACAATTTAATCTTTCTTTAGAGGGTGAGGAACATATTCTATTTTCAAACATAAAACAACATCTAATCCAGAGTGTGTGTCTGTTGTTTGGCAGTGCAACATGTAAAAACTGCAAAGTGTTGGCTGTAAATATCACTCACAGGTTCTGTCTATCCAGAACCATAGATTTTTTTTATCTCTGTCTTCAAAAACCCACATCACTTGAGTTTTGTTCTTAATATCCCCAAACGCTCTTTGAGTGCTGTTGTCACAGAGCAGGACTGAATAAGTGACAGGTGAGGTACATTGCCTCCCACTCACAGCACTCAGAGGGCCACAGAGACTGAAGTCCTTCTTCTCAGCAGTGAGAGGAGATGGAGGAGGAGGAGGAGGAGGAGAAGGGAGATGATGATGATGTTGTTGCTTATTAAAATGCTAGCACAGCAGTAGATCAGCCCTCCTCATCTTCGACCTCATGCTGTTACTGTTGCATCTCCAGAGGGCCTCAGCTTAATTGTTCCTGATGATGTTTTTCTCTGTAGTGATGAGTGGATGGCAGCACCCTCCGAGATCTGGCAGATTTACGTGCATTTCCTGGAGCGAGTGGATGTCAGCTGTGTGACTGGCCAGCGAAGCTGTCAGTCCCTGGTGTTGAGGGGGAAGCAGGCTGTCCGCAAGGTCAAATGTTTCTCTTCACACCCCCAGGAGATTGAGGTACGCATCTTTAAAAGTCACTCACCAGGAAAGATAGATTTATTGTTATAAATTATCCTGTATCTTTTTTACCTATCAGACCTATCATATTGGTGACATTAGATAGTCTGCGATGTGAGGACATGTTTTTTCCCCCAAAAAACACATGATCCTGTGTAAGGTACAACCACAGGAAAATGTAATCCACCCTTTTTCTTTCATTTTTTTCACTTAAGACAGCAAAGAACTGATTATGTGATGGTTCTACAGATTATTTGTCTAGATATGGTGTGTGTTCAGGGTAATTTTACTCACCTCTGTCCTGTTGGAAAATGGATGGGGGCTATCCCCATTTGAAAATGTAAATATTGAACATCAATATTCACAAAATCCTGAAATCCTATTGTGTGAGGGGGAACCCCCAAGGAGGGATGCGTACATGCTCTTAAGAGCCAAATGGAAGCCAGTGGGATAGCAAGCTGACTAAAGATGTGGACAACAGCAAATAGGAAGCTTAAACTATTGTCTTCATACATACAGGACCAACTTGTTGATTTATGGATACAGTTTGCTTGTTTGTACAACATGTTTTTAGACACATCACAATTGAGCAGACAAGGACAAGAGTTGATCAGAAGTTGTCTTCCTTATTAGTGGTGTATCAGTGTAGCTAATCAGGTGGTTAAGCAACATATTAAGCACTCATATCACTGGTTAAATCAAATGTGAGGCGTGCTGTTTCCTTTCGGTGTGACTATGGTTCCAATTGTTCCTTCTCATCTTTAAAAGGATCTTTTCTTTCCGAGTTAAATGTACTGACATATCAAAGCAACAAAAAAGAGGGTAAACACTGAATCAACACAGCTCAGAAAATGTGTAGATGTTTTATGTCTCCCTTTTTTAGCTGTTTTCAAAGATGTTGGAAAGATCTCCAAAAGATGTTGTTGTAATTCTTTTTCACAGCAGTATTCCATAAAACAGAGACAGTGCTGTGTGCCATAACCTCAGGCTGAAATTGAACTCATTACCAAGAATATATAATGTTCTTTTCATGTCTTTTTATTTGATTTCATTAGGTTCCCCCCTGACTTCCTGCAATCATGTTGGATAATGTTGCGACACAATTACACAATAACCCTAACCCTGTGCACCGTGAACACACAGACATATGTTCCAGGAGCGTCAGATTGCCCTTTTTATTTTTAAAAAAAGGTCATTTCTTATTCATGACCAGACCCAAGAGGGGAGAGACTTTCACAATGCTTCACAGTTGGAGCTGCAATAAAGGGCCTTGAATATTACTGTCTCAGATTCCAGAAACAAGAAAATGTCTGATGGACTGTCACCATGTCAAAGCCAGCATGGGTGCAATAGGTGCACACACTGACACCCAAACCAGCTAAACCTATCTGTCATGAAAAAGGGCACTGCTTGAAAGCACAACAGATTTTTTCTTTCTTTCTTTCTTTCTTTCTTTCTTTCTTTCTTTCTTTCTTTCTTTCTTTTTTGAAAGATTTCACTGTAAGCATCAGCTGCTGCTTTGATCTGACTCTCAGCAGGTTAGCTCACTGTGGAATGCATCGGAGGAGTCTTATAAAACAGGATAAAGCTCACTGCCAGAGAATAGCTTTTGCTTTTCTTCACAGATTGAAAAGGAGCTGCACAGTAAATCTCATTCGCACATCCTTCTGTCTCTCTGTCACTTTCAGCCTCGACTTTCTCCCATTTCATTGTCTGCCCCCTCTCTTTGCTTTTTCACCATACCTCATTCACCCATTCCCTCACCCACTCTCTTCTGTAATCTGTACACCTCATTTTTTCTCCTCTGACTCTAACCACCTTTTTCCATTAATTCTGTCCTTTTTACACCTTCTTTTTACCTCTAATAAAATGCCTTTTCTCTCCCAAACTGTGTTGAATTCTTTGTGTCACTTGCTCAATGCCTCTATTTCTCTCTATTGTCTCTTTTTCATTCCATCTAGTAAACAACATCTTCACACCCTATTGCCAAACTCAATCAATTTACCTCCATCTTCCATTCCTTCTGTTTAGGTGGACCCAGACAGTGTTTTTCTTTTGCCTCCTGCGGCAGTTCAGGAGCTGCAGTTGAAGGTTCAGCCATGGAAAGCAGGCAGTCGTTTCTTTTATGTGAATGCGGTGGATGTGGAACAGCGGCAGATAATCACAGCCTGGCTTCTCTGCCTCAATATCCATCGGCCTGTTCTGTCCAAGGTTTGAGTGGTTTGTAGTTTTGTTCTAAAAACTGACAATGTGTCTTGATATTATCACTTGAATTCCAAGATAAGCTTGCTCCTTACCTCTCACACAGCAAATAGTTTGGCCATCATTGCAATTGCAACCATGGTTTTTGACACAACACTCACTGCAACACAAATGTTGCCTTTCTGGTGGACAGGGGTGTGATGGACAGCTCCTTCAAAGGTCTTTCTATCTTAAAGCTATTGGTGACTCAGTCCCATTTAGTGCCTATTGAACCACACTGGTGATTTCCTGGGTCAGCTGAACATTCCTAACCCTCATATGGCAACTGTCAGTCAAAGGCTTAGCATAGCTGTATCCTTGCTTACACTGATCAATACCCTCTGCAACTGCCGTTCTACTTCCCAAATAAACCACTAGTGTTAAAGGTTATGGATACATCACAGACAGCTGTCCTAATTATTATTACTCTTTATTATTTTGCATGCAATCCACTGTGTGTGTGTGTGTGTGTGTGTGTGTGTGTGTGTGTGTGTGTGTGTGTGTGTGTGTGTGTGTGTGTGTGTGGGGGGGGGGCTATCAGTGTTAACTATAAAACTTGATCCTTTCTGAGATCAATTTAGTGTCTTTCTTGGAATTGGGATTCTGGATAGAGCTGGAAACAGAGAAGGAAAAGTGGGAAAGATGCCAAAGGGCTAAGGGTGGGAGTTGAACTGGCCACTTCAGGGATAATCCCAATCATTCAAACATATATACTCTGATACACTGTTGTTAAGAGAAACAAGGAAATATAACAAAGTATTTTGGACCAAGCACTCATGTCATTATGTTATAGCTTGTATGAAGCATGTCATAGTGATGGCCAGACAAGCCAGTAAGTAACAACGTGTCATCATCATGTAGGCAAAGGTCCCAAACAGGCTGAAAGCTCCAGCCTGACACTCCTGTTTCGAACTGAAACTCTGCAAAGACATATCAAATACTGGAACCATTGAAAAACCCTCACTCATTTTAAATGTGCTGCTAGCAACAAGTTTCAAAGACGTCGAGACAGGGGCATTGTTACCATCCTATTTGAACAAAACTCTGTAAATGTTAAAGAACATAGAGACTGGTTTGTGGAGATTGACTGTGAAATGTTGTTTGTACCTGATAGAAGATTTCAGCTGCTCAACAGTTTGGTGTCTCATTGTCATATTTTTTGATTTATGATGCACCAAAAATGTTCAATAGGAGACTAGCTAGAACTGCTGGCAGGCCAATTCAGAACCTGGACACCTCTTTAATGGAGCCATGCTCATGTAATATCAGTAGACAATGGTTTGACATTGTGTTGCTGAAATATGCAGATCTCCCTGAAAAACCCATTGTCTGGATGGCAGCATATGTTGCTCCAAAACCTGTGAGTATTGTTTAGCATTATAGGTGCTTTCACAGATGTGTAACACGTCCTCATACCATCACAGGTGCTGACTTTTCAACTGCGTGTTGATCACAACCTGGGTGATCCCTCTATTCATTGGAGCAGAAAACTGAACAGGATTTCCAAAAAAGAATGTCAAACTTTGTCACAGTTTTCCTCTCTGTGTCAGATTAGCTCAGGCTCAAAGACTTTGCAGGCATGCCTGGATCATGTTGTGTATGTCTTCTTCTTGACATAGCACAGTTTTGGCCTGCATTGTGAATGCAGCAGTTAATTGTGCTCATAGACAGTGTTTTTTTTAATTGACTCTGAGCCTATGCAGTGGTTTGCAGTCATGTCTGAGGGCCTAAAGATTGTGGCTATAATTCCATCTTGTCTTTTCCCTTTTTTATTTATTTATTTATTTATTTTTGATCTCCTGAATCTGTAAATTACATTAATCACTGACGATGATGAAACACCCTAATTCCTTGTGGTTTTACCCCAAGGACATTTTTCTAAAAATGTGGAACCATTTGCTAATGCTTATTTTCTACCCAATGATGTAACTAACCTGCTGCTAATCAACCCTACTTAGAAAAGTTCCTTTAGGTTTTTTCTTTTTTATTTGGGTAATACACTATATATACACTACAATATAAATGTACACACACACACACACACACACACACACACACACACACACACACACACACACACATATATACATATATATATATACAGTATATATATATATATATATATATATATATATATATATACATATGTTATGATATGTTGTGACTGTCCCCACCTTTGAAATGTGTTGCTGGCATCAAACTTAAGCTGCACATAAATGATTTTTAAAATTAAACATTTTTTCAGTTTTACCATTTCATATGTTATCTTTGCTCTACATGGGGTTTGAATGATTTTCAAAACATGGAGTTACATTCAGACTATTATCAGCATCATACACAGTATGTCGTATTTTGGGGGATTGGGGTTATTTTTTCAGGGAAGTTAAAATGTTACTCCAACAAATGTTCCGATGAAGAGTCATTTGTAATGGGGGCATTACCTTTAAAACCCCACAGTGTACTGGCGGCACATTGGTATAGTGAAGATCTGGATATGACCTCACAATTCAGCATCTCTTGTTACCACACTCACTGTCTGGGTGTATGTGCTGTGTCTGAACAGGCATTTGAAGTGTGTGTCCCAGTTGGTGGCGGGCGTGGCAGCTCCAGGAAAATTACCTACAACAACCCCTACACCCGCAGCCACACATTTCTACTGCGCTCTGATCATCCAGATCTGCTCCAGTTCAAAGAGGATCAGTTCCAGGTGAGATAAGGCAGGAAGTCATGCAGTCCTCTTTCTCTCAGAAAATCAATACTTTGAATAACACAGAAGGGAACATTTCTCCTTGAATACACTTCTTATTTGTTGTTGAAGGAAATCAAGACCAGCATCAGTACAAGTAGTTTTTTAAGGATTAATGCTACCATGTGATGTTATTAATCTGTGAATCACAAGCATTAGCTGAAACGAAGAACAGAGTAATAAATGGTGCAAATCAGTCCTTTAGACCCTTTTCAATATGGTTTTAGATTCAATCATGGAAATGACCATGTATATATATATATATATATATATATATAGACTCAAAAAAGACTCAAAAAAGTTTCTACATCCTGATAGATACCCCATAGCCCTTTTTTTCATTATTTGACACTTTGTAAAATACATTCCCTTTTATCTTTTTTTTTTTTTTTTTCATCCTGGAAATTAAAGCATCTTCTAACTTTTTACAAACATCGCTATTCAAGCTCCAAGAATAGTCCAAGCTATTCTTGGACAATTCCCTACTATCTAAGACTGTGTCACATCCTGTATGCAGTATGCTTCAATCATGCAACAGAATAAACAACAGAGTGTTTATTATTATTACTGTGTGTAGAAAAGCTACACTGGTCATGACTTTTCTTTTGACTCACTGAGAATAAGTGTGACACCCTTTAAGCCTTTTTTAGTAAGACGCTTATTGATGGGGTGGGGTTGGTAATCTGATTTCGATACACTTTTTGTTATTCTGGTTTAAATTATTTTTATGTTCCAATGGCAATCAGTACATGATGTGTTCTTAAAAAAGAGCGAAACATAGCCCCAAGCTACAGCAGGAGTAAACCCGGAAAAACACCAACCAACCACATCATGTGGGTCCCACATTTTTAAACCAGTCAAATCTTGTGCTCGCCTCCTGTGGTTACATGTCATTGGCGTGCATTGGCCCTGAATTAATGTGCATAGACGAGCTGAGAGGGATATAGCTATGCTGGAGAATGGCAGAGAAACTACTTATACCCAAATTAATGGTGATGGCTCCTCCTGCAAAAAAGAGCAAGAAAAGAAAGACAGAGGCAGAGAAGGCCAAAGCAAGATAGAGTTTGGAGAAAACAAGGGCGAAAACAAAAGTCAACATCAGGACAGCTTTTCAGTGATGGAGAGAACTGAAAGAGGTCAAGGCCTTTAGTGATACCATGGTCACTCATTTATTGTTGGAAAGGTACGTTGAGAGTTTGTTTCAGGGTAATTAAGAATTTAGCCATGTTGCTAGTTATGTGGTCATTCCGATGCTAACGTTACCTTCGTTGTCTCTGCCGTGCGAAGACTTCACAATCTTAAGTTTTGAGTCTGTGGTTTTGAATCATCAGACAGCAGCGCTCATGCATGTGAGGGGGGACATTGTTTTAGAGGAGCTCCAAGGGGAGGAGGGAGAGGCTAGATGAAGTCCGGAGGAGATGCTACATTCAAATTCATGCTAGTTTGCTGTGATTACCAACCCTACCGTTAATAATATGAGTGGAAATATTCAATTTATTCACCTGGATAAAAGTACTGAAAACTTGTGATACTAAAAGCATAAGCAGGTTATACTAAAACATTTGCATCAATTACTGTTATCATATGTAATCATCTGTATGTCAGAACATAAATTGAATTAAAATACCAATTCTGAGAATCAATATAAAGAGGTTTGAAAAGTTCCTGATGTTTTTACTCATACCCTCTGAAAACCAATGCTCAGTGTTGCAAAGACAAGTGGGTTATTGAATGTGGAGTGCCCCCTGTAGGTCTCAATGCCAGTGGTCTTTTAAACTGTGACAAAGGAATAGTGGTGATGTGGTTCAGCCGGGAGACTATGAGGTCGCAATAGAAAATACAATCCCAAAAACTGCATTAGTTCAGCAATGTCACTCACTGACATTTTCGCTTGGTATCAGCCTCAGGATCAGTTTTGGTTCCCTCTCAGCTAAAATCATGATTTGGCTATGCTGCATCACCACTGACTTTGCAAATCCCCTTGTTGCACTATACAGACTGACATTGTTAAACTTTATGGGAAAAGTTTCCACTAATAGAAGTATTAGTGGGAAAATAAACTACAGGTGTCAACTGTGACAGAAGAGAAGGAATGTTTATGACTTTTCTGTCATCTTGACGGGATAGAGAGAAAAAGACACTGTTTCCTAACCTCACATGTTGACTGCTTCTCACTCAGCTGTTGGACAAGTGAATGACTTTCTCGTTAGCCTACAAAAAGAAACGAGGGAAAACACCAAAGTCATTACTCCCCTTGTTTTATTATGCCTTCAACCTCAATGTCTGAAATAGCTGACTCTCTCACAGACTACAGGAACAGAAGCTACAGTTGTCATTGCATTTCATTTGCTAAGGTAGATAAAATGGAAAAAACAAATGGAGGGCCAGCTTTTTAAATGAACAAATAAATGAATGAGATGCAATGGGAGTCTGCTTTCACATAAACTATTTAAGACTCTCCCTACTGCTGTCCAGCAGAGACTGCATCAATAAGACAAAAGAAGCTGGAGAGAGTGAAAAATAGCCCTTTGTGTTTTTCATCTTGTCAGCAAGGCTGCAGGTGTCTTATAAAGTATTTACCATGCCCACAGCATTAAGCAAATGTGTAGACACTTTAGTCTTTTTTAAAGTCACTTCCTTGCCGTGATAAAATCAGCTGTCAGGGGGTAGCAAGGTATATTGCTGTTTTTTGGGAGGAAACTACATCATAAATCCCCTAAAGTGACCCACTGCCGGCTTTCACAATACATTTGTTTAAATCACTGAAATAAACTGTGGATGACAAAAAAAGTGGAATGAGTGTCAAGTGAGTGGTTCAGTTTATATCCAGAAGGTTACAAAAGGAATAAGTCCAATTTAAGTTATGATTACTGTAAGGCTTTAAGATTCTTCTCATTATATAATTCAGCAGAGTTCAAACAAATGACAGCAATGTCTTCACTTTGCTTTTTATCTATTGATTTTTTTCACATTTTTTCTCCAAATACTTCATATAAAATACTCACTTAAATATATCAAGCTTAAGCTTAAAAGCTGAAAACTTGAATTGCCAACCTATTGGCGCAAAAACATTGTGCTGCTTTATTATCAGCACATTCTGTATAATTGGGATGCTGAAAAAAAAACAACCTCTTCCAGCATGATTAATGACCTACAGCACGTGTACACCACATTTTTGAGTCATGTTTCTGGGAGCCTCTTTGTTTTCATAGGTCAGCTTGGCTTTGGCCCAAGACTTTTTATGAGCTCTGCACAGCAAGTTCAATTTACTCCATAAAGACAGACTATTCTGAGCTTACAGTTGTAGGTTTGCTGTGCCTAATTTAAGCATTAACACAAACAAATATGCCTTTCTTTTTTTCTAATGTAACTTAAAGAGGAGGGTAAAGTGCATTTTTTCAGACTCTGTATTTCCTCTCTGATCCCTCTCTAAAGAGGACATGAAACACACCACATTGGCATCCTCAGGTGGTAAAAAAATCAATTAGGAGAGAGTGAAATATTTTTTTGTGTAAAAAATCAGCTGTTTAATAGAAAAAACGCTTTCAAGAGTGTATTCACGACATGCGCACTGCACCATTTTGAGTTTACTACAGTTGCAACGTCAAGGGTTGTGTAGGAACAGAGCGGTGAAATAGTAATTAGTGTACGTGAAAATATAAAACATCCTAAACTCTGTCCACCACACATCCGAGCAGAGACATAATTGATCAGACCTTCAGGAAATATTTCTTACCTTCACTCTGGAGTCTAAAACATTCAGCATTATCAGTCATCCAGCTCCAGTAGTTTAATAATCCACCGTTATTATTTACATTCCGTTTCTCGCAGTCAGCGCGTTTTATCCATTTGCATTGTGTAAAAAAAGTTTTAGCTCGCTTTAGCTTCAGGTGTCTTGATAGAGACTGACAGCAGGAGCATCTCTGGACTTGTTCCTGAGTCCTGACCACAGGTCCAGACAGGCCGTGAGTGACTCACCACGTCGGAACCAAGACGCGGTCCGTGTCCCAGTGGAAGAAGACCAGGAAATAAACGACTTAGCCGGCCGACCAGAAACAGCGCTAAAAACTTTATTCTTTCACGCGAATGGATGAGACACTGACCGCGAAGTTGTTTTTCCCTGTTTGTTGCTCAGTTTGCGATCATTGTTGTTTTTGTTACCGGGGTGCTGAGAAACGCATGTCCTCCGAGAATTGCATGCACCTCACAAAACGCGCACTGCTCATAGTAGAGTGGTCCACAGAAATGTACAATTTAAAACCCCTATAATTCTTATTTGTTGGGCTAAACAGTGATGAGTAATGTAAAGTGATTCTCAGTGGACAGGCGTTTCTCGGCTCAACTTCGGTAGCGCCAGCGACTCACTCCATGTGCAGGACATGTGCAGGGGTGGGTTTCCTCCTCTCTGATTTTGATTGACAGCTGGCAGGGTAGTCTGATTGGCAACTGAGTAAAGAACGAAGGTGATTGGTGGATCGCTGCAAAGCACATGTGGAGTCACATGGAGTGTATCTCAGTCAGCTACCCTTGAAATTAACTGAGTTCATTCACCTCCAACATCGCAGGCTCTGCGATGTGACTATTGCACACACGTACATCGCGATGACGATGCTCAAACGATATATCGTGCAGCCCTATGATAAGGAATTAAGTGAACAGCAGTCAGGTAGGCAAGGCAACGTAATCCCTCTCTGCTTTTGGGTTACCCATTGTACGATGGAGTATTAGTGCCACCACGGACTCTATGGTAAACTTTACTTTATGCTGCTCCAGCTGCTCGGAGCCGCGCCGCTGGCGCTGACGCAGAGAGCAGAGCAGCAGCCGTGCAGACAGGACAGACACAGACCCGCTGTCTGCCCCTGCTGCTCTGTTGTTTCCACCAAACATCCATGTATAATATTTCCACCATATGATATATGCATGGACTTTCTGCTGCTGCTGACTGGAGCGGAGCAGAGACGCTGTGCGCATTTTGCGCACAGAGCATTGCGCTACTGTCCCCTGGCTGTGCTCCATTCATTCATTCATTCATTCATGCTTCATTGAAAGATAGTAAAATCTTCCTCACTGCATTCTGTTGTCATGCCAATCCATCTCAATATCCCCGAAATGTCACCAAGATGATAAGACATTTGCGCCTATGTTGTCAAAACAGTCATAAGCTCATATGCTGCAGCTCAGTCTCCAATACTCCGTCATACCATTGTCCTGCTTGTGTGATTCCTTTTGTTTGACTTTATATGAAATTACCGTAATTACCATGTTACAAATTGTGGCAGACTACAAATTGAGGGAGGCTTTTAATAGGAAAAACAGCCATATAGACAAAGACACAGGCTGTGACACAGGCTTCTAGATGCTGTTACTGAGGAGGAAGTGGAGCAATTATTTCTCAGGCTCCCATCATCACCACCACTCTGCCAAACATATCAAAATCATTTGTTCGTTTGTTGTTTGCACATTAAATTTGATTTAATTCAGTCAGATTTTGTCTGTCTGGTCTTGGGGTGGGGGGGCTTGATTTTAGACTTGAGACTTGATTTTAGTTAGGCGGGCCCCTTGGCATATTTTTGCCTAGGGCCCCATGGAGGTCTGAACCGGCTCTGATGCTGACTGTCTTAGACACCAGAGTGAAGGTAAGACTTTCCCTCCGTCATTTTATGTCAGATCTCCGTTAGACAGTGGAGACTCTGGTGATTAAGTTTATTACACTGAATACCGATGTTTACATCTGATCGCTGCTGCTGCTGCTGCATGCATATGTGAGCTGCAGAGAATCACCAGCCGTTTCAGTGGCAAATGATGAAAATGCAACGTTTTTTTATTTCTTACGTTGTAAAATTGGTTGGAGCAGCCTGGCCGAAAATAAAAATACCCCTCCTCTAGTGAGTTTACTCGTCTTTGGCTCTCATTCACCATTTCAGCCATCCTAATCTGCTCTTATTCAATCAATCTCAATTCAGTCAATACACAGGCTACACAACTGATGGCGTCACACGAAGTGGCACTGCTTTACAGTTCCCTGCAGTGTCGCTAAAGTGGAACTTCTGTCATAGTTTCCTAGAAATGTATTACATTTTGAGAGTCATGAATATAGTGATTTGTGAAGTCGAGAGGCATTCTTAAAAAAAATGATATCTTGTTCAGATATCTACTTCAGATGAACCAGTAAGGAGAGACTACAATGACGCAGGCATATTAGTCAGTCTTGTGTTTTCTTGCAGGATCCCATTTTGAGCAGTTTACACCTATTTTCTAAGATTATGACAAGGCGGTTCATGTCTTCCATGATTGGCACTTGATACAGCCTAAGGGCGTTCAGGGATTGCGTAGCTCCCCCGGGGGGATACGCTGTTTAAGCCGAGTGTCATCACAGTGACTCTCGGCGACTGCGCGGCCGAATGCGCACAACGCTACTGCGCAACGCTGGTTTCAGGAAATGAAGAAAAATCCCGGAAATATCGAGAGCCTTTTGGCTTCAAATCCGTATACAGGCGGTAGGCGGAACCAAGTTGTCCATAGTATATACAGTTTATGGTAAGAATAAATACTTGCAAAT
Organism: Xyrichtys novacula; assembly: GCA_962446985.1. Classification (NCBI taxonomy): domain Eukaryota; kingdom Metazoa; phylum Chordata; class Actinopteri; order Labriformes; family Labridae; genus Xyrichtys; species Xyrichtys novacula. The sequence continues at coordinate 30,620,845 of OY660867.1, forward strand.
TCTTGAACAGAACAAACCTGTTGGCATATTTACCATCTGAACCATTGAAACCATTTGAAACTGAATAGTGAATGTAAAAATGAGAAAATAAGAAGGCATAATGTTCAGATACTTTACACTTTCAATTGTGATGATTTTATAAAAAGAAGATCTTGATGATCTCTCTGTGAATTTAGCTGGTGCAGAAACATATTCTTGTTCCAATTCACTGTTGTTTTGAGATGAGTCTGAATTATATTTGTTGTGTTCACTCAGATCAGCGGGGGAGAGAGTTACACCATTGGACTACGATTTGCTCCAAGTCAGAGTCCCGGTTCAGTAGAAATACTGGTGTACGTGAACAACCTGGAGGAGAAGACAGAGGAGACATTCTGTGTGAAGGTCAACTACTCATGAAGTGATGCTGCTCATTTCAAACAGCCAGTACACACCGCCTCTTGAAAAACCCAACTTCTCTGTCTTCGTAAACTATTTTCAGTGTAAAATGAACTCAAATGTGTACAAATGAGCTCTAATTCTTCTGCTGTGTCATTTTTTATAAGATCAGATGTCAGACAGAATAAATGCTTTTTTGTTGCCTAAGCTTTTAGAGGAAATTTCAAGTCTTTTGTACAAGCTCCGTTTTGTATGAATGAATGAGAAGCTTTGAGTCTGCTGGGCTTCCCTGAAATAAGGTCACATCTCAAGAATCAAACAATGATTTCAAAATAAGCAGGAAAATCAGCCAGCTCTGAAAAGCTTAAAAGACACATCCTGACACAAGCTACACACAGAAGCAAGGCAGGATTCCCGATTCTCATGAATAGTAGTGGAAAAACAAGGAACAAAAGAACTATGAATATTGTCTGGAGATAATCTTCTTTTTTTTTAAAGCAGCAAAGTTGCAGAAAAGCAGCAACATCAGTGTCAAGGCTAAATCCCAATCGTCATCTGTCCTCTTCTAAAATGTCAGCAGGTAGGCCGAGGGTGAAAGCAATTACATTTTATCGACTTTAATTACCCAGCACACCCACTTGAATGCCACTTGATGGCTGAGTTTTGGTCTAAGACCTGTTTGGGGTCTGCACTCAGGGTCCCCTTGCATCCCGAACAGCTTATCCTCTTCACCAGCATTATTAGAAACAGTGCCGTAATGAGGTACGTCTCAGCAGCGAAGGACATATCTTTCTAGATCGCCCTCATTAACACCAGCACCCTTTTAAACCCCTCCATCCTTCGCTTGCTGCTTGCCCTGCCGTGCATCTCACTGTCTGAGACACAGAGAGAGGGAGAGAAAGAGAAGGCCATGCACATTGGGTTATATAACACCGAGTTACATAAGCCCCCTCCAGCCCCCCCACCATCGCCTCTCTCTCATTAGAATGCAGGCTGCAAAATAAGCTTCACTACAGCAGCAAAGGCTAATAAAAAGATCGCATCCAAGCTCTTGCACCTCATGTAACATCATGGCTTTACACCAAAGCCTCATTGTCTTCTCTTCTTATGTTAACATATTAACAGCTTACAGAGATACTTGTTTGAACTGTATTCATTCAATTTGTTTCCTACAGCTTCAGACCTTCTCGTTCTTTTAGAAGAAAGGTACTCAGTGACACTTGAGCTTGTGGGATAAGTTTACATCTTCCTCTGTTTATTCAGGAGAATCACGTGCTGTATGAATGAGGAAACATTAAGTGGCTGCTGCTACCTTTCTGCTTTTTATTATACAGGCCCATAAGTACACTATTATGTTACACTAATATTGTGTAACAAGTAGAGGGAAATATAACTCCTCCTGTAATGTTGTAATGAGACTGCAGAAGTTTTAGTCTGCCAAATTGGGTGTTTTTTTTTTTTTTTTTTTTCAAGTTTAAGGCTATGAGCATGAAAAGTCTCAAAATACTTCTAATTACATGGTTGAGCCTGTTTGGAATAAAGTAACAAACAAATAGGGATATTTTGATCCCAATCTAACATCAGAGGGAAGTCGATCTGGGCAATTTTTAAATAATCAGTGATCATCAATTTCAGCAGATCATCTCACTGGATCACTTACCTCGACTGCCACTAAGCATGATTAATGGCAGAATGCAAGCACACCAGTAGCTTATTGTAGGCGAGCATTCTTTGGTTAGTCTAATGTCTGCAAGAAAATGATCATCAGAACATCAATACCGAACCCCAGTTTAATTTTTATTGTATGGACACACATGTACAGCCAACAACAACTGAGGCTTATTGTAACTCTCCAGGGATACATAGTTCCAAAAGGTGACAGCAAATAACACAGAACTGTCTGTGACATTAGCATTAGCAACTTGTGACCAAAAAGGTTTGCTGTGTACAAATATTTCAATCCAAAAGTGAAGACAATACAGTGGACACTTGCAATTTGTGCAATGTGATCATTTGGCAATTCAACAGCAGTACAGCGTTCATTAAAACCATTTTGACATTACTTGTTAAAACCAAACGTGCTACAGAATACACTACAGCATCAGAAGAAAGGCTGCTGTGCTGAAGCAACAAACTCTGGACTGTGAAACAAAGACCAAGATCCTCAGGAGTGCAGTGACCAAGAAGATTACAGATACGGTGTCGAGAAGGATCATGGACGACCAGCTTCAGTAGAATATTCAGGTTTTTGCTGGCTTTGGATCCAGGACAATTCCTACTGTCCCACTGTACAAAAATGTTGGTAAAATCTTACAAGGTGATTCAGAACATAATGTGGCTGATCTCAAATCATCAACCACAGACTTCTCTGGAGGTCCCTGTACACCATCATGCTATAGGTCCCTCTGTCCATCTCTCTCTTTCGTTATCTCTCTCTATCCCTCTCTAAACCCAGCTCGGTCTCAGCAGATGATTGTCTTACATGAGTCTGGTTCTGCTCCAGATTTCTGCCTGTTAAAGTTTTTTTTTTCCTTTTGAAGGGAGGGAGTTTGATCTTACAAGATGGGGCTCAGTTAAGCCAATTTTTGGTTTGAGCAGCTCTTTTGTTAAGCATCTTGAGAAAACACTTGTAAATGTGCTATTAAAATAAACTTTGAATTAATGGTGATATTTTGCTGGGCCTCACTGCATACTAGTTTTAACCCACCACTTTTGAGTTTCAGATGACCCAGTTCAGCTGATATTACAAGCTGGTTAGTGAGGATGGAAAACAGCAATAAAAAAGGGGGAAAAGTTGAACTGCAGAGTTCATGCCCATGTCTAGCAGTACCACCATTGTGAGTCTGGCACTATCTCCTGAGAGTCTCTTTCACATCAGCTTTGTCTCAGGTCTATGCATGCTTGCAGTATTAAATACACACTAGTTTCGTAGGTCGCATATGGGACCGCATGTACAAACGGTTGAATGTGTTGTCCTAAATTGCTAGCTGGACTACATTAAATGGAATAACCTGGAGACATTTTTTTGATCAATGTGGATATCCCTAACAACAATTAGTCTTTATTAAATCAAGCTCTTAACACTGACCACCTAGTCCCACCTTTTTATCATTATTATTATTATTATTATTATTATTATTATTATTATTACTATTTGTCTAGTTTATTGTGTCAATCTCACTCTGATATACAAATAGAGATGTTTTCTTTACATTAACAACATGATATTCCTCCATGTTGTTATTTTCATGCGGTATAGTGTTGTCATCCAACCTGCACAGCTGGATCAATAACAATGCATTATGTTGCTTTCCAGTTTATGTCTACTTTTGTGGGGCCATTCATTGAGTTTGAGGTAAGTAATAAAAGGCAGTAATTCTTCATTCAACACTGGCAACAATGGCATGGCCTACAATGCTTGAGGGCAGTCATTTATCAGCTGATTAAGGCCTGATGTTCTTTGATTCGGAAACAGATATATGGGAAGAAGGCAAATGCTGTCATGCAGTCAAAAGCATCTTAGGTGGTCAGAAGACTGGAAAGGACCTACAGAGCCCCGGTCAGCTCTGCATTGTCTATGAATGATGCTTAGATCTACATAGCTCTTGGAGGCTTCCCTTCATTCTGCCCATCAAGGTCTGATTTTTTTAAATCATTTTTTTATTCTATTTTTTTTCTCAGCTGTGGTGACTCCTTCTGTTTGAACCAATGAACAAATCTAAAACCTGGGCATTGATTCAGAAATCATGGACCAGGCTTAATCTCTCTTTCAGTTTTGGTGCACATATATCTACAGTATATGACCTCATTCTGTACAGAATGAGGTCTATGGATTTGGTATCTTAGATGTGCTTGATAGAATGCATTTATGCCAGTTAACCCAGGGTTGAGATTAAAATGACCAATAACTTCATGTCTATTGTGTTCAATTGATTTTAAGACAGGGTTGAATATTCAAAGCTATTTTACAAATTACAGCACCAAATCTTAAATATATATTTGATCACAGTCTTTACAGCATATTCCTGATGTCTATCAAGATGGAGATGGTGAGCAACTGTTGTGTTTTCACACTTCATGACGGTGTGTGGAGAACATCTTGAGCTGCCATCTATCCCCAATTTAGTCCAAAGAATCAGCATCTCTGTTAGGGCTGAGGTGCTGTTTTCTGTCGGAGCCCTACCATGTGACTCACTGTTGACTGATGAGGCAGGCAGGTATTGTGTGAAAAATCTTCTCTGTAGCAGTTTTTATATGTGCATCCTGGTTGGAGCAGCAGCCTTCAGAGTGAGCTGCTGCATGGTTGTTTTCACAGCAAGGGGCAGAGCTGCGCTGACACCTTATTAGCGCTGCCAGTCCAGTTGTTGTCGGTTCCTCCTGACGGAGCACAGACACCAGCCACAACAGCTCACATCGTCTGCTCACCTTGTTAGTGTGTTTAGACGGCTCATGTAGCTGCCCAGCTGAGAAGCTGCCTTGATATTTTGTGAGGTGGAAAGGGCACCTGTTGTTGCCCTGATTTTGAGTGAACCGCGCCTACCTGCTGGTGCATGTCTGTGTGTTTAACAGCCTTTTATGTGTGTACACTCCTCACTGAATCCATGTGAGTAGGTGCATGTCTATGAGAGGAAACAGCGACACAGGTATCAAAGAGGTTTGTAACTGAAAGAATATGCAACCTAGCAACCAGCCCTCCTCTTCATGTACACCGCTGGCCTAGTTTTGCAATCATACAGTGAGAGGGATTCTGTGTTTTTACAGCAATCCACTAAAAAAAAAAAAAAAAAAAAGGAAATGTCAAAACATGTTTGTGTCTCCTCATGCTTAACACTGTGATATCAGAGCTGATGTTTCAACAGCTGGTGACAGCCATACACAGGCTGGAGCATTATTGAACAGGGAGTGGTTCAAATGACAACATGCTCTAAAGGTTTCCACACTCTGGCCTGATCTCATCCTTTAAACTGTGAGATGGAACTACTGTTAAAAGCTTTCATATGGAAGAAAAATAGTGTCTTCTCAGACAATGAAAAGAATGTAGATTGAAAGCAGTTGTCTCATTGTATCTCGGGGAGAGAGAGATGGGTCAGATTAGATGTGAAGTACAAGAAAGAGCTATTAACAAATTGAAATTCAATTACCTCGTTACCCATCACAGCAGGACCTTCCCTCAACCATGACTGCCGAGCACCAAGGAAATGTGTTTGGGTGAGAGAGCATTACTGTTCCTCTCACTGCAGATACACCGGTTTGATGGCAGCTCACAGTAGGTGGCAGTCTTGCACACAAAGCAAATTTCAAGTTTTTCCAATAAACCACCCATCCTGCACAGCAAGAATAATGCTGGTAAAAGGTATAGCTATTATGGCTTCTATCTGACTAGAAATAATCATGTCACACCAATATCCTGGCCTGTAGAACTAATACTCTTTTCAAGACAGCTGTCAGGACTTCCTTTTATGTTTTCTAGTTTTCATGTTTAATTATTCATTTTTGCTCTGGTCACTTGTTAGTAACCAGTAACCAGAGCAAACTGTGATTTCACTTGGAAAATGACAAATTTAGTAGAAAAAACACCAATTTGCTGGTTGGAACAGAGTTCCCCCTGCGTTTCCTCCTCTTTCTTCCTGTTTTTCTTTTTTTTTTTTCTTTTTTTCTTTTGGTGTGTGTGTTTTTACAGACTGCAAAGTGGTTTGAGGATTAGTCTGGTTCGAAGTCAAAATTTCAGAAGCAACCGTATTACTCTGCAACTCAATTGTACAGGACACAGTCATATACATTTTCTGAGGTCATAAGGAACAAACACTCACATTTCTGGTGGGTTCACCACCACATACCAGCATGTGGCAAGTTTTACAAGTCTATTTAGCACAGCAAGTATGGATCTATAAACCCAAGGGATTTATTAAAATGGATGTAATGACATAGCAGTGAAAATATTGGTTCATTTTACTATGTGGCTGAAATGACAAAAAAAAAACTTGAAACAGTATGTTCATCATCATGTGCATCATTGGTGGGTAAGCCCAAACTTGTAAGCCCAAACTCCTTGTATAAATCTCAGTGGAGCTCTGCATCTTTACAGTGGACCACAGATACCGTTTAACCTTCTTACAGTCATTAACATAAGCTCATGTATTTATTTGTTAATTTTAAAAAATGGGGGTGGTAACAATTAGTAACATGTATACAATGTAAACAAAGCAGATGTAGCAGGGATGCTTGTAGGCCTGTATGAAAATCAGTTTACCAGTGAAATACATACATTGACAACACCTTACTGTCTCTTGTCTGCTTGACAAATTAAGTGTATATAGGTGTGCTACCAGCATTTTCCAGGCCTAGTATTGCCAGACCAATTCACCTTGCAGAATGGATCTGCAACTGTTCATTCTATTAATTCAGGGAGTCAATAGCAATGATTGCATACAAAAGTGCCTCTCAAAGGGATTTTGCAGACATGCAACTAATCAGATATGCAAATGAACAACAGCATGGAAAGAAACTCACCTCTCTCACCAATGGACACTATATGTGGAGTTTTTTTGTCTTCCTCTAATAAGATACATCATCTAGATCAGTTAAGCTGATTTATGGACCACCCAGCTGCATAAGCTGCCATACTGGATAATTTGAATATGCTAAAGCAGTGCTCCCCTGTATTCATCTTAAATTGGGTAGGGTTGTTATGTCTGCCACTGCTGTGGAAAATGTAAAGATTGGCAGCTGCTCAGGACCTGCATGCCAGTGAAAAGAATTATGAGCTGACGGATCTGCCAACGCCAGGCTAGCATTTACAAAGACTGGGTCCACTTGTTCAAACTACCCAGATCAGTAACTGTGTATTAATTGTATCAATATCTTCACTCAGCAAAAATAATTCATTTCCACAAGTATACAGGACTGTCTCAGAAAATTAGAATATTGTGATAAAGCTCTTTATTTTCTGTCATGCAATTAAAAAAACAAAAATGTCATACATTCTGGATTCACTACACATCAACTGAAATATTGGAAGCCTTTTATTATTTAAATATTGCTGATTATGACATACAGCTTAAGAAAACTCAAAAATCCTATCTCAAAAAATTAGAATATTTCCTCAGACCAAGTAAAAGAAAATGATTTATAAGAGCAAAACAAAATCAAACATTTGAAAATGTCAATTAATACACTCAGTACTTGGTTGGGAATCCTTTTGCACGGATTACTGCATCAATGCGGCGTGGCATGGAGGCAATCAGCCTGTGGCATTGCTGAGGTGTTATGGATGCCCAGGATGCTTCAATAGTGGCCTTGAGCTCATTTGCATTGTTGGGTCTGGTTTCTTTCAGCTTCTTCTTCACAATACCCCACAAATTCTCTATGGGGTTCAGGTCAGGGGAGTTGGCAGGCCAATCAAGGACAGTAATGCCATGGTCAGTACACCAGTTACTGGTGGTTTTGGCACTGTGGGCAGGTGCCAGATCATGCTGGAAAATGAAATTATCATCTCCATAGAGCTTTTCAGCAGACAGAAGCATGTAGTGCTCTAAAATCTCTTGGTACACAGCTGCATTGACTCTGGACTTGATGAAACACAGTGGACCAACACCAGCAGCTGACATGGCTCCCCCAAACCATCACTGACTGTGGGAACTTCACACTGGATTTCAAGCAACTTGGATTTTGCTCCTCTCCAGCCTTCCTCCAGACTCTGGTGCCTTGACTTCCAAATGAAATACAAAACTTTCATCTGAAAAGAGGACTTTGGACCACTCTGCAACTGTCCAGTGCTTCTTTTCCATAACCCAAGTCAGACGCTTCTTCCGTTGTCTTGAGTTCAGGAGTGGCTTGGATGGGAATACGGCTATTGTAGCCCATTTCCCGAACACGTCTGTGAACAGTGGCTTTTGATACCTGGACTCCAGCTTCAGTCCACTGTCTTTGAAGCTCCCCCAAATTCTGGAAGCTGCTCTTCTTCACAATGCTGTTAAGGCTGCGGTCCTCTCTCTTGGTTGTGCAGCGTTTCCTGCCACATTTCCCCCTTCCAACAGACTTTTTGTGAATGTGCTTTGAAACTGCACTCTGTGAACAGCCTGCTCTTTTAGAAATTTCTTTCTGTGTCTTACCCTCCTGATGGAGGGTGTCAATGATGGTCCTCTGGACAGCAGTCAGGTCAGCAGTCTTCCCCATACTTGTGATTTAGTTTACTGAACCAAGCTGAGTGTTTTTAAAGGCTCAGGAAACCCTTGCAGGTGTTTCAAGTTAATTAGGCGACTCAAGTGATTAGTTAAATAGCCTATTAGTATACTTTTTCATGATATTCTAATTTTTTGAGATAGGATATTTGAGTTTTCTTAAGCTGTATGCCATAATCAGCAATATTACAAAAATTAAAAGGCTTGCAATATTTCAGTTGATGTGTAATGAATCCAGAATGTATGACATTTTCATGTTTTTAGTTGCATTACAGAAAATAAAGGACTTTATCACAATATTCTAATTTTCTGAGACAGTCCTGTATCTACCAAGCGTGAAAATCCAGACTGAATCATTTTGTCGTCATTTCAATAAGAACAAGTCTTTATAGATGGTTATCAGGCTCAACCAGTTGACATCATTGGTGAGCATTTTTAAACTGCCATAAAAGCAAAAAAAAAACAAAAAAAAAAACTGATAGAACTATTTGGGACACATTGGTGATGTATTGTTAGATAAACATATTCAAAAGATATCAGAGCAATATACAACTGCTTCTCTAACAGGTCAAAGACAAGCAATTTTGGATGAGAGTTGCTGTCACTGGCACCCCACTGTGTGTTTTTGTTGTCGTTGTTTTTTTTTTCTTTTTTTCACTTTTATGTATATAACTTTTTTGTATAGGTCTAAGTTAACTTTTTATAATTATCTGTGCACTGTGTGAATGATGTGTATACTGATTCTTCTATGTTGGCGTTGCTATTTTTTTTGCTGCTGTTAACACTTGCAAATTACCGTGGGATGAATAAAGGTTTATCTCGCATGGCGTAAGTCAGGTCCGCCGTGCCGACAAGACATCCCAAGCACAATATGGTATTTTGGTGAGTGGTGCAGCCCAGCGTAAGTATCCTCCCTTCCTAACTCAGCTCCTCCCAGCAGCTTAAGTCGTAGCGAGGGAGGAGAGAGGGCGTGGAGTGGGTTTAACACAGCCGAGACCTGTATTGACCAATAACATCAGCTCCTCTCCCCGCCTTTAAATCCGCCACTGGCGAGGCGTATTACAATTTTCATGAAGTAGTCAAAGAGATCAAGAGATGTGTGAAGACAGTAATGCCACACAGTGGCGACAGAAGGCAGCCCCTCAACAAGTGTCACTATAAGCGCTGCATTGGGTGTTCTCCACACTGTCTCATATAAGCACAGATGGATTTGGTGTGTGTAATGTTGGACCCACTGGTAAGACAAACACCCTTTTCCACAAATAAAGACACTCACATAAAGTTGCATATATTTAAACCTCACATGACAAAGGTGGTGGTGTAGAAGTTGGCGTTGAGCCGATACTTGTGTTGACGGCACTTTGGCGACTCTGTGTGGCGGTGTTTGGTGACTCACTATGTGACAAGCGTGCACCACATCCCCGTGGCCGAGCAGCACGTCACCCCACATGACGAACCAGCAGCAGACGGAGGGATGCGAGCTGATCCCTGCTGGGCCACCGTCCTCGCGCGGGAGAATCTCATCGCCACAGTGTGAATGGGTAAGAAGTGAATACACAGTTCAATGAGCCGAATTAATTTATTTTCTCCACCAGACGCTCGAGGACATTTACGAGCCGGTCCAGCCGCTTGTTGATCCCCGCGATCCCCCTGATGATTTCTTCCTGCGATTGCAGGACCGCCTCCGTGAGGACCCTTCCACTGCGTCCGGGTGGTCCAGCGGAAGCGCAGCGGCTGGTGGACGCTCCACCGCTTGTCGGCGCGCTGGTGCTGGTGCTGGGGCCGGGGGCCGGGGTGGCCCGAATGCCGCTGGTCCTGGCCGACGACTCCGAGCCGGCGGACGGGCTGCCGCGGGCCGGGGTTCCGCAAGCCGGCGACACGGCCGACACATTGATTTCTGTGACACAATAAAAATATTGGTTCATTTCAATTCCTGCTTCTGTGTATCCGTTGCGTTTATATCTCTCTCCACGGTATCATAGGTAATGTAATCCAGTATTTAGAGGTCAGTTATGCACATTACAGTTGTTTATTGCATAAAAAGTTATCAAAAAATGAAGTTAAGGGCGAAGTATAAATCACGTCTAAAAATAGACTGAATCCCGACGTTGAAATGAAGTATAAACTTAGACTAGACGTCTAATATACATCTTTTGCTCAGTGGGATGGCAAAGCATGTGGACATTTGTGTGACACGCCACTTACCCTATAATAATAATCGCCACCACCCGCTGCTCAAACGGCGTGAGGGTCTCCTCCCCCGGAACCCCACCTGTCTGGCCGGTACTCCTCCGGAGGGCAGCTGTACGCCGCTTGACCTCCACCTTGAGGTCCGAGCACTTTTTTTTAATCCCCGCGGGGGTGCGTGTCTCGGAACCCACCGTGTTCACCCTCTCGGAAACTTTCTCCCACTCCAAGCGTTTTCGTTTTGCACTGACAGGCTGCCAAACAAAACACGCTGTCGCTCCTCCACCTCCGCCACCAGCACCTCCACCTCGCACGCCGTAAATTTAGTTTTTCTTGTCATTTTGTCTGCGTGCGAGGACAGGGAGACCCTATTTAAATAAATCTGCATATTTATAGGAGGGCGTAACGGGGGCGGGCCCGGTCACTCCGACATCTGCGCTGAATTCCAAGCTGATTGGGATTTATCAAGGAAACACACGTGGCTTTCGGCGCCCGCACACCTTGATACATACAGATTTTTTTCAGCGTGACGGACCTTGCGTGCGCTCGTTTCTAGTATGAGTCCCACGCAAGTGTTGATACATGAGGCCCCAGTTCAGCCGCCGCAGTAGCAGCTGCAGCGGGATGGGGAGAGGACACGGAGACGTGTCCAGGTCGAGCTGCGCGAGAAATAAGAGGAAGAGTAAGAACGAAAAGGAGGGAGACGAATTACATATCTTGTTAACTTCCTCATGTGTGTCTATTTACTAGATATTTAATTTAATTTAATGCGGTTTCAGCTGTGTTATTTGGTCAGGTTTTGTGTCCAAACGCATGCCAAATGCGCTTATTAGATCAGATATTGATCAGAATATATCGATATAGATCTAAATGTATGAGCTGACTCAGATTATTGGTTGTTGATTATTTTTTGCACTGAAATGTGCCTGACACTGTGGAAACTTGCCGGTGAGGCATCGGTGACGTATGCCGATACGCTGCCAGTCTACTGAAATACCACTAGGCCAGCTGCGCTCCGCCTGCTCTGAAAGCTGACCAGGGGCCTTATGTATCAATACTTGCGTGGAACTCATACCAGAAACGAGTGCACGCAAGGTCCGTCACGCTGAAAAAAATCCGTATGTATCAAGGTGTGCGGGCGCCGAAATCCACGTGTGTTTCCTTGATAAATCCCAAACAGCGTGGAATTGAGCGCAGATGTCGGAGTGACTGGGCCCGTCCCCGTTACGCCCTCCTATAAATATGCAGATTTATTTAAATAGGGTCTCCCTGTCCTCGCACGCAGACAAAATGACAAGAAAAACTAAATTTACGGCGTGCGAGGTGGAGGTGCTGGTGGCGGAGGTGGAGGAGCGACAGTCTGTTTTGTTTGGCAGCCTGTCAAGTGGCGTCAGTGCAAAACAAAAACGCTTGGAGTGGGAGAAAGTTTGCGAGAGGGTGAATGCGGTGGGTTCCGAGACACGCACCCCCGCGACGATTAAAAAAAAATGGTCGGACCTCAAGGTGGAGGTCAAGCGGCGTACAGCTGCCCTCCGGAGGAGTACTGGCCAGACGGGTGGGGGTCCGGGGGAGGGGACCCTCACACCGTTTGAGCAGCGGGTGGTGGCGATTATTATTATAGGGTAAGTGGCGTGTCACACAAATGTCCACATGCTTTGCCATCCCACTGAGCAAAAGACGTATATTAGACGTCTAGACTAAGTTTATACTTCATTTCAACGTCGGGATTCAGTCTATTTTTAGACGTGATTTATACTTCGCCCTTAACTTCATTTTTTGATAACTTTTTATGCAATAAACAACTGTAATGTGCATAACTGACCTCGAAATACTGGATTACATTACCTATGATACCGTGGAGAGAGATGTAAACGCAACAGATACACAGAAGCAGGAATTGAAATGAACCAATATTTTTATTGTGTCACAGAAATCAATGTGTCGGCCGTGTCGCCGGCTTGCGGAACCCCGGCCCGCGGCAGCCCGTCCGCCGGCTCGGAGTCGTCGGCCAGGACCAGCGGCATTTGGGCCACCCCGGCCCCCGGCCCCAGCACCAGCACCAGCACCAGCACCAGCATCAGCACCAGCGCGCCGACAAGCGGTGGAGCGTCCACCAGCCGCAGCGCTTCCGCTGGACCACCCGGACGCAGTGGAAGGGTCCTCGCGGAGGGGGTCCTGCAATCGCAGGAAGAAATCATCAGGGGGATCGCGGGGATCAACGAGCGGCTGGACCGGCTCGTAAATGTCCTCGAGCGTCTGGTGTAGAAAATAAATTAATTTGGCTCATTGAACTGTGTATTCACTTCTTACCCATTCACACTGTGGCGATGAGATTCTCCCGCGCGAGGACGGCGGCCCGGCAGGGATCAGCTCGCATCCCTCCGTCTGCTGATAGTTCGTCATGTGGGGCGACGTGCTGCTCGGCCATGGGGATGTGGTGCACGCTTGTCACATAGTGAGTCACCAAACACCGCCACACAGCGTCGCCAAAGTGCGAATCACAGTCAACGCAAGTATCGGCTCAACGCCAATTTCTACACCACCTCCTGACTTTGCGTTGATTAGCGCTGGAACCGACGCTCGTTTCGCGATGATAAATCTGGACGTGTGCGCCGATTTTGGCGTACGCAAGGTTTTCTTGCGCCGCAAGCGTTGATACATAAGGCCCCAGGTTTGAATCGGCGAGCTTTCAGCGCACTTTACACGCCGGTGGCGAGCACGAAAATGTCACTGAGCAGCTGATTCTGTGGACACCTCCCCCTGCCACACCACCACGCCCAGCATGACGGACCTCAGTGCACCTCAGTCCACGAAAATACCAAACTGGCTGTACGCCGGGCTCCGCCAGACGAAAATACCACTGCGCGGGGTCCGCCACCCTCCAACGCGTCGCCAGCGGACACGGAAATAGAGCCCTTGGTCATAAGACTTTCAGGACAAATAAAGCTTCATCTCCCCTACAAAGTTCATGAAAAAGAAATTAAAACCTAAACTGATTATTTTGGTTGCAGGCTGTAAACATGTTAAGTTTCCTGTAAAAATTACATTTCAACATAGGTGTAAATAAGAGTTACGGCTCTTTTGAAGCCAGCTTCAAGTGGACAATTAAGGGGCTGCAGTTATTTGTATGACAAATGCTCAATTCTCAGTCCATGAGGTTGCTGCTTGATCATAAGCACACATTTAAAACCACAGTCAGCTGGGTGTCTTTGACCTTGGTGGTCATAGAGTTTATTTTAGCATTAAACTGTGTTTTAAAGATAACCTTACTGATGCAGGACATGTAGAATCCATTATATGCCAGTGTGCATCTTTTATTTTAAACAGCTAGCGATGTTAGCTGGTTTTGTTGTAAATACCTAATTTACTATTATATTGTATCACGGCTTAACTAAGTGTGTCATGATCCAAGGCTGTTTCCTTGGCCCTCATTTATCAATCTTGCGCAGTTCTGAGCGCAGATCTGAGCGCAGGATTCATCCTACGATAGAACACACATGAGATTTATGAAAGGGTTTGTATCTGACCAATCCCAGCGTACGTATGATCGGGTCTTGATAAATGCGGCGGCTGAAATCAATCGTTATTAACGTGTTTACGCCTTTAAATATTCGTGGTTCAGAAGCCTCGCCCACTGAGGTCAAACATGAAAGAGGAGAAATATTAGAAAGATGCAACACTTCTTCGAGCTGAAAGTTTTTTTCTCTTTGGAAGCATCAAAACTGGTATAAAAGCAGTCCAGAAAACTCTTGTCTGGAGCAGGATTATGGAGGCGGTGAACAGCGCTGCCGCGGAATAGCGGACAGTGGCTGAAGTTTAAATAAATCATTAGTCAATAAGTTGCTCATGATGATAAATTAATATCTCATACATGCCTCATATTTTTTATTGCTATGACATAGGGTACGTTGCTCCTATTACTGAAAGTATTTAGTTTTAATTTGTTGCGTCTTTGTAATGTAGAGCAGACTGGAGAGTCTGACAGAGGCTGAACAAAAATAATTACCAACGTCACCAAACGGTGTGTTGCTGCCCCTGAGGCACATTTTTATGGATTTCTATTGGATTTTTATCACTGATTAAAGCACTTTCTAAACTTATACTTTACATCAGAATCCATCGATAAGGTCCTGTCTCCTCTGTGCAGCACCTTTGTGAAGTCTCTCCTGGTTATTGTTCTCCGGGTATTGGGTCCTCACGTTGCACCGGCTTAAATAAAGGGCCCTTGTGTTTTGGTTGTCTGTATGCTCTCTCTCTTTCTCTTCCTGCAGCACTGGAGCATGGCAAGGGGGCGGAGCTGGCTGGGCTGATCAGGAACACCTGCACCTTATTGTGCTCATCAGCTGGCCTTTAAAAGCCAGATTCCTGTCCTGCTCTTTGCCGGATGATTATATCAGTCTTCCTCTCGAATCAGTCGGTGCCTCTTGTGTCCTCCTGCTTGTGCCACCTGTCTGCGACTCCTGTCTGCCTTTGCATCTTTTGTAAGTTTGTTTGTCACTTTCTTTCAGTTGTTTTTTACTTTATAGTTCTAGTTTTTTCCCTCACATTTTTCTGAGGTGATTTTCTGTGTGTCTTTTGTTTTCTGTTGAACTTTCTAGTTGACTTTATATTCCTTTGTTACTTGCCCCATGTGGTATATTTGAGTTGTACTTTTAATGTCAGAGGTTGTTGTAGTTTTTCTGTAATTTTCCCTGACACTTGTTTTTCTTCGTTTTCAGTAGCTGTCCATGCCTCCTGAGCCTTTTTACCCTGCAATGTGATTTTATGTTGTTTTTTCTTGTTGATATTTTTGTTAATAAACTTTTAGTGATTTTGTCTGTGCAGTATTGGGTCCTGGCCTTTTGTATACGTAACAAAGTGTCTGCTTATATTAATAATTTTATCTAAAGCAAATCACCAATAACCACTCAAATTTTCATGGTATCATTTGCTAAGGATTTGCTACGGATTTATATAGCCCCAAGGTCCCTCCTGTAGAACATTTTTCAGTAAATATTTCTAGGTGTTGTTTACTTCATACAATATTCTAGGATTTAAGGAACAGCCTGAAAACCAGCCACTTTCATCACTATTACCATTTGGTCTCATTACCCACTAAGGAGATTGACATCAAGGGTACCTTTGGAGTAGTCAAGTATGAGGCTTGTGTTGGTGTGAGCATGCAACTACAGGGTACAGCTGAAATGAAAACCAAACCAGTACAAGAGCAGTTAATGCGAGAAACCACAGTGATTTATGGTCCATAATCCAACCATGTTCAAACTTTGAGCCTTGAAGCTTTTTCTCTGCAGGAATTTACTCCTTTTTTTTTTTTTTTTTTTTTTTTTTTCCTTTTTTTTCTTTTTGCTGCAAAGGTTTCATGTGGCAATGTGGGTTCATAGCACCTACACACAGCAGATATCATGGGTTTAAACAAAACTATTTACGACAAGAACAAAAAGAAGCCCTGCCAAGACTACAGCCATTTTCAGGAACTATAAAATCCTTGAGTTGGCATATCCTTAAACTGTGTAGATGACACAAAAGGGGTACCTTCCATGTCATCTTCTATCTAGTCCTTTCCCCATGGTCATCTGCCCCAGGCACAGAACCCCCCAAAATCTAGGGTCCTTTATCCACCTGCTCAGTCTCTCTGGGACATTTTCTGCTTGACCCCCTGCAGAGGACCACTCTTTGAGTTTTTGGAGTTTTTCAATCCATCTCTCAAAGTGATCTTTTTTTCTTAAGGAGGGTTAGAGTTGTTTTCTTTCTGAAAAGCAGACAGAACCAGAAAACATTGGGAGAGCATCTCTTTCACCAACAGCACTTCAGTTCGGTGCTCCTTGTTGTTTATGCTCCCTAATGGACTAGGGTTAGGGTTATGCCCTCTTAAACAGAGCCCAGTGTCATACTGGATCTGCAGCCCTATTGCTACATGAAAACCTGACCTGGCTGATAGACATTTTCAGTGTGGATATGCTGAAAATACACATATAGGTATTAATATTGAGATAAATGTATATTTCACAATATTCACAATATTTTCAGCCTATAGAAGAAAGATCTTAAAGAACATTACATCACTGACACAGGTTTTATTCAGTTTTTATGGGCTGTACAGCTGCTATACATCTCAGCAATGCAAAGCAAGACTAAGCAACAACTGCAGAGGACACTGTGTTTGGTGGGAATCACAGACCCTCCTCTTAAACGGGTGATAGGGTGAGGGTTTTGATTCTTTCACAACCTTGAAAGAAAGAATCAAAACTCCTTCCCCCGGCATGTCCACAGTCTTCTTCATAGTAACTATTGATACTTAGATTAAATTTATCCCTAAACACAGCTGAGCCTCTGGCACAGATTGATCATTATTTCCATTATGTCTGAGCAATTGCTGTTTAGAGAAATAGGCCGCAAATCCCAAAGCAATGCAGCCTGAAATTACATGAAAGAGTCCACAATATACTACATAAGAAAAAGTGCACCACACATACAAAAAGGAGCTGCAAATAACTCACTGACGCCAAGACTAAATGCACACATACACGCGATCTAAAATGCTGCAAAATCAACAAAGGGACTCTGTGTCTGTCCAGGCCTGTGTGGTGGAGCAGATATACCGACCAGAATGCAAGAGCTTAATGTTACTTAAGTAATTACCCGAAGTTCACCCTTACTGACTTTGACCTCCCCTTGTACTTAGTACCCTTACACAGGGCAGTGTTTTTATTTTTCAGACTAGCACTGTAGCCTCAACAGCCCTGGATACAAAAGATGGCTCCAAACTGGCAATAAACAAATATTAAAAAAAAAAACATAGAACTACTGCCTTCCCTATTGTTGAACTGACCTCCTTTGGTCTCTGGGGCTGCATTGTTACTGACCCTGCCAAGACTTCCCCAGCCTGACATCTCCAAACTCCTCATGGTATGCAGCTGTTGTGCTTTGAGGACTAAACACCAGCACACCCCCGTATGTAAGGCCAGACATGGTCAATTTTTTGCACTTTCTTTATTTACCTTAAATGACTCCAGGAGTTTATAAACACTTCACAAAACTGTGTTGTTATCATCAAGTTTTTACACTGTTGTTTTAATGTGTGAAATATCATCAGTGATCACAACTTTGCTTTCTTGCACAAAAAACAGATTGGCATTGGCTGTCTCACACACTGCCCTTCTGACACCCCAACCCAACCAGAGCATGTGCTGCACATGTTTACTGTGTAAAAAAGGGCATAAAAAGACAGATGCTGAAACAGCTAGTCGAGCTGAACTGAGGGGCTTTAAAGCAGACTGTAAACCATACAAAGCTATTCAGCTGATATCCCAGGAGGAAATAAGCGTAATAGATCCCCTCTTAACGCTGAATAGTGCCCTTTTAACCATTTAAAAAAAAAAAAAAATCAGAGCAATAAGTGCTTCATATGTTATTGAGAAAAGCATAAATGTCTGAATCAGTGTAACAAGGGTCTTCATGAGTCAAATAATTTCATATATTAAGGAGTTTATTGTCATAGTAACAAACAACATACTGGTCTTGGCACAGTTTCTTAATCTTCCAAACATCCAATCACCTCAGCTTTCCTGCTGCTGTCCTCAACTGATGCACAGGTTTACCGACTCACACTGACAGTAATTTGAAGAATAATTAGGGCATTATGAATTGTCCAAATAAATAGTCTTAACAGTATCCAAATTTTCTTTCAGATCGATGCATTTTTCACACAGACAATAATTCCTGAACGAGAGTTTACATTATGTTTAAAGGATAATAAATCGCTTACAGTTTGAACTGTAGAGACTGTTGTACACTAAAGTAGCATGAATCAGACTCTGACATAAGAAAGCCAGAAGAGAATTAAGGATTCTGAGGATCTATCTGAGATGAAAATGTGCTGTTAGAGACATTGCTTTCTGGGGCTAATTAAAGAAGAGGTTTGGATCAAAGAGAAACACCAAGGTTCTGACATATTCCTGTTTGATAACTGTACAAGCGCCAACATTAGGTATTCAGTCATGGTTAAAGCAGTGCATGCAGATATGCTACCATTAGAGCTTGCAGTATGTATTTAAATTAAGTATGGCATACATTAATATATATTTTTAAAATATTATTTTATCAAATTAATACTATTCAGCCTTTTGCACTTAAGACACATATTTTCTCTTATGTAAGCTACAAGTTTGCTCCAAGTGTACAAATGAATAGAAGAAAAGGTCACTTATTTTTGGGCATCTCCAAAATACGGAAAGGTACTAGCCTGTATTTGAATAAAAGCCCTTTTACATTTACAATGAGAGGGAACGTTTCTGTACATTATGTTGCTTTGACAAATTTCAAGGCCTTCCTAAGCCCAGTGAGGGTGCCTTGTTCAGCAAGTGTTTTCATAGAGACTGACGTTCCATTACTGATGCTCTTTAGAGTTATGTTCGAAGCAGAGAGAAGAAACATGCCTTTGAAGATTTGTTGAGAAGTCTGGATGAAAATGTTGCCAATTTGAGTAATGACTTCTTCACATGGGCAGAGGTTTAGCATTGCGGAGGGACGCATATTTATCAGGGATGTGGTGGTGTTTACTTTTGATGCTCAAATATTTGCTATGTCTGCACAACCTTATGAATTACACTAAGTTCATGGACAGGAACACGTACAGTATGAGTCAGGCATGTACGTATATGAAAGCAGGTCTGCTCTGCAGTATAGTCCACTTTACCAGCAAATATTGAACATCCTGTCAATCAACTTAGATTTTCCATCCGTTCCCTACAGACTTAACACATGTGCAAATTAAGGGTGTGGAAAATAATCTAAATTAATCGATGCATCGATGCGCATGTGCGCGATGAGACTGCGTCGGCTCATTCACTGGGTATCGATGCAATTGACGGGTTAAATCTAGATTCATCTAGATGCGTTGGTGGGTATCGGTAAAATCCGATGCAAGCGCCGTTTTATTCATGTTAAACTTCACCCCATCTGCTGTTCCCCAGGCGCATTGAATGCACCATCATCATTTCACGTTTTGTATTGAATACGGACAGAAGCCGTGAGGGACATACAATGCACTACTAGTAAAACAGCATGGACCACATTCAAGTGAGCAGCAGCGAGGAAGAGTTTATATGTAATGCACCCGCTACGTTTAAATCATATGTTTGGAAACACTACGGATTTGCAAAGAAAGACGGAAAGCTCGACAAAACGTCCGTCATTTGCAAAGAATGCCGCGTTAAGAAGCCGTACAACGGCAGCACGACAAACATGCAGACCCACTTAAAAAGAGTACACCACATCACTGACAAGTCTAACGCCACCTCCCCTCCCTTAACATTGATTGCACTGTTGAAAGTGTCACTTTAGGTTACTCATTGAGAGTGTTTTGTTGTTGCTGTTTACTGTACTTTTTACAGCAGTAATTATTGTGTAATTGTTTTACTCTTTTACTATTGCAGAACTCACTCAAATCACCGATTTTCAGTGGCCAGTTAGAAAGTCAACTCTAGCACATTGTTTTGGCAGACAGTAGTATGGCCATTGAATGGTTTATTTGCACCATGTTAGGCAGTGCATTAGTTGTTTAATAATGTGTACTGTAATATTACCCAACAAGTATAGAGCACTTGTGGGATGTAGGGTTGGGATTGGAATTCAGAATTCAGATTCCTTAACAGTTGCAGGAGGTCTGTCTAATCTGTGTAACTGTACAAAATGGAACCCAAAGGAGCATAGAAAAAAGACAAAAAGCACTTTTGTTGAATTTACTGCTAAGTGCCTTTAAGGAATAAAGCCAAATCATTTTTGTAGTACCATACTGAATTCCATCTTTTATTTTTATTTCTTTTTTTTCTTTACTTATTTGCATCACGTTGAATTGCATCATATCGCAACAAATTGCATCATATCGTATCGGATCGCATTGATTTGAACTAAATGATTATCGTATCGTATCGCATCATGAAGAGGGTGAATCGTATCGCATCGTATCGCCAGAAAATTCCATGTATCGTTAAAGTATCATATCGCTGGCAGTGCATCGAGATGCGTATCGAATCGTCCTCAGTGCTGAGATTCACACCCCTAGTGCAAACATGATTCATCATGCTTTTGACTTATTACCTTAATTTTCTTTTTCAGCAACAAAATGTACCCACGTTAGGAATTTGAGTAAATTGATAATCACTTAAATGTGGTCATTATGATCAACTGTACTTGCAAATCATGAGCAGATAGGGGGATCAGATACTGTGATAAAATAACCACCTTTTTGAACATTAATGGGGACTAAATATGCCGTAAGCGTTGTGTCTGTCAAATAAAGCTCTTTTTTAATTGAAATCAAACTGAAAGGTCAGGCAAAATAAATAACTTACATTTCACATTATTTAACACATTATAGAAACCTTTTTCCTTTTGAATTGGCAACCTTCAAAAAAGGGAACTCATGGGTAATCTGACATTGCTCGCTCTCATATGGAACCAAAAGTGATTGATACACTTAAGTGAAATCATTTCATCTGATAGTTTATCCCACGTCAGAGGGATTTGAATCATGAAATCATTCCCTGAGTTTAAACAATTATCTTTAGAGGGTCTAAATCACTAGATTTCTGATACAAATACTACTGTTACAGAGGAGAGTGAGAAAAAAACATCATGGCATCACCTGGTCATTATACATTCTTTTAGACTGCAGACATGGCATGGATAAAAAGCAAATAGAAGCAGTGAACATTTTAGTTTGAGTCTCAAGTTATAGCCTTTAGTTTTCTTTGACTTCACATACTCAGACCTTTTGGAGACTGATCTGCCTCATTTTGTAACCGCTGCACGCAGGGGTGAGCCACTTAATGAGGCAAGGGTGTACAGAAACATTATCAGTCACATCAGAGACACTGCAAGCTGCCTCCTGCCTCTGACTTGTCCTCTTAAATTTACACATTGCATTTAAAGCCAAAGCAGTGTGTCAGAAAGACACACAGATTATCAAGGGACTCTGCACACTTCAATTCAGATCTCTGTGATGGGCAACAGCAGGAGAATTTATTTTCACCTAATATGATCAGTCAAGGAGACAAAAATAAATGACAAGTTATTAATCTATAGCTTCATTGTTGATTTAGAGCAGTCCAATTGACCTAAGTGCACTGCATTAGAAGGATTGTAAATATTCATGAGTGAGCAGCAGAGCCCTGGTAGATAAATTGGGCCCATGCCTGTGTGTCCACCTTATCAAGTGAGAGGTCGGAGCTCAGGTAATTTCTTACAGCAGAGTGGAGGCAGTTCAGAACCTTTCCATAAAATCCCACACCGAAAGGAAAGCTCTCACCTTAAATCATTCCCCCTTCCTGGCCATCAGCAGGGACTTGTTAAAGCAAAAAATTAGGCCCCTGGAGATTTTCCTGCTCGATCGCTGACCCAGTCCTGCAGAAGCGTCACCTGCCAAAAAGAATTAGCTATCAATATTTATGTTGACTAAATTGTTTCCTCTCAATCTTTTTTGCTTTTGTCAGAAAACCTCTGGAGATTTGGTCTTCACACTATTTTTGGTCGATCACTCCCAGTTTGGAAACTGGCAGTAGAAGTCTGCATTGTAACATTGATTTCACAGCACTGAAAAATCACCAAACAGTAATTGAACTAACAAATAATCAGTACCAAACTCTGCTGTTCCTGAAAGCCTCGTGGAGGGTCTGATCTACTAAAGGTCTGCGTGTATAAAAACACATGCAAACTTAATAGCATGCGCAAAGCTGATTAACCAACCAGGGGAACCGAGGATTAAATCCATTAAATCTTGAATGTGCAGAATATATGCAGATTATCAGAATGCGCCAAATACCAGGAGGAGAAGATGCAAATGTAAATATTTAGCACCAGCAGTGTGATGAACCACTTTTGCACCTGTTATCAATTGTGCATGCAATCATAGTAGATCACCCACTGCACACCCACTCATAGCATGTGCAACTTTTTACTTTACACATGCAATTTAGCATTTGTTAATTGGAATTTTGGTAGATCAGGCCCAAATTTTTATAGCATTCTTTAATTAAAGTGATTTCCTGCAGCAGGCAGTTATATTCTATAGAACAGCTCCCCTGAATCATCTGTGTGTTTTCTTACAAGCACAAAGATAACAAAGTTAGCAATTAACAAAGAAAAAATGTCATTGGACTGCCATACATATCAGTTCATGTCTCAGCTCAGAACCAAATTGCACTTTTCAGGGTTTGTTAAAATCACATTAGACCAAATAGGAGAATTAATATTAAACAAATGTACATGAATATTGAGATGGATTGTGCTCAAACAAATGTTAATGTTTCCCTGTGTTTTCTAAAAGCAGTAGAAAATTGCTTCAAGAGAAATGAGACATCCCTTCCCCCTGAAGCGTCACATGAAGCAGTCGCCATTAAGGATAATGGCAGCAGCTGATCACAGCTGGAACAGCATGGCTTTCAAAAAGACAGGGTTTGTTTCTCTACACATGTAGAGAATACCCAATACTCTAAAGACCACACAGTTATCAACATCAAAAAGCCTCTTTTTTTCTCACTGCCTATTGGTGGAAAAAATGCTTATGCTCTATCGATACTGGTGTCCTGTGTCTTGCTTTGACATGCACCACTTTTACTGCCAGGGTGCCTTTGGATTTTTTATTGATTTTTGTGGCATCTCTATTTACGGATCTGAATGTGAAATCATGTCTTATTAATCTATATAAATGGTGTATTTTGACTATTGGCAATTATTTATATGGCTAAATGTTTTAAGGAAAGTACAAAGAATGTAAAACATTTTAAAACTAACATTCAGAATTTTTTAAGCTTAACATATGACTGAAGGTCGTAACACACCGGCGAATTAGCGAGGCAAGACGAAGAAGAAATGCAAAAATGCAAAATATTCAGCTTACGCCTTTTCCTATACACACCTGATGCGATGCAAAACAATTGCAACTACATCCTCAAAGGATGATGACCTGGTCATCAGAAGAAGAATTAAAGTCTCTGGGTACATCCAATACTGGCCTTGTGACAGGAGATGGGGCAGCTCCACATTACGATCCAGGAACTTAAAGTGTATCCCGAGAACATCCGACAATACTTAAGAATGTCCCTCGGACAATATCAAGAACTGCACCACCATCAGCTGACTCATGTTTGCAAAAGGCGAGGACAAATTACAGAGAACCGATTGATCCAGCACAACGGCTTGCCACATGTCTGAGGTAAGACTTATATTAGGCTATAGATTTATGTAGCAATTTGCCTGCTAATGTTCGCAAAATTCACTACAGGGGCAAAACAATTACTGTCACTTTTTTCGCTCTGCAGAAGTTTGTAGCCATTGTGGAAGCTTGCATTGACTTTATGAGGTTTAAAAAAAAGAGTTATTCACTTCGCTAATTTTGCCGGTGTAAAACAACCGTAAGTCATAAAGAAGATAAACAATGTGAAAAATGTTCTGGCCCAAAGACCAGTTGTTCCACTTTTCTGATTTTATCTATAAGAACAACATTCAACCATGGGAACTACAGATTATGTAAACATCTACATTAATAAATAGTTTTTTGTGCTCTCTGTGTTGTGTTCAGTACATACAATTACAACACAATACTTTAACCAATGGTGACTCAAAACATTTCAAATACAAAACTCAAAAGTGATACACTTAAGTTCAATCTAATTTTCTCTATTGAGCAGTTGAGCTTGTTAGAAAAGAGTCACGGTCATGGTGGCTTCCTAGCTGAAAACATAGACATCTGTATGATAGATAGAGCACCATCAGTGATGGTGCTCTATCTTTTCACTCTCCTAACTCTAACTCACATGTTTCCCAGACCTTAAATTAATCTTGGGTTCCTCTTGTTTTGCTCCCTTAATTCATCTCTTCATTTTTAGACCAAACACACAGAATCTCATTTGTTGTCTTAGAAATTGTTCATGTATTCATGACACTGTGCTGGTGATCATACACTTTTCATTTCAACAATAAGCCTTAACATTTAAACTCAGATGACTTCAGCCTGTCCCTCATTTAAAGGTTGTAAAAATCTGAAGAGATGTTGAAACAGTGAGTGACTGCACAGGACCGCAGGTAATAGCAGATTTTTAGAGTTTTGTTCTGTCAGTGGGTGGAGTGCAATGAGTGGCCAGTATAGCAAGCTAACCTTCCAGATCCTATCTACTTACCACCAGAGTTTTCACTCTCAAAAGTGGAAGTCTAGTCTATGTCTTTTTCAGATAGGACATTGGAACATAGGGTAATAGACAGAGCCGGAAACTGGGAGATAGGTTGGCAAAAGATGTGGTAAAGAGACGAAGGCTGGAATCTAACCCAGGCTACTCGAGGACCTCAGTATCGTCTCTGTAAATGGGGCATGCAATTTAAACTCAAGGCCAAAGTGGCCCCTCTATTTCTGAGGCCAACATCTAACTTTACTATTAAAAATATGACTACGATTATTGGGCATCCTTGCTTGGTTAGCCTGCTACCTGACTCTTGATTGTTTTTGCTTCATGCGCCAGTTCTGCCCAATAGCAACGTTGATCATGTTTGACAACAAAGTTTGACAGCAAATTGATGCTCCATCTCCTTTTAGGCAGATGGAGCGGTAAATTCAATTCACATGGTAAATTAACCTCACACAGAAAAATCTAGAGATTATCTTGACAGAGCCAACAACAATCGGGCCCTTACTGACTTCTGGTGAAAGAGAAATAGCACCCTACATTCAGTGTTCATCGTTCCTCATAGCCCTTAACACACCAGGCTAAAACCTTATTTTTCTAAAAGGCTTTTGCAAAGCCTTCTTTCTAAAATACATGGGACTTAGTTCAGGTATTTTATTTGATGCCTTTCCTTTTATTTCCTGAGTATCAGTTATTCTCATAGATATGGCAGCAATAGTAAAATGGTAAAATGAGTTTGTTGTTGTATTTCTTCTGATGTGAAAACTGTAGATACTGTCAGCTTCTGAGCAGAATTTATTTGGAGGGAATTTCCCCCTAAAGCACATGTTGAACAGTGAAAACAAAGAACTCATGACAACCGTTACATGTTTTCAAGACAAGTCACAAATGTTGCTATTGATGTCATATTATTAGTTTTGAAATCTACATGCCAGAGGGCAAAGTAAAATATGAGTTAGAAAACCGGCTAATGGGAGTTCTTTTAGCATTGCTGGCTGTGTTGTCATCAGCTGTCCTTCCCAATTTGGGTTTTGACTTTCCTCCTGCCTTTGGCTGTCGTCAGTTTTTTTGAAGCTCCAGATGCCTTCGTGATCACAAATTCCTTTTTTTCTAATTATCTGACTTTTCAGTCTACTTGCTTTTCTTTCATTCTTCAATACACTAAGCCTGCACTTTGCATTCTTAAATAAAAATAAATGCAGTTTATTGATCTGTTAGCAGACTTAAGACTGCTGTATGTTATGTAAGGTCAGCCAAGTCTCTGTGCCTTGAGACCACAGAAACTCTGTGTTCTAGCTATGGGCAGAAGGCCAAGTTTCCCCTTCCACAGTCCCCCACTCAGGGTCCAGAGCTCTGGGTCATTGGAGGTTCATCTACCCCTCAGACAGACAATGATCTGATATGTGTGGACAAGCTCATAGCTCATATGAATGCAAGCTTCTCCACACTGAGATAAAATACTCAGTGACTAGACCATGAATAGATATGAGCACTGTACAATGTGGTTTGCTGGGCTAACTGAGCTATGGTGGATGACCAGATGAAGCCAGTACTATTACCCTCAAATGCTGGTGCCAATAGTTTGCAGCCACAAGTTCACAGTTGCTTTAATTATCTGTGAATCATTTCTATTGGATTTCAATGCTAATGAGAAGCAGCTCCTCTCAAAAATTGTTTCTTTATCCCCATCTCAAAGATGGAGCCTGGCCACCCTGAACTCATTTAGTCTGCTTATTCCTGCAGTCTCATTATTTTAGTCACTACTCTAAGCTTATGACTGCAGGTAAGGGTTGAAACATAAACACTATTTAGTTGAAAGCTTTCATTTCTGGGTTTAGCTCCCTCTACACCACAACAGACTGGTAAATCACATGCATGCTGCACTAGCTTCTCATCTGTCTTTACATTTAACGCTAACAGAACAGACTCATAGAAGATCTTTGAGCTCTTTTGCTATAACACTGGCAAGCTACCCCTCTACCTAGCCTGAAGAGGTAACAGTTTAATCAAACCAACAGTCATAGGTAAGATGCATGAACAGCGGCCTCAGTTTAGCACTGAATCTCTGCCTATCAGCTAATGCTAGTTTTTGAACACCACTACAGTGCCTAAATATTTATAGAAGCTTTCATGTAAACAACATTGTAAATAACGTTGCTGATGGTTTTGTATTAAAGCAGAATTGGTGGTTGATGCATAAGCAATAAGGACCTGATCTACTAAGATAACAAATAACAAGCGTTTAATTGCTTGTGCAAACAAAAAAAAAACAAAAAACAAAAAAAATGCATGTGCTATTAGAGGGCGTTTGCGGGTGATCTACTATGATTGCTTGTGCAATTGATAACAGGTGCAAAAGTGGTGTGGACCGCCCTATTTAAATGAGGGTTTTGTGTGCAGTACCAGCTGTCACCATGGAGAGTTTAGGAGAGCAGAGTGGCCATAAACAAAAAAATGAGTTTAATGCTTTGGAGTTGGAGGTCTTGTTGGAGGAGGTGAACAAACACACTGGTAAACTCTGGCAGAGACATCTCAGTGTTGCCAGGAGAAACGTGATTTTGGAGGTTAATACTGTGAGCAAAACGAAAAACTTTGTTTAATAAAACCTCTGCAAATAAAACTGGTGTGGGACCAGCAGAAATCAGTCCTTAGGTCATCCAGCAGCTCAAAGATGGCATTGCTGGATAGATGATATGCCTCTACTATTTTTATCTATGACAGTACAAGTATGTTGATACGCGCACAGAGGATTCTTTCTTTCCATCGTGTATCATTGCACCTTTGCCTCCCTCTCATCACAATGACCGCAGCCGTTTGTGTGTAACGCTGTGCCAGTTTGCACCTGCCTTTCCAACGTGCTAAATATGGACGCAAAAACACCGGCCTTAATCAGTTTCAGGGTTTGATAAATCACACTGCCAGTGCTAAATATTTACATTAGCATCTCCTCCTCCCAGTATTTTGCATGTATGATGTATGATGATCTGCATACATTCTGCATATCAATAAAGACGCTAATATGCAAAATGGACTGCGTGTGGTATTTTGCTAATTTGACAGACACAGTCCTTGGTGCACCCAGTTAGTAAATCATCTTTGGTGTTCTATCAAGTTTGCACATGTTTTTGTTCATGTTTATGCCTTGAGTGTATGACTACAGTTTGCCTTTGCATATGTCTAATCCAATGGTTCTCTTATTATTATTATTATTATTGTTATTATTATTATAATTATTATTATTATTTTATTTTTTATGGCTTTGCACATGTCTAATCCAATGGTTATCTTATTATTATTATTATTATTATTATTTTATTTTTTAATTATGTCTTTTATTCAGGGCCGGTTGTATGGGGGGGGCTGGGGTGGGCACAGCCCACCCAGACATGAGTCGTGCCCACCCAATCAAAAT
Source organism: Xyrichtys novacula (assembly GCA_962446985.1). Lineage (NCBI taxonomy): Eukaryota > Metazoa > Chordata > Actinopteri > Labriformes > Labridae > Xyrichtys > Xyrichtys novacula. The sequence continues at coordinate 30,649,176 of OY660867.1, forward strand.
ATGGGGAATATCTAAATATATATTCGGTCAATATAAAAAAATACCACAATATCTGTACCATCTGATCGGGTGGGCAGCCATTTTCCACTCAACAGAACACAGAAAAGTGTCTTGGTTGTGAGTCGCACGGACTTTGACCGGTCTACAGGCTACTCACAAAATGTGCAGACTAGAAGTGTTGAGCTCACAGCACACAGGCAGACTGAGAGGGATGAACTGTGTCTAAAAAACCCCTACACATAACCACGCCCTCAGCAATGTATCCACGAATCATCAGCAAGACACAGACAGCACACAGAAACTAACATTTCAAGCAGTGATGTTTCTTAAAAAACGAAATAGCGAAAAATAAAGTTTACTCGGACATACACGCTTCTCTACACACAGTCACACAGACACTCTCTCTGTGAACTCGGCAAGATATCCCTGCTTCGCTATTTTAAGTCTGCGAACAAGCCTGCTACAGCTACTGTGTCTGCCTCTACTTCATGTGCTCCTGCTCCAAGTCCGAGCCCGAGCAATAGTAGCAGCAGCACAGCTGATAGCACTGTTGCTAATAGCACAGCGGCTAGTAGTACAGTAACCACCACAAACATTGTCTCAACCCCGGCCGTAGCCAATGCCCCAGCCCCATTGGTAAACTGTGACTTGAATGCAGACGCATCATCCCAACCAGTTTTAACATCATATCCAAAACGTGCATTTGGTACAAAATTACGTGCATTTAGTTCTGCCTGGTACAGTACCCGAGCGTGGCTCGATTACTCTGTTCAGAAAGACGCTTGTTTCTGTTTCCCTGTCGGAGATATATCAATGCTGGCAATGAGAGGGACGTTGTTTTTACCGTGCGTGGTTTCAACAACTGGAAAACAGCACTTGAAAGTGGTAGGGGATTGCAGAAACGTGAGCAGCTATGCTCATGTACAGGCTGCTGCGACCTGGGCTGAACACAAAGCGAGAGAGGCAACTGGGGTGACAGTTGACAGCATGCTGGTAGGTAAGACGGCAATTGAAAAGAACCGGTATTATGTGAAAAGTATTGGTGACATTATTAAGTTTCTTTGTGTTAATGAGTTGGCACTCCGTGGAACAAAAGAAACCATAGTATTTCGCCAGTCTCTATCCCACTCTGACCACAGTCACAGTGGCAGCAGCAATGTAGGTGAAGGTGATTGTGAGGATATTGCTGCTGGTCTTTTTTTAAGTTGTTTAAGTATACCTTAGAGAAGGATGAAAGGCTGGCAGCTATTGCTAAGAACATCCCAAAAAATGCTACCTACACCTCTAACAATATACAAAATGACATCATTGAAACACTAGCCACCATGGGTCAAGCAAAGATCAAGGAGACGTATTCCAAGGCTGACTCATCAGGATATTGTGTAAAAAGTGATGGGACAAGGGATAGCTGTAATATTGAGAATTTGTCCATCATGATACGGTTTGTGTGTAACTCTGTACGAGAGGTGCATTTGATTGGTTTACTCCACCTGCATGAACTGAATGCAGAGTACACCACCACAAGATATTGAAACATCTTTCTGATGCTGGCTACAGTGCTCACAACATTGTTAGCCAGTGTTATCATGGTGCTTCAGTAATGAGTGGAGTACGAGGTGGTGTGCAAGCCCTACTGTCACAGAAGGTGGGTAGAGATGTGCCGTATGTTCACTGTTACAACCACCAGTTGCATTTAGTGGTTGTGCATGCTATGCAGGGTGAGCCATGTGCCAAAATGTTTTTTGAACTGTGTAATTCCCTGTATCACTTCTTCCATCACTACTATGTGTCAGAAAATTATGATGGTCCTAGACTCAGACGACTAATTGACATTCGCTGGACAAGCCATTATGAGGTGGCAAGGTGCATTTTGGAGAATGAACAATGTCTTTGCACTATCCTGTCAGAGGTTTCAGAGGATGATAAGGCTGATGTGAGCTTGTGCACTGAGGCATCAGGCCTTTTATTTCAAATGAAGAGGCTGCATTTCTTTGAAATGTCAAACTTTGACAGACAGACAGACAGACAGACAGATGAATATGATAGATATGATGACAGATAGGCAGACAGACAGATAGATAGATAGACAGACAGACAGACAGACAGACAGATGTGATGATGATATGATGATGGATAGATATGGTAGGTAGGTAGGTAGGTAGGTAGGTAGGTAGGAGGTAGATAGATGAATGCAAAAAAAAACTATATAAAAAAATTATGCAGCCTCAACAAGACACAAGCCAGTGTCCTACTTGTGTCGGTCCCAAGCCCGGGGAAATGCAGAGGGTAACCAAAAGCCAGCATTGGGGGCCCCCCAAGGTTTCTTAGTGCCCACTCTGGTGGGTAAACCTAGAACCGAGCCTGCTTTTATTATTCCCGAGGTTAAAACCTCAACTAACATACTGAGGATTCTTACATATAAACACACGTGCGTGCAGCAGCAGTGATCAGGTTAACATTGGTATTAACCTGTCTGACCAAAACAGCCCCTCTTATCCACACAGACACACCTGTGTTCGCCAAGCTACAGCTTTAACAGCAGCACATTACACCACACCACCGTTTAACGGAGATATGACATAAAATAGTAGAGGGACTCTGGACTCGGTACCAAGTCTAGAGATGATCCTCCTGTCAGCCTCTATCTGGACACCTAAAGCTTAAGCGAGCTGAAACTTTTTTCACACTATGCAAATGGATAAAAACGTGCTGACCGCAGATGTAAACAGGAATAATATCGGTGGATAATCAAACTGTTGGAGCTGGATGACTGATAATGCTGGCTGTTCAGACACCAAAGTGAAGGTAAAAAAATATGTCCTGAAGGTTTGATCAGTTATGTCTCTGCTCGGATGTGTGGTGGACTGAGATCAGGACATTTTTTATTTTTGAGGTCACGTTTCCTCCTTTATTTTATGTCAGATCTCCGTTAAACAGTGGTGTGGTGTAATGAGCTCCTGTGAAAACTTGTAGTTTGGTGAACACAGGTGTGTCTGTGTTGATGAGAGGAGAAAGGTGTAATAATGAGGAAGACTCTGGTGATGAAGTATATACAGTTAATAACGATGTTTACTTCAGATCGCTGCTCTGCATGTGTGCGCGTGTGTGTAACGTTGTGAAGGATCCTCTGTGTTTGTCCTGCTTACTTGGTCACTTTGAGTGGCTGGGGTTAAATTGTAGGCTTCTTGCCACTTGTCATGCTGTGCAGGCAGCTTCTCGATAAGGTCGGGTGTAAATTGGTCCATAGTCCCCCCCCCCCCCCCCATTTAAGGGGGGAGGCAGAATCTACAGTCTCTTAGGACTGATTTTTTAAAATTTTATTAAGGGACTCTGGTCGAATTTTAACCTGTATTCATGGTTTAATTTTAATTGTTTTATATCTTTATTTGTTCCTTTATTTGTGTTTTTTGTTCTATTATTATTTTTTATTATTATTTGAGTTTACTACTATTGTTTTTTACAAACTTAACTGTGGGTTACACTGACCACTTTTTTGTTGTAGCTGTAACAGTACATCTCAATTTAAGTCAAGAGGTTTGTGAGTTTGCCATAAAGATGGCGAAAAAACTGTCGGGATTGGATTGTGATTTATTGCAAACCTGTCTGTAGTCCCGTGTGTCCAGAAGGTGGGGGACTTGTTTCCTGTACCACTTAATTTTGCTGTTGCTTCATTTGGCTCAGCAGCAGGTTTGAAGTGGAAATGTATAATGCCTTTGTATGCATTTCCAGTTACCATCTGCTGCTGAGAAAATCAAATGAAGCTGTAGGAAAATGAACTGTTACAGTATACCACCTTCTGAAATGGTACTACAGTTATGCACTGAAACTAGAAGCAGAATAATCAGTACAATGTTTAAAATGAGCTTCAATTTGACAGCATCGATCTAATTTGGACTGCAATTAGTTCCTATATGCAGGTACTGTGGATGTTATTGATGGGAGTTCACTATATGTTGGAAAAAAAATAGTCATCTGGAGTTACAGTCCTTCAGGAAAATAAAATTAGACGTGCAAAAATGACATTGAAAAGCTGTGGTTTGAACAGCTGCGGGTCACTGTCCACTCCCTGAATCATCGTTGACGTTCCTTTGTTTGAATGTCTTTACTCCTCTGTTTGATTTCTGTCCTTTTGTCATCGTTGGACCAAATATTGGCATGAAAGTGGCAATGTGGGACATGTGAGGTAAAAATGATGACATCAATTATGGTTTTATTGAATTTGAAAGCTCCTGTGAGAAGTTGTAATGCAGTCTTGAAATAAACTAAAAGGGATGGACTACTGATGCCCTTTTGACCAACAAAAGCAGGGGTGTGATTGACCATTAATATACATAATTTTAATGCCTCATAGTGCTGCCAGTGGGTAAGAGTCAGATGAGGCGTTTTACTTCAAAATGCTGTTGTTAGCATTTCTTGCAGCAAACCAGCTGTGTCATTGACTAAGACATTTGACTGTCAAAAGACAGCAAAATTCTGTCAGAAATCACTTCTTACATCTACAGAGAGATCAGCAAAGAGATAGGGGGAACCACTTTTTTGACAGGAGACAGTCTCAGCTGAGGGAAAACAATTAAATCACCCTCAGCAACAGAAATGACTGTTTTATAAACTGCCAGCCATTGATGTGGTGTGCTGAATTGATTACCTGCGCTCTTATGGCATTGGTAATGTATGGGATCGAAACTGTTCTGGCCAAGCTTTGTTTTCCTCTGTGGCTGAACTGCTCTCTGCTGCGTCGCTGTCTGTGGTGCTGAAACTCCTCCTGAGAGAGAGCAGCAGAACCTCCTATATGTACACAGCATGTACTGGACTATTACATTACACACTCTTGTTACCCCCTATAGATTGATCAGACCTAAGAAATATATCAACTGTAACTACTGCTTATTCCAGGGGATTAATAGCGATTGCATGGTCAGTAGCAAGGGCCTGTAACCATTCTCTTATCCTTGAGGTAAAGTTGCTTTAATTCCTAGCTGCCTGTGCAAAGTAGCAGAGAAAATAATCCCATCAGACTATTTTTTTCTTTTGGACTGCGTCTAAGTCAGTTCTACATGGGAATAATTCAAATACAATTGGATATACTCTATCTCATACCCTCCCTGGGTCTCCCTGAACATGAAATTTCACTTCTCTGCTTTATACCAGGCACTCACATCTCTCCCCAGCTATTCAGGCTCTAATGTATGCTATAAATAACACCAGGGCTAGAGAAAAGGAATGGAGGGCACACTGCCATGCAGCTCAGTAATGAGCAATGTTTTAAGCCATTAAAGATTTTACCGTAATTAATGCAGCATATGGACAGACACCTGCTTCAGAGACTTGTAGTTGTTACAAGCCTTCTGTATGCCTGTATGGCTGGAGCCTATCCCGGAGGGCGAGGGCAGGGGACACCCTGGACAAGTTGCCAGTTCATCGCAGGGTTGACATATAGAGATGAACAACCATACACACTCACATCCACATCTATGTGGCATTTGAGAGTGACTAATGAACCTAACACTGCATGTTTTTAGGATGTGGGAGGAAAATGGAGTCCCCAGTGTAAACCCACGCAGACACAGGGAGAACATGCAAACCCCACACAGAAACGCCCTGACCCGGATTCGGACCCAGGACCTTCTTGCTGTGAGGCGACAGTGCTAACCACTACACCACTATGCTTCCCGGCTTATACATCAACTCTTTAAATAAGATTTATGAGAAATCACTACTGCTGAAGATTTAAGTGTAACAGCACCTGATGTGAATTAAGCATGATAAAATGTCCTCAGTTTTGCAAATGAACACAGCAAATGGAGCAAGTATTTTAGTAAAAACATGCACCCTTTACATTTTTCATTGTATATCATGTAAAGGTTAACTGTGTAATAGGATCAATAACACAATGTTATTGATATAGAGGCATTTACCTTAACCCTTTGATGCGCAACATGGGTCAAAAAAGACCCGGCTGAGTTTAAATTTTATATATCTTTTCAAAAAATTTATTCCATCAGTCGGTACTCGAGGAATTCCTCAATTAACTTGTTTTTGACCACCCTACATCCTTATGTTAATTTTTCTGTTTTTATTTTTAGAATAAAAACCGTTTTTGTATCACTACCCCTCTAATGCACGACATGGGTCTAAAATGACCCGTATCCATTTTCAATGTTATTTCATGTATGGCTGAGTGTTTCTATGGTATATCTTTGAAATAAATTAATTTTATCATTTACTAATCCAAGTATGCAGTAAAGATCTTGTTTTAGTTGAGCACAAATAATCATTTTTATTTTTCCTTTCTTACGTTATGAGGAAGCACAGATTTTGTAGTTCTACATCAAGTTTACATACATGGGTCAGAAACGACCCACATACAGTGACTGTAGCATTTAGCATGAAAAGACCATCTAATACATGCAAGTATAGTTTTTCAATTGTTCTGACATTATCTTAGAAATTATTTGATGACAATTGTGAAATATAATTGTACACAGATTTGATTTGATTAGGTTTAGGTTACCTTGAGAGTGAGGACATTACATGTTGGAAAGTTACACAGTTACAGGTAAAACAGCTAGCATTATTTCAGCTAGCTATAATCAAACGCATGTGTATGTGACAAAATGACAAATAAACATGTTGCTGATACAAAATACAGAAGTGTTTGGCCCATAGACTGTATAAAGAATGGACAGCGTCTGCCTCCTTGCTGGGTGAAGCCGAGAACAGCACCCCCTGTTTACAGGCTGCAGTACAGGTCATAAATCCCGCCTCTGCCAGCAAACCTTATGGGGCTGTGGACAAACTTTAGAAATTTATTACACAGAACATAAATTTTTCTCCCCCCTGCTTGTGATGTTGACATGTAGGTATTGTAAGACTGGTTTGTGCTCAAGTCCTCTTTTTTCTGTACAGCTCTGTTTTTAAAAGTTATTAGGGGGTTCATGTTTTCTATGATTGACACCTGCCATAGACTGTATATAGAATGGACAGAGTCTGCCTCCTCGCTGGGTGAAGCCACTCCGAGAACAGCACCCTCTGTTGATGGGCTGCAGTATAGGTCATAAATCCCGCCTCCGCCAGCAAAGATTATGGAGCCGTGGACAAACTTAAAAAATGTATTACACAGAACATAAATTTTTATCCCTCCTGATTGTGATGTTGACATGTAGTTACAGTAAGACTGGTTTGTGCTCAAGTCCTCTTTTTTCTGTGAAGCTCCATTTTTAAAAGTTATTAGGGCTTCATGTTTGCTATGATTGACACCTGATACAGCCTATGGGCGTTCAGGGATTGCGTAGCTCTCCCGAGGGATATGCTGTTTGAGCCGAGTGTCATCACAGCGACTCTCTTCAACTGTGCGGCCAAATGCGTGCATTGCTACTGCGCAGCGCTGGTTTCAGGAAATGAAGAAAAGTCCTGGAAATATCGAGAGCTATTTGGCTTCAAATCTGTATACAGGCAGTAGGCGGAACAAAGTTGTCCATAGTATATACAGTCTATGGATACAGCCTATGGGCGTTCAGGGATTGCGTAGCTCTCCCGGGGTGAGCCGAGCGTCATCACAGCGACTCTTAGCGACTGCGTGGCCAAATGTATGCATCGCAACTGCGCAGCTCTGGTTTCAGAAATGTAGAAAAGTCCCGGAATTACGGAGAGCTTTTTGGCTCCAAATCCGTATACAGGCGGTAGGTGGAACCAAGTTGTCCATAGTATATACAGTCTATGGTTTGGCCCCACTCACTGCTAATTTCATTACTTGAAACAAATTATTATTATAGTGTTAGGTAATTTAATATTAAATCACACTTGGATGAATGGGTCGTTTTGACCCATGTGTGTAAACTTGATGTTATAATATAGAAACTATATTATTTCATAAAGTATGAAAAGAAAAATAGAAATAATGATCAGTGGTGATCAAAAACAAGATATTTAAACAATACTTGGAATATTCAATCAGAAAATAAACTGATTTCAAAAGATAGAACAAAGAAAAACTTAGCCAGCATGAAATACCATTGGAAATGAATGCGGGTCTTTTTAGACCCATGTTGCGCATTAGAGGGGGTGTGGATATGTTGCGCATCAAAGGGTTAAAAAAAAAACAACAGAATATGTAAACTGTTCTTTTGCATTACATTCTCAATTCCATAAAGTCAATGCTATGAATCAAAGTACAAGAATGGTTCTCAATTGATTTGAAATCAATAAAGTATTATAGAAGAGCAGATTTATTCGGGGTCATGGTGAAAATAAAGTACTAAATGGGTTCAATGCCAATTTTGATCCTTCTAGTCAGCCCACTCTCATGGTGATGAAGCATGTGACAGTGCTGATTCCTGGAATGCTCAAAGTAGACATTACAAAGACATCCTGCTCTACATTAGCCTTACTTATCAAACACACCTTACTAATGTATAAGCACTAAGAGAGGGGAAGGCAGAGATGGAGGGTAACAGCAGGACAGTATGCAGGATGAACCCCCCTCCCCCACCATAATGGCCATGGTTGTAGGTGATTTATTAAAGACTGGACAGTGTCTATGTCAATGGACACTGTTCGGAATTTCCTTTTGTGGGACGACTAAAGAAATATCTCGTCATATCTTATGCCATTGTGCCATCTCACGCTGTTTGCATTAAATCAGCCTAAATATGAAGGTGTTCTAGTATGGAAATCTCTGTAAATAAAACTAAAACTAAGTTATCACATGTTCTGAAGCCTGCTTCATTATAAATTATAACTCACACACCTGGGAAATTGTACAACTCTGGAGAATACTCAAACTGCTACAACCTTCAATAGAACACATATGGGCAACTATAGCCATTCATCCAAATCTGATGGATTAAACAAGAGTCATTGACCACTCTTGACTCTTTATATTGTATCATAATATATTTTCTTGTATTATTTTGCACAGTTGGTTGGAGAGAAACATTGTTTTCAGTTCCTGTGTAGGTCCACACAAATGGCTGAAAGTGACAATAACAAAAAACTTGACTGGATGACTCCACTGAACTTAACCCTCCCTGATGAAGGGGTGAGTTTTCTTCATCAGCCATCGATGATTGATGTACAGAGCCTGAGAGGTCGGCTGTAAATTGGTCTTTTCATTATGAAATGAACAAACACACAACAGTTATCCATAAAGTAATATTAGAAGCCTTCATTTGGGATTGCACTTTCTTTTACTCCCAGTTTATTCCCCATATTATACTTTGCTCTGTGTCAACATGATCATCTACAGATGGTCAGCATGCCTGTGTTTGCAATTGGTCTTATATTGCTGACTTTTGCCCATTCATGTAAACATGCTCGCAAAAACTCTGGGTCAATTTATTTTAAGTGTTAACCAGCTTTACAATATGGAAGCGATTGTGACTCATAGCTCAAATTCAAAAGCATGAGCAGAAATGCTTTTTCATTTCAAAGTCATGGCTGCACTATTTGACTCAAAAATAAAAATCAAAAGCAATATTCCAAAATGCATTTTCGTTTTCTTCTTCAAGACTGCTCATTTTGTGACTAAATTAAAAAGCAAAAGCAAACTCAGAAATGCTTTTTCGTTTTCGTGCTCGCCCCGCAAAAAGTGTCTCATAATTCAATCTGAGTTCGCAATCTCAAGTGGCGCAGGAAAGTGACGTCATGGACCCCACTCGTTCTGGCCCCTTCTGGCCGATAGGGGGCAGTGTATCCGTGTATCATTCGTTCAATTGATATTCAATGTAATTAACACAGCCTGTACACCTCACTTGTTGGTTGTATTCAATGTTTGTGTGGACGTCTCCACAACTATGATCCACGCTTCAAATAAGTAGAAACGAAACACTTGGGGCTCTATTTTGGTGCCTCGCCGGAGACGTGCCGCAAGCGCAGCGTCAGTCAGATCCGCCGCGCTGACAAGGCGTTCCCAAGCACATTTTGGTATTTTGGTGAGCCGCGCAGCCCGGCGTAAGTATCCCCCCTCCCTAACTCAGCTCCTCCCAGCACCATAAGTCGTAGACGGGGAGGAGAAAGGGCGTGTAGTTGGTTTAACACAGCCGAGACCTGTTTTCACCAATCACATAGGCTCCTCTCCTTGCCTTTAAATCTGCCACAGGCGAGGCGTATTACTATTTTCATGGAGTAGTCAAAGAGATCAAGAGATGTCTTAAGACAGTAATGCCACAAGATGGCGACAGAGGGCAGCTCCTCAACAAGTGTCCTCCACACTCTCTCATATGAGCACAGATGGATTTAGTGTGCGTAATGTTGGACCCACTGGTAAGACAAACACCCGTTTCCACAAATAAAGACACTCACATAAAGTTGCTCATATTCAAACCTCACGTGACAAAGGTGGGTTGAGCGCACAGATCACAACGTAAACTCCAAAAATGGCATTAAAATCGGAACCATCTGTGCGTAAATGACGCATCGCGCTCCGTGGCCTGGCTCTTTCTTTCATAGATGTTGGCATATAAAATAAATTTGGCTCACAAAACTGAATATTATAATATCCATATGTCGGCTTAAAGTAGATAACGCATCTGAGCACTGAAACAAATCATCTGTTCAGCTGCAGCAGCAGCAAGACGGACAGAGGACACGGAGACGTGTCCAGGTCGAGCTGTGCGAGAAATAAGAGGAAGAGGAAGAAAGAAAAGGAGGGAGACGAATTACATATCTTGTTAACTTCATCATGTGTGTATATTTACTAGATATTTAATTTAATTTGATGCGGTTTCAGCTGTGTTGATTCGGTCAGGTTGTGTGTCCAAACGCGTGCCAAACGCGCTCATCAGATCAGATATAGATCAGAATATATCTATATAGATCTAAATGTATGTGCTGACTCAGATTAATAGTTGATGATGATTATTTATTGCACTGAAATGTGCCTGACACTGTGGAAACCTGCCGGTGAGGCATCAGTGACGTATGTCGATACGCCGCCGGTCTACCAAAATACTACAAAACCAGCTGCGTTCCGCCTTGCGCTGAAAGCTGACCAGGTTTGAATCGGCGAGCTTTCAGCGCACTTTACACGCCGTTGGCGAGCACGAAAATGTCACTGCGCCAGCTGATTCTGTCGACACCTCCCCCTGCCACGCCACCACGCCCAGCTTGGCGGATCTCGGCTCGCCTCCGTGCGACTGAGTCCACGAAAATACCAAACTCGCCTTACGCCGGGCTCCGCCAGACGAAAATACAACTGCGCGGGGCTCGCCGCCCTCCGCCGCCTCACCGGCGCGAACGAAAATAGAGCCCTTGATGTTAACGAAGATATATTACAAATACTTCCTCCTTTAATGTGGAAAAGCGTCAGCTGTCACCACTCATACTGATTGCAGTCAGCGTGAATGAAATCCAACCCAGGATCTCAGCTGACTAACGGACGGAATTGGTTGGATTTGCTATTGTATATTGCATAAATTTTTTTGCACATGTATTTAAACAGTTCAGTTTAAACTTATTATAGATCCATCACCAATTTGCTAGCTTCAGCACTCTGTCCCAGGAAAAACAGAGACTTTTAAATAAGCCCAATCGTTTATGTCTCATGTTGCCATAATGATTCACCTATCATCTCGTCATCTTTCAGCCCTCTATGATGTGTTCCATGGTTCTCTTCAAGTGCAAAGTCATGAGCTTAATGGAGTTGGTGCTGTGAGATGAAACTATAAGAAGTTGGTCACGCTACAATGTTCCTTTCTTTATGATGTTTCATCAAGGGACTTTCCCAACAGTAAAGACATGCTGACAACAGATAGCAGACACTTATGCACTTCAATGAAAGGGTAACTGCCTTTAACCTAAGCATAAAGCAAAGTTGACTAATCACACATCACAGTCAAACATAATATACACATTCAATTGGCAGTTCATTACATGCACCTAGCTAAAACAAATGCTAGCCCAGCCTCTCTTCTTTCCATTGCCAACATCAGGGATGTAACGATTACCGGTAAAATGATAAACCGCGGTAAAATGTCTGATGATTAGTACTGCCGTTTCAAATTTTAATTACCATTAAAACCGTGTTTGATTTCCACACTCTGGAAATGCTCACAGACTGCTTAGTGCTGAGAAGAGCAGCTGCATGCAGCAGTCTTTCGGACACAGGCACACACTGCGCAGTATACAACTTGTAAACATGGCGGAGGGCAGTTTTGAAGGCAGTTCTGCCGACCGTGTTGCGAAGATTTTTCCACTGTCAAAGAAAACAAAGTCCCAAGTCTGGGCGTATTTCGGCTTCTACAAAGGGTTGCGAGGGTTGCCAGGAAGCTTTTGTGCATCCCAGCAACCAGTGTGCCATTTGAGAGGCTATTCAGTGCCAGGGGGCACATCGTTCCCCCTCGCAGATCACAAACCAGACAAAGTAAATATGCTGAAATTTTTACATTTCAATCTCAGGTAGTGAACAAAGTCAGCAGCAGCATATTATGGTGGAGAAAACAGGCGATCAGTGTGGTTCATTTGATTTTCTTACACATTTTATGTTATTTTAAATACCCGCACTACACATTTGTTTACATGTGGTTGTATTGTTTCATAAAGTAGTGTTGCTCTGTTTTATATTTGTAAGAGTAGATATTTTTGAGCACTGAAGATTCTTACAATTTGCACAATAAGGAATGTCATTTTATTTAAATTTTATTTATTTCTTATGTTCATGTTTATGCCACTGGCACATTACTTTATTACTAGTACTAGTGTTGATTACCTCTGGCTCATTAAAGGCCCCAGCTTTAATTTTTTAAGCGTATCATTCCTCTGTTATTTAAGGTTAAAGTTATTTCTGCGTGCTATGTTGGTTGTTTTTTCAAAATAAAACTTTGTTAAATGATTTCAGGGCATGTTTAAGTACTTTTTAAACATTTTGAACATATTTTCAACAATACTGTGATAATATTGATAACCGTGATAATTTTGGTCACAGTAACCGTGATGTTAAATTTTCATATCGTTACATCCCTAGCCAACATGCTGATCATAATGATTGGTCAGTTATATTGGTTTGGTCTTTGTGTGTGTGTGTGTGTGTGTGTGTGTGTGTTTGTTCTCTTTGTTGGGGTGTGGAGTCTACAGAAGCACCCTAACACCCTCACCACATGTCATCTTTAGGTGGGAGGCCAGGGGCTCATCCATGCCCTGCTAGGTCACAGCCCAAAACAGAGAAGCCAACGTGGGGACCCTAAGGGGTGGGGACCCTAATCAGGCTGTCTTGGCTGACATGCCTTTTAAGTGTCATATAGAAGTCTGTGATACTTTCAGCTGATTTGTTGACACAGGCAATCATTCTTGTGTTTGTGTTATTATTCAACTTGATCAAACTGTGACCTTCAGCATGCACTGGGATGGTTAGCAACTGGGCTTTATATGGTGGGCATAAGGACTATAAGCTGAGGCTTAGCGGGGAAAAAAAAGGTAGACAAAAACAAATAAACTCTCATGAAATGTTCATTGAAGATGCAGAACATGGTGGTTGGTATTTAGAACTCATCACTCCTTGGAATTTTACCCTCAGAAGGATATGATGAGTTGTTGTTGTTGTTGTTGTTGTTGTGTTTAAACCTTTGGCTGGAGTCCACAGATGGATACTGGTGTGCATCACTTATGGCAGCACTTATGAAGTCCTGGGGCCTTATGTATCAATACTTGCGTGGAACTCATACCAGAAACGAGCGCACGCAAGGTCCGTCACGCTGAAAAAAATCCGTATGTATCAATGTGTGCGGGCGCCGAAATCCACGTGTGTTTCCTTGACGTGTGTTCGCTTGACCTCAAGGTGGAGGTCAAGCGGCGTACAGCTGCCCTCCGGAGGAGTACCGGCCAGACAGGTGGGGGTCCGGGGGAGGAGACCCTCACACCGTTTGAGCAGCGGGTGGTGGCGATTATTATTACAGGGTAAGTGGCGTGTCACACAAATGTCCACATGCTTTGTCATCCCACTGAGCAAAAGACGTATATTAGACGTCTAGTCTAAGTTTATACTTCATTTCAACGTCGGGATTCAGTCTATTTTTAGACGTGATTTATACTTCGCCCTTAACTTCATTTTTCGATAACTTTTTATGCAATAAACAACTGTAATGTGCATAACTGACCTCGAAATACTGGATTACATTACCTATGATACCGTGGAGAGAGATGTAAACGCAACAGATACACAGAAGCAGGAATTGAAATGAACAAATATTTTTATTGTGTCACAGAAATCAATGTGTCGGCCGTGTCGCCGGCTTGCGGAACCCCGGCCCGCGGCAGCCCGTCCGCCGGCTCGGAGTCGGCGGCCAGGACCAGCGGCATTCGGGCCACCCCGGCCCCCGGCCCCAGCACCAGCACCAGCGCGCCGACAAGCGGTGGAGTGTCCACCAGCCGCGGTGCTTCCGCTGGACCACCCGGACCCAGTGGAAGGGTCCTCGCGGAGGCGGTCCTGCAATCGCAGGAAGAAATCATCAGGGGGATCGCGGGGATCAACGAGCGGCTGGACCGGCTCGTAAATGTCCTCGAGCGTCTGGTGGAGAAAATAAATTAATTTGGCTCATTGAACTGTGTATTCACTTCTTACCCATTCACACTGTGGCGATGAGATTCTCCCGCGCGAGGACGGCGGCCCGGCAGGGATCAGCTCGCATCCCTCCGTCTGCTGCTGGTTCGTCATGTGGGGCGACGTGCTGCTCGGCCACGGGGATGTGGTGCACGCTTGTCACATAGTGAGTCACCAAACACCGCCACACAGCGTCGCCAATGTGCGAATCATCAGCTCAACGCCAATTTCTACACCACCTCCTGACTTTGCGTTGATTAGCGCTGGAACCGACGCTCGTTTCGCGATGATAAATCTGGACGTGTGCGCCGATTTTGGCGTACGCAAGGTTTTCTTGCGCCGCAAGCGTTGATACATAAGGCCCCTGGAGTTTAAATTGAATACTGCATTGGTATATGTTTATCATGCGACTGTGGGGAAGATGCCTGTCGAGTTTGAAATCTGAGAAACGTGTTTAGCCTTACCAATGTATCTTGCAGGTTTGTATCTACCATCTTCTTGTGGAGTTTCATCCGTTTATCTTAATTTATTGACCTTATGTTTAGCTTTTTATGTGAATTCTTTGTTCATCCCGATTTTATAGTTTTCCTTTTTTTTGAAGATTGTATAGTTAATGTTTTAGTTTCTACATTGGATACATTGTTTTTTATTCATTTTACCTTGGATAATAGAAATATTGATTTTACCTTGCTGCTGCACAGTTATTTATTTGACTCATTGATGTACTTACCTGTGCTGCCTTGCAACTACATCAGTTCTTGTATCTTAGACTCTTGTTTACAAGTAAGAAGATAATTACCTGTGAAAGTGAGAGACAGATTGTGGCCATGCAAGTTTTATACAGACATTAATCAAACTTTTATGGAGAGCTCAAACTCAAACCTAACGACATAGCTTTCCAATAAGCACCTTTACAACAACAGCCTGAAACTGGGGAGGGTGCCACAGCTGTGAAAGACCTCCTGCGTGGACCGGTGCCAAAGATCCCTCACCACAAGGACTTCAACCATGACATGGCACCTGATGAAGACCCTGGAAAGGTTGGTCTTGTGTCATGTGCACCCCTCTGGTGAACTCATCAATGGACCCACTGCAGTTTGCCTATCAGCCAGGCATCAGAGTGGATTATGCTGTCATCAACCTACCAAAGACCTCTCTCTCACCTAGTTTTTTTTTTTTCAGTACCTTGAACACAGCCTGAGCTTCTGAGGGATAAGCTGTAGCACAAAGGAGTGGACCACCACCTCGCATCCTGGCTGCTAAAATTATCTGACCGACCGGCCACAGTTTGTGAGGACTCATGACTGTGTGTCTGACACTGTTGTCTGACCTCACGGGCCAGTTTTGGCTCCCTTCGTTTTTACCCTGTACACTGCAGACTTCACCCACCACCACACAACAAGCTGCCACCTGCAGAAGTTCTCAGATGACTCCACCATTGTTGGCCTCATCACAAATGATGACAAGAGGAAATACAGAGAACTGAACCAGGACTTTTTGGACTGGAGCCAGCAGAACTTCCTCCAGATCAACACTGGAAAAAAACAAGGAGCTGGTGGTAGACTTCCACAGACTAACCCCTCCCACACCGGTTAACATGCAGGGAGGGACATTGAGATTGTGGACTCCGACAAGTACCTGGTGTTCACCTAAACAATAAACTGGACTGGACTGACAACACTAACTCCCTCCTCAGTAAAGGCTATAGTAAACTCCACCTTCTGGTGGTGGGGGATGGGAGGATGATGGCTCAGCTGTCGTCTCTCATGGACAATGTTTCCTACCCCCTACAGAGCACTGCAACAACACAGCTCTATCACTGACAGGCGTCTTCACCTGCTCTGTGTGACAGAGAGATACAGCAAGTCCTCTCTTCCTGCTGCAGTCAGACTGTTTAACCAGGCCTGCTCTCAATAGTCCAGATTTTTTTTAGCACACCTCACTGACAATAACTCAATGCTTTCTCTGTGTGCAATACTGACAAGCCAGATATTTGTTACAGTTGCAATTACCTTAATTTTTCTCAGGTATAATAACTCCAATGATGTGCAATAACATGTGAAATTCTTAAATTTTGCTCCTTTGTAGAACCGTTTTAATGTTCTTGTTGTTTCTGCTTTTTCTTAACTTTTTTGTGTACAGCATTTTTGTACAGGTCTAAATTAACTTTTTATAATAATCTGTGCACTCTGTGCATGATGGGTGAACTTATTCTTTTATGTTTGCTGTGCTGATATTCGCTGCTGTTAATACTGCAAATTTCCCCACTGTGGGATAAATAAAGGGTTATCTTATCTCACTTGTAAATCAATGCTTCTTCCCTCACATGTGGTCACGAGCTTGGGCAGCAGCCAAAAAGAGAGATTGAGGACAAACTAACTTAAATTAAGTTCCCCTGGGCCAAGCTTTGAAGGTAGGGTGAGGACTTCTGACAATCATAGGTATTTCAAACAGGGCTGCTTTACTGCCCGTGAAAAGAGCCACAGAAAATAACTGAGGCATCTGATTAAAATGCCTCCCATGTGCCTTCCCCAAGGGTATTTCCAAGTCATGGCATGTACAACTAGTCGAGGATAGTGGGACCAGTAACATGCTAAAAGGATTACATAGCTCATCTGTCTAGCAGTCTCTTGATTCCCCAGATGCAGCTGTAAATCAGATCTAGGGAGGGGGATGTCTGGATTATCTAGGCCAGGTGGCATGCAGCACACTGAGCAGGTGATGTTTGAATAGATTGCCCTCTTACTTGGGATGATATCAGTGAAGTATTAATTATGTAAGGAGTCAATAATGATGTTTTTCCTCATTTGGATCACATTTATATATATTACGATCCGACAGAATAAAAAAATATGAGTGAACATAAGACAGATACAGCCAGATAAGCCTAATACATTGTGCCACATTGAACCACAGAAAAAACAAAGTCCCAAATTCTCAATCATTTTATAGTTACACTTATAGTTACACTACATTATATAATCTCATCTCTCTTTATTGGCATTTTGTTTGGATGGGCGTGAAATAAAATAAATAGGTGAATAAAAAGAAACATCCCCACAAGGTTCAAGAACAGATGAAACAAAATCCTCAGCCTGGAGACATGTTAAAAAATAGGAGCCAGCGAGGTTAATCTTTCTGCTTAAATTCCTCAAAAGTCAACAGTGTTATCCTTAATAATCAGAACAATTTAATGTTAAAATCTCAAACCTCCTTGTTGGCACCTTTTAAGATGCTTAGAGTGAAAATATGCAGTTTTCAAGAGCTGTACCTTGATAATCAAGGTGAATTCAAAGAATGCTGCACTGATAATAGTCACATTAGAGTCTCTTTTTAGATGAGTAAGGAGTTTGAATGACCTCCTAACTTTGAACTGGGAAAAATATGGACTCCTTTTTGTATTCAGTTCTTTTCATATTCACTGATCTTGTAGCTTAGAAATTACCAGAATTTGAATGACTAAAAACATGCTTGAATTAAATGGTATTAAATTCAAGGTTTTTGTACATTGTATTTTGTTTCTAAAAAACAAAGTGCTTTACTCTATTCACCTCACAAAGACAGCCTTAACAGCAGTAAGAAAGTCAGTGTCTTGCCCAAGGACAGTTTGACAGGAGGAGCCAAGGAACGAGCTTATCCTATGTTTTGAGGATGAGCTGCTCCATAAGGTTGACCACTATTGTTTATACCTTTGTCAATGGAATGGGCCTATATGTCACCTGTTCACTACCACTAAGGACAATGGGAAATTTTGAAAATCAGTCACTGCCTTTTAAGTGTCATGGATTGAAAAAGGTGCCCAATGGCTGGTAAACCTTAAAAGTTAAGGTCATTACACACCGGGGCGAATTTGGGGAGCGAATAATAGTTTTTTTTTTTTAAATAAACCTCATAAAGTCAATGCAAGTTTCCACACCAGCTACGAACTTCAGCAGACCAAAAAAAAGCGACTGTAATTTTTTTGCCTCTGTAGTGAAGTTTGCGATCATTCACAGGCGAACTGCAACAGTTGAAACCAGAAGTTTACATACACTATATAAAAAAGCACATAGACTTCTTTTCCTCACTATCTAACATTAAATCAGATTAAACTTTACTGTTTTTGGTCAATTAGGATTACCAAAATTATTTTATATGCTAAATGCCAGAATAATGAGAGAGAGAATTTTAAAAAAAAATGTTTAATTACTTTCTCAAGAGTCAGAAGTTGACATACATTTCATTAGTATTTTGTGGCTGCCTTAAAATTGTATGACTTGGGTCAAATGTTTTGGAAATGCTTCCACAAGCTTCTCACAATAGTTTGCAGGAATTTTTCCTGACAGAACTGATATAACTGAGCCAAGTTTGTAGACCCCCTTGCTTGCACATGACTTTTCAGTTCTGCCTATAAACTTTCAGTAGGATTGAGATCAGGGCTTTGTGATGGCCACCTCAAAACGTTGACTTTGTTATCCTTAAGCCGCTTTGTAACCAGTTTGGCAGTATGCTTAGGAACACTATCCATTTGGAAAACCCATTTGCGCCCAAGCTTTAACTTCCTGGCTGATGTCTTGAGATGTTGCTTCAGTATTTCTGCATAATGTTATTTCCTCATGATGCCATCTATTTTGTGAAGTATACCAGTCCCTCCTGCAGCAAAACAACCCCACCACATGATACTTCCATCCCTGTATTTCACAGTTGGGATGGTGTTTTCAGGCTTGCAAGCTTCTCCTTTTTTCCTCTAAATGTAACAATGGTCATTATGACCAAAAAGTTCAATTTTTGTTCTGTTAGATCACAGGGCAGGTCTCCAAAAATGAAGGTCTTTGTCTCTGTGTGCATTTGCAAACTTTAATTTGGCTTTTTATGTTTCTTTTGGGGTAATGGCTTCTTCCTGGAAGAGTGGCCTTTCAGCCCATGTCGGTACTGGACTTGTTTCACTGTTGATATTGACACATTCTTACCAGCTTCAGCCTGCATCTTCACAAGGTCTTTTGCTGTTGTTCTTGGGTTGATATGAACATTTCGGACCAAAGCATGTTCATCTCTGGGACACAGAACTCATCTCCTTCCTGAGCGGTATGATGGCTGGACATTCCCATGGTGTTTATACTTGTATATAATTGTTTGAACGGATGAATGTGGCACCTTTAGGCATCTGGAAATTGCACTCAAGGATAAGTAGGCTTGAGTAGGTCCACAATTCTTTTCCTGATATCTTGACTGATTTCTTTAGATTTTTCCCATGATGTTACACAAAGAAGCAGTGTGTTTCAGGTGTGCCTTAAAATATATCCACAGGTGTGCCTCTAATTAACTCAAATGTTGTCAATAGACCTATCAGAGGCTTCCAAGGACATGATATCATCATCTGGCCTTTACCAAATTGTTTAAAGGCATAGTCATCTTAGTGTATGTAAACTTTTGACTCTCTAGAAAGTAATAAAAAATTGTCTAAAAAATTCTCTCCCATATTATTCTGGCATTTAGCTAATAAAAATAATTTTGGTAATCCTAATTGACCAAAAACAGGAAAAGTTTAATCTGATTTATTGTTCGACGGTGAGAGAAAAAAAAGTTTATGTGCTTTTTTATATAGTGTATGTAAACTTCTGGTTTCAACTGTAAATCTATAGCGGAATGAAAATCTTACCTCAGACATGTTGCAAGCCATTGCTCTGGATCAATCAGCTCTCTGAAATTTGTCCTCTCCCTCTGCAAACGTGGAGTCAGCTGATTAATGATGTTATCTTATAACAAGGCTTACAACCATGAACAGGTCATCATCACTTGAGGATGTAGTCGCCATTGTTTCTCCTTCTCTCTCCCCCTCTGTTCTCCCGTAATTCCTGCCGCAGACCATATTTTTATGCAAATATACAAATTTCATTCCCGTCGCACAAGGTGTGCAAAGGAAAAGGCGTAAGCCAAATATTTTCCATTTTCACGTTGTTTTTTTTTGCGTTGCTTCACTAATTCGCCAGTGTGTAATGACCTTAGCACCAAACATTTAAAAGTACAGAGAAAATAAAACTATCTCAGCTTACCATTAATTCAGCGCCAATCTTGACACACAACAACAATAAACAAAGCTCAGTCTAATATTATGACACAAACTGTTAGGCAAAATCTTACACTGACTGCCTCAGGAGAAGTTTCAGGTGTCATGGAGGTGTTGAAACTCCTCGTTATCTGCCCTCACTGTTGGATTGAGAACAGAAATACACAATGTCTGTATATTTCAATCTGTACAAAAAAGAAAAACTAAATAAAAGACATCGAGTTCATGGAGAAAAAAAATGCTGTTTCACATCGGGCTTTGAGTATGTATGTGGATATTGGCAGAGTCAGAGGTCTAACTTCTAGCTGAACTGTGGCAGTTGAATCAGATCACAGTTTTCTGTGTTTTCAGGTGGGGAGCCCATTGTACAGCTTCTTTTTGTATCAATTTACTGTATCATTTTTCCAGCCTGTGATTAAGTCTCCCACTCTAGGCCAGCAGGTGTTTGCATGGATGCATCACCCACCTGCTGGATGTGGCCCACAGGCAAAAAAATTACAAGTGCTCCTCAAGTAGCCAATACTTGAGTCAGATATTAAAAAAAGAAATCATTAACACATTGTCTAGTCCTCTATAACATCACATGAAGGCATCCCTGTCCGTTTAACCACAGTCCCTTGGCTCTAGTCAGGACCTGTCACAACTTTAACAAAAATATATTAAGGTTGCAGATACATGCTCTCTCCATTGACTGCATCA
This sequence comes from Xyrichtys novacula, assembly GCA_962446985.1. Lineage (NCBI taxonomy): Eukaryota > Metazoa > Chordata > Actinopteri > Labriformes > Labridae > Xyrichtys > Xyrichtys novacula. Next base: position 30,670,451 of record OY660867.1, read on the forward strand.
CTCCCCTTTTGCATAATGATCCAACACCAGGAGGAGAAGAGAAGATTTGGAGGTAAGATAATATTTCATGACAGCTTGATTTTATCAGAGGACAGGCTGTTTGGAGTCCGACCTGAGATCATGCTCAATTCTTATAATGCTGTACATGGTAGTATCATTAGATATGGAATGGCTCCATGGTTCGACACACTAACAGTACAGTCGAAAAACTAGACTTGCAAACATAGTGAAAACTACAATGAAAGTATCGGGTCATATAACCAGCCACTGCCCTTGCAGTCTGTTTGAGAGTTCTGTAATCAGACAGGCAAACAGAATCCTGCAGGACCTGTCCCATGTGTTGTTCTCTGAGTATGAATTGTCACCCTCAGAAAAACGCTTTCGAGCCATGTGTTGCAAAAGTACCCATCTTCAACTCTCCATCTTGCCCACCTCCATCTCTCTTCTTAATAAATTGCGCAAAATGGAATCTTTTGCGGACAGTCGGGTGTGAAGGTACGTCTTCTCCTGATGCGGCACACGCAACAGACTTGTCAGCAACACCTCGCCATAAGAAGCGATGGGCTCGGAGTTTAACTAAAGGATTCCCGCCTGAGTTTAATATAGAATACGAAGGGGCCAATGGGTACGTATACACACTTAAATATTGCGATAGCCGCGTTACGCTGTGTGTAAAGAGTGAGAGCGAAGAGCAGGGGCTAAACGTATGTCTGTCTGTAAAAGACTGGAAACTGTTTCGCTTGGTGGCCTGCCGAGACCTTGATCAGCCTTGTTTTCCTGAGGTGCTTTATATATCACAATGGATCAGCGGTACAGGGCCTGAAATTTATCCCATTGAGGCTGACCCTTTCCTCAAACTTTCAGAAGATTTTATTTTTCTGCGTGTCTGTGAGGATCGTGAGCTGATGATCGTGGCAAGAGGCCGTGAAGAATGGAGACTACACCCATACCCAGTTTCTTATTAGGAGTACGAGACATATTTTAAGATGACTTTCTATATCCAGCGCGGTGACTGGAGGTATCTGCAGGGAGTGTTTAGCAAAGTTGACGAAGCAATCAAGAGAGAAACAGTGGCAGTCTCTTTTGAACGTATTAGAAAAGGTCTTGATTTTGGCCATTCATCGTCTACTACTCCGAGCAACATCTTGCCTGCCCTGTGTAGGCCGAAAGTCATCAGGCACATAGACTACTATGCATAAATAGGTGGGTTGTATATTTTTGTGTTTATGTGGGATCCTTCTGATGAGTCAAAAAGTTAATACCTTTTTTTCTATTCACTAGGAAATGACAGAGTATCCACGCCTCCACCGGTCCCCGGGACCCCTCCGTCATCACCCTGGGCACCCTGGTCACCCCCTTTAACTTCAGGGATATGAAGATCACGAGGCATGCGACAGGGCACCTCCATTATATGTAGACTTCATTAAGGAAGTAGTTGCCCATCTGGTCTACACCGTATTGTATCAATACTGGCAAGAGATCTGCTATGGATGTCAGATTAACCACCCCAGTCAAAAACATCATGAGTGTCTGACAGCAATCCCGGCGTCATTCTATGAGATTCACTTTGATGTATTGATGAAAAAACTATGGAACACCCATTTTATCGAGGCCATACAGCATTATCTGACCACGTTTTGCATGCAGATTGATGACGGCATTGTCCATGATGTGGCAGAGGCTTTTCTCAATGAACTAAAACAGTAAATAATGTTGTAGATAAGATAAACTAGATGTATGACGCTGCAGCAGCCAATAATTTCTCAAAAGTAGTAACCCTGCGAAAGGCTGGCAAATTTTGAAAGAAGGAAAATGAAATTATTGATGTTGTCGCTGTGTGCCAATGTACCCCTTTTCCCTTTAATTTTGTTAGTGATTTGTTTGTCATGATCTGCTATCTGGAGTTAAATAAATAAATAAATGACATTGTAATATATCCCGTCTACTTATTTATGTCTTGACCAGACCATGGAAAACACCTTGCATAAAATTTATTATGATCCTGCCAATCCGGCAGGTCTATCAAGCGTGTATAAACTGTGCAAAGCAGAAACAAGCAGGCGTTACACCGCCATTATCAACTGTCAAGAGGTTTTTACTAGGCCATGATGTTTACACTCTTCATGCACATGTTGCAAGAAATTTCCCGAGAAATTGGGTCCTTGTTAACAGAATCGTCAAACAGTTCCAGCTTGATTTAGTTGATATAGGTGAATTCTCATCTGAGAAAGACAACGTTTGGTACATGCTAATGTGTATCGATGTATGCTCTAAATATGCATGGGTGAGGCTTCTGAAAAACAAATCAGGACCTGTCGTCACAAGTGCGCTTAAATCAAATCAAATCAAACTTTGATTTTGCAGGCAAAAAGAAATGGACACACAGAGTGCTTTACAATTCAAAACAATGAGCCCCCCCATAACCAGCCCGCCACCCCACCCCCCCAACACTCACAGAGAGCCCACCCTTACACACACACACACACACACACACACACACACACATACACACACACACAGATAAACATGAGCGTGGTCTAGACCTGCTCTTGTTCTTTGAAAAGCGTCTTGAGATGATGACTGTTGTGAATTGGCGCTATATAAATAAAATTTGATTTGATTTAATTTTAGATAATGCAATCTTAAAAGCATGTGGCTGAGTACGGAGGAGCCAAGTCAGGAAATGTCAGGAGGCCGACTGCACTGGAGGCTGCTCACGGCCCAGGGCCAGGACACCGCCACCCAGGTGCGCACCCCGCTACAGGCCAGTAAGGGGACCACAGCAGCAAGCACTGCTGCAGACCACCACCTGGCCGAGCTGAGCGCACACCAAGAGGCAGATAAACCCTAGACAGAACCAGTCACAGCCTCCAGTGCAGGTGGCCCCCCTACTGAGGAGACACTGGAGAAATGCAATAAAAACATAAACTGAATCAGCTAAAAACATCAAACTAGATAAAATTATAAAATACAGATAAATTGCTAAAATACCATTTAAAAATAGGTGAATAAATAAAATAAACATAACATGTAAAATGAGGACTAAAATATATAAATGTAGTAAAATGAGATAAAAATAGGATAAAAATATAGATTAAAAATAAGACATTAGTTAAAAGCCAATTTAAATAGGTGGGTCTTGAGCCTGCTTTTAAAAATATGAACATTCTCTGCGGCCCTAAGGTCCTCCGGCAGGCTATTCCAAAGACAGGGGCCATAGTGCTGGAAAGATGCCTCACTGTAAGTTTGTGTTCTCACTTTGAGGACTATTAAAAGGCCAGTGCCAGAGGATCTCAGGTTCCACAAGGGTTCATATTGTAAAAGCAATCCTGAAAGATAAGAAGGTCCAAGACCCCTAAGACATTTAGAAAACCATTAAAAGGACCTTAAAATCGATCCTATAGCACACAGGGAGCCAATGCAGCGATTTTAAAACCGGTGTAATGTGTGCCCACCTTCTGGTCCTCGTCAGCACACGTGCTGCTGAGTTTTGCAACAGTTGTAAACTTGTAATGTTTCTTTTTGGAAGACCAGAAAGCAGGGCATTACAATAGTCAAGACGACTGCAGATAAAAGCATGCATTAGCGTCTCTGTGTTAGCCCGGGAGCGAAAGGGGCGGACTCTGGCTAAATTCTTTAAATGATAAAACCTTGTTTTTGTTATATTTTTAATATGTGGAATAAAAGTCAGCTCAGAGTCAAAGATGACGCAAATATTCTTTACCTGATTTGATGGAATTAAAGACAGGGTTTTCAGTTTTGTAAAAAGTTTCTCTCCCTGAGCCTTAGGATCTATACTTAAGACCTCAGTTTTGTCCTGGTTGAGCTGTAGGTAGGCTAAAAAGGGCATCAATTGGCCCTGTGTCATCAGGAGACATGGATATGTAGAGCTGTGTGTCATCAGCATAGCTGTGAAAAGTGATACCATGCCTCCTGATGACATCTCCCAGTGGGAGCATATATAAATTAAAAAGTATGGGGCCTAAAATTGAGCCTTGGGGCACACCACATTTAATGCTATGAATCTTTGAAGAGCATGTGTCCAAACTTACAAGAAATTTTCGATCTGTGAGATAGGAGTTAAACCATTGAAAGGCAGTATCAGAGAGGCCTACAAGGTGCCTTAGTCTATTAAAAAGAATTGTGTGATCTACTGTATCAAAAGCAGTGCTTAGATCCAGTAGCACAAGGACTGTAAGCTTGTGTGAGTCCAAGTTGCACCTAAGATCATTGACAATTTTCAGTAGTGCAGTCTCTGTACTGTGGTTCATCCTAAATCTAAAGAGGATTTTAGGGTTATTTTTATGATCCGTGATTATGTTCGTGAAATAGGTGAATCTTATGTGTCTGAGAGCTTTATTGTACATTTTCAGTTGCTCGCAATATATACTTGATAATTAACTATGATTCTATTTTTTCTCCATCTCCGCTCAGCTACCCTGCAATTTTTTTAGTTCTTTGATTTCCTCATTTCTCCACGGCAGTGTGCGCTTAGGCAGTACCTTTTTTTGTTCTCAGTGGAACTACAAGGTTGAGTGTGGTTTCAAGTTTGTTGATAAAATGTCGGACAATAAAATCACAGGATGCAGGTAGAGTAGCTGAGGGATGCTTGCTCAAGATCTCGATAAAATTTGCAGCCACTTCTGACGTAAAATAGCGTTTCCTGACAGTTCGCACTGAGGTCTCCCGCTGAATAAAACTGGTGATATTAAAAAACACACAATAATGGTCCGACACAGCCAGGTCAGCAACAGAGGACACTGGCTGACTGGCCATAGCCGAGGACTAGATCCAAAGTGTATCCTCTGTTGTGGGTCGGCTGTGTGACGTGTTGTGTAAAATCCAGGCAATTAAGTAGATTTAAAAACTCTTTCTCCATTAAATCAGATGGATTGTCTATGTGTAAATTAAAATCACCAGATATAATAATAAAATTGTAAGTGGCATGGATTATTGCTAAAAATTCAGAAAATTCACTGACAAAAGCAACATCATGTTTTGGTGGTCTGTAAACAGTTATACAAAGAATTGAGGGACTGTTAAAAACAACTGCATGATGTTCAAAGGTGGTGTACTGATCAAATTATATTTCTTTTGTGCTTAGTGAGTTGCTGATTATTGATGCAGTACCACCACCTTTCCTGCCACTTCTAAAAGAGAACGTAAAGTCAAAATTAGGTGGGGAGGCCTCAGTGAGAATAACTGGCGCATCTGCACCCAGCCACGTTTCAGTTAAAAACATACAATCAACCTTGTTGTCTAAAATCAGGTCATGGACAATAAAAGATTTGTTTAAGAGAGAGCGAATATTTAACAGTGCCATGTTAAGGGTGATTTACAGACTGTGTGGTTAGATTGTTGATGTTTGGGGAGAGGTCTGAGGTTATTGAAGTTCACAGAGTGTACATGATGGAGTCTGGTTGTCTCTCGCTGAGTGATTATGACAGGAATGGGTGAATGGTTAATGAAAACAGAGGGTCTAAGTCCAGAGGCCTGTACTACGAAGCTGGATTTGGTCTTAGCGAGATAACTTCAGGATAACTTCTGGGTTTTCCGTACTACGAAGGTGGATCTCTTTTTATCCGGGTCCGTTGCCCTGGTAACTTACGCGGAATGCCAAACCTGCTCCGGAGCAGGCTATGTTTGAGGATAAGAGCTCAGCGGGTATAAAAGACCACCCACTGACCAATCGGTTCTCTTGGAAAGTGGCCTGCCCACTTTTGCCGGATCCCGTGGACGTCGGTGCTCGGATTGTGAGAGGAGCGCTTTGACGAGAGCGCTATTTTCGTGACCGGTCTAACCCATTTGATTTACCAGATGACGTTCTGTACGAGCGTTAAAGATTTTCTTTTGAGGGGCTGCTATATATTAGTGAGCTGTTGGAGTCCCGCAGACGGTCTGCCTCATGCTGAGGTTCTTTGCCACCGGTGAGTATTCATACGCATTTACTTGTCCAATTACAACTAACAAAGCACGAGTGTGATCCTCTTATTGTGCGATTGTTTACAATAATCTCGCCCTGATCTTTCCACGATATTACATTTTTGGCCCGTGACAATGTATCCAAAATGTGTTTCCTGTTTTTCACCCTCTTATTAGGATAGGTTTTTAAGACATTGTCAATAACAGCATCCGTTACGGCGTGAATGCTGTCATTTTTATCATAAACGTCCTGCAGTTTAAAAAAAAAAATACACGTTTATTGGGCAGTGACAAAGTTAAAACTCCCTTTTCGCATTCACCTTGTTACCAGGGATAAGTTTCTCTGTAGGACACCCACATATTTTTTTGGCTTTTTTATAAACATTTATGTCCGGTTGTTTTAATAGATCAAACATTTCTCTGACCAGTTCATTTAGGGCAGCAAGACGTATAGATCCCTCATTTGATCATTTCTGTGTATGCTCCATATTATTTTCTTGATAATAGACTGGTTATGAAGGGAATAGCAGCCCCCAACAACGGCAATAAAAAAACACTCCCTGTGGTTGATGGTCTTCTTCTTTTGCAAAAGTTTTACTTTTTTGTTGGCAATGAGTTTAATTGCTTGCCTTTTCTTTTTCAGCTGGTTGTATTTGTTTTGTACAGGGGTATGTTACCATGAAGTACGTTGAGGGCAGTTTTGCACAATGCATGAATACAATCTGATCCCATGCTAGCCACGATAGCCCGGCGCTGAGCCAGTGGAGATTTGTACAACTCCAAAAGAGATCAATTTCTACGCATGCGGGGTGACATGGTCATCCCCGCTGCATTATAGAGAGAGGTATACAACCTGTTGGTCGGGAAGCAAATTGGTTCTGTCGTCTTTGCTTTATAATCAATGAGAAGGTAGCGGAATGGGGAGCTGGTGGCGTCGTTAAAAGCCTCCAAGAAAAATTTAGTGTCGCCAGGAAACATCTGCCTCCCCAACAGCGTAATTTGATATTTATCCCGGGGATTTTTAAACAAAACTAGATAATTTGTATTCAATGTAATTATGCGACTGGCTTTCCCCCGATAAATAAATTTTGAACCAGATACACACGTGGACAAAATTGTTGGTACCCCTCAGTTGAAGAAGGAAAAACCCACAATTCTCACTGAAATCACTTGAAACCTACAAAAGTAACAATAAATAAAAAAAATTTGAAAATTAAATAATCAAAATCAGCCATTACTTTTGAATTGTTGATTAACATAATTATTTTAAAAAAACAAACTAATGAAATAGGGCTGGACAAAAATGATGGTACCCATAACTTAATATTTTGTTGCACAACCTTTTGAGGCAATCACTGCAATTAAACGATTTCTGTATTTGTCAATGAGCGTTCTGCAGCTGTCAACAGGTATTTTGGCCCACTCCTCATGAGCAAACTGCTCCAGTTGTCTCAGGTTTGATGGGTGTCTTCTCCAAATGGCATGTTTCAGCTCCTTCCACAGATGTTCAATGGGATTCAGATCTGGGCTCATGGAAGGCCACTTTAGAATAGTCCAACGCTTTTCTCTCAGCCATTCTTGGGTGTTTTTGGCTGTGTGTTTTGGATCGTTGTCCTGTTGGAAGACCCATGACCTGCGACTGAGACCAAGCTTTCTGACACTAGGCAGCACATTTCTCTCCAGAATGCCTTGATAGTCGTCAGATTTCATTTTACCTTGCACACATTCAAGACACCCTGTGCCAGATGCAGCAAAGCAGCCCCAAAACATTGCTGAGCCTCCTCCATGTTTCACCGTAGGGACAGTGTTCTTTTCTTCGTATGCTTGGTTTTTGAGTCTATGAACATAGAGTTGATGTGCCTTACCAAAAAGCTCCAGTTTGGTCTCATCTGTCCAAAGGACATTCTCCCAGAAGCTTTGTGGCTTGTCAACATGCATTTTTGCAAATTCCAGTCTCGCTTTTTTATGATTTTTTTTCAGCAGTGGTGTCCTCCTTGGTCGTCTCCCATGAAGTCCACTTTGGCTCAAACAACGACGAATGGTGCGATCTGACACTGATGTACCTTGGCCTTGGAGTTCACCTTTAATTTCTTTGGAGGTTGTCCTGGGCTCTTTGGATACAATTCGAACGATCTGTCTCTTCAATCTGTCATCAATTTTCCTCTTGCGGCCACGTCCAGGGAGGTTGGCTACTGTCCCGTGGGTCTTGAACTTCTGAATAATATGAGCCACTGTTGTCACAGGAACTTCAAGCTGTTTAGAGATGGTCTTATAGCCTGCACCTTTAAGATGTTTGTCTATAATTTTTTTTTCGGATGTCCTGGGACAATTCTCTCCTTCGCTTTCTGTTGTCCATGTTCAGTGTGGTACACACCTTTTCACCAAACAGCAGAGTGACTACTTGTCTCCCTTTAAATAGGCAGACTGACTGATTATGAGTTTGGAAACACCTGTGATGTCAATTAAAGGACACACCTGAGTTAATCATGTCACTCTGGTCAAATAGTTTTCAATCTTTTATAGAGGTACCATCATTTTTGTCCAGCCCTATTTCATTAGTTTGTTTTTTTTAAATAATTATGTTAATCAACATTTCAAACGTAATGGCTGATTTTGATTATTTAATTTTCAATAAATTTTTATTTATTGTTACTTTTGTTGGTTTCAAGTGATTTCAGTGAGAATTGTGGGTTTTTCCTTCTTTAACTGAGGGGTACCAACAATTTTGTCCACGTGTGTATATATAACTCAGATTCCTGTGGTGAATGTATTTGGTAAACGCATTTTGCACCTCAATATTGTTGCTGGCGTCATTCATTAAATCATCATTAATTAACTTTGTTTTCTGGTGGCAATAGTGCATCATCACACAGAGACTTGGGAAAGCCATTCACAAATTTGATATCACGCAAGGTGTTGATCATATAAAGGCTGCAAACATGAGTAAATGTAAACAGCATTATCTATTTCGGGGGATATAATCTTTGGCGCATTCTGAATTATATTTTTAACAAAAAATGTCTTGCTGCAATTCGAAGGACCGCTCACCACCAGACTAAATTGATGTTGCTGTCAATATCAGTTTTGGTTTTAATAGCCATAAGGAAGTGTGGTGTAATCAGGAAGGACCCTGCGCTTATTATACACCACCCTAATCTTCTTCCAAACTGTTTTATTTTTAAGGTGGAATCTCTTTTATCTCGTGTAATGGTGTCAGACACTGTGGTTATGTGTGTGTCCGACGCACAATAGGACACAAAGGATTAAATGAGCCCCAATAATGACTCGTGTGTGACAACACCCCTGTTTTGTACATTCAGTGTTACTCCCTTACACTTAACCTGCGTTTTGCCATGATTCGTCCAATAAGCATAACATTTTGGACCCCCTGAAACAAATTTGGTGATGAAATCCTCACCTTTAGGACCACACACCTCCCTGGCATTAATCTCATCAGTTAAATCAGCCAGGTATGGCTCCAGGGGGGGCACCCACTCCCCACTTTTCACTGTAAAAACAACGCTGTCTTTGTCATAGTACAGCACACGTTCCTGCAGTTTGTCTAAAAAATCATACAGCATCATTCTGGCATAGGCCATTGTCATGGCAGCGACAAAGATGTTGACATCCTCGGTTCTAGATCAATACGCGTCAGCGTAACACTACTGGGCCATAGCCACCTTGTCATTGATGAAACAAAACTGTCTAACGTCAAAGGGCTCTATCTTCGTGCCTCGTGCATTGTAATGTGCCTGACACTATGAAAACCTGCCGGTGAGGCAACGGTTACGTATGCCGATACGCCACCAGTCTACCAAAATACCACAGACCAGCTGCGCTCCGCCTGCGCTGAAAGCTGACCAGGTTTGAATCTGCGAGCACGTAAATGTCACTGCGCCAGCTGATTCTGTCGACACCTCCCTCTGCCACGCCATCACACCCAGCTTGGCGGACCTCGGTGTGCCTCAGTCCACGAAAATACCAAACTGGCTGTACACCAAGGCTCCGCCAGACAAAAATATCACTGCGCGGGGTCCGCCACCCTCCACCGCCGTGTCGGCGGACACGAAAATAGAGCCCATAGTGATAGCTAAACATGAGCTGTGTGAATCTAGCAGGATCAGCGATCAGCTCACAGGAAGGCATGTTATTCTGCATACAGAACCTGCCCCACAAAGAGTTGATGAGAAGTTTATTACAACTCCTTACCGCTTTGTTTACCTTGATCTTGTTGGGTTCAAACTTGATCCCCTCCTTTCAAGGTAGTCGGCAATGTATTTCTGCTGATCAGCCTCTGTTTTGACATGAGAGGGATAACCAGAAGCCTCCTGCTTACATTTCAGAAATGTCTCGACATACTCCTGAAACAATGTGTCTGACTTGTTGGGGTAGTGGAACACATTGTCAATAAGCACCACCTGGTACCCTTTTTCTACAGCCTTTTGGAGCTCAAACACATACACCTGAAAGCTGTCTCTCACCATTGCGGTGCATGCATTCAGTGGTTTGGTTTAACTCTTAGCAGGAACATTAGTTTTTTATGACACCTGTAGGTGAGGACCGGGTGAAGAGGATGTCTGGGTGGGATCACAGTGCATTTCACAAGGCCAAAATATTTATCCAAGTATTCAAAATCCCTTTGGATAATCTGGGGATGACCTACCAGATATGGTTTCTTGGACTGCACAGTTGGATTCAGGCTTGTGGAGTCAAAATAATGAATCATTTGATTAGAGCTGGTCTTGTGGTACAACTTCATGGAATTGGTGCATCCACCAAAGATAGCTTGTCGCAGATCAAGACATTCAGGGGCTTTGTACGTGGCTAAAAATGATTGGACAGCCGGGTCCGTCTTGGTCTGCTCCGCCCATTCGCACTCCCACATCACAGCAATGCGTAGACCAAAACTGTTCTCCAGAGCAGCTACCTTGTTCATAACCAAACAATACAGCTCGCCGTAAGTGGCCTTGCAAACAGGATTGGTATCTGCCTGGTCATCAAACCTGACACAACCGTAAAAAAAACAACCAGCAAATTTATAACAAGTCTTGGTGACTGCATTACACCCATCTACAAAGTACTTTCCCACTTTTAAATCACTGAGATTGCATGCGTGCTGGATCACAATGTTTTCGGTGTGGGCCACGTATCCCAGCCACTAAATAGAGACCTCAGAGTATGTTTTGTTCTGACTCACAAACCCCCCCTCGTACGTGAGTGCCAGAGTGTCTCAGGGTGGAAACAGCGTTTTAAACACCCCCATACAGCTAGATACAAGAGTTGTGTACAACCCAGAAAAGTTTCGCGGTAAATTGTACACGCATGCCGTAGAACTTCCACATCATTAATGCAGTAGTATATGATCTCTTTTTGAAAATCAAAAGTCTCATTATAAACCGTGTCATACCATCGCATAAAAACCTCCTTCTCCTCACCACTCTTGGTATCGTAGCCATAGTAGGATGGCTCAGGGTAAGGCCCAACATGATACTCATTTTCCCTGGTGTTGAACCTATGTGGAAAATAGCCTTTCTTGCTATCCACAAACCCCATAGCAGCTGACGTTTTAGACAACCTCATGGGTAGAAAGCTAAATGAATCAATCCACCGCTCTTTGTATGCCTTGTCGTACATAAGGACAATCCTGCTACCCCTAATTGCCCCTAATTGAGGCAACTCTGCACAAAGTACTCCAGGACAAGGTAGTTGTCAAATGTGTGCAATAAATGTGTAGGAGTGGTATTTGGGCCTTCTGAAGTGTTTAACAAACTCGGCTACACAGTTTAGAGTGTTAAAACAAAACTTGTTTCCCTCCATGTCCACACTACAAACAAAGTTAGCCTCATGCTTACCGCCATGATACCATGTCTCAAAGTTATAAAATATGTACTTTGTTCCGAGTTCTTGTCTTTTAAGGGGTTGAAAAAACGACTCATCACCGTCCCATGTCCACTACAATGTGTGCATGCGGCTGTGCAGCACTGATGCGGTTTGTTACCTTTTTTGTCGCTGGCAAGGGAGGGGCTTCTTAACACCACGTTTAAAACACTCCTCTGAGGTGAATCCGACAAAGCACGATCAATCACGCTGCAAAGACTATTCCTGACCCATACAGGTACTTGATCTAGATTATCAGGTATGATTTCTCTCAAATCAATGTGTTGTCTTAATTCAAAGGCATTGAATGCGGATACGTCTCTGAAGTGAACACACTCATGCCTGATGACATCATCTGTAAAATTAGAAGATGAGTCTGCAGACTCACCAACACCACCATCACCACCGCCAACCTGATCTACAGGGGAGGCAACTCTCACTATTGATTCATTCACCAACAATTCACCAACACCTCCGCCACCAACCAGATCTGATGCCGATGGGAAGGCAGCGCTCGCTAATGATTCACAATGTGATTCAGGATTCACCCCAATATTATTTGTTTCAGAGGGTCCTTCATCAATGCATAGGTAACGTCACTGATAAAGAAAACGGCCCTCTCCGTACAGAACCATCATTGTCAACAAGACTTCTGGAGTCATCACCTGGTTTGAACATTTTTCTTGGAGGTGCCATTGTAGTGTGTATTTTGCTATATTTTACCTCTTTTTTATTTTTTTACCAGATTGACCCTGTGTACTAATGAGACGGAATGTAGTGTCTGTGCTATTGTATGTTCTAAACTTTGTGTGTTTTTGGCATGTAAATAAAGCATCTGGTTTTGTGTTTTCACAAGGTCTTATAAGATATCAATTGATCCTTGCAACTTTTGAAGTCTGTTGTTTATACAGTCTGAAAAATTGTTGACACAGTCCTCAATACACACAGCTGAGGCCTGTGTGGCCTGCTCACTCCTGCTGGGTCCTGCAGCCACAGAGATATCTGATACCATGCAAGGCTGTGATTTAGACAACTCTAAACAAAGTTGGTTTAATTCTGACAGGTCCGATTCAGCTATGTTGAGATCAACACTTTCTAAAACACCCTCCCCGTCACTACACAGAAATGTAAGTATTGTGTTTAAATAATCCCCACCTTCCCCGCTGATTAAATTTTGATTATCCTGCTCATTGTCGACTGTGCTATTTACATGTGCTTGACTGCTAGCCACCGCAGGAACGCAGACATCCGCTGGATCACCGTAATCAAAACTGTCTAAAAAGGCATGAATATTGAAATCGCTTTGTGGTAGCACAAGTGACAAATTATCCTCCTTAACTAGCCGTGGACCATCTGGGGTTTGGGTAGATTACTTTTCAGGCAGGACCTCTGGCGCAGGGTGAAAGCTGCTGGTGTTTGGCTGCTGTACTGCCACGCAGATGTTGTCAATCAAAGGATGCTTTTGGAAAAGGATAAGCAAAATTAACTGTACCTGTGCCACCTGAGATTAAAAAATAGAAAACACAGAAATGGTATAAAACAATTTTGCACATTCCGCACCTGTAGAATTGTACACAAATATCTTGAGACAAACCTTGAAAATCATCACCCTCATCTTCTACGGTGATCAGGTATGCCCGTGCCCGGAAGTTGGCACCCGTGGGGTACCTACAATATGTAGGCGGTTTACTAAAATTAGGTGTTTACTAAATAACAACACAAATACTATTGTAGTTAGACAGTAATAGACAGACCTGCATCCCTTTTAATAGACGGTTTGCCTTTTGATTTGTACTTTCTACTCTGCTTATTTACCAATGGCCTGTCACCTTTGGCTTTAAAAACAGATAAAGACATGAAACTTTATTTTGTTCTTTGCATAAAAAATGTTAGTGCTAAAGATTTCGTTTTATATTTAAAACAGTAGTACTAGCTTACATGCATTTAAAAGTACTGTGAAGGATTGCAAGTTTCTTCCATGCTCCGCTTGCCAATAACTCTATGTGCTCAATGTCAATAACGTATGCTATAGCACTCTTCATCCACAGATATTCAGCCTTACATTGTAACAAAAAACAAAGGTTTCATGCACCTCCTCCATGTCTTGGAGCCTCGTTGCAAAATACCAAACAAAAAGCTATTCTCTGAAATGCAGATCCCTGCCCTCTAAGTTAAAGTTAGAAGAGAGATAGCGGAGTCACTGAGCAAAGCCCAAAGAGTAGCTCTGTATCAGGATTTGGGTGTGAATCATATTGTATTGCATCACATAATGCCACACATGTATTTTCATTATATCGGATTGCAGACATTGTATCGAGATGTGTATTGTATGGGCCCTATACCTAAGACCCTTGTGCTTACTGTTGTATTGCACAATACCAGAAAAAGGAAATAAAATTACACAATTTGATAAGAATTTTAATAACAGTTTGTTTAACATCATCATTCAAAACTTATAACAATCACCAACAGTATTTTACACCCTACTGGTGTTTGCAGATGCCTGGAAGTTCAAATAAATCAACAAACTAAACAATACTTTTGTGCGTTTGACAACAGAAAATAAACAGCAATTAACTTTGTGTAACATTGCAAGAGGTTGGTGTGTGGTTACCGTCATAACAGCGTGCTCTGCCTATATGGCAACCTTCTGTCTCTCCGCTGTTTTCTGAGCTCTGAGAGAATATATGCATTAACTTCCTTAACTATGCATTTCATACACTCACGTTACTTAGTCTAAGCAATGTTTCAACAGCCTACCATGTGCAAATGTGTGGCATCTCTCGTGTCTGCTCCCACTACACACCTGAGTTACACACTGGACATTGGAAGGGACACAGAAAGAGAAAGGGAGTGCCACATCCATGTAATCCTTAAAATCTCCCCACCGGTCCCAAAGGCTTCCCTATCACACATAGACAGAAAGTAGAGAAACATTTAGTGTTTTTACTGTTTTAATGAGAAATTCATTTTTCACTTGGCCACTATGTTTGTCAGTTTCATTACCTACACAAATAGTGTAGTTTTCAAGACCTGCTCTACTGGCAGTGCTCAGGCCAGCTATCATTTTTACATAGAGGAGATTAGAGGAGGAAATGTGTGGCAAGGGTCCATTATATAAAGTGCTACAAAGCAAGCTTCTGTGCAAACAAATTAACTGCAAAACACAACAACAAAACATGTCTAAAGTAATGGATATTGTTGCTTTATCTCTCCATGCCTTATTTGCAAAAGTATAGGAAGTTACCTATAGGGTTGTCCTCATTCAAGAGCTGTAACTATGATCAAATATTCATGCACCATCTTGAAATAAGGTGGTCAGGCCAAAAGTTACAATATCAGAGCACAGGTACAATCCTGCCTGGGATAAAAATACAAGTAGGAGCACAATCAAACATGTTTTGTCCATATGTCTGGAGAGACGCAGTGACAAGCAAGGAATCAGATGATATGCCAGGAAAAAAAAAAAAAAAAAAAATCCCAGCATTTTATCTCCATAGCCATCATAAGATCCCCCTCCACTCCAGATGTTGTGAGGAAATAGTATTTACTCTGTGACTGTCAAACTACAGCAGCGACTATAATCTGCCCATAAAGAACATTCTCATGCTCCCCAGACAAAGCTCTTTTATTCTCCATACTTTTCAATCATGTCACTTGCTGAGGTACAGAGACAAATGGAGATGGACTACAGCTCCATTTCTTTCTTGTGAATGGCAGAATACAAAACAGGACTTTTAGAACTGTTCCAACACAGCTGGAAGAGCAGATGGTGGAAAGAAGCCCTGGGGAAACTCCAGGGGGGCCGACCTGGCCTGTAGGCAGCCTCAGGTATCATCGCTGTCGTGCTAAAATGGCAGGCACAAAGCAATTTTACATTTCTTCTGACATCTCTATACCTGGGTGATACATTTCCTCTCAGTGTGTAGGGCCAATAAAACTGATTCTGAAATCTTTTTTTTTCGGGGGGGGGGGGGTCTGATTAGTCAAGATGGCACCACCAAATCAAAGCTTTACAGTGTAGCGGAGAAAGGCTCCGTACGGCCATGTCTGTAGTTATTTGAAAGGGGAGACGCTACTGAATCGATTGGCATCAATCTTTCCAAAGACTACATTTCCCAGCTTTCAAAAGAGCCGGGCGTAAAGTGTTCGTAATCTGTGCGCTTTTAGGTGCAGCGCCCCACAGACGAAGGCAGGATGCTGCATCGCACACTGATCACTCGGGACTCTCCTGTAAACTTTCTCCACCACTTATAAAACTTCTCTTGAGTACTTTTCAACCAGGAAAAGAAACATTCAACTCTTAAGGGGTGTTCAGACCAAACGCGACCTCGGCGACGTCGGCAACAGCTCCCAATGCAAAGTCTATGGACAGGCGCGACCTGACGCGACTTGGCGACCAGGTCGCACATGGTCGCCAAGTCGCGTCACTCCCAAAGTTCAAATATTTGAACTTTGGGATAAATAGTCACTGACATTCCTTTAAGTTTAAGTGATGACACTGAACATTTTTGGTCTGACAGCTCCAGTTCCCCAATACTCAAAAATTCTTCTCATCTTTCTCTCACATCCTCACTGGGAGGAATGAAGATGCAAGGAGGACATGCAGCTGAAGGAAACTATAAAAATAAGTATGAATGCAGAAAGAATACATAAAGCCTAGACACTGAGGGTGGCAAAGCAGTGAGGAGTTGAAGAGATGCAGAAGATCTGGATGATTCTGATGTGTTGGGCTTGGTGAGGAGGACCCCCAGGCATTAGCTGTAATGAGGACTGGAGGAGAATAATTAATTTTAACATAGACTTGAGGAATCATTAAACCCATTTATTTGGTGTATAGTCTGGCGTTAAAAAGGAACACCAGACAATGTAAAGCCTTGGGTTAAAACCTCTTATCCTCATTTAAAGGGGACGGACATCATAGGGAGTGCAGAAAAACTTCTAAAATAAAATGTTCAGTCTTACAGGATAGTGGCAGTGGATTCTGGATGCATGCCCAATGTGAAACTAAGTTTGTGATGCAAAGCTGATAGAGCAGCAGAAGGTCTTATTATTCATTAAACTCTTATCATGGGTGTGTCTTTGTAAATTATTTTAAATATCACCAAAATCTGATGAATGTGGAAGCAGTACTGGGGATGAAATAAATTGGGCAAATCATGACTTGGTTGCAATGTATACATGAACCAGTGACCAGCAGGCTCTGAATAATAAATAATAAATCCAGGAGTATTAGGGATGCAACCGAGGATTAAGTTAGTCACACTGATAAATGGAGCCAGAATTCACCCACAGCCCTAATCCTGATTAATAACTGATTACATTCTATTCACATTCACAAGTGTTTACCATGGCATGACAGTGTGAGTGTCATTCAGATAGTGGTAGTTCATTGTTATTTGTTTGTCTTTGACAAAGGAGGCTGCTTGTAATTTTTGTGGCTATGTTTTGAAATAAAAAGAGACATGTTTTTATAATGCTGTTGTAACATTGTTAAAAGAATGTGAGTAAATCCAGACAAATGTAGGATAAGTGCCCTCTGCAGTCTACCCTGGGTGTGGCTGAAAAGTTTATGGGAAGAGGGATTATGGGAAATCCTCAGTGAAAATGAGGATTCAACTGAGAGGTAACATGTCCTGAGTCTCATGGGCAAAAACTTTATTTACAGTGTTGGAATCATGCTAAAATAGTATTATAGTGGGTATGGATTTGCTGTGTGTTTGTGTTGATCTTTTCGTGCTCTCCACAACCAAAAGGGTGTTTTTGTTGTTTTGTTACCAATGGAAACCAGCAGTATTAACATTATGTTTTCTTCCATAGAAATGTGCCCATGAAAAAGGAGAGAAGTGTCGCTCACCGTTCCCCCCTTTTTCTGTCATACAACCAGAAATAAGGATTCAACCAAGAGACAATAATCTGGCTGTTACCACTACCACCAGCTTTAAGTGATTATTGCCTAACTGAGAGGACAATGGGATAATGGAGTTAGGGTTTATTCACAGTGGCCCTCATTTATCAAGCTGGCATACGGCAGAAAACTTGTGTACACCAGGCGTACGAAAATTTTGACGTGAGGATCGGCATTTATCAATCTGCATGTGAGCATATGCTACAACCAAATCTCACGACAGGTCTGACATCGTGTACCCAGGTTTGAGTCAGTGTGGATCTGTGGTGCAGCAAATGTCTGTCTCAAAATAATTGAAAAACAAACCTCAAACCTGGCATTAAGCACAATCAGACAGATTTAATTGAAGAGTAAGACGTAAATGAAATGAAATAAAATAAATTTATTATGTCCCTAGTGAATAGGTCTATTTGATAACTCTGCCCAGAAACACTGCCACAGAGCAGGAGCGCTGTTTTAACATTGCGCGCACATGCACACGTGCCACTGTGGAGCACTGCATTTGACTCCTAAAAGGCAGGTGTCTCTGTCTTGGCCCAGCAGCGGGACTTTGTTGTACACTCCTGAAAGGGTGTGGGACATCATTTGGGCCAGTACAGTTTTGCACAATGTTGCAGTGGCGAATGGAGTGCCGTTGGCTGTGCCGGTGCAAGGTGAGGATCCGATACCCGGAGAACAATAACGAGGAGAGACTCCACAAAGGTGCTGTACAGAGGAGACAGGACCTTATCAATGGATTCTGACATGTAAAGTATACGTTTAGAAAGTGCTCTTGCTATTTATTCAGTGATAAAAATCAAATAGAAATCCATAAAAATGTTCCTCAGGGGCAGCAACACACCGTGTGGTGACGTTAATAATTACTTTTGTTCAGCCTCTGTAATATAGAGCAGACTGGAGAGTCTGACAAAGACGCAACAAATTAAAACTAAATACTTTCAATGATAGGAGCAACGTACCCTATGTCATAGCAATAAACAATATGAAGCATGTATGAGATATTAATTTATCATCATGAGCAACTTACTGACTAATGATTTATTCAAACTTCAGCCACTGTCCACTTGTCTGGACTGCTTTTATACCAGTTTTGATGCTTCAAAAGAGAAAATCCGGTAACACTTTATATTAAGGTCCTTGTAATAAGCATTAGTTAATAGGTAATAAGGCCCTTATAAGTCGTACAAGATGCTTATTAACATTATTATTTGTTTATAAGACTATATATCTATTAATAGTCTCATTATAATACAGTTATTAGCAGACTTTAAGAGATTTATAATAACTTATAAGAAACTTGTTAACTGTTTGTTGATGCTTACGAACATTAATAAAATCCTCATGAGTATCTTATAACTGTTTATAATAACATTATAAACACATATATTGACTCAACTAGCCCAACCATGATGGCTTTATCATGCCTTCATTAATCTTTTTTGTTTGATTTATTAACATTAATATACACTTTATTGCTCATCTACTGTAAGTTAACTATGCACTTGTTTACAGTTAACTGTGCTTTTTGCAGGTACTGGATCTAAAGCGAGAACAATGTCTTATTAAGGCTGATAAATCTTTTATTGAGCATTATTATGCCTTTAAGAATATTTTTTTCCTGCTTTATCAAAATAAAATGTACTTTACTATGCCCTTGTTATCAGTTAACTATGCACTTATTAACAGTTAACTATGCTTTTTGCAGCTACCAGATCTAAAGCGAGAACAATGCCTTATTAAGTCTCATAAATCTTCTATTATATGGAGGATGACTCCTCTGGTAAGTTTAACTGCAGCTAACTGGTTAGTGCACATTCAAACACGCAGCTAGCTACATAGCTAGCTAGCCAAAGCTCGTAATTTTATGGAGCATTACTGTTGCAGCCTGACAGGGGTGCAGCAGCAGTCTTGAGCTGGTTACTCCTCTGTGTATTAGTGAGGGATGAAGTGCCTGTCCAACTGAAATTATCAAACTCATACAACCTATTTTCCTATTTGGTTACATTAAAACTCTGTTTTGAATGTGCACTAACTCGTTAGCTGAAGTTAAACTTACCAGAGGAGTCATCCTCCATATCACAACTGCTCCTCTTGTCAGCATGATCTTTTCGAGATCCAGAGCGGGTTTGTATTATCCGCGGGGCCGAAGATGTTGTTCTCTTCATTTTGCACGTGGCACCAAAACGACATGCTCATTGATCGTGTGGCTGAGCCGCTAGCTTAAACCGGAAGTATCAGTTTTACCTGCTCTTTCAAAATAAAAGCATGTAAGAAACGCACAAAAAAAGAACAGCTACGGATGTAGGCTGAAAAGAAGCGAAAAAAGACGCGACCCGTGAAAAGCAACGGAAGAGGAGAAAAAAGAAGTGACTTTACCAAGATGACACTGCTAAACAAAATCAGAAAACTTATTTTTGAAGGTAGTTCAACCAGAAAAACTTTAAACTTTACCCCCGCGGATAATACAAACCCGCTCTGGGGTTCCTTGTTAGTTTCCACCACAGATGTGAGGATATCCACTTTCAGCTTGTAAAAGTTTCGCATCTTTCTAATATTTCTCCTCTTTCACGTTTGACCTCAGTGGGCAAGGCTTCTGAACCACGAATATTTAAGGACGTAAACATGTTAATGACGATCGATTTCAGCTGCCGCATTTATCAAGACCTGATCATATGTACGCTGGGATTAGTCAGATATGAACCCTTGCATAAATCTCACGTGTGTCCTGTCGTACTATGAATCCTGCACTCAGATCTGCGTAAGCTTGATAAATGAGGGCCATTGAGTTCTGAAACATTTGCACTTAAACTTCAGTGACACAATATGCAGCAATCAGCATTAAAAATTGAGTGAGGATTAAGACCAACAGTTAACAGTTCCTTTGACTTCCTGCCGCTGTGTCACTTCATTGGCTGATCCATGTTCTTAGATCTCTCCACCACATCCTGCATTGAGTCCAGCTTGAGTCCAACCACAGAGCCAGCCTTTTTTACCAGTTTATTCAGACATCTGGCATCTTTGTGTTTGATGCTTCCTCCCCAGCAGACTGCAGCGTAGAACAGAACACTTGCCACCACAGACTGATAGAATCAGCTAGTGCTGGGCGATATGGAAAAAAATGTATATCACGATATGGATCATTTTATATCACGATAACGATATATATCACGATATAGCTATGGTATGCTTTCAGTTCTATGAAAAATTTAAGTGTATACAGCTGCACTAGTACCAGTACAAGACCAGCACTTAAAACTAGAAAAATGAATAAATAAATACGTGGCTGAAGTGCGTTCATGTCTGTGCTCACCCAAAGTTATGCAACACTCACAGAAAACGCTGATAGTGTGAGCCAAAGCACTACATAATAATAAGATTAATAATAAATTTAATTTGTAATGCACTTTACATTTACAAAAAATCTCAAAGTGCTACAGTACACAGTAAAAAAAGAGCAGCAACAATAAAAAAGCAATAGAATGACAGTCACAGATTGGCATAAAAAAGAATTAAAAAAAATAAAGAATATAGAGTTGCAATGTAAGAGGCAAGGTAGTAAAAGCATAGAGGAAAGCTAACCAAAGGCTTGATTAAAAAGGTAGGTCTTTAGGGCTCTTTTGAAGAGGTTGTTCACACTGCTAGATGTTTCTCCTCCAAAGCTGCTCTCTGCCTCCATCATTGTTTACTTTACTCTTGAAGCACGTAGCAAGACCCGAGCATGAATCCGAGCGCTTTATTCGCCTATCGGGGGCAGACAGGTAAGGTGATTTGATTCGCCACGACTCCAGAAATGATTGAAAAACTACAGAATGTCACAAAATTACGTTTCCTCGCTGCTGGCTTGAAGGTTAGAAATGCGCAGCCGCGCTCCCAGCTGACAGGAAGTCAAACCACTGTTGTAGTTCTTTTGTGTTGCTAGCGCGGTCAAGAGTGTTGGCTCTCACTGAGAGATGACTACAAAAATGGACGCACCTGTTCATCTGGTTGTTTAACACAGCTGAAAATGATCATCTTTTAATGTTGTTCCCGCTCCTGCCCACTACCGTTGCTTTTTTTCCCGTCCCGCCCCGATCAAGGGATTAATTAAAAAATGACTCCCATCCCGTGGAAGTCCCGCGGGAATCACGTGACCCACGGGAATTCCCGAAAAATGTCATCCTCTACAGGGAAGGTCCCGGAGCAGATGAAACAGGTGCCGGAGCGGCTGAAATAGGTCCCGGATCCGATCAAAAGAGGTCCCGGATCGCGCTCCGACTTGCTCCGGCACAAATTAAGCACTGCTTACAATGATCCCCTCACGTGTGTAACCCAGGTAACCCGCAACGGCGGCAGACGCTGGACACGAAGAGGGCACGTAAAGCGGCGTCATGTCGCAAAATCGAAAGACAAATGCGAGCCTATATGTCAACGCATCCTCTTCTTTGTAAGAAAATATTGTTTTCTTTCCCGTTCGACACCAAATACACTTACTGAATGTGCAATTATTGTTGTTGTTACTATGAATCATCTGATGGCACAAGCCCTATGGATAAAATACAGCCTATCGCCCGAAACGATAAAAATAAAAATGGCACGATAGACATTTTCTATCGTGCCCACGATATCTATCGTCCTATCGCCCAGCACTAGAATCAGCCCCTCCAGGGTTTTCACAATGTGTGAAGTGAGGGCCACTGGTCTGTAGTCATTGAGCTCAGCAGGACATTTTGTTTTTGGTACTGGCACAATGCAGGATGTTTCCCACAGAGTAGTTACCCGCCCCAGCTGTAGACTTAGGTTGAAGATCTTGTGAAGAGGCTGACACAGTTCTGCAGCACAGTCTCTAAGCAGCCTTGGACACACACCATCTGGACCAGCTGCCTTCCCAGGACAAAGTCTTCCAAGCTCCATCCTCACCCCTGTTTCGGTGACAGACAAGGACTGGTGTTCTAGGAGGAAGGCAGTTGAAGTGGTTGAGACATTTGAATGAGATGAAGGAGGAACGGAGAAGTTGTAGTGGAGATTTGTTGTGGAAAGGAAGGTGGAGTAGCAGTGGAAGTGGGAGTGACAGCGGTGTCAAATCTGTTGAAGAAAAGGTTGAGTTCATCAGCTCTTTCCACATCACCCACCACTGGCTGTCTTTTCTTTTTACTGCTGTGTCCAGAGATCGTACTGATTCCTCTCCACACTTCACAGATTTTCCTGTGTTGTAGATTCCTCTCTATCCTATTTTTGTACTCCAGCTTTGCCACCTTCAGTCTCCTCTTCAACTCTTGTTGCACTTGTTTGAGTTGTTCTTTGTTACCATCTCTAAAAGCTTTCTTTCTCTGGTTAAGGATTGCTTTTATGTCTCTTGTGATCCAGGGTTTGTTGCTGGGGAAACAGCGAACAGTCTTTGTTGGTATAACTGTGTCGCTACAGAAGTTGACATATTCAGTAAAGCAGTCAAACTGTCTGTCAATGTCCATACTATCCACATCTGTTTCCAGCAGCACATTCCAGTCTGTTGATTTAAAACAGTCCCTTAGAGCTTCAATAGCTTGAGGTGTCCATCTTCTGATTTTGACTTTGGTCACAGGCTGCCTCAGTACACAAGGTCTGTAACAGGTTTGGAGATAGACCAAGTTATGATCTGACTTGCCCAGTGGTGGTAAGGCAGTGGCTCTGTAGGCTTTAGTAGAGTTGTACTGTAGAGATTGGGGTAAAATTATGACTCATACATACAAACCCATAAAACACAACACATCTCTGGTTTTAACTTTGTTAAATGTCCATTAATGAACTATATCAAAAGTATAGCTGTTTTTAGACATGTGATAGCAATTTTGGACCAAGTTGAATTTTAAAAGTTTAAGCAGTCTGCTTTGCAGTAAGATGGTTCAATAAAATGACTGCCTCTTATGAAAACCTAAATTCCAGAAAGATGGGACGTTGTAGACATTGATTACAAAAAGATTTTGCTGGTTTATATATCATTTAAACTATTTCTATTTGGAAAAAGTGCAAAGACTATCTGAGATATGAAAACTAAAAACAATTATTGTTTGAAATTACATGAAAAATATGTATATGCTCATTTGAACAACATTAATTTTTAAAAGATTAGTAACATGTTGGGTTATTTAAAAGAGCATCCTCGAGATGCTGAGTCTCCAAGAAGTATAGAGAAAGAGAGAAATGCCACTCTGAGCAAATAGTTAAGCAACTTCTTTAAAACGTTCCTCGACATCAAAATGCAAGGAATTCTGAGGATTTCATCATCTACAACTTTTTATACAAGCTTTAATTATATAAAGAGCAATATTTTCTAAACAAAATTTTCAAGTTTAAACCTTTGATGTGTTGTGTTGTAGGATTTTCAATTTTAAAAGCAGGCTTTAAATGGTTTTACATCTTTAAATGGTTACAATTTCACATAATGTTAATTTTTTTCTTGGAATTGGGGTTGCAATAAGTTTTCGGAATATCATGTTCAAGCTAAATATTTTATTTATATCCTTGTGGTTAAGGCACACCCTAATCAAAATAAGATGTGCACAATGAAAGATGACACTGTAGCTATGAATAATAATAGCTAGTATTGACAACCAACATAATTTTCTGACTCAGCAGTGGTGTTACTGCACACAAAGTTGCACGTAAAGTCAGTTTCAAGGTAGGATTGCTAAGAACATTAATAAATTGATATGCATGGTATATATTAGAATAGAATGGAAGAAGAGAATAAAACTTTATTAATCCTCCAAAGGGGGAATTCAGATTGTCACAGCAGCAAGAGATATAACAGGACACACAAGAGGTATCATCTAAATAAATAGCTATGAAATCAAATAAATAGTTGACAGTAAATAAGATAAAAACCTAAAAATTAAAGTGCTCCACCTTGCTGGGACCTGTGTGTGTGTGTGTGTGTGTGTGTGTGTGTGTGTGTCTGTGTGTGTGTGTGTGTGTGTGTGTGTGTGTGTGTGTGTGCTACATCTCATTTCAGGCCTATTAAACATTCTGATTAAACAGTCTGATGGCTGTGGGAAGGAAGGCGCGTGATATAGTTGTTATCAAAGAACAGAACCATGACATTTGGGTCCTGCTGACCCTGCATAGGTTATATTTTGCCTGACATTATTCCACACGTGACCAAGTTTTTTATTTCAGATATCACTAATATAACTGAAACAAATCTGTGAAAATGATTGATTTAGATGGTGAAGCGTTTTGGGGTGAAGGGAACCGCATGTCTCAGTACAGCACCTTTACTTAACTTCATGTTCCTTCTGTTTGGTTGATCTCTCTGTTTGGGAGTGTTTGACCTTTTTTTACTTCTATTTGCAGATTTTTCTTGTCCTCTATCCTCCCCATGTTTAGCAAACAAGAAATCACCATCAAACCAACCAGACTACTTCAACTTGAAAGGTTATAGTCAAGTCTTTGGGAGCTGAGGTACTGCCAAAGATCTGTTCTTTAGTGCAATGGTCACCTAAAACCCAATAGCAGACAGGTGCTATAGAGTTCATCGGTTGATCATTCAACATCTAGTACTTGACACTGTCAAGTATAAGGTCAGGAAGTGTGAATAGAATAGCAGATCAGTTATGACTAGAGATAACAAATAATTATAAAATCTGAAATGAGGACAAGCAGCCACAGGGCCTTGAAGCAAAAATAACACCAACTATATTCATTATGTATCAGAGCATCTGTACAAGCCACATTACAGAGCCAGTGCCTCTGCATTAAGATGCTTCAAA
Organism: Xyrichtys novacula; assembly: GCA_962446985.1. Taxonomy (NCBI): domain Eukaryota; kingdom Metazoa; phylum Chordata; class Actinopteri; order Labriformes; family Labridae; genus Xyrichtys; species Xyrichtys novacula. The sequence goes on from OY660867.1 coordinate 30,695,882, forward strand.
AGCAGACTAGAAAGGAATGCTTAGTCAGAGATTAGATAACTTAAATTACTTCACACTGCTTACTTTTGCACATTCCCTAGCCAATATTTTGCATCCTTGCTCAGAGTTGTGCAGCTCTGTAATTATCCTGGAGTTTTGTTTGGACTTATTCTCAATATGAGGGCAACTCTAGACTTATTGCTCTTCTCTACATACTCTCTTTTAATTGCTAATTTCTACCTGACTACAATCTATATTTCTATGTCTTTCCCTGTAATCTGAATACTCTCATGCAGCACAGCCAGGTTACATCAATATGAAAACAACAGGCAGACTGCTTTCGTAGAAATATGTAGTGCTGTAAGACAGAGACAGAGATACATTGGTGCATTTAGAGTCTATCAGTCGCTCTATGGTCACTCCCACTAAGGCGAACTAATCACTATAATTGCCTTGTTAGAAAATGGGGCGATTCTGATTACACACTGCCCGAGGACTTAAAAGTTAAGCAGATACAAAGACATAGAATATTCAAATGAGTCTATATGAAGATAGTCAGTCTGAACCATAGACTGTATGTAGAAGGGACGCTGTCTGCCTCCTTGCTGGGTGAAGCCACCCCAAGAACAGGCTGTAGCATAGGTCATAAATCCCGCCTCCTCCAGCAATCCCTATGGAGTTGTGGACAAACTTAATAATTTATGTCACAGAATATACATTTTTCTCCCTCCTGCTTGTGATGTTGACATGTAGTTATTGTAAGAATGGGTTTGTGCTCAAGTACTTTTTTTCTGTACAGCTCCATTTTTAAAGCTATTAGGGGGTTCCTATTTTCTATGGGCGAATGAAGATTGCGTAGCTCACCTGGGAATACGCTGTTTGAGCCGAGCGTCATTACAGCAACTCAGTGACTCTCCCACGAATGCATACAACACTACTGTGCAAGTGGTGGTTCCAGGAAGTGGAGAAAATCCCGGAAATACTGAGATATATAGTCTATGGTCTGAATTAACTTATATGGATTGGGATATCCAGATCTGAATTTACTAGTTTATTTAGTAGCCACACTACCAACATTGCTCCCAGGGTCTCACCTACAACCATTTATCTCATCGAGTAATCTGATCTATCTCAAGTTTTCCAGTATCGTCTTACAACCAAATGCCTTCAGAGCTACTTGAAAAACAAAATACACTCGTGTTAATAAATTGCATTCACAGTGTACCTCTCTAGTTTTTTGACCACCCTAGGCCCTTTTTACTGCACGTCAGCACTAACTCATTTTCACACAAATTCATACACTAAATGCAGAAGCTGTAATACTAAGTGCCAAGCTGCTCCTTAGAGTTTAATGTAATCACATTTACACACACTCATACACTAAAGGCTAGGCCATCAGTAGCAATTAGGGGTGTAGTATCTTGCTCAAGGACTCTTCGACATATGGACTAGAGGAGACGGGATTGACCCACTCAACTCCAAGCCACAGCTGCCCCACTGTGGCTCAGCTGCACTTTGTCTTTTACTCCTAGTTTGCATAATTTAGCATGATATTTTTGCCATTGTGTGCATGTTTGCTGAACAACCACTTTTTACATTAAATTAAACCCAGATGATGTGGACATGACCTTTTTCCATCTCCTGATTTTTTTTATTTTTTAATCACAATGGATGGTGCAGCTTGACAGAGCGACTCATGTGGCTGTTGCTTTGTTCATCTCATGTCTTGTCTCATCTCAAGAGAAGCCTTGTTTTCAAAATCCTTATAATACACCCGGCTGCCTTATTGAAAAACTTTTGATGGAAAATTATTATTTGACTGTGAAGCTCCGTTATTTTGCAGGGCATCCTTTGAAAACACACTGTATTTACTCAATATTTCTGAAGATTACTCAACATGGAGGTACTGCAGTTCTGAACAAGTCAACACATGATCTAGGCTTTGCATGGCACAAACTCATTGTGTATGCTTGGGTACATCTAAGAGAGACTTGAAAACTGCATCATATTTTTGCTTCATAAAGGCAGCTCACAATTTTAACTGACATTTCCCTTGGATCCTGTTTTTAAATTGAGGCATCTTTGCAAACTGACATGAGTCTAGTATCACTGACACATTTCTGTTCATGACCAGGGGCCTCATGTATCAACGCTTGCGGCGCAAGAAAACCTTGCGTACGCCAAAATCGGCGCACATGTCCAGATTTATCATCACGAAACGAGCGTCGGTTCCAGCGCTAATCAACGCAAAGTCAGGAGGTGGTGTAGAAATTGGCGTTGAGCTGATATTTGCGTTGACTGTGATTCGCACTTTGGCGACACTGTGTGGCGGTGTTTGGTGACTCACTATGTGACAAGCGTGCACCACATCCCCGTGGCCGAGCAGCACGTCGCCCCACATGACTACCAGCAGCAGACGGAGGGATGCGAGCTGATCACCGCCGGCCGCCGTCCTCGCGCGGGAGAATCTCATCGCCACAGTGTGAATGGGTAAGAAGTGAATACACAGTTCAATGAGCCAAATTAATTTATTTTCGCCACCAGACGCTTGAGGACATTTACGAGCCGGTCCAGCCGCTCGTTGATATCCGCGATCCCCCTGATGATTTCTTCCTGCGAATGCAGGACCCCCTCCGCGAGGACCCTTCCACTGAGTCCAGCGGAAGCGCTGCGGCTGGTGGACGCTCCACCGCTTGTCGGCGCGCTGGTGCTGATGCTGGTGCTGGGGCCGGGGGCCGGGGTGGCCCGAATGCCGCTGGTCCTGGCCGACGACTCTGAGCCGGCAGATGGGCTGCCGCGGGCCGGGGTTCCGCAAGCCGGCGACACGGCCGACACGTTGATTTCTGTGTCACAATAAAAATATTTGTTCATTTCAATTCCTGCTTCTGTGTATCTGTTGCGTTTACATCTCTCTCCACGGTATCATAGGTAATGTAATCCAGTATTTAGAGGTCGGTTATGCACATTACAGTTGTCTATTGCATAAAAAGTTATCGAAAAGTGAAGTTAAGGGCGAAGTATAAATCACGTCTAAAAATAGACTGAATCCCGAGGTTGAAATGAAGTATAAACTTAGACTAGACGTCTAATATACGTCTTTTGCTCAGTGGGATGACAAAGCATGTGGACATTTGTGTGACACGCCACTTACCCTGTAATAATAATCGCCACCACCCGCTGCTCAAACGGTGTGAGGGTCTCCTCCCCCGGACCCCCACCTGTCTGGCCAGTACTCCTCCGGAGGGCAGCTGTACGCCGCTTGACCTCCACCTTGAGGTCCGACCACTTTTTTTAATCCCCGCGGGGGTGCGTGTCTCGGAACCCACCGCGTTCACCCTCTCGCAAACTTTCTCCCACTCCAAGCGTTTCCGTTTTGCACTGATGCCACTGGACAGGCTGCCAAACAAAACACGCTGTCGCTCCTCCACCTCCGCCACCAGCACCTCCACCTCGCACGCCGTAAATTTAGTTTTTCTTGTCATTTTGTCTGCGTGCGAGGACAGGGAGACCCGATTTAAATAAATCTGCATATTTATGTCAGGGCGTAACGGGGACGGGCCCAGTCACTCCGACATCTGCGCTCAATTCCACGCTGATTGGGATTTATCAAGGAAACACACGTGGATTTCGGCGCCCGCACACATTGATACATACGGATTTTTTTCAGCGTGACGGACCTTGCGTGCGCTCGTTTCTGGTATGAGTTCCACGCAAGTATTGATACATGAGGCCCCTGCTGAGTTCATATGTGTCTGGGCTATTTCACTGACTAGCTGTCTGTCAGAAGAGTTGGCGACAGTGTTGGCCTTTGAGCCCTTTTTATATCTGTCATGGGATGTGGATATCAATGCCTTTATACCACAGAAAAATCCTCAATATTCTATAAATTATTGCCATCAATCATACAAACCTCAGAACGGTTAAAGCATTCTCTCTAATATCTGAGTTTTCTCAGTGTTGGGAATCAATTCTCTCCTTGTGTGAGTTACGTTATCTATAACCATGTTAATTTGTTCATTTCATTACAATAAGAGATCTCTTTTTCATGGGAGACCTAACCAAACAAAAGCAGCAATCCCAAGCTCAAATTTTAAGAAACAATCACACCTAAAAACATTTAAAAAAAAAAAAATTCAAATGATCAGTTTAAGCATTTGCACAAAGAAAGCATGGATTCTAGAAGTTTCTCTGTGACAACATTCAGACTGAAATGATTGTGAACTCAAAGGACAGTCTACAGATTTTTCTGGGGAAAAGGTTCAGAAAACCTGGAAGCTTTCCTCCTCATTTCACTTCAGATTCCAAAGTCCACAGTGTGCAACAAACGAATGTGAATTCCATCTTTTGAGACTAAAAGACAGGAAAAAGTCTCCAAAATGTTGCCACAAATGACTTTGTGAATGAGGATACAGTGTATCGAGCATGAAATAGGAAAGTGCTTTGCTGGGGATGAGAAAGTCTTTAAAAAAATGTAACTGAACTGAGTCATCTTAATCAACTGCAGAAAATGATATATTACTTCATCTTTTTGTTTTTTTTAGCCTTTTTTTTACTGCCAGGAGTAGTTTAGCTGTAACCATTTGTTTAAATCTCCATTTTTTTTTAAATCACAACAGATAGATCAGACTCAATAAAATAAGGGTGTGCAAAGCATGAAACAGTCATACAAAAGACAAAATTACATGCCACAAATATTTTTCCCATCCTTGAACTAATTTGAAGCTCAGTGACACTTGTCTTAGTTTCCTCTTTGGACAGGGTTGAGGGATTTGAGTCACAAATTATCGTATATGAAAGGCAGACTTAAGAACGCCAGTGTGCATTCAGCCAGAGCACTTCTTGTGCATGGTTAGTGTGTCCATTTGAAAGTGTAATAAAATGAGAAAAGCACTTTCCCATTGTCTTTTGTTAGTTCACTGTTAGTTGATATTTGTTTTTCAGAAATACCTTATCATAGTTCCTGAACACTTGTAAAATGTATGGCCTTATTTGGTGTTAAAGGATAGCAGTGTGACTGCTGTCCAATGCACTGCTAAAAAATTCTCTTTTGTTGTTCAACTGGAATGAAATCTACTTACTGTAAAGGCCAAAGCATATGATTGACATCATTTGCAGCCTCAGTAAACTGCCCACTGAGCTTGTAGCTTGTTGGTGTCCTTTGAATTCCTTTTGAAAGTCACTTTAGACTTTAGCCGAGATGATACAAAATCAAGGTTCGGTGTGTCTGCTCAGCACTTAAAAGATGTTATAGGAGGACAAAAAAGAGAAACTCTATTACTGTAACTGTGCCATGCTTGAATCCAAGATGTTTTGTGTGTGTTAATTTAGGGGGCAATAAGTGGTGTTCAAGTTAAAACAGACCCTCCCCCTATTTTGGTAAATTTAAATATTCATAATTGTCTGGGCAAGACAAGGACATCCACATATCAGTTGATTCTACTATCCATAGTTTGATTTTACAATCTTATCTATATTTGACATGATCTGAATTGAAGTACGTGAACTGCCACCTTAAACTGTAGAGCTTTGCTTGGTAGGTTTTCTTTTGCTTTATCACTGAACAGTAAAATGGAGGATTTAGTTCTATTGATTGTGTATCCAGGAATGTTGCCAACTATCTTTGTTTTGATAGATTAGCGATTGTACTACTAAAATAAATAAACAAAGTTACATTGTCTACATATAACAAGAGTTTATGTTCGACTTGTCTTATTTTAATCCCTGTAATTCCACTGTGTTTTCTGTTAGTTCTAACTTCTGCACTGGGTTTTAAACATAATGGGTCCGTTTCACGTAGGTGGTTCAACAAACTCTGAGTTAAATCCTTAACTCTGAGTTTATCTACTCTGAGTTAGGAAACTCTGAGTTTCCGGTTTCACAACACCTGATTTGAGACGGTTTTAACAACTCCGAGTAGTTTGACCTGGAGTTAAGCACGTGCACGCCAGACATAAACAGCCAGCATCTGTGGAGCGCAGATTCAATGATCAACCAATGGAAACAGGGAGAAGGAGGGGGCAGCAGCAAGCCAACAGCGAATGACAGCACGTTTTTAAAAGAAAGTGCAATACAGCAGCAGCTGCAAAGGAGAGGGAGAGGGCTTGGGAGGAAATCGCTGCTCGCGTCAATGCGTAACTTTAAATCTAGTCTCGTGCAATCACAATGACAGACTGTTGCAGGGAAACTGCTTGAATCATTTTGATCATGTTTTACATTGTCAAGTAAGTATTAAGTGGCAGTTTGATCCCTTAGAAAATGCTCTTTTCACACTCAAAAATGAATTTTACTCTCTTATGATGTTCCGTTAAATGATTAGGAATATTAAACTAACTCTCAGTATGTATATGTACATATATTAAACTAACACACACTACACTCAATATTAGACTTTCACTCAGCAAACAGAAAGAGGGCAGATGCCAGAAAAACGGGTGGTGGCCCAGCAGCCCCACCTTTAACGGAGGCAGAGGAGCTGCCCCCCCCCCTTAGACGATCGCAACCCCCACCCCGTAGCAGCGATCGTCGGACTGGTGTGTGTGTGTGTGTGTGTGTGTGTGTGTGTGTGTCTGTGGGGGGGGGGGGGGCAGCTCCTCTGCCTCCGTTAAAGGTGGGGCTGCTGGACCACCACCCGTTTTTGTGTTAGTTTAATATTCCTAATCATTTAACGGAACATAATAAGAGAGTAAAATTCAGTTTTGAGTGTGAAAAGAGCATTTTTTAAGGGATCAAACTGCCACTTAATACTTACTTGACAATGTAAAACATGATCAAAATGAGAAAATGCCGATGTCTCACCTGAAACTCTGGGTTTACTGAGTTAAACCTGCTCCCGAGCAGGTTAGGTTCACGGAGTCTGTTACTGTGGTAACTGACCGCGAGGTTGAGTTACCTCTCTTTGTGAAACAGGTTAGAGTTACCCCTCTCTCCCTGGTTTAACTAACCCTCCTTTGTGAAACGGAAAACTCAGAGTTTCCCTGATTTCAGGGTTAACAAACTCGGAGTTTCCACTAAACCTGCTACGTGAAACGGACCCAATATCTGTATTCAGTTTACAAACGACATCCCTAACCTAAATTTTTGCAGACCATTTAAATGGTGTGGCCACTCCACTTGATCAAAAGCCTCCTTGGCGTCCAATAATAGGAGGGCCACATCTAAGGAGTCTCCCAGATTTAGGATGAAATTTAAAACTTTTCTCACATCGTCAAATCTTTGTCGCCCCAGAACAAACCCACTCTGGTCCTGATGTATAACAGTAGGTAATGCATCTTGCAGCCTTCTTGAAAAAATCTTACAAGGAATTTTGAGATCTGAATTCAATAGACTTATTGGGCTCATATTTTCAGTATCCCAAAATCTTTTCAGTGAAATAGCAATTAAAATGCTTGATTTGATGTAAGCTGAAAGAAGACTCTACTTCAGATTCTGGCTCTAATTTTGTTCTGATGCTGATTTAGTGATGGGCATGATGTGGTTAATACAAACCAGATATGAGTCAATTGGTATATTTAAGTTTCACTGAGGGGTTGTGTAGCTACATGTGGACAGTTACTCAGTCTGTAGAAAACAAAAACTGTAGACTGACATGAGAATAAAATACAAACAGAAGCTTTTTTTTTTACATTTTGCCAAAGAACTGACCACCAGTGTTTTTTGTTTGTTTTGTTTTGTTTTGTATTCCTTTTTTAATTATTCTTAGTTTGATTATTTGTATAATGACTCAGGTTCACTTTCTTTCCAGTGTTTTTTTTTTCTTTTCTTTTTTCAAGGACAGACTTTCTTTTTTTTTTACTCCAGCTTGAATGATTTAAACATTGGGTTATTTAAATGTTGCTTTTATAGAATGAGCAAAGAAAAACAAGAAATATTTGGAGGGAAAGTGTTGAAATGGATTGTCAGGAGAATTGAACCCTGAGGGCTCAACATGTGGTGATAATGTCTAACCTGAACAGCCAAAAATGATAATCCAGTTCAGTTTTCCAGACCATTGAGGAGAATTTGACACTCTGCAGATTTAACTAAACCGAGGAGCATCGAAATGAAAGGTTTAGTTATATTCGAATCAATATCATTTGACTGTTTCATCAGTATGCTGTCAAGTGCTGTGGTATTGTCTTACATTTTATCAGCTGTCTAGATTGTTTTTCCATAGTCATCAGAAGATTACAGAGAAATCGGGAGTTATTTGAAATTAAATGACTGAGGTTCCCTTTTTGGATGAGGTTCAGCAACTGGATTTTTCAGGGATGTCATTCTCAGAGAGTTGTTGAGCATTTTGGCACATTTATTTTCAGGGAACTGAAAACATCTCTCTGAATGGTGTTGGCAGGGTGACAAAATAGCAGGTGGATAGACTGATATGCTCCTCTACACAGTGCAGAGTTTTACAATGTTGTTAATAGCAGCAAATCCTGGTGTTCTGGCCAAATAGCTTTGATGCAAAACTGTCACAGTGGTCTGTTTGCCCACTTAAGACTTTGTGGCAACTCTGATATTTTAGATTTTCTACATGAAGAAAAAAATCACTTACCATCTGGAGAGAGAGACAATCATGAGCTAAAAGTGACAGATAATTGGTTAGCTTCTCTAGCATTGTGAAAAAGGCTTAAACTCAACTGAGCAGAGACTAGTGGCTTGTTCCAGCTATGCATGCTGTCTGTTTTATTTGCAATTATATGTTTTCCTTTATACCTTCATACCTGACATCATCAGGATTAAACCCTGTATCAGAGTTACTGCCAAGGATGAGTAAGGGGTTTAATTCTAACTCTGATGAATTCCTAAATGAAAGTTTGTTGTTAAAAACAGTAGCCTGTCTGGCCATCTTCATAGTAGGACGGCACTTTTCAAAGCTCTTTTCAAGGACATTATTGAGAACCTGAGGTAAACTTTTTCTTCATTAAACTTTCCTTGTTTCCCTTTATAGCTTGTGAGGGCAGGAATGATGCACTTGAGAAGAGTATTCTTATGGTACTTTACACCTCCTATGGATGTTATTACTGTTTCAGGAGAAATTGCCTCAATTTCTCTCAAACTTTAAACATAGAGAAAAGCAAAGAGTCTGAAGTGGAATTTTTGACCTGAACTTCATTTTTATAAAGAGGTAACAAAGCTAAGAGACTCAAAGCCTTGAGGTTAAAATGGAGCACGAGAAGGAATGGGATGAGATAAAATAGGTTCTGTGATACTGCAGACACAGGTGGTATTTTGTACCTGGCTGTGACCAATCCTTAATCCAGTGAGTGATGTTCAGATGACATGAGAGTATCTGCAAAGAGAAGAGAACCAGGTGAGCTTTTGGAGTAGGAGAGGTTGAATACCTGGCTACCATGGCCTCTAAATCAGGTTGAAACTTGTTTTTTTTTTCCTCTGTTGATCCTTGACTCACTTCTCCAGGGTGTACCCTGCCTTCAGTCTAACAGCAGACCGTTGGCACCAGCTAACCTGTTATCTAAACAGGATAAGCAGTACAGACAATGGATGGATGGAATGATTGATGGAAGATTGTCCTTGAACTTTCCCTAGGAAAGGCCGCTGAAATCGTATCTCTAGAGGTTTCTGAGATGCTGCGCTATTTCCTCTGGCTGTTTTTCTCATCTTTTGTCCTTGAAAGTAGAGACACATACAATTTAGCAGGAAGTAAAGCTGTCACTAAAGTGCTGTGAATGAATCTAGGCCACATGTTGTTGAAAGCAAGTTGTCCAGGGCCACTGAAAACCCCCTAAGAGCTGCATGTTTTCAAAGTTCAGTGATATGTTTTTTTCAGAATCTGTATGATTTGCTTCACGATTCCCTCAATGTCCAAAGTGTATCATTACTTTAGTTTGGTGTGCAGCCAACATATGTGAGATTCTTTCAGGTGTGGCAGCTTTGTTAGCCATTCATTTTTTGGTATTCGTGGTCATTATGCCTCTAAAATCTTTTGAGCGTAAATTCCTCCACATTACAATTTGAGGCTTCATTGTAAACTTCATCCAAATCCCCCTTTCTAAGAATTACTAAGAATTACTCTTATTGCGAGACAGACAGTTCTCTTTTTTAATAGTAGTATTTTGGTGTAAGAGTTATATGCTCATACAGTCTGTCCCACCAGGATGTTGCGATGTTGCAATAGCAACCATTAACGCAAATTCAACCAATCACCGCAAACTTAGTAAGGCACTGCAATTTCGTCCAATCACTGCAAATTTCCTGCGAATTTGACCAATGAACTTAGCCCTCCCTTGCCCACGCCTCTATGTGACATGTATGTCATCATATTCACTTCCTTGGTTACATTGAGAAGATGAAGACGTGCAACGCTAAACCAACAAATGTCACTGCCGAAATTCGTGCAAGTCAATTTCCAGATGTGTTACATAAAAGCGGAGGTAAACCCCCTATGCAATGTCTGCAGTATTGTGGTTCAATACATGCGAAAGTTGTCGCTCAACAGACACTTTTTAACAGCAAAACATGCAAGGAGAACAGCTGAAACTCAAAAAGGACAGACGAGACAAGTTACAGTGACAGAGGCTGTTGCATCCAGTACAATAGCAGTGGCTGAAAGGGTCAAGGTATGCGCAGATATACTTTTTGATATAACATAAGTGAAGACTAATACACTTGTGGATGCATGCTTTCATTTGTGTATCATCTAGTGTGTTTGTGTGTGTGTGTGTGTGTGTGTGTGAGAGAGAGAGAGAAAGAGAGAGAAAGAGAGGGAGGGATTGCCACCGCGAGTGTGTGTGTGAAAAAGTTTAAAAAGAAACAAGCGCACTGTGATGACCGCTCCCTACCACTAGGTGCTCCTGTTTGGCTGGTTTGCTGTTTTTTCTGTTGTATGCTCTGTTGCAGGGTAAGGTGGAAACGGCGTCATCCAAATCAGGAGATGTGCTACACCTGAGCCCGCTGTAGTCCTCGACTTTAAATCCTCCTCCTGGGTTTAGTGTCGCGCTCTCTCTCTAATGGCACACATCGCTGAGTGGCCGACTGTTTTTGCCCGTTGGAAGGACTCACTTTGATTGTCACGTTTTTTTCTGTGTTTTTATGTAATTATCGGTTGCTAAACTAGCATGGACCTCGTCTTGCCTCCCGATTTTGTTACAGCCTAAGAGCTGGGTTGTGACAAATGTTGTACAATGGTAATTCTGGTGAGCGGAAGCTCTGGGTCTTTCAAGCGTTGATAGTCTAACTTTACACAGCTTGTGTTAATTAAGTGCAGCGTGTTCACAGCTGATTGTTTGGGAGTCGTGACTGCGAGGTTAAGTGTTTCCCTCTTCCTTCTAGTGTTGTGAGAGACACTGCGAGCTGTTTGTGTCTCCAGAGTAAACCCCCTGGTGGGTTAAACATGCTAGTGATTACGGCAGCCTGTTTCAGTCACCATAAGTCACCGCTGTCTCCGTCCATGTCAGGACTTGGTGCAGACTTGTTTAAGAGTTCATGCTGAAGGGTGGGATAGTGCAGTGTGGAGTGGCTCAGGAGGCACAGCCAAAAACTGTGGGTGGGGTCGCCAATGACTGGTTGCTCTGCCGGGTTTGCAGTAATCAGTGCATAATTACCCACCACAGAAGCAGCCTGAAGTCTAGGGAGGAGTTTTAGCAAGTTGTCGGATAGGCAGTCAGAGGGACAAGGCTGTGGGGACACCAAGACTGTGCCATGGAGGCTGTGCAGTGTGTTGTTTTTTTGTACTGCGTCTGGTGAGTAGAGTGCGTGTGTAAAGTCTTGGTGAGTGTTGAAGAATTTCTGAGAGCGCCGTCAGAGGAGCTGCTGGAGAGCTGCTTACGGGAGCAGTTGGTACATATTGCCGAGCATTTTGATTGAAGGAAAACGTTAGGAGCGTTGTCAAAGCTACTATATCTGACCGGGGTATTTTGTGTCAAAGCCGTCTATTATTCATCCCGTAGCTGAACATACGGATGTATTTAGCTGTAGTGAAGTTGGTTTAATGTTCGAGCAGAAAAGGGAGCTGTTGTTGCTTGCCGTGAAGAGACTCAGGCCTGAGGCTGAGGTTAAAAGACTGGAGTTAGAAGAGTGGAGGTTGAGTTTACCTGCAGCAGGTGCCAGTCCAGCCGCTGATGTTGCTGGTAGGTCATCTTCTTTTTCTGCTTTTGTGTTGGAAGGGTGCATGTCACCAGCAGGAAGTGATGTGAGCATTTTGAGAGATACTGCTGCCTATGACTCGTATGTTCTGAGCTCTGTGTTGCCATTTTCTAATGGTTTTAACGCAGGTGACTTAATGTTGATGCAGGGTATGGGGTTGAATGTTGTGTCTGTTTCTCTGCGTAGTGTTGTCCTTGATTGGGACTTGGTCCAAGGTTAAGTGATCATAGGAGTGCGCCCTGCTCTACTGGTCGAAGGAGCGGACGTCATCCTCAGGAATGGTCTGGCTGGCAGCCAAGTGTGGGCTGAGGGTCCACCGACTCTTATTGTGTCGTCTTCAGCCATGGTGACTGGTAACCCAGAGAAAGACATTCAGTGTTATCCAGAAGTGTTTAAGGCCTGTTCAGTGACACAAGCTATGCACAGGGGGGTCCTGAGCAGGATGAAGAGGTGTGTGAGGTGAATTCTGTTGTTGTGCCTGACTCGTTGTTGTCTGTACCTCAAAGTGACCTGGTGGCAGAGCAGAGAGCTGATCCTTCTCTGAGTCAGATGTTTAATGCTGTACTCTCTCCTAAAGATGGTAGCAGCACTGCGAGCAGTTATCTGCTACAGAAGGAGCTTTTGGTGAGGAAATGGTTGCCACATGGTGAGGACTTTGTTGGTAAGCCAGTGTTTCAGATTGTGGTTCCTAAAAAAATTCATTGGAACGTCCTTAAGGAGTCATATGATCAGTTGGGGCATATGGGTGTTTGTAAAATGTATAACTACATTTTACATCACTTCTTCTGTCCTCGGTTAAAGACAGACGTGTCCCGTTACATAAAGACATGCCCCATGTGCAAAATGACAGGTAAACCCAATCAGAGCATTAAACCTGCTCCACTGAGTCTGTGAAAGCCTCCTGCCTCTAGGACCTGCTCTTGTGTTTTCTGTTCCCTTTTGTGTTGTCCTGTCTTCCCCTGCAGGTCCCAGGTGGGGCTTCCCACACCTGGGTCAACCTGGCCAGTCCACAGGTGTATAAGAGCTGGCATTACTCCTCACACGTGCTCTGCTCTGCATGATTCCTCTGCGCATTATGTTTTGGTTTAGTTAAGTTTCTTTATTAGTTAATTAGCATTTGATTATGTTGCCCATTACCCAAGTTGATATTGTTTGTAATAAAATCATTTCGTTTCTACTTTCGAAGCCATGTGTCTCCTCGTTTTTGTCATGGCTTTGAGCCAGGTCATGACAAGTCCCATACCAGCAAGTTCACAGCCTTTTGAGCATCTAATCATTGACTGTGTTGGTCCTTTGCCTTGTCCAAAATTAGGTAGTACTACTTACTGACTGTGATGTGTCAAACCACGTGTTATCCAGCGGCTTATCCGTTGCGTTTAATCACACCTAGGTCAGTAGTTCAAGCAGTAACCCCGTTCATTTCAATTTTTGGAATACCTAAAGTCATACAGAGTGACCAGAGATCAAATTTTCTTCGCATTTGTTTGCTCAAGTGTTAAAACAAGTAAAGTAAAATACAGAGGGTCTTCTGTGTATCATGCACAGAGTCAGGGAGTGCAGGAAAGGTTCCATCAGACGCTTAAATCTCTGTTGCGTAGTTATTGTGACAAGTTGAATCAGGACTGGGAGGAAGGGTTGCCTTGGCTTCTTTTGGCTGCTAGAGAAGTAGTACAGGAAAGCACCAGTTTTAGCCCAAATGAGCTTGTTTTTGGACACACAGTGCGTGGGCCACTTACAGTGCTGCGTGATGCAGTTGCGCCTTCTGAACCTCCTAGTAATCTGGTTAAGTATGTGGATGGGTTTTGTCATCGTTTGTACTCTGCTAGAGAGATGGCTAGAGAACAGTTGGCATTGGCTCACTTAAAGATGAAAAGTTTGTATGACCAAACAACGTCAGTTTAGCCCTAGCGATCCAGTCCTTGCATTGTTGCCAATTGTAAATTTACCATTTCAGGCCAAATCCATGGGTCCTTTCACAGTGCTGCATCAGGTTTCTGACTTGACAGTGGTCATAGTTACGTCACAAGTTTTCCAGAAAACAAGTAATGCAAAATCCTCCGTGTTTATAAATATGTGTATTTATTGGAGTGAATATGATAGCAGAATAATAACAGAAAACCTCATCCAAGAGGAAAAAAATTGTCACAAAATACCAGGATGCAGGACGGTTTTACTGAAAATACCAAGGATATCAGTGCAGGGATATAAGCATGAGAAAGTATAGAGAGAAAGTTCCATGAAATGAAAATTCCTTCTTCTATGCTAAGGTCACTTTCCTCTGAGTCTGTTTTGTCCGGTGTGGAAGTTGTTTTAGGTGATCTCTTAAGACTGTATTTCCAAGCTGTAACGGATATTGACTCCCTATGTCTTTTCTTTGTCACGATCATGTTATGATGGCTCTGCATCTTCACTGGTGTCATGATTTGATTTGCTTACAATGATCATGTCTATGATTCCACCAATTTGATATCACGTTGCATCACATTTCATTACAACAGTTTACATCCTGAATTCTTATGTGACTGGAAATCTACTTTTGCATTAATAAAGTCAAGTCAAGTCAAAAATCTCCCTTTCTTTATTATTCCAGAGTGCTTTAGAAATAGAAATCAATTTTAAAATAAATGCCTTTACATTGAAAACTAAAAATGAAAAGCTGTAGCCTCCCTGTATTTGTGAAATTGTGCTCTCCTACTCACAATAAAAACAAAAACAATAAACTCTGCAGTCTAGCCACAGCCTCTAGAAACTGTCTTCTGCTCCAAAGTAGGACACCTTTTGGATGTGGCAAACATCACAAAAATGAATTGAGTCTGAATACATTAAATGTATCATGTGATCTTAAGTAGAAAAAGAAGAACTTTATTGATCCCCAAAAGGAAATTCAATTGTCTGTAGTCCCATGTGTCATGTCTCAAGTCATCTACTATTTACAGAAGAATTATAAAGTCTGATGGCTGTGGGTACAAAAGAATAGTAGAATAACAATACCAATAATATAAATAATAGTGAAATAATGGTAATAATAGAATCTAATAGTAGTATTTAGCAGGCATAAGCTTCTGTGATTGGAAACAGCTGATTTAGTTTTCCAGATTGGTGGTATTCCCATGGTATCTGAATTTTGGGCAACTCATTTTACATACAGTTTGTCTTGTCAAGTTCTTGCTTTTCTACGAGTTTGTAAAACCTGTAATAAGCCCAGATGTTCACTTTCAACATACCAGGAGCATTTTTTATTGGCTACTGTCCAATTGGGCCACTCTCTGCCATGTTCCTTTTTTTTTTTCTGCTATCACTCTTTGCAGTAATTTGTCCCTTCAAGATTACCGTCAGCTGCCATAAAGCTGCTGCTGTGATCTAGCTCGATAAAACTAAGTTTGAAAGGATGAGCCTGACCCACGCCCTGGGTCAGTAGGTGGTGGTAATGTTCATATGGAAGGGGGCCAGCTGCTGTTAAATGCCACAAAGAAGAAAAAGACATCTAGCTTGCTATACGCTTCTGTCAATGGAATAAAGATGAGGCCTGTCGAGTGTAGCGTGAATTAATGATAATGATATTAATTGATTATGTCCCATCACTGCGTCATTGCAGACTTGTTTATGTCTGCATTACAATGCATCAGAAAAATATTTTCAACAGCCTTACATATTACTGATGCATCTTTTCACTCATCTTTTTTTTATTGATTGACTTTATTCAGTAACTGTAAGGTACTCAAAGAGTTTGTATTGTGATTTACTTTCAGGTTATCTACAGATAGATTTTCAAACAGACATTTCTGCTGTAACATCAGAAGCCACCACAGGGTCACTTTGACCCAACATTTGTTTCTGGCTTCTAAACTTAGATTTATAGACCTGGGATTACTTGAAGTCTGTAAAAGTTTGCTTTAGAGAAGGGAGTTATCTCGCTACTAAAATGCTTCAGTAAATGCCAGGTTTCGAGATACTGGGGTGAGGTGACGTGCTGATTGGAATCTTAAGATTTGTTGATACATACTTACAATCTGAGTCAGGCTCTTTTCTTTGTAAAGATGAAAGCAAAGGGTATGGTGCTGAGCTGCTCTGTTTTTTCTTCTTTTCTAAACTGTCTTGAGACAATATAGACACTCAGAACACACAGAACAAGTGACAAACACAAACAGTAAATCTTTCAGCA
The DNA here is from genome assembly GCA_962446985.1 of Xyrichtys novacula. Lineage (NCBI taxonomy): Eukaryota > Metazoa > Chordata > Actinopteri > Labriformes > Labridae > Xyrichtys > Xyrichtys novacula. The sequence goes on from OY660867.1 coordinate 30,712,104, forward strand.
GGTGTGTATGGAAATGTGTCCTTAACAATTGCCTACACTTTATCTCCAGGGCAGCAATGACTTCAATTTTCAGGTCTCTTGGCAGTAATTCCTGTCTGATTTCACACCACAACTCTGTATGCTGTAAAACCCTTGGTTCTAGTTATTGTTCATTAAAATGCAGTGCATGTGTTTCAGTGTGACAGTCACCACAATCAAAGAACTCACATCCTATGCTGATCTTGTAACGGGTTTCATTTTACTTTCATATCAAACCCTCCTGGAGACCTTTTATATTAGTAATCACCTTTCATTATGTCAGCCTGGGACACCTCTCCTAGTAGCTTTGTTTGATTTGCAGCTGAAAACCTCTTGATTAATCTTTGACCCATATCTGTGAAAACCAGAATATTAGCACTTTGTTTTGGCTGTTTCCGGTGATATGAAATCGGACACAACTTGTGGGTGCTACTTTTCACAGAGCTTTGTGGTAATGAAATTATTCAAAAGTTATGCCTTCACCGCAAACATCATCATAGCTATTTGTAGCAGCTATTCTTCATTACCTGCTCTTCCTTATGGTCCGTATATAGAGAGCAGCCCCAGCCTATAGTGACAGTTGAGACACAGCTTGTACAGGCCTTGAAGTGGCGTGCACAAACAGCTTTGTTGTGGCTTTTATTGCATTGAAAACAGTGAAACTTCCGACTGTTTTCTGAGGCCTTTGCCACTGGGAGGGGAAACTAGCTGTGACCGTCCTTCACAACCAAGAGAACAGGAACTCGCTCTTCCATAAGTCTCATATGTGCTTTCTTACTCTCTTTCCCCTGTTTTCCTGTCTGTATGACTGCATCACAGTTTTGGTCAACTGAAAGTTTTTAAAAATTGAATTGTGCATATAAAGGGATAAAGTAAGACACAATAACAAGCAAAGACTGTGGAGTTGCATTCTAATGTTTGACACACGCTTCCTGATGGCACCTTTCACTTCACTTCTTTTCACTTCTTATTGGAAGGGGACTACATGCACATTCTCAGTAGCTAGAGGAATTGAGATCTTCCTTTTTATTATTCATAAAGCACAAAGAAAGTCACTCTATATGGCTGTTAGGCATCGACATTGTTTGCTCAAAGGAATCCTTGTTTTCCTAATCTTATACAGTTTGTTCATTATAACACCTTGAAAAGAAGAATAAACACCATGGGAGACTCTGTTCTAGATCACTGCCTATCATGTAAAACACATATTTGGAGAGCGGGTCTGCATCTTAACAACCAAGCCCGTATGAAAGCATTACTTCACGTTATTAACTACCTCTTTGATGGTTGTCAGCAGTACTCTGCCCCGAAAACAGTAAGTTCTGTGTATCCTAGTGAGTGAGTGAGTGAGTGAGTGAGCGAGTGAGCAAGCGAGCGAGTGAGTGAAATATCAACCACCTTTTCCGTCCCAAGTCTTGTGTGTTTTTTCTGTCTCAGGGTACGTTCTGTACAAATAGGAAAAATGGACCATATGACACGGTACGCCTCTTGCTCTCAACATTTATCATAACAGAAAAATGTTATAGGGCATTGCATGTGGTATAGCAATTCAGTAGTACTAAACCTAATCTCTACATCTCCCTTTATAATCAGTGTTTCCCCTATAGTGTATTTGGCAGGGCCCCCCCCCCCCCCCGCCAACAATATTCCAACCCAGAAATTGAAGTCATAGATTAATATATACATTTAATTTTTATTTTTATCAAAACGGTCTATAAAATATGATTTTTGCAAATTCAGGCTCACAATCGTTTAATTACTTTCAGGAAAAATTTATCTCTTAACAACCTGACTCCTTTCCATTGTGTTTGCTGCCAATAAAACAATAAAAAAAACTGGTCATGGAGCACCAAACTGTCCCCGAACGTTCAGCACCCCAATTGAAAATATCTGCATTCTTCAAACAGACAATACGTAGTGATGCGGACACAGCACATTCAGTTATGGATGCTAGCTTAAGCATCTCTCCAAGCCCCTAACACAGCACTGGTTGATCTCCGATACCTCCCCTTATAGCGTAGACATACATCATATGGGGTGACATACGTTTACGTCATATGCCACTCCCCCATGGGAAACAATGAATTAGAAAACACAATGTTTAGATAAAAAAATGTTGATTATCTCTAGCCAGCTGTCTTTGGCAGTGGTATAGTCATGGTCAGCCCGTGCATATAGGCGAACAAGGCAGCTGATTAGAGCGGCAAATTGTAGGGGCGGCACTTGCGAAGGGGAAAATGTGGAGGAAAAAAAAGTTGGTGGCTGGCAGGCATAATGTGTGCAATGGGCGGCACAGCTATTAAAACATTGGCCGCAGCGGCGCCGCCCCTAATGTCCAAAATGTGACAAAACAGTCACTGGCTGGCTGCAGCCCCCCCCCCCCCCCCCCCCTTCCGGCAGCAAGCGGGCAGACCCCCATAGCAGCGATCGTCGGACCGGGGTTGGGGGATTGGGGGGGTGGGGGGTGATTGGACCGGCCGGGGGGAGGAGGATCGGTGAGCTTTCAGCGCACTTTCTATGAGCTTAACATGTCACTGCGCAAGCGTATTCTGTCAACACCTCTCCCTACCACGCCACCATGCCCAGCTTTGCGGACCTCCATGCGCCTCAGTCTACAAAAATACCACACTGACTGTGCACTGGGCTCCGCCAGAGGAAAATACCACTGTGCGGGGCGCACCACCCTCCGCCTCACCTCCAGTGGGCATGGTAATCGTGCCCAGAAAGTTATTTAAGGTTAGGATTAGAGACAGATATTTAAACTTGTCATGCTGCACACCACTGGGCTTTGTAGATGATCATTTTCACTCCTGCTGATGTATTCACTTTGCAGTGGCACTACCATTACCAGCATAATTGCATCTTCAAACCGCCTCAAGATGCCTTCTTGCAAAATCCATTAGCACACCACAACACTGTGCCCCTGGGATGTAGACAGGGGTTCCCAACAAGGCTTGAATAATGCATGGACGCTTTTCTCCTCTCCGCCTGCCCTTTATTTATTGTCTCATTGAGACGGGGGAATAATTACTCATTTGAGTTCAAAAGTCATTGTAAAATGAAATAAGACAAAACCTTGTGGTTTCTGGGTCCTCCAAAGTTTCAGAACATGTTTAGCAAATTGACCAAGTTTTAAAAATATTATTGGCACATCAGCGACTGGAAGCAGACCCTTAACCTCAAAAGTGTTCTGTTTTAATGAATAGCAGTCTTTCATTCTTAGCTCCATATTCAATGATGTTACCATGGAACATATTTTCTCAGAGTATAATGAAGAACATTTCCCTGTTTCCATATGTGGGACTCTGAAGAAAACCACAGCTTGCTTTCTTGTCTCAAATCTTTTCCAGCTCCATCCCACACTGCCCTACATTGTCTGTTATATAATGCTAACACACCACCTGAGGGCAATAGTTATTTCAGCGTCTTGGGAAATCTCATAAACAACCGCTCTCATTTTTATTTTACACTAGGTTTGATATTAACTTTGTTTACACCCTGTCTCAAACTTGAAACATAAGAGTCAAAACTTTATAGAGGAAGAAATGAGCTTTGGAATATCGCAAGAGCTCAAGCACAATATGGGAAACTTCAATAAGTAAAATTTTAATTCACTGTGCACATCATACACTGCGCAAGTCCATTTTACAATTACTGCAAAATAAGGCAATGAAAAAGTGAAAGTCATCTGCTCAGTCACAGACATATAATAAAGTTTACACAGTATCTGGCACCTCAAAGAAAACAAAAATAACCTGCAGACTCTTATATACGAGCTCGTGGCATAACTGTTGTAAAGGGTTTGATGGAACCCAGCACAAACACAAGGGGCTCTATTTTCGTGTACGCTGGTGAGGCGATGGAGGGTGGCGGAGCCCGCGCAGTTGTATTTTCGTCTGGTGGAGCCAGGCGTACAGCCAGTTTGGTATTTTCGTGGACTGAGGCGCACAGAGGCGAGCCGAGATCCGCCAAGCTGGGCGTGGTGGCGTGGTAGGGGGAGGTGTCGACAGACTCAGCGGGCGCAGTGACATTTTCGTGCTCGCCAGTGGCGTGTAAAGTGCGCTGAAAGCTTTCCGATTCAAACCTGGTCAGCTTTCAGCGCAGGCAGAGCGCAGCTGGTCTAGTAGTATTCTGGTAGACCGGCGGCGTATCGGCATACGTCACGGATGCCTCACCGGCAGGTTTCCACAGTGTCAGGCACATTTCAGTTCAATAAATAATCATCAACAACTAATAATCTGAGTCAGCACATACATTTAGATCTATATAGATATATTCTGATCTATATCTGATCTGATGAGCGCGTTTGGCACGCGTTTGGACACACAACCTGACCGAATCAACACAGCTGAAACCGGATCAAATTAAATTAAATATCTAGTAAATAAACACACATGATGAAATTAACTAGATATGTAATTCGTCTCCCTCCTTTTCTTTCTTCCTCTTCTTCTTATTTCTCTCACAACTCGACCTGGACACGTCTCAGTGTCCTCTCTCTGTCCTGCAGCGGCTGAACAAAGGATTTGTTTCAGTGCTCAGATGCGTTATCTACTTTAAGCCGACATACGGATATTATAATATTCAGTTTTGTGAGCCAAATTTATTTTATATGCCAACATCTATGAAAGAAAGAGCCAGGCCACGGAGCGCGATGCGTCATTTACGCACAGATGGTTCCGATTTTAATGCCATTCTTGGAGTTTATGTTGTGATCTGTGCGCACAACCCACCTTTGTCACATGAGGTTTGAATATATGCAACTTTATGTGAGTGTCTTTATTTGTGGAAAAGGGTGTTTGTCTTTCCAGTGGTTCCAACATTACACACACCAAATCCATCTGTGCTCATATGAGAGAGTGTGGAGGACGCCCAATGCAGCGCTTACAGTGACACTTGTTGAGGAGCTGCCCTCTGTCACCATTTTGTGTCATTACTGTCTTCAGACACCTCTTGATCTCTTTGACTACTTCATGAAAATAGTAATACGCCTCGCCTGTGGCGGATTTAAAGGCAAGGAGAGGAGCTTATGTGATTGGTGAAAACAGGTCTCGGCTGTGTTAAACCCACTCCACGCCCTTTCTTCTCCCTCGCTACAACTTACGCCGCTGGGAGGTGCTGAGTTAGGGAGGGGGGATACTTACGCCGAGCTGCACCGCTCACCAAAATACCAAAATGTGCTTGGGAACGCCTTGTCGGCGCGGCGGACCTGACTTACGCCGCGCCTGCGGCACGTCTCCGGCGAGGCACGAAAATAGAGCCCAAGCTGTTTGTTGTGTGGTCCTTTATGCACAATACCACACCTGATTTCAATAACCAGAGAGGGATAAGATATACTTCATTGATCTTCCACTGAGGGAAATTCTTACTTATAGCGTCTACAAAACAAGGGACGGGGGAGTACAAGAACATGCTTACGAAGTTCGAATAAAAAATTATTATAGGCAATATCTATCTATCTATCTATCTATCTATCTATCTATCTATCTATCTATTAGAACAACTAACATGACACACATTTGTAAGGATATATGTGTGTGTGTGTGTGTGTGTGTGTGTGTGTGTGTGTGTGTGTGTGTGAGTGAAAGTATAAAACAAGATAAAGTTAAGTTACAAAATTTTTTTTTACATAATAATCATTTGATAATGTGTGTCTCTTAATTCAATTGTTTGTAACAAATGGAATCATATCATACATTTACCAGTGAATGTATGGCTGAGAAGAGAAATAACAACACAACTAGACAATCATTTGACAGTAATTTACCTCAGTGTACTGGTGTGTAATAAAACACATAATCTTTTTTTTTTTTTTTAATTTCCCATCACAGGTTTTTACTTCTTTTACCCCTTTTATTTATCTGTTCATTTAATACTATTATTTTCTTATTTTAGTCCATCAGGCTTTACTCTTTTCACCATTTTTATCTCTATTTTTATCTCCAGTGTTTCCTGAAGGTAGCTTTTTCCTCATGTAATGTCTCGGTGTCAGGCCATGTCTCTTTAACTTATATCGTAAGTTCTCACATTGTGTGCGGTTGTGTGTATGTGTGAGTGAGTTAGGGTGTGTGTGTGTCTTTGTGTGCATGTTGGTCCATGGGTGTATGTGTGGGTGGAAGGGTTGGGTTTTTGTCTTCATTGTTGTTTTTAGCCTCTGTGAGGCACTTTGAATTGCATTTCCTTATGTACGAAAAGTGCCATTTAAATAAAGCTGAATTGAATTGAATTGAATTGAATTAAAAAGTATGAAAAGACATTTAAAATTTTTTTTTAGATAATCTGCCAAAAACAGACAAACATGACACCAAAGATAGAACGGGTCTTTGGAATTGACAAAGTTAGACAAAATGTGCCTAAGGGGAATGCGCATAAGTTCACAGCATGAAGAATATAAAGGATATGTTCAATGTGCAATACAAAGGAGATATGAAAAGATGATGCATTGTACCAAGGATAGACTTTTACATGATTTAATGTAATGTGGATATAGAATGATATAAAGTTAGTTTTAGTTGGAGGCCCATTCCTTCTTTTAAGGCCGATTTCTGTTTTTTGTTTGAGGTTTTGAAGTGTTTCAAAAACTGTGTTTGCCTAGAGGAAGTGATGGCAGATTACAGCTGTTGGTGTACCCAAAGAAGAGCACAGGGGGAGAACACTGCCTTGGGGTGGGGTTGGAGGTGTGGGGGGTGGCAGCTTGCAGATGCTCTAGTTGTCTGAGGAATGTTCCCCAGCTCCCTGCTCTGCCTATTGTTAAACAGAAAGACTGTAATATAACTGTATGTGGGGTCGGGCTCTCTTAGCTGGGACACCCTGTTCTGAGGCAGAGATCAGATCTTTGCATTAAAAGTGGAAATGAAGTCCACAAACTAGATCTTGGCATATTGACCTGGGGAGTCGTGTTGCAAGTGGTGATCATCTTCCTAAATACATACCAAAGCAGCATCTGAAGACAGGCTCTGGTATGTTTTGCTTAGCTCATGCAAAGGTAAACACTTGTGATCTCAGTAAATATACTGTGCATGGTTGCAACCAAAATTAATTCTGAATATGGTTTAATATCAAAATTCCTTATCAAGCACATCTGCACATTGCTCCAAAATATACAAGGAGGCACATGTTCTCAATCAATATATTTTAACCAAGAAAAAAAAAACTCAATAAAAAAACAACAATACAACCCACAGTCAACAGTCACCACAAACAAACAAACAAACAAACAAACACACACACACACACACACACACACACACACACACACACACACTAAGATAGTAAACATGAGGCTGACTACTGATAAACCAGTTGAGAAGGTGCCGTTAGAGGAGCCGTCAGCACCAGGAGCAGAGAGCCGCCTGCAGCCACAGGACACCAACACAGGGCCAGAGGAGAGATGTGGCAGACACCAACCTCAACCACAAACCCTGTAACAGGCCCCTGCAACCACAGACGACCACCAGTTCCAGTGCCAGAGGCTCCCCCAGAGGAACCACTGGGAGTCCTGAAAATGATAAAAAATACGTGAAAACTAAAGTAAGAATAAAACAAAGACCACTTTAGTTACAATAAATATAAATAAATATGAAATAAGAAACCTAGGCTAAATAGAAAAAATGGAGATCAAATAAATATTAATAAACAGCTAAGCTAAAAAGGAGGGTCTAGCCTCTGGAAGGTCTGCCTCTTGAAAAGCCAATGTGCCTCTTTAGAAGAAAGAGAGGTGTCAGTGTAGTGTAGTGTAGGGCGGTACTTTAAAGGTGGAAACCTCTGATGCAGGCCCTGGATTGTTGAATTGATTTAGCTAATCTTTAATAACTGGAATGCATAACCTTTCCCTAACCTTTTTTAACATGTATTCAAAAGATCACAGTAAATTTAGAAAATTTGGCAAGTCAACATTAACTTACAGTTTAACAATCATATCATTTCAGTTATTGTAATGCCTGATAGTATTTAAAAGCCCCAAAGCTTTACAAAACACAAATCTACAGCCTGTTCTTAATAAAACTGACACAAACAAAGGCAAAGAAGCAGCTGCAGTGGAGTGACCTATGTGCAGCATTTACAAAACCTTGTCACAATACAACAAGATTTTATGGATCCACTGCGAAGCCCAAATGTGTGAGAAGGTGCTGGTTTTACTTTAATTCAATCATGCTGCATTCTGGCCTCTGGGTTTCTCTTTCATCCACCCTTTGTCAACCTTTTAGCTCTCATGCAGCCTTATTCACAACCTTTGGTGTCTGATAGAGATGCCCTGATTATTTTTGTGTCTGTTTGTTACAGACAAAGAGCAGAAAGGACTGTGATGATGCCAACTGATCACTTTTTTTTTTCTATTACCAACCAGTGAAGTGTGGACCGAGAGCTTCACACTGCTGCACAATGACTGACACAGAGAAATGGATCAAATACTCTAACAGAATAACACCATCCAGCCACTGCTGCTGGGTGAGAAGCTGCGGGTGATGGGTGTCGACACCTCCATTGTCTCCTGGATCACGGACTACCTGACGGACAGGCCACAGTTTGTCCGTCTGGGCAGTGTTCTGTCTGACGTGGTGGTCAGTGATGCAGGAGCTCCACAGGGGACTGTGCTGTTCCCTTTCCTTTTCACCTTGTACACCACTGACTTTCAGTACAATTCCGAGTCATGCCACCCACAGAAATTTTCTGATGACTCGGCTGTTGTTGGGTGTATAAGCAGGGGAAGGGATGGGGAGTATAGAACAGTGGTGGATAACTTTGTGGAGTGGGCTGGACGCAATCACCTGAGGTTGAATGTCACCAAGACCAGAGAGATGGTCATCAACTTCAGGAAGAAGAGGACAGCTTCACAGCCGCTGTGCATCCTGGGAGAAGATGTGGAGGAGGTGGAGGTCTACAAGTACCTGGGCATCTATATCAACAACAGACTGGACTGGAAATCCAACACCGACGCTGTCTACAAGAAGGGGATGAGCAGACTGTACTTCCTGAGGAAGCTGAGATCCTTCAACGTGTGCAACAAGATGTTGGAGATGTTCTACCAGTCTGTGGTGGCCAGCGTACTTTTCTTTGGCGTGGTTTGTTGGGGGAGCAGCATCGGAGCCAGTGACACCAACAGACTCAACAAACTGATCAGGAGGGCTGGCTCCGTGATTGGCTGCAAACAGGACACTGTGGAAGCTGTGGTGGAGAGGAGGACACTGACCAAACTGTTATCCATCATGGATAACCCTGACCACCCTCTCCACCTCACTCTGGACAGACAGCGGAGCTCCTTCTCCAACAGACTGTTGCAGCTCCGCTGTCGAAGGGACAGATACAAGAAATCTTTCCTGCCACAAGCTATTGCACTATTTAATAACTCTTATCTGTCAGACAGGGACTTACATCTGTCTGCTGTATAGTCCATTTTGAAAAACTCCTACCACATCATATTACTGAGCACCTTATTTTGTCTGTTTATTTATCATCCCATCTGTATATTTCGCATTTCATATTTATTACTCATTTCATTAGCCCACGTTCTTCATATCTCACTTTAAGTAGTTTTAAGTCTGCATTGTACTTACTTCTTATATTTAATTTTAGTTTTTATTTTTTTGCTGCTGTAACAAGAGAATTTCCCAGTTTGGTACCTACCTGCCTGCCTGCCTGCCTACCTCCCTCCCTCCCTCCCTCCCTCCAAGAGGGCACGGCCTTCATAGTTACAGCACGATCCTTGGAATTCCCCTATGTCATTGTACCAAAAGGCGCATTGACATTACAAAAATAGCAGCTCTCGCAGACAGGTATCACTAAAAAAATAACAATAATATAGCACAAAATAACAATATAAAAATATAAAAATATAATTTACGTAAAACATAATATGAAAAAATGTGAATATGAATAAAAAGCAACCAGGATATTGCACTCAAGACATTCAGGAGTATTACACAGAAATTCCCTATTTCACAGTATTTGGCTTATTTATTGATGGAGGAGTCTGCAGCGTTCAGGGCAACAACAGCTCTTGGGTAAAAGCTGTACTTTCGTCTGTTTGTTTTTGTCTTTATTGCCCTGAAACACCTCCCTGGGGGTAGGAGTTTGAAGAGGTGGTGGCCGGGGTGTGACGGGTCCATGACGATGCTGCGGGCTCTCCTGAGGCAGCGGGTGTTGTAGATCTCCTCCAGGGATGGAAGAGGGCAGCCAGTCAGTCTCTGAGCGGTGTTTATGACCCTCTGGAGCTGCTTCCTCTCTGCCAAAGTGCAGCTGGAGAACCACAGCGAGATGCCATGACTCAGCACTGACTCCACCGAGCAGCGGTAGAAGGACACCAAGAGCTCAGTTTTTATGTTGCTCTTCCTGAGGGTCCCCAGGAAGTAGAGTCTCTGCTGTGCCTTCCTCAGGATTGAAGTGGAGTTTGCAGTCCAGGTCAGGTCTTCACCGATGTAGGTGCCCAGATACTTGAAGTCTGGCACAATCTCAACCCTGTCCCCGTTTATTGTGATGGGTTGAATGCCTTGTTTACTCCTCCTGAAGTCGATAATCAGTTCCTTCGACTTGGAGGTGTTCAGGATGAGGTTGTTGGAGGTGCACCAGACTGACAGTCGCTCCACCTCCACTCTATAAGCAGTCTCATCTCCTCCAGAGATGAGCTCCACCACCGTGGTATCATCTGCGAACTTGATGGTGGTGTTTTTTGGGTGAGTGGGGGTGCAGTCATGGGTGTAGAGCACATATGTCAGAGTCAAGGCCCGCGGGCCAAATCCGGCCCGCGAGAAGGTTTTTTACGGCCCCTGGGATGATCTTGATTTATTATTAGAACCGGCCCGCAGACCGCAGCAAGCCGGCAGCCCGCAGATCTTTTACACGCACCAGTACTACATTTCCCACAATGCAACTGTGACGCACCGAGCAGTAGGCTTATTAGCACAGCAGTCGTCAGCATAACAGTAAAATTAACTTTCAGATACCCATCAAAAATGCATGTTACTTCTCCTTGAAGAAAGTGTTGTTTTTGATTAATAGATTTTTGCACTTTATTTTATTGTATTTCAATCCAATTATATTTTAAAAATATTTCAGTTGAGTGGATGATAGAAAATTGCTATTATTTTTTTCTTTGAAGTAAATTTAGCCCACTTTTGCTAAAATAGAAAATATAGGCTACTGATGGTGCCTTGAATAATACCGGTTTCTTTCATTTAATGTTCATGTTATGGGGATTTTTATATAAAGGAAATTTGTCTTTTGTGTCTGCTGAAAATTAAAGATTACTGACAGAGCCATAAGAAAATATTGCTTTATTTATCTGATCATATTGGAATATATTTGTTAGGTTTTCAGTAGGTTCAATTAGGTTCACTAGACTATATGCGTCATTTAAAAAATTTTCAATGAACATTCGATCAGTCCGGCCCTCGGCTTGTAGCAAAATTTTTTATTTGGCCCTCCGTCCATTTGACTTTGACACCCCTGGTGTAGAGGGTGTGGAGTAGTGGGCTTAGCACACAGCCCTGTGGAGAGTCGGTGCTGGTGCTCAAGATGCAGTTTGGTTGTTTTTCTGCACACAGGTTTATGATTAAAAGTTTAAAATTTCAGTTTTTTTTGGTATCCAGGACTTCTTTTCCACTCAATGTCAAAACAATCTATCATTCAATTTCTCTCTCCTTTTATTTTTTCATTTAATTATTTATTTATTTCCATTTTTTTTTCTTTAATAAACTAACAACAGTGACAAGAGAGGGGGGAGCACACATGTAAATATCTATATGTTACAAAAAAAAAAAATAATAACCTTTATTATAAGGAGATTAATTGAAATATACATAAACATGAGAAAGTACTTTTCAATACTCAACAAGCAATGGGGGCAAACTTTAACAAATTAAATACCTGTTCACACAAAATCAGGCTGTTTATGTTTTACATATTCAGTCCATTTAGTCCAGGGGTGTCAAACTCATTTTCACCGAGGGCCACATCAGCATAATGGCTGTCCTCAAAGGGCCAGATGTAACTTATAAAGGTAACTAAATGTAACCAAATGTAATGTAAAATAAATGTAACTATTCCTTAATGTTAAACAACTCTGAATTTATTACTTATGCAAGATAAAACATTACAGTTGCGTAGAAAAAAAAATATGTTTGCTTATTGCTCTGTTATAACATAAATCCTTTTAATTTGTCAGGTTATGAAACCCACTTAACTCCATCAATCAAGGATCAATCTATTCAAGTGAATAAAAAAGTAACATCAAACACAAGTTATAATATTAACTTTGATCAAAACATTTGTCATAAATCAAAGGGGCTTAATTATTGTAAAATCAAAATTGTGAGCTGCTAAGAACATGTGTGACGGATGTAGCATTTTACAAACAAATTTGACAGCAATAGCCTTGCATCCAACTAATGAGATGCTTTGATTACAAAAAACATTTGTCTGCATAAGCACATAAAACCTGCAAACACTAAATCATACAGCCACTTTGGATTGACAGTTAAGACAAGGGTTTTCTTTTACTTTGCATAAAAAGAGCAATATCTTCCCTGAGCTCACAAAATCGCTGGAAGACATTGCTCCTACTTAGCCACTGCACTTCTGTATGGTACGGCACATCCCCGTGCTCTGAGCCCATCTCCTGCAAAAACAGCTGGAACTGACGGTGAGTCAAGTTCATTGTTTTCATGACCATGGTAACTATTTCATCCATCCCCAGCACCTTCCCACACAAAGCTTCTTGATGGATAATGCAGTGATACGTTATCAGAGGCGTGTGACAGTTCATTTTTTTGCATTTTCCCCTTTATTACTCCAACCAAGCCCCCTTTTCCCCCACACATTGCCGGTGCACCATCTGTAGTTAAACCATAGACTGTATATAAGATGGACAGAGTCTGCCTCCTCGCTGGGTGAAGCCACTCTGAGAACAGCACCCTCTGATGGTGGGCTGCAGTACAGGTCATAAATCCCGCAACATAATTTTTTCTCCCCCCTGGTTGTGATGTTGACATATAGTTACAGTAAGACTGGTTTGTGCCCAAGGCCTTTTTTTTTCTGTACAGCTCAGTTTTTGAAAGTTATTAGGGGGTTCATGTTTTCTATGATTGACACCTGGTACAGCCTATGGGCGTTCAGGGATTCCGTAGCTCTTCCGGGGGAATACGCTGTTTGACCCGAGCGTCATCACAGGGACTCTCGGCGACTGCGCGGCCGAATGCGCACAACGCTACTGCACAGCTCTGGTTTCAAGGAAGCGGAGAAAAACCCGGAATTACCGAGAGCTTTTTGGCTTCAAATCCATATACAGGCGGAAGGCGGAACCACGGCGTCCATTTTATATACAGTCTATGAGTTAAACCCACTAAGTTTTCCCAGGGCAATGCATTTTTACTTATGGCCTTCTCCACCACATCAAAAATGTCCTGTCCCGTTGTAGTTCCATGCATAACAGCTACATCCAACAGCTCCTTAGTGACAGACAGATCTGACTTCACGCCTCTTATAAAAAATTTATAACTGCGCTGTATCCGTGTTATCTGTGCTTTCAGCAACAGCTAATGAAAAAGCTGTGTAGCTGCATGTCTCCTCAGCCAGCTGTGTTGCAAGATTTTCTGCTAGTTCCTTAACTTGGTCCGCGATGGTGTTTCTTGATAAACTGACATTTCTAAAAGTCTATATCTGGTCGGGACACACCTGCTCACAGACCTTCAGCATGCACTGCTTTGAAAACGCTCCCTCTGAAAAAGACTTTTAAGCGTGGGTGATTTCTTCAGCCACAACAAAGCTAGCTCTCACTGCCACATTGATTTTGGCTGCTTTCATGAACACATTCTGCTGCGACTGCAGTTTGCCTTTAAATTCTTGTGCAATTTGTTGCTTTTCTTGAATGCTAGCTTTGCCGCACTTAGCTCTGTGTTTGGTGTCAAAATGCCAGTGTAGATTGTACTCTTTGACAACCGACACCGCCTCGTAACATAAAAGACATACCGGTCTTTCTCCTTGAAGCCCAAACATGCCTTCCCATCTTTCTTGAGACAGCCTTCCATCTGCATCAACTTTTCTCTTCCTGGACATTTTGGAATTGTTATTTGTTTTTCTCAATTCCACTTGTTGGCAGTGTGGAAACACTGCTGTGTAGTAACGGTAAGGTGTCACTTCGTGGGTAACACAATCGACATGCATTGTGAGAAATGTAATTTTTGGTCAAAGCACGCTTTTGACCTGTTTATTTTTGAACACATAGACCTTTTAATCTCTCACAGGCCACATGTAATATAACTTTTCCATCATTCAATTTCTACTTGTATTGTGTCAAAGTTAAAATTTCTGTTATTGTTAAGATAAGAGGGTTGTATAATCTCTCTCTTTACCTCAATATTTGTTCACACACACCACAGATAGCGCCACAAGAAGCATACATTATGTGGTTATTCTACAAAAATCAAACTAAATGAGTTCAAATTAAAGATGACACCATGACATGAGACAGTGCAGTGGGCTGAATTAGCCAGTCAGAAAAAGAGTCCATCCGTCCAAGAGAAAAAAGAATAAATGTGTCCATATGGCTTTTTGGCTGTTATGTTACAGAGTAGAAACACACTCAGAAACTCACACACACTATGCAATACAGGTAGCTCCGTCTGCCTGACTGGGAGAACAAACTGCTCCAGGAACATCTGTTCATTGGTGTCCCTTGTGGCCTTCTGCCAAGTGAAATGTCTATGACCAAACAAACCCACCTAGCATGAGAAGGCACATACTGCACAGAAGTGTTAATAAATGAAATGGAGAAATATACATACAGTACATATGTATGTATATATATATATATATATATATATATATGTGTGTGTGTGTGTGTGTGTGTGTGTGTGTGTGTGTGTGTGTGTGTGTGTGTGTGTGTGTGTGTGTACGTTGCTTCAGACCTGCAGCATTCAAAGAAAGACTGTTGGAAAAGAAAACAAAAGATGAGGATCAGGAAATAGAGCCTAGCTTTAGAGATGGTTAAAAAACAAAGGATTAAGAGGAAATGAGCTGCTCGCATGACAGCATAAATCAGTGGGAGGCATTCTCCTCTAATGGAAAGCTGGGGCCTATACCGAGGACCTTATCAATCATAGAGATAGAGCTGCCACCATATTGACTATGCACCAAACAAACAATATCTAGGATGAGGTCTAAGTGCTATTCCCTATACGAACCACATTGTAGCTCATTCCTCTGCCAACATCTCCTGGGAGCACATTGAATTATTGAGAAAGCATATGTGTGGGAGAGCAGAGCATGGTCGCTTTGAAAGGCACAGGGAGCATTTCTCTGTCGCTGGATTATAGAAGTAAATACCAATAAAGGTCACATTGAAAGTGAAATATTAAAGACTAGGATTATTTCTTTACTGAAAACTGACTTTACAAAGCTGTTAGAAGTCTTTTTGGAGACATTTGTGAAAATCTGAAATATATAGGAATGACATTTGTGTGCTACAAAATTGCTCAATTTTTGTGAGCACATAGTGGCTTAGTGACCCTTGCCTTAGCAAATGTGAAAAGAAATATTGTTTGACATAACTTAACCAGCAACACGCAGTTTGTCTGCTTTGTTGAAAAAGTTATGGAGGACCTTGATTTAGTTGAAAAAAAAAGCATTGACTAAACAAAAATGTGATTTCTGCTACTGAAAATTGATGGAGCAAGGTAATTATTGAAGAAAGGTAGGAATTTCTATGTACTCAGGAGCACTCCTCTGACAATGGGGATTCTTTACACTTGTTATGAATAATTTGAGTCCCTTCCTTAATGTGTATTTGCACTACAAAGGGCCTTTCTGTAACACACATAAAACACTCAGACACTCTGCGTGTGTGTACTAACGTGAAAGTG
This sequence comes from Xyrichtys novacula, assembly GCA_962446985.1. Taxonomy (NCBI): domain Eukaryota; kingdom Metazoa; phylum Chordata; class Actinopteri; order Labriformes; family Labridae; genus Xyrichtys; species Xyrichtys novacula. Next base: position 30,727,976 of record OY660867.1, read on the forward strand.
AGACTTTAGGAAAGCAGTCAAAAGCATGATGTGGATCTCTGTTCTCTTTCTGGCTGACCTGTTTTTGTCGAGAGTCATGTGCACCACAAAGCATGGTATTCGCTGCTTAATTTAGCAATCAGAGTGCAGTGAAAGAGTCTCAGAAGAACTGAGAGCCTGTCTGGTTTATAAAGGAGATCTAAGGATAACCATGTGCAGGTTTTGGGCTGCCCTTTGGTTACCAAGATACAGCCACTACCAGCCAAGTGTGCATGGAGTGAAAAGATTAAAACAAAAGGTACATGATACAGTAAAGTCCTGCTCTGATGGACTTATCATTTCAGAACCTGCTCTCAACCAATGAGCAGCAAAGTCTGGTCTCTCTGAATTTTCTGCAGTTTTTGCTTTTTTCATATTTTGTTGTGTTTTTTTAGCTGCTGATATTGGATACTTTGGCTAGGAGAAGAGTTTATTCCAGTGTTGATCTACCTGGCTTCACTCTCATAAGGTCAGACAGAGATGCTCAAGCTAGTAGCAAGAAGAAAGGAGGAGGTCTGGCTTTATTTGTCAACCAGAGATGGTGTAACCCTTCACAAATAACTGTCAAGGAGAAGTTGTGTTGTCAAGATATTGAACTGTTGGCAGTTGCACTTCGGCCATATTATGTTGCAAGAAAATTTAATCATGTCATAACAATACTTAAATACATGTATTCTCCATGATACTGTTGCTAGGATACAGACTCAACACCCTGAAACACTTGTAATAATATCAGGAGACTTCAACCATGTCCCCCTCTCCTCTCATCTGACTTGATTTTAAACCCATTCTATGATTCTTTGGCATTCTTCTCTCCACTCTTTAAAGGACACCCATTTTAGCTTCCTTTGTCAAGGAGCTTATTCTTTCAGTCACTATCCAAAGTTCACATCCAAAGGTGAGGGTTAGATTGCACATTAGCCATTAAATTGAAAGCTTTGCCTCCAGGCTTGGCCCCCTCTTCACAAAAATGTCTAGAAAAATGCCTGCAGTATAGCTGGCACTACACTGTCTGTCCATTTCATGAACCCTTTTATCCTCATTCTTCAACAACATCTCAAGATACTTGAACTTCTTTACTTAGGGTAAGGATTTACTCTTCGTATTGACTGCTTTTCAGCAGAGAACCGTGGCCCAGGACTTAACATCATCCAACAGCTTCAAACTCGGCTGCAAAGCTACCAAATTTCTACTGGCGGTCAGAGTCTGAAGAAACCAGCAGAACTATTTCAATTACGAAAGCAGGGGTGATTTTCTAAAGCCCCCAAAGTGACTGCCCTTTCTCCAAGCTGTGTCTTGAGATCCTGTCTGCAAAGGTCACAAACAGGATTGATGGCAAGGACGGGCTGGCAGGTCCTTTGTTAGCCTGTTATGCTTGATTATAATATAACAAAGATTTGGAAGTCAGGGTTCCCTTTCTAAACCAGCCTTTGAACAAAAGGACACCGTGTTTGCATAATGGTTTACAGCCTGCATAATTTTAACAAGAAAAGTATTAGTATTAAAATATACTTAAAGGCCTCAATGTTGCATCAAACAACTTTTGCTGACCATAACTCAAGCTCTAATCACAATTACTGCACCAAACACAAACCTCGAAATTCAAAGAGCAGAGCTCTTACAAGTTCTGTCTCCAGCTGCAACCAATCAAAGCATCTCACACACTGTGTTGGATACTGTCATTGGATCATGAGGTTAATGATTCTGTGCATTATCAAATCAGATTTATTATCTTAGCATGAATTAATTTGTCTGTATTGTGTGGTCTATTAAGACACCACCAAACAAAGCCTTAATTAGAGGGACGTTAATTGCAGTGATTACCAGCCTCCTCTTGAGGCGTTGTGAAAGGGCGGAGGAGGAGAAATGGCCACCAATTTTTTGGAGTGATGTAAATTAGGCCTGATATTCTGCAAAATCTCACACTGCGATGATACGTGGAGGTTCACACTCTTTGTGTTCTCTCCAAGTTGTTTTTTCCTTAATCTCTTTGGATTGCCTGAACAAAATTACAGAGCAATTGCTCAAGTGTTGTTCACATAGATAATGTTCTGTGTGAAAACAAATTAAATTATTCCTACTGAGAGAGTATTGTGTTGAAGGGCTGGAAGCAAGTGCAGCTACAATCTCTTGGAAGAAAAACAAAGTCAGCCCAGAAACAGTAGCTCTGTAGGCAGTGCAAGTGTTTGTTGTTCTGTGATATGCATATGCAATCAGAAAAGAAGGAAGACTAGAGGGCGGCTTACAGAAGCTCGAAAGACGTTACCTTATCTCACTCTCTGCTCAATGTCTCCTCTCTGTTGGCAGTTCCCAAAACATTTTGCACATAAAGCTGCAAACACATCCTGCAGTGCTGTCATGTAGTTTGTTTCTTCTGCAATCTGCATGATTCTGCTTTTCATATTAATACAGCCCTGTCACACAGAACTTGATTGAGAAACCAAGATACTTCACCAGCAGTTGGTAATAGGGTGATACAATCCATTGAGGAGTATCATCAGATTCCTGCTGTTTGAGTAATTGCATTTGAAAGAGCATGAAAAAAAATCTAGATGTGCATGTCTCATAATGGAAACATGCACATTGTCAAGTTGACTCTTAACGTATGAATGAATTTTCCTTCAATAAATTTTTCATTCATCAAGGACATTAATACATATTTCATTTAAAATCACCAAAGAGGAGGACACAGACATTAACTGACTCAGAAAACACAACCATCCAAATCTTTTCTTTATTTTGAAGTGAAAGCAGCTTGTCTTTGGCTTGATTCCCAACCAGATTGATTAATATTGATCAAAGCCTTGTGAGGGCATCCGTCTTACAACAATGGTGCCCTCAGCCTCTGAGTATGCTGCTTGTATTTAAACACCTGATTGCTATCACATGAGATATAACAAATCGATTGGAGACCGCATCATGGAATATAATTCACGGCTTGAGTGAAGCCAATAGTTGACTCTAATTATGCAGCCTTGTTTGTAGTTTGAAAGCTAGTGTGCTCACAGTCCCCAGAGATAAGTGGAGATGGATGTGTAGGTGGTGGAGGTTTAGACAGTGCACTTGAAAGTCACTTCTTTTTTTTTTTTTGGAGGTCAAAATGTCAGTAACATGTAATTGAAAGGGTGCAGTCTCTTTTCCTTCAGATAGGCTTCCTTTCAGTGTTTATTTGAATTACTATGCTGATGAAGAGTTATTTTAGTTTTACCCTTACTTGAGTGACCTTTGCAGCTGAAAAGTAACTACTTATATTTGGTGCGCTATTATGTACAAGGTTTACATGCACACAACTGCTATCAGTAGTGGTTTGTTGTGGTTCTTTATGGTTCCATTTTTTTTTTTTTTTTTGTGGCGGAACTGACCCAACTACCCCTCACTTCTGAAAAGATAACTCTTGATTTGCTGCCTTGCCTTAAGGGTCTTGTGTAGAGGTGTTGACAGATGCAGCTAGCCCCAAGATCTTGATTTTATTTATTTATCTATTTGGGGGTGGGGGTGGGCTGTAATCTGCGAGTTGCCAATCTGATATACATTCACTTCCTACTTTGTGACATCATCTCTTAAACTAAAGCCACACTGTTGACTTCAGGATGCCTCTGTAAAATTCTTCTGTACAACACCAAAGCTGCCTTACTTCATTATGAATGGTATTATTATGGTAAGGACATTTTTTAAATTTTTTTTATGAAAACCTGAATGACATCGTGTCAACATTGTGTTTGGTGGAGTGAGCATGCGCGAGTGAGTGAGCAGATGGAAGAGCTCCGTGGCTCTCCACCGAGTGTCAATCCAATGGATTAAAATTCAAAAAAAAAAAAAAAAGGCCCATTTGCAGCTCTCCCATACCGAAAGAAGAACAAGTAGGCGTCCTAACAAGGAGCACACTTTTACGGAGGACGTGCTGGGTGAGCGTTTACTGCACAAACAAACAAAAGATGCCAGAGACAATTGTCAGCCTTGGAGCCAAACTGACACATTTGACTTTGAAGGTGGACAAGTTAGTTGAATTAATCACTACCAATAATGTACTGCTTCACACTGTGGTCAAAAGAGTGGAATCTCTCGAGACAAAAGTTGAAAGCAATGCAGAAGCCCTACACGATACGGAAGTTCAATTGATTTCTCAGGACAAGCGCATCACTCACCTGGAAAATAAATTGAAGCAAGCGATGGACGTGATTGACCAGCTTCAGAATCGACATCGCCGAATAATTTGAGGCTGCTGAATGTGCCAGAGAAGGAAGAAAGCAACATGTCATTGATTGATTTTTTGGTGAAAATCTTTATGGAAAAATGGAAACTGCCGCTTGTCACAGACGACTTTGAAAGAGCGCACCGCATGGGACCACTTAGAGACAATCAGAAACACCCGCGGGCCATCATCTCCAAGCTACATCACTTCCAGAAGAAGCAGCGGATTCTCAACATGTCTAAGTTGAGCCCAGAAGACTGTGTCCTCAGGGTGGTACCTGATATATCGGCACAGCTTCAGGCGAGGAGATCCGAGTTTTGGCCGCTGAGGAAACACCTACATCAGATGGGACTTAAGACTTACTTTCAACACTCGGCCATCCTCTGGGTGGAGGTGGGGCGCAGAAGATGAGCTTCAACTCCCTGGACCAAGCTCAAGTGCAATTCAAACTACAGTATCCATCCATAAGTCTTCATTAAGAGGACGAAGACGAGGAACTTATGAATAGATGATGATCTAAATTGAATTGACACTGTCACTTAGGATTCAATTATGCCATGGAAACAACATCCACGAATGCAACTGACTCCATAGTACCCTGTCTGGAATTATATGGGACACATAAGGGGAACTAATGGACACACTGCCTTCCCCAGTCACTTTTAACACTTTAGATGTTAAAATGTCACCTGCCAATATTGATATGGGAAGAGGTGTAAGGGAAGGTGTGTGTATTGCCTTGAAATCATTGTTTATTTGACACAAGGGAATATTGTTTATATTGTTTAATACAAAATTATCAGCCAGAGCCTGAAGGAGCTTAAAGGTTGAGCTCCATTGTGAATTTACTATTTACTCAAAGGGATGGGGGGGGGGGGGGGGTGATCTGCATTGGGGGAAGGGGGTGGGTAACCCATCAGAAAGTAAGACATGCACCATTCCAGAGGAAATTAATACAGTTTTCTTAGGTTTCTACAAAAATCTCTATACCTCTGAAATCTCATTCAACATGGATGAGTTTAGGTATTTTTTTACTGACCTTGACTTGGGAAAACTACCTATTTCAGAAGCAGAGGACTTAGAAAATAGTATTTTGTTACAAGAACTATGGGACACAATACAGGAGATGAATCTGAATAAGTCTCCAGGACCAGAAGGTATTCCCACTGAAGTGTACATCAAATTTTGGCCCGAACTTGGTCCTGTGCTTTTTAAAATGATTACTACATCTATTGCAAAACAATCTTTTTTAAAACAAAGAAACACAGCCCTTATATCACTTTTGGTTAAAAAAACATAAAGAGCCAACATTGTGTACCGGTTACAGGCCAGTATCATTAATCAATGTAGATATAAAGATATATGCTAAAGTACTGGCCCGCCGTCTGAATAAACACTTAGGAAAACTAATTCATTATGATCAAACCGGGTTTGTGAAAGGCCGATTTAGTTCAGATAATTTAAGATGACTGTTACATATTTTACATTTCACCTCAGACTGCTCTGACCTGTTGACCTCATATGGAATTCTAACTCTTGATGCCGAAAAAGCTTTCGATAGGCTTAAATGGGACTACCTTTGGGCCTTATTAGAGCAAATAGGTTTAGGCGAAGCATTCATTGGCTACATTAAAGCTCTGTATGCGAATCCAGGAGCAACTGTTCTGTCAGGTAATGTATGCTCCTCATATTTTTCAATCCATAGAGGTTCACATCAAGGATGTTCACTGTCCCCATTACTATTTGTTTTAGCACTGGAGCCCCTTGCTCAAAAAGTACGCCAGTCTACTAATATCATTCCTATTACTATAAAGTCCACTATTCATCACATATCGCTTTACATGGATGACATACTCCTCTTTATCAGTGAACTATCACAGTCGCTTCTGCATATCGTTAATTTATTCAAGGAGTTTGGCAATTTATCTGGATATAAGATAAATTGGCATAAATTTGCATTCTTACCGCTAAAAGACAATGGAGAGGATTTATCCCAATTAAAGGTGCCAATGGTAAATCAATTTAAATATTTAGGAATAGACATCTTAACTAATTTGGAGAGTACTGTTGACAATAATTATGCTGTATGTTTAGATAAGATTAGAACCAACTTAGGGAAGTGGATGGCAAAACCAATATCATTCGTTGGCAGGATCTCAACCATAAAAATGATGGTACTACCTTTAATCAACTTCCTGAGCTCCATGCTTCCTCTGAACACCCCAAGGGAATTCTGGGATAGACTGCAGAGCTTGATCACTGAATTAATATGGAATTTTAAAAAAAACAAGGATTAAACTTACAACGCTGCAAAGAGAGAAAGCAGCTGGAGGCTGGGGCCTTCCAGACTTTAAAATTTACTATTGGTCCTTTGTATTACGTACCATAAAAATGTGGTTAGACCCAACAAATTCTATATCATGGCACACTTTGGAACAAAAGCTAATACATCCATGCAGATTACAGGATCTAATATTCACAGATATTCCCATCAAACAAGCTAGAACACATTTTGGTCCTATTATTGAAAATGCTTTAGCAACGTGGTGACTTAGTACACCAATACAATTAATAAATGGCACTTTAACACTCCGATATTTTGTAATCATAATTTATTGATAGGTGGTCGACCTGCAGCCTACCCTATATGGTCAAATAATGGGATTCATACACTTGGACAATTATTCAATTTTAATGGGCTTCGTACATTCGAAGATTTGAAGGGACAATTTAACCTGTGTCGAATTTTCTTGTTTTTTTTACTTCCAGCTCCGTGCTGCCATGAAGACTTATGGAATTCCTTGGAACTCAGAGCTGCCCAGACATGACCTGGCAAAACAACTGTACAATACCAACACCAGGGGAACTGTATCAGCACTTTATGCTCAAATACTGCAGGCATCCTATAAAACCAATGGCAACTCAATATTTTTGGCAGAAAATGTATGCTTCAATTAACTTTGAAATATCATGGGAAACAGTATGGAATAATATCACTCAGGCCTAAAAAACCCTGATCATCAAACCATACATCTAAAATCGTTCATAGAGCATATTTTACACCCAAACTCAGACATACATTGAAGTTGGAGTCATCTCCCTTCTACCAATTATGCACATTTGGTTGCTTAGGCACCTTTATACACATGTTTTGGGATTGCCAAGGAGTACAGTTGTTTTGGTTACAAGTCACTAATTGCTTGTCTAAAATTCTGAAAAAGGAGATTTCATGCTGTCCTGTACTTTGCTTACTGAATGATAACTCTCAGTTTCCAATGTCAAAACACGAAAAAGGATTCGGATTTCTGGCTTAACGGCTGCCAAGAAAATGTTGGTAGTACGGTGGAAACCACCATATGCTCTATCACTGAATCACTGGTGGCACCTCCTGATTGATATTCTACAACTAGAACTTTCTGTTGCACGGTCTCATGGGGCAAAAGAAAAAACACTAAAATCTTGGTCAGAAGCCATCAGAGGTTTTGAGAAGCTTGCCTATCAACTCTCAGACGGAGGTTTTGGGACCTAGGTTTCGTTGTGTAGAGTGTTGTTGTTTTGTACGCTTTTTTCTTTTTTGTTTGTTTGTTTGTTTTTTTCTCCTTTTTGTTATATGTGAACTTGAAAATTGAATACAAATTGTTAACAAAAAACCTGAATGAAACTAAACAACTAAAAATGAAAGTTGAGCACAACGGCTCTCTGTGAGATTGTATTCTCAGTGTGGAGGGACAAGACAGACTGTAAATGTTTGTCTTCTGTGCTTTGTGCCATGTGGCCTTTTTTGCAAGACACTTTGAGAGTTTTCTGTGGAGAGAACCCACTGAGAAACTGATTCCATCATCAAAGCTTGTCACTGTAAGTGCGTTCCTCTGCTGTGAACTGACCTTGAGATACAGGTTTAGCAAACATCTGACACAACTTTTGTTTTGACTTCTGCTGTTCCTTTCAGGTAGTGTGGAGAGAGGTAACCCAATGTGTTTTCTGTCAGCTTGTCTGCTGCTTACCTTCTGTGCTGCATTCGCCTGGGAAAGACCAAACATTAATCTACAAAAGCATACTGTGGTGAACTGTCAGGGTTGAAGCTTGTCCTGCTACCCCCCCGCTTTGCTTCTCTCTTTGATGTGCCGGCACCTCAGTGCTGCTGGGTAAGATGCCCCCAGTTTTTCTTTGCATTCATCCCTTGTCAGTCCAGCCGACATCAGTCAAGAGTCTGCATAAATCAGTGCTCTCCGGTCTGCATGAAATGGTTTTATCACTCAAGAGGAACACTTTCACTCCAAACACACAACTATAAAACATGCAAGATGTTGATGTGGATATTTCAGATTTGCATGCATTGAGGCGAAAGACATCCAGATTTTCTTCTTGAATGCATGAATCTCTGAGTGTCCTTGTGTGTGCTGTTTATTTAAGAGTAAAAGTAAGAATAAGAATAACTTTATTAGTCCCCAAAGAGAAATTCAATGGTCTGTTGTCTCACAAAATATGTCTCTAACAGTTATCTACTATTTACACACAAGTTTTAAAGTCTAATGGCTGTTGGTACAAAAGATCTGAATCTTTCTGTCCTGCAGTGAAGAGAGAGGAGTCGTCCACCACCATTGGCCCTTTGGTCCATCAAGGTGTTGTGAAGTGGGTGATCCATGTTCTTCAGAACAGACTCAAATTCAAATTCAAATTTATTTTATTTGTATAGCACTTTTCATACATAGGAGTAGCACAAAGAGTTTTTGTGACTCCAGTCACTGAAGGCTCTTATTAGATCTGTGTATTCAGCTTCTTGTCCATTTCTGATACATGCCACAATAGCGGCTTCATCTGAGTATTTCTGGATGTGGCAGGACTCAGTGCTGTATTTGAAGTCTGACGTGTACAGTGTGAACAGGAGTGGCGCCAGCACTGTCCCTTGTGGAGCCCCAGTACTGCTCATTAATGTCCCAGAAACACAGTTCCCCAGCTTGACAAACTGTGGCCTTCCTGTCAGGTAATCTGTGATCCAGGAAACACAGGCAGGATCCACTCCCATCTCTGTGAGCTTGTCTTTATATATGGTAGGTTGGATGGTGTTGAACACACTTGAAAAGTCGAAGAACATGATCCTCACATAAACCCCAGGTTCCTCCAGATAAGACAGGGCACGGTGAAGCATGTAGAGGACAGCATCATCAACTCCAATGTGTTCTTTGTATGCAAACTGCAGGGAATCCAGTTTGTCTCTGACCTCAGACCTCGGAAGGGGTAGAATCAGCTGCTCTAGGGTTTTCATGATGTGTGAAGTGAGGGCCACTGGTCATTGAGTACAGCAGGACATTTTGTTTTTGGTACTGGCACAATGCAGGATGTTTTCCACAGAGTAGGTACCCGCCCCAGCTGTAGACTCAGGTCGAAGATCTTGTGGAGAGGTTGACACAGTTCTGCAGCAGAGTCTCTAAGAAGCCTTGGATACACACCATCTGGACCAGCTGCTTTCCCAGGACAAAGTCTTCCAAGCTCCATCCTCACCCCTGTTTCGGTGACAGACAAGGACTGGTGCTCTAGGAGGGAGGCAGTTGAAGTAGTTGAGACATTTGAACAAGATGGAGGAGGAACGGGAGAAGTTGTAGTAAAGATTTGTTGTGGAAAGGAAGGTGGAGTAGCAGTGGGAGTGGGTGTGACAGCAGTGTCAAATCTGTTGAAGAACAGGTTGAGTTCAACGGCTCTTTCCAGATCACTGACCACTGGCTGTCTTTTCTTTTTATTGCTGTGTCCAGAGATGGTACTGATTCCTCTCCACACTTCACAGATGTTGCTATGTTATAGATTCTTCTCTATCTTCTTTTTGTACTCCAGCTTTGCCATCTTCAGTCTCCTCTTCAACTCTTGTTGCACTTGTTTGAGTCGTTCTTTGTTACCATCTTTAAAAGCTTTCTTTTTCTGGTTAAGGATTGCTTTTATGTCTCTTGTGATCCAGGGTTTGTTGTTGGGGAAACAGCAAACAGTTTTTGTGGGTATAACTTTGTCTCTACTGAAGTTGACATAATCAGTAAAGCAGTCAACTTGTTTATCAATGTAAACACTATCCACATCTGTTTCCAGCAGCACATTCCAGTCCGTTGATTTAAAACAGTCCCTTAGAGCTTCACTGGCTTGACGTGTCCATCTTCTCTTAAGTAAACTCTTCAACCCAGCAGAAGTATCCATCAGCAGCCAACAAAATTACAACAAAAATATGAAAAAAAATCTAGCAAAAATTACAGATAATGCAGAGAGACCAGACTTACAGCAACCTCTCGGTTCAAGCGCATCATTTGAATTATGAGAGTTTGATAATTATTTGATTTTTATTTGATTATTATTATTTGATTTGTGGTGAGATGCCTCCACCATTTGCTTTATTTTGGTTGGACTTCCTGTCCAGAACGGAGGATGTCTGTAAAAATCCAATAATTGCTCTTTTTTGTCTACTCCTGTTGACTTTAATGCAAAATTTAATGCTTTGTCTCAAGGAATTATCGTATAGGGGTCAGTGCCTCAGTGCATTTGCAATTAGAGGAATATTCTGGTGTAAAGTTTAGTCAGGACCACTTTATTAAAGTTAATTATTTATTACAAGCAAACATTTTTAAATTGGCAGTATGGCTGTGTTCTGAGAGTTCCTTGCCCTTCCATGCGCTTGCATGGAATGCCACGGCTATAAGAGGGGAGAGCCCCCCCCCCCCCTTCATGTGCATACATGAAAAGCTGCAGAGAAAGCAGCAGCAAATAAATACCATTAAGATAACTAAATTAAAATCCCCCCCACAGAACAGAGCAAGCATCAGTGACAATACATATGACACTGGTAAGATCAGACACAACATAAACAGGAGGAGCTGGGGTGGTGGTGGGTTGCAGAGTGGTTGCAGCAAGCAGAGTAGGCAGGAGAAGCAGTTTGAATAGGGCGCCATTTTGACATTTGCCAATAGGATGTGTGGAGGGCGATCACCTGAGCTGTCAGCTGATTTAGGGCTGGCTTAAGATCAGCTGACTTTAGCCTTTAGCTTGACTCCGTGTATTGCCTGAACTACCGCTATGCTTCATTTAGGGTCAAACCATAGACTGTATTATATATTTTATTTTTATATTTTATTTATTACTTGCACAGTAGCATTGTACGCATTTGGCTGGAGAGTTGCTGACAGTAGGTGTTATGATGCTCCGCTCAAACAGTGTATCCCCCAGGTGAGCTACGCAATCTTCATACGCCCATAGGCTGTATCAAGTGCCAATCATAGAAAACATGAACCCCCTAATAACTTGTAAAAACAGAGCTGTACAGAAAAAAGAGGACTTGAGCACAAACCAATCTTACAGGAACTACATACCCACATCATAACCAGGGAGGAGAAAATGTTATATTCTGTGTAATAAATTTCTAAAGTTTGTGCACAGCTCCATAGGCTTTGCTGGAGGAGTCGGGATTTATGACCTATACTGCAGCCCATCACCAGAGTGTGCTGTTCTCAGAGTGGCTTCAGCAAGGAGGCAGATGGCATCCATTCTATTTACAGTCTATGGGTCATACACACCACACCACCGAGTTAGACACCGCCTCGAAAGGTGAATGTTGCAGACTGCTCTAGTTTAAACCAACTTCAGCAACAACCGCACAATAGCATTACACAGCGGTATACATCTCCACACGCAAACCTCAACCAAAATTCCACTCTATAGCCACAAATAATGCTCAGAACAGCACCTAACTTCATCAACAGTACATGTAGGGTCTCAGCCATAGCACTAGCCACTAAACACCTTTTTAGCTTTGCCTGGTTTCTTTAGCAAAGAGACTAAACACAACCCACCCACTCTCCTCCAGCGGCTGCTTGTTTGTGGGGGGAGCCCTGAAAAGTTGATCACTGAGTGCAGCAGGGTTACGCAGCTCAAGGAAGAACATTGATCAACATGATCATTTCTTCGTGGAAATGCAATCAGACTGAGATGCTAAGGCAGGAGAACTACCGCATCTGCAGTGCAAAATGATTAATATGATGATTATTACTTCAAGGAAATGATCTGCTGTGTGCATAAGTTAGTGCCCCTAGTTTGGCCCCTGCCATGTATCATTTAAAGAGTCACCCCTGAATTGTAAAAGCCCCCAAATATCTAATGACCAGAGTAGGTGCCCAAAGTTCCGATCACTTGGGGGTCTGTCTTAAACCTGACCAAATAACTCCTCTTAACCCCTTAGTTCCATCAGAAAAAAAGTCATACACCTGACAGGGGCACTGTTGAGTCAAGCTGGTCTTCTTCCATTTCATTGTTCTGCATATTGCCATGGGGTCTAGAGGGATTTTTCCCAAAGATGTCCCCTCAACAATCAGCATTCTGACAGGCCAAATGTTGTCACATTATGATGAATAAGAAAAAGATCTGCATAGAAGAGGAATTAGGAAGAGATGTGTTCTTTCACAAGCCAAAGTCAGATAAGTGATTCCACATTGGCTGCAAAGGTCAGTAGTGTGTCAAAATGGAAGCCGAAGGAAATAACTTATATGTATCTACATCAGTTATTAGCCTAACGGCTCACCTAATTAAGTAGCGGGCACAGTGATCAATCACAGACAAAATTGGATTTGGATTGGATTTCTTTGGTCTCTGCAGTGAGTAGCGGATTTCTCAAAGTGGGGGGTTTGACTTTGACTATGACATTCAAAGTCAGCCCGGGCAGAAATTAGTCATAGGAGAATGGAGAGAAAAGTGGCAGTGTAATAGTGGAGTCCCTAAGCCCAAAAAATAAGCTGTAAACTTCAAGTCATGCTACAGATATCCCCATTGGCATGGAAGTACCTTTGGGTCATAGGAAAAATTTTATCCAAAGAGACAAGTTAGATCACCTGTCAATTTTTTTTAATAGCCATTCTAAAATTGGCTGCCGACAATAAACCGCTAATAAACCAGACCCCATATCTTTGCTTCTGTTGGAGCTATAATCATAATATTGGTGTCAAAGTGCACATTTTTGGGGTCTAGGAATTCAATTAAATAGGTTTCAATGTAAAAAACCCAATGCTTCATTAATTACCATGACAGTGGGAGGTAAAATCTGCTAATTTCATGAAAAAATGTACGTTTTGGCAAGGTAACTTACCCCCCCACCCCTTCCCCTAAACTGAGATTTACTTTTCCTTTGGCATGGAAGTACCTTTGGGCCATAGGAAACATTTTACCCAGAGAGACAAGTTAGATCACCCTTCATTTATTTTATAGACATTTTAAAAATGGCCGCCGACAATAAACCGCTAATACACCAGACCCCATATCTTTGCTTCTGTTGGAGCTATAATCATAATATTGGTGTCAAAGTGCGCATTTTTGGGGTCTAGGAATTCAATTAAATAGGTTCCAATGCAAAAAACCCAATGCATCATTACTTACCATGACAGCAGGGGGTAAAATATGTAAATTTTATGATAAAATGTACGTTTTAACAGGGTAACTAATAAGTGTCAAAAAGGTGACTTTAAAAATGCCCCCCTAAAAAAGAAAAAGAAAAAAGAAAAAGAAAAGAAAAATGGTACAGCCTCTTATGTACTCTATGTGTCTCTGTCTGACTGCATTTGTATCTGTCTGTATGACTGCTGAGTGTTACACCTCTCGTAGCCAGTTGCTGCCACAAAACATGAATTCTATACCAGGGTCTGTGACAGCTGGATGAAATCAGAGGTGACAGAAGAGCTGAGACACTTTGAGGTTCAGTTTGAGGTTTGTATTACTTTCCTATTTAATACAGAAGATACTCAAGAGAAGTTTCATACACTGTGTGCAAAATTATTAGGCAAGTGAGTATTTTGATCATATCATCATTTTTATGCATATTTTCCAACTCCAAGCTGTATAAACTTGAATGCTTATTGGATATAAGCATATCAGGTAATGTGTATTAGTGTAATGAGGGAGGCTGGGGCCTAAGGAGATCAAAACCCTATATCAAGGTGTGCATAATTATTAGGCAGCTTCTTTTCCTTAGGTAAAATGGGCCAAAAAAGAGATTTAAATGACTCTGAAAAGTCAAAAATTGTAAAAAGTCTTTTAGAGGGATGCAGCACTCTTAAAATTGCTTAGATATTTGGGCGTGATCACAGAACCATCAAACATTTTGATGCAAATAGTCAACAGGGTCGCAAGAAACGTGTTAAGAAAAAAAGACACAAATTAACTGCCAAAGATTTGAGAGGACTCAAATGTTAAGCTAGCAGGAACCGCTTATCCTCTGGTGCTGTCATATTCCAGAACTGCAACCTACCTGGAGTGCCCAGAAGTACAAGGTGTTCAGTGCTCAGAGACATGGCCAAGGTAAGGAAGGCTGAAACCTGACCACCACTGAACAAGACACACAAGTTGAAACATCAAGACTGGGCCAAGAAATATCTAAAGAGAGATTTTTCAAAGGTTTTATGGACTGATGGGATGAGAGTGACTCTTGACGGACCAGATGGATGGGCCCGTGGCTGGATCAGTAATGGGCACAGAGCTCCACTTCGACTCAGACGCCAGCAAGGTGGAGGCGGGGTACTGGTATGGGCTGGTATTATTAAAGATGAGCTAGCTGGACCTTTTCGGGTTAAAGATGGACTTAAAATCAACTCCCAAACCTACTGCCAGTTTTTAGAATACACTTTTTTCAAACAGTGGTACAGGCAAAAGTCTGCATCTTTCAAGAAAACCATGATTTTTATGCAGGACAATGCTCCATCGCATGCAACAAAGTACTCCACAATGTGGCTCGCTAGTAAAGGCCTTAAAAACGAAAAAATAATGACGTGGCCTCCTTTCTCACCTGACCTAAACCCTATTAAGAAACTGAAAGACTCCATGAATGAAAGGCTTATGACTGTTATTGAAAAGAAGGGTAATTACATTGGTCACTAATTTTTTTTTTTGAAATTTCAACAATTTTTATTTGTAAATTGAGTTGTTTGTTTATCATTCTCACTTTAACAAGTGAAAATAAAAAAGTGAGATGGGAAAAGTTTCATTTTTAATTTAGTTGCATAATAATTCTGCACACTAATAGTTGCCAGGCAATTGTGCACACATAGATATTCTCCTAAGGAAGCCAAAATCTCACTTTTACTCCCTTAAATATTCAGGTTTGAGGTTTATTAACATTTTGGATTGACCGAGAGCACTGCAGTTGTTCAAAAATAAAATTTATCCTCAAAAATACAACCTGCCTAATAATTGTGCACACAGTGTAAGTGGTGGAGAAAGTTTACAGGAGAGTCCCGAGTGATCAGTGTGCGATGCAGCTTCCTGCCTTCGTCTGTGGGGCGCTGCACCTAAAAACGCACAGAATACGAACACTTTACGCCCGGCTTTTTTCAAAGCTGGGAAATGTAGTCTTTGGAAAGATTGATGCCAATCGATTCAGTAGCTTCTCCCCTTTCAAATGACTACAGACATGGTTGACTTGTCTTTTTGGATAAAATGTTTCCAATGGTCCTAAGGTACTTCCATACCAAGGAAAAAGTAAATCTCAGTTTAGGGGAAGGGGTGGGGGGGTAAGTTACCCTGTTAAAACATACATTTTATAATGAAATTAGCATATTTTACCCCCCGCTGTCATGGTAATTAATGAAGCATTGTTTTTTTTTACATTGAAACCTATTTAATTGAATTCCTAGACCCCAAAAATGCGCACTTTGACACCAATATTATGATTATAGCTCCAACAGAAGCAAAGATATGGGGTCTGGTGTATTGGCGGTTTATTGTCGGCGGCCATTTTTAAAATAGCTATTAAAAAAAATTGAAGGGTGATCTAACTTGTCTCCTTGGATAAAATGTTTCCTATGACCCTAAGGTACTTCCATGCCAAAGGAACAGTAAATCTCAGTTTAGGGGAAGGGGTGGGGGGGTAAGTTACCCTGTCAAAATGTACATTTTATAATGAAATTTGCATATTTTACCCCCCGTTGTCATGGTAATTAATGAAGCATTGGGTTTTTTACATTGAAACCTATTTAATTGAATTCCTAGACCCCAAAAATGTGCACTTTGACACCAATATTATGATTATAGCTCTAACAGAAGCAAAGATATGGGGTCTGGTGTATTGGCAGTTTATTGTTGGTGGCCATTTTTAAAATGGCGATAAAAAAAAAATGAAGGGTGATCTTACTTGTCTCTTTGGATAAAATGTTTTCTATGACCCTAAGGTACTTCCATACCAAAGGGGACATTTGTAGCATGACTTGAAGTAAAATGTGTCTTAGGGCCCCAACTATAATGACATATTGCAGGTTTGCTGGCAAGAGTAAAGCAAAATACACTATATGTTAAAACATAGCTCCAAGGTTGAATGTGCATGTTATTGTGTGAATACTGTGTTTTCAAAAATGTTTATCAAAACTGTCTTAAAGAGATGTTGCAGAAAAAGTTAATTTTTTTCCAGTAGAAGTGAGGAGTATTATGTAAAAAACAAAAAGGTTTAATCAATGAACAACACAAAATACAGCACTAATGACTGTATAAATTCAGACACTACAGATTTCCCAACAACACACCAAAACAGGGAAAAAGAGGAGTGTTCTGAAACCTGCACTTATTCCGCTAACTGACCCTGAGATACAGGTTTGGCAAACATCATAGCTGTGTTCAATTTATGATAGGTTGTTTACACTTCTTTTAAAGATGGGAAGAAGTACTTAACACTTTGTGAATTTGAAGACCAAAAAAGAGGAAGAAATCAATAATGATACAATAAAAGTAAGTGAGTATGAGCATCAAGATTGAGATGGAGTTTAAATACAGATAGAAATGTTTACTAACCCTTAAAGTGCCCTTTTATTAACTTCGAAAGGATATTTTTTTCAGAGTAAATATTTATTGCCATTCATGATGCCAAATTTACTTTTACTGTAGTGTGTGTGTATATATATATATATATATATATATATATATATATATATATATGTATGTATGTATTGGATAACTAACAGCCTTTGAGTCACTGCTTTGCCATATCCAATAACTCGTGCTCTGTTTGGGGAAAACCACAAGAATCACTGCTCTGCCAAGCAATAGTTCAAAGAAAAAGCTGGCAAGCTTAACTAAAAACTCTTCAAAGGCAATCAGTGCTATATGTATATATATATATATATATATATATATATATATATATATATATATATATATATACATATATATATGTATGTATTGGATAACTAACAGCCTTTGAGTCACTGCTTTGCCATATCCAATAACTGGTGCTCTGTTTGGGGAAAACCACAAGAATCACTGCTCTGCCAAGCAATAGTTCAAACAAAAAGCTGGCAAGCTTAACTAAAAACTCTTCAAAGGCAATCAGTGCTAACTCAAAGTGAACACTGTCAGTTTATAACTACAGAATTAGTACAATACATAACTCCTCTGTGTAACCACTGCCTGTCTTTTTCAAAGATTGATTTTTGGGCTTTTCAGGCCTTTATTTAGAGGGCAAGACAGTGGACAGCAGTGAAAGCTGTGAGGGAAGAGTGGGGAGTGGAACATTGTAAAGAACTGTGAAAGAAATCTCATTGTGCATAAGTGCAATGACAATAAAGCATCTTGTTTCTTGTATCTTGTTGTATCTTATGTCCCCCCTTATATTGCGATTCACACCAAAGCTTTTGGTGTTACGTGTCTTTTATTAACGTTTATTTGTGTTTAAACTGGTATGTTCACTGTTCATAATGTTCCTAAAACAAGAAATGCCCTGACCCGGATTCGAACCCAGGACCTTCTAGCTGTGAGGTGACAGTGCTAACACTACACCACTGTGCCGCCCATTGCTTATCTTTCAGCATTGAAAATTCCAACGACACCCTTATTTTTGTGTGTTCTGGATCACAGTATCCGGAATTTTGTCCGGATCAGGATCAACCTTTGACACCTCATAAAACTCATCAAGATCATTTTGTGTAATTTTTTACTGAAGACTCTGGCCATTTTTATAGAGTTAAATGCAAAAATTTGAAAATTTGCCCTATCTCACAATGATAAAGAATCCTTCAAAAAATTCCTGGATCCAGAAGGCGATCTGGATCACCACCAAAATTTAATGGGATCCTCCTGGGGCTGAGACGCACCTCTGGTGAAAATTTCAGGTCAATCCATCTGTTACTTTCTCCGTAAAGTTGCTAACAGACAAACTAGAAAAGCAATCGGAGAGCGCAGACGTCCGCCAAGCAGCTCATGTCCCCCCTTAAACGAGAAATGCCCTGACCGGGACTGGAACCCAGGACCTTTTGGCTGTGAGGCGACAGTGCTAACCACTACACCACTGTGCCGCCTATCTACACCACTGTGCCGCCCATTGGTTATCTTTTAGCAGTGAAAATTCCAACGACACCCTTATTTTTGTGTGTTCTGGATCACAATATCCAGAATTTTGTCCGGATCACCACCGAAATTTAATGGGTTCCTCCTGGGGTTGAGACGCACCTTTGGTGAAAATTTCATGTCAATCCGTCAGTTACTTTCTCCGTAAAGTTGCTAACAGACAAACAAACTAACAAACCACCAAAGCAATCGGAGAGCGCAGACCTCTGCCAAGCAGCTTATGTCCCCCCTTAAACGTAAAATGCCCTGACCGGGACTGGAACCCAGGACCTTTTGGCTGTGAGGCGACAGTGCTAACCACTACACCACTGTGCTGCCTATCTACACCACTGTGCCGCCCATTGGTTATCTTTCAGCAATGAAATTTCATGTCAATCCGTCTGTTACTTTCTTTATAAAGTTGCTAACAGACAAACAAACCAACGCTACCGAAAACATAACCTCCTTGGCGGAGGTAAACAACTGTTGCTGTTATTTTTTCTCAGGGAAACAGTTTTAAGGCAACTTTCCACTCAGCTTTGCTTGACAGAAGATTCCGCATTTAAAGTTGAGTCAATCATTTATGTAACTCATAATTTGAGAGAATTAAATCACAGGAGGTTTGCTTAATATAAAAAAGCATTGTAAACCCAAAACAGTGTCTTCAATATGTTAGAGTAATGTTGAATCATGAGGTGTATTACTATACTAACAATATTTGATATATCTTGAAACAAAGCAGAGAAATCAAATCAAACGAGGAAGCGAAAAACTGGCTACACAATTTGGGCTCTATTTTTGTGCCTTGCTGGAGACGCGCCACAGGCACGGCGTAAGTCAGGTCCGTCGCGCCGACAAGGCGTTCCCAAGCACAATTTGGTATTTTGGTGAGCGGCGCAGCCCGGCGTAAGTATCCCCCCTCCCTAACTCAGCTCCTCCCAGCGGCGTAAGTCGTAGCGAGGGAGGAGAGAGGGCGTGGAGTGGGTTTAACACAGCTGAGACCTGTTTTCACCAGTCACATCAGCTCCTCTCCTCGCCTTTAAATCCGCCACCGGCGAGGGGTATTACTATTTTCGTGAAGTAGTCAAAGAGATCGAGAGATGTCTGAAGACAGTAATGCCACACGATGGCGACAGAAGGCAGCTCCTCAACAAGTGTCACTGTAAGCGCTGCATTGGGCGTCCTCCACACTCTCTCATATGTGTGGTGTGGCTGGTGAGTTGTGAGGACCCAGAAGCAGACACAGAGACAGAGATCAACTTAAGGCGTAATTTAATGTCCAAACAATGCAAAAAGAGGAAGTCCGGTAGGCTGGCTGGCTGGCTGTCGTGTGGGCTGGAGACACTGCAGGAAAAACCAGAGGAGAGGTAGGTAAGTGAACATGCACAGAATCACGAGGAGCAAAGTTACAGATACTCTTACAAAGAGGAAGGCCAAGAGACACGTCTGTACCACTAGGAAGGGTAGACAATACTCAGGCGCTGAGACTGAGGGCTGCAGTCTTCTTAAAGTGCCTTGATTGGAGATGTGGAGCAGGTGTGTCGTCTCACTCAGCCTCAGCGCCGGGGGAGGGGAGGAAGCTCTGGAAAAGAGTAAAGCCAGACCAGGCAAACAGGGAAACACAGGAAGTCCAGCCAAAATAAAATAGGATGAGGAGGCGTCTCACCACAATATGAGCACAGATGGATTTGGTGTGTGTAATGTTGGAACCACTGGTAAGACAAACACCCTTTTCCACAAATAAAGACACTCACATAAAGTTGCATATATTCAAACCTCACGTGACAAAGGTCGGTTGAGCGCACAGATCACAACATAAACTCCATAAATGGCATTAAAATCGGAACCACCTGTGTGAAATGACGCATAGCGCTCAGTGGCCTGGCTCTTTCTTTCATAGATGTTGACATATAAAATAAATTTGGCTCACAAAACTGAATATTATAATATCCGTATGTCGGCTTAAATTAGATAACTCATCTGAGCACTGAAACAAATCATCTGTTCAGCTGCCGCTGCAGCAGGACGGAGAGAGGACACGGAGACATGTCCAGGTTGAGCTGCGCGAGAAATAAGAGAAGAGGAAGAAGAAAGGGAGGGAGACGAATTAAATATGGCGATACGCCGCCGGTCTACCAAAATACTACTAGACCAGCTGCGCTCCGTCTGTGCTGAAAGCTGACCAGGTTTGAATCGGCAAGCTTTCAGCGCACTTTACACGCCACTGGCGAGCACGAAAATGTCACTGCGCCCCCTGGTTCTGTCGACACCTCCCCCTACCACGCCACCACGCCCAGCTTGGCGGTTCTCGGTTCGCCTCCGTGCACCTCAGTCCACGAAAATACCAAACTGGCTGTACGCCGGGCTCCGCCAGACGAAAATACAACTGCGCAGGGTTCGCCACCCTCTGCTGCCTCACCGGCGTACACGAAAATAGAGCCCATTAAGTCAACATTTGAATCTTATATCCATATTTACAATGAAGCAGGTTATGACCTGCCTGCACATGCGTTTAGCTAACACATAGCTGCTTCGAATGTTGTTAAGCACACACTATCAATCATTTAACCAATCAATCAATGACATTTTATTTATATAGCGCCAATTAACAATAGTCATTATCCCATGACGCTTTCCAAAGAAAAAGAGCAAGTCTAGAACACGCTAATTGTTTGTTGAATTATCAAGACCCAACCTTAAGATGGGACAGATTTTGACCCATCTCATCAAACATGAGTGACAGTGGCAAGGAAAAACTTCCTTTCAACAAGCAGAAACCTTGGGAAGGACCAGACTCATGTTAGACAGCCACCAAGCCGCTGCTGGGTTCGGGAGAAATACAAAAAGATTTGTGGAGTTGTGCGGAGTTGTGGTTGCAGAGCAAGTAATGATGAAACAATATGAATTCAGTTTACAGGATTAGAATATAAGTAATTATGGACTATTTTCAATTAGTTTAGTATCACTTTCGTAAGTGCTCCATTCTCTCATGCACTCCCTGATCTGGCTTTTGATCCATATTTGTGGCAGGTGTCACTCAGTATTCCTTAATGCCTTCCAGGGATTCTCTTTCTTTTTTTCCGTGCTTTATTTTTTGAGTACTTCAAAGATCTCAGTTTCCACTGAAGACAACAGTCAACAGGGAGATTGTTTTTAGATGAAATAGGGCAGTATTCTCATGTAAGAACACTAAAAGAAGAGCAATGCAGTCATACTCTGTAATAATTGAATGATGAATGATATATACAAAGCACTTCTTATTGAAAACATCTTCAATTATTGATTCTGTATAAAAGTTAGAAAAGAGAAAAAAAATCTCATTCATGTTAAAAAGATCACAAGCCCCCCTGCATAAGCTTGCAGTGAAAAAGACAAGAACCCCTGTACCGTTCCACAACTCAAAAGGCCAAATAAACACAGACTGTTTCTGTCCTTCCACTTGTTTAAGTTTTATCTTCCTTGAAATGAAATAGTGACCTTCAGAGGCTCGGAGTCATCAGCATGTGATTTTCTGTGCAGCAGTAGGGGTGCATTTATGTACACAATTTGATTCCTCAAACAAGAACAGTCCTCTTTCTCAAGGTTCCTTTGGCTAGTGTGTGTACAGCTGGGGATTCTTTTTAGCCAGACATTCTTTCAAACATGAAATGATTCGACAAACATTTGAAGAAATAATTGAAATATCAACACATTTGTTTTGCCTTTACTCTGGGATGTAACCCAGTAGCACAGTGATAAACAAGGACAGACTTTTTTTTTTTTTTTTACATCTCTTTACTTTATTCCCTGAAAAGAGCTCTCAGTCAAGTAACAGGGTAAAATAACAGAGAAGCCTAAAAGCTAATTATTCAAAAGAATAGTAAGGTTTAGAGTGGTCAGGTATGAGGAATTGACTGAGTCACGAATAGTGGTAAGCAAATTTGGAATTTCCCAGTTTGGAACAGCCAGTGTAGGTACCAGGGGCCTCATGTATCAATACTTGCGTGGAACTCATACCAGAAACGAGCGCACGCAAGGTCCGTCACGCTGAAAAAAATCTGTATGTATCAATGTGTGCGGGCGCCGAAATCCACGTGTGTTTCCTTGATAAATCTCAATCAGCGTGGAATTGAGCGCAGATGTCGGAGTGACTGGGCCCGTCCCCGTTACGCCCTCCTATAAATATGCAGATTTATTTAAATAGGGTCTCCCTGTCCTCGCACGCAGACAAAATGACAAGAAAAACTAAATTTAGGTGTAGGTGCTGGTGGCGGAGGTGGAGGAGCGACAGCGTGTTTTGTTTGGCAGCCTGTCCAGTGGCGTCAGTGCAAAACAAAAACGCTTGGAGTGGGAGAAATTTTGCGAGAGGGTGAATGCGGTGGGTTCCGAGACACGCACCCCCGCGGAGATTAAAAAAAAGTGGTCGGACCTCAAGGTGGAGGTCAAGCGGCGTACAGCTGCCCTCCGGAGGAGTACCGGCCAGACAGGTGGGGGTCCGGGGGAGGAGACCCTCACACCGTTTGAGCAGCGGGTGATGGCGATTATTATTATAGGGTAAGTGGCGTGTCACACAAATGTCCACATGCTTTGTCATCCCACTGAGCAAAAGACGTATATTAGACGTCTAGTCTAAGTTTATACTTCATTTCAACGTCGGGATTCAGTCTATTTTTAGACGTGATTTATACTTCGCCCTTAACTTCATTTTTCGATAACTTTTTATGCAATAAACAACTGTAATGTGCATAACTGACCTCGAAATAGTGGATTACATTACCTATGATACCGTGGAGAGAGATGTAAACGCAACAGATACACAGAAGCAGGAATTGAAATAAAGAAATATTTTTATTGTGTCACAGAAATCAATGTGTCGGCCGTGTCGCCGGCTTGCGGAACCCTGGCCCGCGGCAGCCCGTCCGCCGGCTCGGAGTCGTCGGCCAGGACCAGCGGCATTCGGGCCACCCCGGCCCCCGGCCCCAGCACCAGCACCAGCATCAGCACCAGCACCAGCACCAGCGCGCCGGCAAGCGGTGGAGCGTCCACCAGCCGCGGCGCTTCCGCTGGACCACCCGGACGCAGTGGAAGGGTCCTCGCGGAGGGGGTCCTGCAATCGCAGGAAGAAATCATCAGGGGGATCGCGGGGATCAACGAGCGGCTGGACCGGCTCGTAAATTTCCTCGAGCGTCTGGTGGAGAAAATAAATTAATTTGGCCCATTGAACTGTGTATTCACTTCTTACCCATTCACACTGTGGCGATGAGATTCTCCCGCGCGAGGACGGCGGCCCGGCAGGGATCAGCTCGCATCCCTCCGTCTGCTGCTGGTTCGTCATGTGGGGCGACGTGCTGCCCGGCCACGGGGATGTGGTGCACGCTTGTCACATAGTGAGTCACCAAACACCGCCACACAGCGTCGCCAAATTGCGAATCACAGTCAACGCAAGTATCTGCTCAACGCCAATTTCTACACCACCTCCTGACTTTGCGTTGATTAGCGCTGGAACCGACGCTCGTTTCGCGATGATAAATCTGGACGTGTGCGCTGATTTTGGCGTACGCAAGGTTTTCTTGCGCCGCAAGCGTTGATACATGAGGCCCCTGGCCAAGAATGGCAGCACTCTTTCATTTCTTGATTGTGAATCTTCTCTGTCATTACACGTTATGCACAGTAATATGCCACATACACAACACTGTTATGATCTGGAAGATTGCTCCAGTTTTGTTTGTATTGTGCTCTTTTCCCCTCCCTGTTTTTTCTCCTTCAGTATTTGAGGAAGTAAGCGTGGCTGGCTGGTGAGCTATCCCTCTTGGAGCTGCAGCAGGGACACACCTGTGATTCATCACATCAACACACCTGCACTCAATCTCCCTGCAATCACTCAACTATAAAAGACCTTTCAAGACTCCTCCACTCTCAAAGATGATTCCCTCCAGTCGGTAGAGTCCTACATGCTGTTGATTCTCCCATTTGAACCATTCTAATGTGATGTCTTTTGCTGTTTTTTTTTTAAATTATTATTTTTATTTATTTATTTCTGAGAGCTTTTCCAGGCAACTTAGACGCTAATTTTGGCTTTTTGGTTTTGTCCCTCAGTGTGTTTCTGCTGCTTCATGGAAGTTTTCTGAGAGGACTTGAGCGGACAGCCTTCAGCCTTTTTTCATTTGTCAAGTTCCTGTGTTTTTCTTGTATTTTGCAAACTCCCATTTAAATCTAAGCTATATAACAATCTGTCAGACAAAGGCTTCAGGAATGAATGCCTTCTGTTAAGTGCTGTCAGTTGTAATGTTTCCTGCCAATGATCACATTTTTTGCTGATGTTGATCTTAGTAATCATAGCTAGTCATTGTTGACCATGATTTCTGCACTTGGCTTTTTAAAATCCTTATTTTCACTTTGGTTTGTGTCACCACCAGCTCTACCTCCTATAGTCTTACTCTTTAATGGATCAAGATTTATATCCTGATTTTGGTACCCTAGCTTGCCTCTCATTTCAGATCCTCAACCTCCTGTCCTTGTGTGTTTCTTGCCTGTTTGATTGTCTGTCATGCTCCAACTGTTTCTGGCTGCCCCTCACTTTATTGTTCAATAGTGCTCTTGTGACTCCTGTCTTTGGTGGTTCTGTGGTCAATACACCTTGCTAGTCTTCACTGCTATTTCAACAATCAGATCATGTGCTCATTTATCTCCATTATTATCTTCAGTTAATTTTCTATTATTACCTGCACACTAGAAGCCTGCATGCCTATTTGATGGTCTGCTGAGGTCAGAATCAGAATGCAGAATTCATTCAGAATGCCTTTTATTGTCATTATACACAGTACAATGAGATTAAAGCCACCCATGTCAGTGCAAGACATTGTAAAAAAAATAGATTAAAATATATGAAACAAGATTAATATGGAGTATATACAATGTAAACGTGTGGACCTGAGATTCTTTTGACAGGATAAATATGGTACGGATGTGCATGGGTGTAATATGTAACAGTATAAAATATAAAGTGCACAGTTCTGAGCAACTTACAGAAGTTCTATTAACAGAATAAATATGGTAAATATACAGAAATAACATAAATGTAAAGTGCAAAGGAATCTGTATTGTCCTTCAGTGATTTGGAATATTGCACATATTTAGGTATATAGAAATATGACACAAGAATAGTATGAGGTATGTACAGTGTAAACATATGGACCTGAGATTCTTTTAACAGAATCAATATGGTATGGATATGCATGGATGTAGTATGTAACAGTATAAAATATAAAATGCACAGTCCTGAGATTCCTGTTAACAGAGTAAATACAGTAAATATACAGAAATAGCATAATGCAATGTGCAGATAAGTGTATGTTGTCCATTCAGTGTTTGGAATATTGCACATGTTTTAGGTATTGCTAGGTATAAAGGGAAGTCAGTGCATGTTGGAGTTCAGCATGGTTACGGCTTTTGGAAAGAAGCTGTTTTTGAGTCTGTTTGTCCTGGCCCTGATGTTTCTGTAGCACCTGCCTGAGGGCAGCAGGTCAAACAGGGCAAAGCCAGGGTGGGAACTGTCTTTGGAGATTGCCTTGGCTCTGCTGAGGCAGTGGGAGGTGTAGATGTCTTCCAGGGAGGGGAGAGGGCGGCCGACGATCTTCTGGGCTGCCTTAACAACTCTCTGCAGCCTTTCCCTGTCAGCAGCGGTGCAGCTGCCATACCATACTGTGATGCAGTATGTCAACAGGCTCTCGATGGATGAACGGTAAAAGGTCAGCAGCAGGTCGGAGTTGAGGTTGTGCTTCCTGAGGACTCTCAGGAAGTGTAGCTGCTGCTGAGCCTTACTGATGATGGAGGTGATGTTCTCTGACCAGGAGATGTTATCAGAGATGAGGACGCCGAGATACCTTAAGGTGTGGACCATTTCCACAAGCTCACCGTTGATGTGAAGGGGGGCTGGATCAGTGCTGTGCTTCCTTAAGTCGATGATGAGCTCTCTGGTCTTCTTGGTGTTAAGAGCGAGGTTGTTCTCTGAGCACCATTCTGCCAGCTTCAGGACCTCCTCACTGTAAGCAGCCTCGTCACCCCTGGAGATGAGTCCGACCACTGTAGTATCATCAGCAAACTTGACGATAAGGTTGTCATTGTGGGCCGGTCTGCAGTCGTAGGTGTAGAGGCAGTAGAGGAGGGGGCTCAGCACGCAGCCCTGTGGGGAGCCGATGTTCAGCGTGCGGGTGGAGGAGAGGTAGGGGCCAAGTCTCACAGTCTGGGGTCGGTTGGTTAGAAAGTCCTTAATCCAGGCACATGTGAGAGGGGGGAGGCCGAAAGTGACCAGTTTCGTGGTGAGTCTGTCCGGGATTATTGTATTGAAGGCAGAACTGTAATCCACAAAGAGCATCCGGACATAGCTCTGCTGCTGCTCCAGGTGGTTCAGTGCAGAGTGGAGAGCTGCGGCGATGGCGTCCTCTGTGGATCTGTTCACCTGGTATGCGAACTGGTGGGGGTCGAGGTCTGGGGGGAGATAGTCCTTGATGTGCTGAAGAATCAGTCTCTAGAAGAACTTCATGATTACCGGAGTGAGGGCCACTGGGCGGTAATCGTTCTGGCTGGTGTTGGGAGATTTCTTCGGCACCGGGATTATTTTGGAGGTTTTCAGGCAGGACGGGATGACTGCCTGGGCCAGGGAGAGGTTGAAGATCCAAGTGAAGGTGGGGGCGAGTTGGTTGGCACAAGCTCTGAGTACCTTGCCAGGTACTCCGTCTGGGCCAGCGGCTTTCTTGGGGTTCACTGCAAGGAGCACCCGTCTGACATTGTGCTCCTGTACAGTAAGTGGAGTGGTGTTGGAGCTGGGTGGGGGTGGGGGTGAGGGAAGGGCAGGAACAGATGAGTGCTGCTGGGATGATCCGAACCGAGCAAAGAAGCTGTTTAGCTCCTCTGCCAGTGGTGCACTCAGGTCTGCTGTTGGAGCATCACCACCTCTGTAGTTGGTGATGTCATGTATTCCCTGCCACACCTCCCGTGCGTTGTTACTGGACAGATGGGACTCTATCTGCATCCTGTGGTCCGCCTTTGCTCTTTTTACACCTTTTCTCAGGTCAGCTCTGGCAGCGCTGTACAGAGCTCTGTCCCCTGATCTGAAGGCAGCGTCGCGGGCCCTGAGGAGTGAGCGGACCTGGTTGGTCATCCAGGGTTTCTGATTAGGGAAAGCCCGGATGGTTTTGTTCACAGTCACATTCCCGATGCAGAACTGAATATAGACCAGAACCGTTCCTGTGTGTGTCTCCAGCTCATGATACTCGAATAAGTCCCAGTCTGTCTGTAGAAAGCAGTCCTGGAGTTTTGGGACATCATGATAATAGCGGTATTACTGTCTATCCTTTTTCAAACAGGTGATCTTGTTGGCCTTTCTTAAACTTGTTTTTGTGATCACCTTTTTATTCATTTATAAAAAGTAAAAAGGTACAACTCAATGTTACAGCAATGAATACGATATATATTCATATGTACCCATACGTATAAATGTATTTAGAAAAATAAAAAAATTTGAATGATAAATGTATCTATAGAAATAAGTTAAATAATACTTCTAAGCGAGTTCCAAGCCTTTATTGCTAATTCTTTGGCTCCATGTACTCGAGCTGTTGACAGCTCTATATAGACAATGTCCCATTATGTTAAAATCCATGCTCGGATGGAAAGTGAGTGTGGAGGTTTCCAGTGAGTGGCAACTAGTTTTTTTGCAGCTGTGATTCTCGCCAGCAATGCTCTCCTCTCGACCAGTGTCAAACTGAGCCCTGACAAATCATTCAAAATTATTGTGGCGGGCAACCTGATCTTAAACAACTTTGATAGATTCAAGGCAACCATTTCCAAAATTCTGTCACTGGTGTACACTCCCAGAGCATGTGAAAATAACAGTTGATCGCGTTTGAAGAACAAAACATACATGTAGGATCATTTATAACTTCATAGGAATAAAGAATACTCTATGTATATAATTATAGTGTATTTGTTGATGGTCAGGATTTCTGGATGCTAGGCTTACATTAACCCATACTCTATCCCAATCAAATGTAGCTTTCAGATCTGGGTTATCTTTCATTCATGCTTTATCAAATGCCAGAGGTCTGTTAAGAGTGTTACAACACAAACCAATAAAGTCTTGAGACAAAACCACTTGTGCTTCTAGCAGAATCAAACAATTCATGGACTGAGTGTGTTACTAGAGAGCTCTGCAATGAAATACCATTGTTTTCTCAGTAGAACTGGGCGATTCTGCAAAAAAAAAAAAAAAAAAAAAATCACAATATATTTTGTCATATCACCTAATCTCGATTATCAAGTTTTTTTTTTTTGTTTTTTTTTAAGATTAACTGCCAGTTTTAAAGCATCCTTACCAAAAACTAAAGAAACTAGCGATTAGTTCATTATTTTATTAACATACAAAGTAAATAACAGAGCAATTTGAATAAGATAAACTTAAAAAAATCTAAAAACCATTATAACTCAACAGTACAACGAATGTAGATAAATACTAAATAATATAGTGAACTAGTTTACAGTGTTTTTGCAGGTATGAAAGACCCAAAATAAACAAATTGTCCCCTCAGGGATAATTAAGACACCTTAAAATGTAAATATTAGATGATGTACATGTAGGTGATACGATTGATTGCTGCTTTGGTCTAGTGGCTGCACCGCTAGTTGTGGCTTAACTGCTCTTGTTACTTGTGCAGTGTCAGCAGTGGCAAGCTGTACAGTGTCACTCAGGAACTACTTCTTCGAGTGATTAAACAGATCTGTTGCGTTGCTGGTTTTTGAGGGCACTGACCGCCGACATACCTTTGGAGATACCTGAACCAGCGCCACACAACTGACATTGATTAACTTTTCTTCTAAACAATGGTTTCTTCTGAGGATTACTCAAAATAATGGCTGACATCTATTTTGCTGCCTTCAGCTTCATGTTTAGCTGCACGTTGGATCAATCTGTTTACTTCCCCTGTTTACTTCTCCAGCAACTTACAGAAGTAAGCTGACCACCATGATTGAACTGAAATTAATTGCGATCATTAATCACGATCATATAATCGCCCATTCCTATTTCTTAGGTAGATCTTTTATTTTTGTTATTCAATTAAGAGAGGACATTAAGATGGTGTTATCCTTTGATCTTTTCATTGGAGCCATGCCTTTTTTTCTGTCTGTTAAGCTGCTTAAGTTAAGACCAAGTTTCAAACCCATTATGATAACACTTCATATTAAGGTACACATATTCACCATTAACTAGGTCAGCCTTTCTCAAAGTGGGTGCCGTAAAAAAAAATTGACCTATTCTGAGATTTCGTATAGAAATAGATAAATGAATACATAAATACATTCTTTTTACATAAATGCATAAATAAATTCATTTTAGACAAATAAATACATTACATTAATCATCAAATTCTGTCTAATGTGCCCATTATTAATGATGTGTTGCAATGTCAATGGCCCAGCCCACCGAGTCAGCACAAGGTCTGACTGCACAGCACATGGTGTTATCATTTAACCCCGAAAATACATTTGATTTTACGAAGAGCAAAGAACAAGCAACAGCATCATGAATCTTTTTCTAAAAAAGAAAAGCCCCACAAGAAGCGAACACCACCGATTGTGGTGGCTCCCGGGCCTCTTTTAAGTAGCTAATTTTAAGTACTGTGGACTGTTCTTATTTTAAATATGTGAACTGAATTTTAGATACAAATGCAGAAAGTATTACAGAGCATTAGGGCCACATTAAGAAAAAAAATAAGACCTTGAAATTACTTACGAGAATAGTCATAATAAAATCATTACTCACGAGAATAAGGTCGTAATAATGTAATTTCTTACAAGAATAAAGGCGTAGTAAAATCGTCACTTATGAGACTAAAGTTGTGACAAAATCATTAGTTATGAGAAAAAAGTTGTGAAGTAAATGAAGTCTTGAAGATGCTTTTGTGGAGGAGGAAATGGCTGGAACTTGGTCAACTGCATAGTTATCTGTGGGTGCATCAGTGGGCCATTCTGAGGGCTTTTGTGGTTCTTCAAGAAACAATCCAACTGATGATCAACATTTGCAATTCAGAGGGATTCGAGCTCCGACGAGCACCATGTCTGTCTCTGATGCCGGCACAACAATGGCAGCAACCTACACCTGCAGAGGCACCAACGCCTTATGACAAATAGATTCATATGATAAACTTAAGCCATATGATATTGCTATTACTATACATGGCTGCATTGAGGGATTTAGCCTCTGCACAGCCATTTCCAGCCATTTCCCCCTCCTCAAAAACAGCAATTCCCCACAAGTCCACCCGGTTCTTTCTGTGGAAAAGATGTATTTCTTGCATATGTCCTGATACTTACTCATGCTGAAATGCCAAAGGATTTATCTCCTTGTTTGTGAAACCTCGCTACTGGAGTTCAGTTCATCTAAATGATCCACAGCGCTCATTTAAACAAATAACAGATTAGAATAGTTATTAGTTACGACTTTATTCTTGTAAGTAATGATTTTATTATGACTTTATTCTCGTAAATAGTGAATTTATTAAGACTTTATTCTTGTAAAAAATTACATTATGACTTTATTCTGGTAAGTAATTATTTCATTGCGACTTTATTCTTGTAAGTAATCATGAAGTCTTAATTTTTTTTTTTTATCTTAAAGGTCCCATGGCATGTCAATTTCACACAACTTAAAATAGTCCCCTGGTGTGTTAAAAGCATGTCTGTGACGTCCTTCGGTCAAAATTCGATTTGGATCAATTATTTTAGTGCTCTTTTTATCAGCTAAAAACAGCTTCGCTCAAAATCCT
Organism: Xyrichtys novacula; assembly: GCA_962446985.1. Taxonomy (NCBI): domain Eukaryota; kingdom Metazoa; phylum Chordata; class Actinopteri; order Labriformes; family Labridae; genus Xyrichtys; species Xyrichtys novacula. The sequence goes on from OY660867.1 coordinate 30,759,308, forward strand.
CTGTTTTGGGCCATGTCTCTTTAATGAAATGAGCTGCACCTAAGCCACGTCCACTTTACACCCATCTCTCTGGAAGGGGCTGTGGCTGTGCTCCGATAGCCATGTGCTAATGTTTACACTGGCTCGGTCATGGCTGCAAGAGGATCGCTCGTACAACCCTACCAGTTTGAGCCAGAGTCTGACCCAGAGGGAGAGGCTCTGGAAGAAACTCTCAGCCGCGTTCAGACCAAACGCGTCTTGAAGCGACCTAGTCGACACATCCTATGTATTATTCAAAGCCGCCAGGAGGGTCACGCTTAAGGAGGAAGATGTGAATGTAGAAAAAATTATAACCAGAGCTCTGCTACAATGTAAGATTTTGGTGCTCTAAAACTTCTCTGAAGCCTTTGCTAATTAATAGGATGGCCGACCGTCCAGCATTAGCCGGGACGTCCCGTATTTGAGCCAAAAGAGGCGCGTCGCTGCACGGGTAAATGCTAAAGCTACATGCTGCTCCGTGGTGGCCGTGCTGAGGCAGCGGGGGGAATTTAGGCTAAACAGTAAGTCAAAATAAAACGTTCACACTTACAGATGCCACGTTTGTAGTAGGATCACGGATAGTTGGTATGGATCCATTCTTTATCTTCAGACATCTAGCAAATCCAGCGTTGAACTGTCCCTCGTTGATAAAACAGTCTGAAGTGAAATGATGCGCACATACGTACAGATATGTTGGAAGTGCCGCGGGTACATTCCCATTATAAATAAAATCCACCCATTGAGTCCTCAAATCCTCAGACGAGGGAGTTTTCAAAAGAGTTTTGTGCTCGTTTGTGCAGCCAACAACAGCGCAAACGCTGCCTCTTTTTTCAGATCGTACTTTCGCCATGGTTCTAACCGGAGCTATGCGAGCAAGCGGCAGGGAATAATGGCGCTGTTTTGATCATTTTTGGGGCAGGGCAGTGGGCGGCTCCATGGGCAGTACCATCAACCCGCCAGCACTGACATGATGTCATGTCAGTGGAGTTTTTAGAACGACCGGCTCTGAGCACACAGTTCCTAAATACGGAGATAACTAAAAAACGACTGGATGGAATTTTTTTGAACTTGGGGGGATTGTAGCGGTTTTCTATCCCTGATATGCACCCCCCTCCCATTAACAAAGTCAGTTTTTCATGCCATGGCCCAAATGCTCCGTCACAAGAAACCTTCTGAAACCTCTGGGTTTTTTGTTTTTTTTTTTTGTTTTTGTTTACCATACTTCCCTCTCTGTTGTAGTATAATTCCTTCCAAACTTTAGACTTGGTTGATGATTTATGCAACCTTGATTTCTGTATTTACATTATTTTGCTAGAGGCATCTTTTGAGAAGAAAGTTTTTTGAGCTCTGAGACCAAAATGGCCTAAAGTTGGGAGTGCTGGATATCAGTCTGATACCCATGGCACAGGGTATCAGGAAATAACAGGTAAAAAAAAAGGCAACCGAAAACATCCTAAGGGCTGGACCTGGCTCTGAGAGTTAGGATACATGGGGGGCCTCCGAGCCTATGAAATGAGAGAAGCCCAAGGGCACATGAAAAATATGGAGAAGCTCTTTGTTTGTAGGAAAAAAACTATATTATATACCCCAGTGAGCCCTTTGTTGTGGCTCATTTTATCTTCAGTGGACTAAAAATATTCTAATTTCTAAGTCATCTGCAGGCTTCTGTTGCACAATGTATTCAAGTATCCCATCTCAATAAATGAGAATATATTCATTCTTACTTGTTGAGGAGCACCTGTACTGTATGCTGTCAGCTTGCTTCTGTGCAGCTCACAGCTCAAACACTGCAGCAGCATGCCTCGATGATGAATTTTGTATATGTTGTTGCAAGGTTTATTTCAGGGGTACAGTATCTGAAACAGTAAGGTTAATAAAACAGCAGAGGAGATAAGAGTGTGCAACTTTCTTTATTGTTCTTGTTCAAATGATCCTTAGTCGGCACCTTGTCAAACTTGGGTGTGCTCCTCTTGTACAAAGCCTACAGGTACAGTAAGAACCTTATCCAACTCTAATTCCTGTATTAGAGTACAGGTCGTCACAGGTTAGTCCACTGAAGATAAAATGTGAAGAGTCCACGTCTCCATGCTGTAAGTGAGTGAGTAAAAGGACCAGCACACCTGACACACCGCTGACATCTGCATACAGTCACAGGTTAACACAGAGACTGCATTTCTGCCAATGCTTTAGAATTTTCAAATTTGACATTTCAAATTGAATTTTGTTACCTTTTTTGCTGGTGATTGTTTTGAAAATTAAATGTTCAATGTGTTTTGCTTTTTCTTTTTAATTTAGTCACAGAATTGGCAGTCTTGAAGAAGAAAAGGAAATCACATTTTGGAATATTGCTTTTTATTTTTATTTCTGAATCAAATAGTGCAGCCATGACTTTGAAATGAAAAAGCATTTCTGCTAATGCTTTTGCATGTTCTTTTAATTGACTGCTGAATGGTAAACAGACTTGATTATGAGCACATTTCCAGTTTTCCAATCACTCAGTGTGCTTTAGCAGATTCACCCTTTCGCACACCAGTGGCAAAGGCTGCAAAGTGCCAACCTTCTCATCAACAGATATTTAATTGCGTGCCAACAGATTCACCCACCAAGAGCCATTATTGGTTTAATGTCTTGACCAAGGACTGGATAGTGGGGTGCAAGGATCAAACCACTAATCTGATGAGCAGACTTGCTCCAGCTTCAAATCATCTCAAATCTCAAATAATGAGTGCTAATTTACATGTGCAAACTAAAAATTGCATGTGCTGTTATCGAGTTTGCACATGTTTTTGCACACACACATTTTTAGTAGATCAGACCCTATGTGTTGAAACGTAATTCATTAGCATGGTAACCGTGGTTTATGAAGCCCAAAACTAGCATTCTTTAATTACTAGCTAGCATGAATGTAATAGTTTTTGGTTTGCTTTTTTGAAATTTGGTTCAGAGGAGGGTGTCTTGTGTTTTCTGGTCTTGCTTGTACAGGCAATACAGGTAAAGATTTGATATGTACTTTTGGAGCTGTTCATCTTACATGCTTGAATTTTCACATTACTGCTCATACGCAATTGACAAGATTGTCTCTACAAGACATGGAGGTTCGGGGGAACCTGCCTGCCCCGACGGAACGTTCGCCGCAGGCTACGTGATGGACGACTGGGGGAAGTGGCGTGTCGCGTGCCTGTCGGCCCTTTCCGTGGAGGATGCGGAAGATGTCTACCTTTTCAGAACCATGATAACAGGTCTGTTGCTGTTTAGCTTTTGCTTTGCCCTGATTTATCTACAAAACAAGGAGATGCTGAGCCCCCAAAGGTTGCCAGTCATGATTTTTGAGGTGGGCAAAGCCGTAGGAACTCTTTCTGGCTGGGTCTCCAATCTTCAACATCAAGTCATTATTGGGGATCGCAAGGGAGATGTCATCTTGGAGAGGCTTTCGACTTTGCAGAAGACAATGGATCGATATAGAGACCAGGATGGACAATCAGAGTAGCTGAAGTCTATTGAAATGTGGCTACCCGCCCTAACCCAGACATTCTAATCTACTATTCAGCTCCCTTGGTATCGGCCTTGGCCAAGGTCGATCCTGGCACAACTCCTCCAGCAGATCTGAGCAAGTTGACGCGCTGAACTTTCCTCCCCAACCTCCTCCTTCATGGACACCTGCGAATTGTTGACTTCGTCTCAAACTTAATCAAGGTCACCAAGATTGTGGCGATGGACGGAGTGACCTCCTGGGCCTACGCACACACGCATCCATGAGCCTTCACACAAATGCACATATGCACACACTCACCTCTCCCCCGCCCAACGCCTCTGACGCTTCACCCTTCAGTGCGGTGGGCGGTACCCTGACTGGCGGCGCTCACCATGGGCAGGGGCTGTGGGCTTCCCACCATCATGGATGACCCATTCCACTCCCCCCTTCCCTCAACAACCATAGCATGTCTCCGAATCTCTGTGTATGTGGTGTCAGTAATGTCCTTATGTTGCTGAGGGTTTTTTTTTTTTGTCACTGCACTCATATTAATGAGAGCAGTCTCTTTTTTTACCTCCTCCTCTCCCTCCCTCTTGTGTGTACTTTCCCCATCTGTAAATGCAATTTCGTTGTGCACAAGTGCAATGACAATAAAGTCCATACCATACCATACACAGTTTCTCTTATTTGTTCCACAGTGTCATTTGGACAGATTTTTTTCTGTGGGCTTTTTTGTTTCACAAATTAGTCCCCCCCCCCCCCCCCCCCCCCCCAGCTACAGTGGAATTTACAAAGTACATAATCTCTTCATTCACAAGTCATTCAAATCCACTAATAGAACCACATTTAAGGTGTGTATTTTCATGAAACATCAGAAGTTAAAACCCAATGTAGAAACCATAAATTCACAGCTTCCCTGTGGATGCAAGGTTTATTGCATCATGTTTTCAAGAAAATAAAAGCTTATATTAAGAGATTTTGCAACATGGTTTATGACTCCATTTGTATAGATGTTAAATCCTCTTAATTTCTGCTTTTAGAGGTCAGAAAAAATGGAAAAAGATGAGAAAGGCCAATCCACAGCATGAAGGCTGTCCAAGTAGTATTCCTACACAAAGAGAAAAAAGAAACCTTTATTGAATGTTTCAATTTCTTTGACAATTTTTAAAAGTAATCTTAATTTAGATTTGGATTTTTCTCCCAAAAATTGTTGATGCTGCTGCATGTTAGTATGGAGAGAGAGGTTTTAGATGATGGAACTAGGTCTTAGTAAAACAGACAACACTTTGGAGGCTTGTGTTGTTTCAGGCCATCTCTTGCCTCAATCTGCATAGGCAATGGGGTTAATTAGGAAACCCACTTTACTGATGTGTTTCAAAGGATGAAATTAAAAATTTACCAACAGCCCTTTCACGCCAGCAGGAAACCATGGTGGATAAACAAGAAGAACATCCCGTCCTGGTTAGAAGCTCTCTCTGAAAGTATATGGATTCTCCCATGGCATAACTAGGAACAGAGGTATTACAGCACAGATGTGATAAAAGTGCATTGTGTTTCTCCTTGTATGTAGACTTCTTCAAAAATGCCTTTTGAAAACTTGGGTCAAGTTTTAGTTTTTACGGCAGCAGAGGGTCTGACTGTACAATGAAAGCAGTAAAAGTAATAAAGCATGATGTTCCTGCAAAGAAGTCTAAAGGTGATAAAAAAACTCTGCCTTTATGGCAGGGTGGTCTGCAGGATATTTAATACTACATTTTAACAGCTCTTCTAAAGTACCTGGAAGGGTTCCAAATACTGGCTCTTATCCTGTGTAAAATGATGTTTTATCTGGGCAGGACAGCTCAAAAATTCATCATTGTGGCTAATGACAGGGAAAATCTCAAAGCTGTAAGAGATATTCCAAGAAGTGTTTAGTGTTTATGCACTGGGATGTCATTAAAGATGTCAGATGGATGGTAAAGAACAGACTTAAGTGAAGATTGCAGAAAGACAGTATGTCCCTTGACTCTCTGAAAAAGATTGCCTGATTTTATTGAGGGTTATTATTGCAGTGTTAATATATTAAACTCAGCATGATTGCAGCTAATTGAAAGGTAATGGCATTATTGATTATGTTGACATCATCTGGAGAGCCTTGTAATGCCAAGTGTGCTCCTGAATTCTAATCACTTTGTAATGAGATTTCCAAGCAACCATCTACAGAGAATGGTAATAGCCTGGCTAGATAAATGCAAGTCACTCTTTTGTTCCTTGTAGGACTTTAGCATGCTTTCAGATTCATTTGTGGCAGAGATGACAGTTGTAACCTACAATAATTGCTCATTAGGGCCATGAGGCTAACGCACCCAACACTATTGTTATACTGCGGATTGGGTATGAGTCCTACAGCTTGCAGAGTTGTTGGATGAATTTTATATCAACATGTGCTGTTTGATCAGGATTGGTGTGCTATTACTTTTCTCTACAGTAAATTAATTTTTCACTCCCTAAATTTGTTCAAATAGTCCCCTCAGGGATAATGAAGACGCCATAAAATGTAAACATTAGATGATGTACATGTAGGTGATACGATTGATTGCTGCTTTGGTCTAGTGGCTGCACCACTAGTTGTGGCTAAACTGCTAATGTTACTTGTGCCGTCAGCAGTGGCAGGCTGTGCAGACTTTACTTGCATTTTCATGTTTTCAGCATAATCGCTCTGGAAGTACTTCTTAAAATGATTAAACAGATCTGCTGTGTTGCCTGTTTTTGAGGGCAGGGACTGCTAACATACCTTGCACATTGGCTTATTTGCTCAACGTCACTTTGGAGACACCCAAACCACTGCCACACAACCGGCGTCATATAACTTTTTCTTTTCAGCGATGGCATCTTTGGAGGACGACTCAAAGTCATGGCTGACATCTATTTTGCTGCCTTCAGCTCCATGTTTAGCTCCACTTTCGGTCATTCTGTTTACTTCCCCTGTTTACTTCTCCGGCAACTTACAGAAGTGAGCAGAAAAAGCTAATCACCGTGATTGAGCTGACATTTATCACAATCATTAATCGTGATCATACAGTCACCCAGTCCTATTTGCAAGTATGTCCGGACTATTTACTGCAGAAACACCAAAATCATATCAAAGCATTCAGGAAGTCCTTACCACGACCATGGTCTGCTTTTTTCTTTTTTTCTTTTTTTTTTTTTTGATAGGAGCTACCATTTTGTCAAAATAAGCCCTAATGTGAGACCGGCGTCAAGGCAAAAATTGCTCATCTTTTTGACATTTTGACTGCCTCAGCCTGCAGTGCATTTATCATCATGGGCAACCAGTCAGCCTCAGGCCAGGCCCACAGCTGAGACTAATTCACTTATCAGGGACTGCTCTGATATCTCTGCATCATTGAATCACTTTTAAAGCAATTTGATTAATAATAAAACTCTGAATCAAAATCAATATGAGGGCCACAGGGCAAACACACCAAGGCACTGGCCCCTATACAATAGAGATGCAATAAACTTTACAGCAAGCCCCTCTACAAGAGTGCCTTGGGGCAATCTGACATCTGCTCTTGTGTTCAGTCACTTATCCAACACTGCTGAGGTTTTAACCAGCCCAAGACATTAGCTTGGCTTCTACTAAATGTGCTAATACAAAATGTTCATGGACAATTTAAGTCGTCATTGCTCAGCCATTTTGGCTTCAGGTCTACCAAACTTAAGAGTGGACCCATTTTTGATAAAGACCTACCCCGATGAAAAGTGTGTTTTTCTTGTTGTCCGTATTTTAATATGGCATTTTTCTGACACTACAGGACATATCATGAGAAAACTTAAGAGCAAAATAGCATTGTATTTCAGCATTCAAATCTCTGTGAATCTCTGGCAGACCCAATGGCAGGTTCAGATACAGTGAGATTTCCTGCATCACTCAACTCCAAGCTCCACCCCCACCAGCGCCCCACTCTGCAGGCCAGAGAGGACGATTGTGGAACAAGTCCATACAGTAGCAGATTACAATGTTATTAAGAAAGCTATTATTGATATAAGCTTTCATCATGCCTCCAAAGACATTAGTGTTTGAGAGCTGAAATAGCTCCTATATTACCTGCTACTTCTGCTGCACCGGCATTGTTGGTCTACAAGCTAGCATGCAGAAGAGTGTGCAGAGGCAAATTGTTAATGAGCTTCTAGAGCTCTGCAGAAGAAAGCCTTAGAAAATGACAGGTGATGGGATTTTGGCTATAAACTTCATAATCACAAGTTAAAGACCACTGAGAACACTTTAAATAATTTAAAAAATATGAATGGAGTGGGAGTTTAACTGAGCAGCTGGCTAAGATACAGCAGCCAGTATAAAAACAATGGATCTGAAGGGAAAGACCTGAGCACAGGCTGTGCTTAAGGTGCCATTATTGACATGACAGCAATGTACGCTATTGTGGCTGTTTTTGGCATTTTATTTTTGAAAAACTTGATTGCTGTCTCGGACTGTATAGGAATTTGAACATTAATCTTATTATGCGAGTTACTGATGTATCACACACAAATGTTAACTGATTAACCTTTAACTTTGTGCTTACTGCAGAAACTTTACAAAAGTTTCCTTAGTCTTTTTCTTTTTTTACAAAAAAAAAAAAAAACATCAGAAGTGTCCACATTGTTCTAGACATGTTAATATTTCAATACTTGAAATGGAAAACAAAAATTCTTTATCCTTCCATTGTTCCCCTATATTTGCCCCTGAAACTCTTCTGTAGAAATGGGAAAAGCACCAGCACTAAAATGAGAGACTTGGATCATCTTGTGAAATTAGACTATATACTCAATAGTTAAACAAACAGTGGTTGCTGAAACATGCTCAGGCTGCGTATTAGTTGCTTCTCTTCCCATGACAGTGCTGATGTTCTGAAAGACTGGCTCTATAGTTATTTATGAAACCTTTGTTCTTGGGCCCTCCCCTTGAAAATAATACACAGGCTAACCTTGGACAAAGGTTTGTACTTTCTTCTTCCTATCTCTTCTTCACATCTCTTTGCTACTGCCCTAACTTGAATCTCATAAATTTGTTACCTTAGTCACTTATTTATTTGACTCTTATACTCTATCGTGGTAATAAACCAGATTCTCTCATTCTATCATATTATCGTAATATACCATAAAGGCATATTACCTTTATATAATGAAGCTCCAGTGTAAGTTTAGTCAGGAAGACTTTAACTGCCGCCATAGCTGCAGAAGTGTCTTTTTCACTCCCACGCATACTCACTTTTCATGATGTCACCACTCAAAGCAGTCATTAGTTATTCAGCCACTTCATCGGTGTCTTTCCAATAGCACGGTAGCACACCCTCACAGTCAGCCTATCCCTGTTCTGCTCTCATTTTAAAAAATGAATTTCTTCTCTGCCTCTAGTTCTTTCTCGCCACTGGTTTGTGCGCAGCACCCTCCACCTCCCCATCTCCACCCGATCTCAACAGAATCAACAGTGCCATCATTCATCCATCCAGTCCCAGCAGTCATCAGCTGCCCACCACCAGCTCCAGGAATGCGTTGGGGGATTTTCCTACCGTCGCTCAGATCAGGCTTCTTAAGATCTTCTTAAGGCAAATAACCTTTGGTTTTATGACTTACAAGACTGCTTTTTTTTTCCTGCTGATTTTAACTGCTCAAATGAACAGTGCAGAAGTGGTGAGTCAGGGCCAAAGCACATAATTGCTGTGTTAGAGGGAGCCAAAAGCTTGTTAATGTCACCAAAAGGACCACAGAGTTAACTGCCAACTCTCTGATTTGTCACCATGAGGGATTCCTTTCCTGTTGCACCTTTATCAATGAGATATAAAACTGCAGGTTTTACTGTGTCACAAAAGAAGGTGACAAATGCCCTAGTGGAGATGATAGTCCTGTTGATTAATAACTGCAATCTCATCATTTACTGCCTTTTGGGTTAATGGTTAAGGCCCTGCGGTGAGTGTTTGAATGAAAAAGTCAACAGAAAATAGAGCTCTAAGTCCGATCATGACTATCAGTATTATGGGACATAGTTAATCTTGGAACAAATAACCTGAAGGCTGTGGTGCAACACACACACAAAAAAAGTTCTTTGCCACTGTGGCCACGTCTTTTGTTTTGTTATTTGGAGCTGAAGTACCTGTAAAAGCAAGGACAGGAAATTCAAAGTATATGAAATCCACAAAAGAAGAATAACCACCTTGCTCCTGAACAAAACAGCCCCTGAACATCTACAATGAGCTGTAAGACAGTGAGGAGGTCATCGTACTTGCAGTCCTGATATGTTTCATTTTTCTTTTTTCCTTTTTTTTTTCTTTTTTGTGTAGGAAATGTGGGGGGCTGAATAATTAAACATACACACGTTTAGTTCTTGGTGCAGCTCACTCGAGACTTGTCCCCTCAATAATTCAGCTTGTAAAGCCTTTTATTAAAATCTACATCAAATATTAAACTCACTCTGAGACCCCTCACAACCTTGCTTTTTTATGATCACCACTATAGGCTGTTACACAATCTGACAGGTGTTATCCTCATAGAATGTAAGGGCGCTGACAAGTCGATTAGGAAAGCTAATTGCGTCTAACACTTCACAGATTAATGACTGCTTGGACAAGATCAAATATCTACTTTTAGGTGAGATCTACGCTACTAAGGTCTTTGTCTGTGGCTGTAAATCTAATAATTATCCTCTACTACTTACACTAAAATTAGGGGGAAAAAAATGATAACATTACACAAATAAATTATATATATATATATATATATATATATATATATATATATAAACTACCAGGATCTACCTGGCTTCACCAGAGATGGTGTAACCCTTCACACATAACTGTCAAGGAGAAGTTGTGTTGTCCAGATATTGAACTGTTGGCAGTTGCTCTTCGGCCATATTATGTTCCAAGAGAATTTAGTCATATTATAACAGTAGTTGTTTACATTCCACCCAAATCAATTGAAGAATGTTGTGATGTTTTGCAAAATAGTGTTGCCAGGCTACAGACTCAACACCCTGAGGCACTAAGAATAATATCGGGAGACTTCAACCATGTCACCCTCTCCTCTCACCTGACTGGATTCACACAGTTTGTGAATTGTCCTACCAGAGAAAACAAAACCTTGGATCTGCTGTATGCCAACGTCAAAGACACCTACAGAGCCACTGCCTTACCGCCACTAGGCAAGTCAGATTATAAATTGGTCTATCTGCAAACCTGTTACAGACCTTGTGTGCTGAGGCAGACCATGACCAAAGTCAAAATCAGAAGATGGACACCTCAAGCCAGTGAAGCTCTAAGGGACTGTTTTAAAGTTATACCCACAAAAACTGTTCGCTGTTTCCCCAACAACAAACCCTGGATCACAAGAGACATAAAAGCAATCCTTAACCAGAAAAAGAAAGCTTTTAAAGATGGTAACAAAGAACAACTCAAACAAGTGCAACAAGAGTTGAAGAGGAGACTGAAGATGGCAAAGCTGGAGTACAAAAAGAAGATAGAGAAGAATCTATAACTAGCAACATCTGTGAAGTGTGGAGAGGAATCAGTACCATCTCTGGACACAGCAGTCAAAAGAAAAGACAGCCAGTGTTGGGTGATGTGAAAAGAGCTGATGAACTCAACCTGTTCTTCAACAGATTTGACACTGCTGTCACTCTCACTTCCACTGCTACTCCACCTTCCTCTCCACTACAAATCTCCATTACAACTTCTCCTCCATCTCGTTCAAATGTTTCAACCACTTCAACTGCCTCCCTCCTAGAACACCAGTCCTTGTCTGTCACCAAAACAGAGGTGAGGATGGAGCTCGGAAGACTTGGTCCTGGGAAGGCAGCTGGGGCCTCATGTATCAACACTTGCGTGGGACTCATACTGGAAACGAGCGCACGCAAGGTCCGTCACGCTGAAAAAAATTTGTATGTATCAAGGTATGCGGGCACCGAAAGCCACGTGTGTTTCCTTGATAAATCCCAATCAGCTTGGAATTGAGCGCAGATGTCGGAGTGACCGGGCCCGCCCCCGTTACGCCCACCTATAAATATGCAGATTTATTTAAATAGGCTCTCCCTGTCCTCGCACGCAGACAAAATGACAAGAAAAACTAAATTTACGGCGTGCGAGGTGGAGGTGCTGGGGGCGGAGGTGGAGGAGCGACAGCGTGTTTTGTTTGGCAGCCTGTCCAGTGGCATCAGTGCAAAACGAAAACGCTTGGAGTGGGTGAGTGGAGTGGTGAACGCGGTGGGTTCTGAGACACGCACCCCCGCGGAGATTAAAAAAAAGTGGTCGGACCTCAAGGTGGAGGTCAAGCGGCATACAGCTGCCCTCCGGAGGAGTACCGGCGACTCAGACAGCCTGCTGGAGGGTAAATGGCGTGTCACACAAATGTCCACATGCTTTGCCATAGATGTAAACGCAACAGATACACAGAAGCAGGAATTGAAATGAACCAGTATTTTTATTGTGTCACAGAAATCAATGTGTCAGCCGTGTCGCTGGCTTGTGGAACCCCGGCCCCCGGCCCCAGCACCAGCACCAGCACCAGCGCTCCGACAAGCGGTGGAGCGTCCACCAGCCGCGGCGCTTCCGCTGGACCACCCGGATGCAGTGGAAGGGTCCTCACGGAGGCGGTCCTGCAATCGCAGGAAGAAATCATCAGGGGAATCGCAGGAATCAACGAGCGGCTGGACCGGCTCGTAAATGTCCTCGAGCATCTGGTGGAGAAAATAAATGAATTTGGCTCACTGAACTGTGTATTCACTTCTTACCCATTCACATTGTGGCGATGAGATTCTCCCGTGCGAGGACGGCGGCCCGGCAGGGATCAGCTCGCATCCCTCTGTCTGCTGCTGGTTCGTCATGAGGGGCGACGTGCTGCACGGCCACGGGGATGTGGTGCACGCTTGACACATAGTGATTCACCAAACACCGCCACACAGCATCGCCAAAGTGCCGTCAACGCAAGTATCAGCTCAACGCTAACTTCTACACCATCTCCTCACTTGGAGTGGATTTGCGCTGGAACCGACGCTCGTGTCGCGATGATAAATCTGGACGCGTGCACCGATCTTGGCGAACGCAAGGTTTTCTGGCGCTGCCAGCGTTGATACATGAGGACCCAGGTCCAGATGATGTGTGTCCAAGGCTGCTTAGAGACTGTGCTGCAGAACTGTGTCAACCTCTCCACATGATCTTCAACCTGAGTCTACAGCTGGGGCGGGTAACTGCTCTGTGGAAAACATCCTGCATTGTGCCAGTACCAAAAACATAATGTCCTGCTGAACTCAATGACTACAGACCAGTGGTCCTCACTTCACACATCATGAAAACCCTGGAGCGGCTGATTCTACGCCTTCTGAGGTCTGAGGTCAAAGGCAAACAGGACTCCCTGCAGTTTGCATACAAAGAACACATTGGAGTGGATGATGCTGTCCTCTACATGCTTCACCATGCCCTGTCTCATCTGGAGGAACCTGGGGTTTATGTGAGGATCATGTTCTTCGACTTTTCAAGTGTGTTGCAGCTTGATCTAACACCAAACTGACGTGGTTTGATTGACTCCCGGGACACCTGGCTGACACGCCGATGGCTTACCGTAAGCTTTGTTCAAAAAAGGTAGTTTCGACTGGGATGCACGATAATCCATATTTATTTTGCAAACAGCGAATACATAATCTTTCTTCAATTCATACAGGATAATTCACAGCCGCCACCGCGTCGGTCAAAAACCGTTTGGCCCTTCCGGTATCAACAAACCAACAACAGGTGAAATCAATCAATGTTCCCTAAATACCTGTGGTCGTGCCACAGGACAGCGACACCCACTGACGCAATTGAGTACTTCACCAGGTGAATAAATGAACCGCTCTTACACAGTGAATGGCTCTTACACTCCGACCCCTAATTGTTATACAGACAGAGTTAACAATTACATCAACCAATAAACAAAGAGCCATTTAACATACATAACACTGTTATTACAGTGTAGCTGCATTCACTAGACAGAGTTTGGTAACCGGTCTTTCCACAACACTAGACTTTGTCTTCAGCCGAACAGACCGTACAACTCCATGTTTATCAGGAAAGGTGTCTATCACTCGCCCGAGCAACCAAGAGCCTCTAGGGGCAGTCGAATCCATGACTATGACAATGTCCCCAGGTACAAGGCTTCTTTTTTTTCTGTTCCATTTTTGCCTTTCTTGCAGCAGAGGTAAATACTCTTGAACCCACCGCTTCCAAAACAGATTTGAAATGTATTGAACCTGCCTCCATCTCCGTTTTGTATAGAGGTCTCCTTTCTCGAACAGTCCAGGTGGTAATCCAGGCTTGCCTTTCAGAAGCAGAATATGATTCGGCGTAAGGGGTTCAAGATCATTGGGATCCTCCGACAGTTGAGTGATAGGCCGATCATTTAATATGGCCTCAACTTCACATAGAACTGTGTGAAGGCTGTCGTCATCCAACTGCTGCTGGTGCAACACAGATTTGAGAATGCGCCTTATTGATCGAATCATGCGCTCCCATGTTCCACCATAGTGAGATGCTCCAGGGGGGTTGAATTTCCAGTCCACTCCAGTTGTCCTGAGTGCCCTTTGAATATGATCATGATCCAGTGCAGCGAGAGCCTCCTTTAGTTCTCTACTTGCTCCAACGAAATTGGTGCCATTGTCAGACAGCAGATGGGATACTTGGCCTCTTCTACTTATGAATCTCCTCAGTGCATTAATACACGCATCTGTGTCTAGAGAATTTGCAACCTCCAGGTGCACGGCTCTGCTTGCCAAACAGGTAAAAATCACTCCATAGCGTTTACACAGACTCCTTCCCCTCTTCACTTCGATTGGTCCAAAATAATCAACGCCAGCACTTGTAAAAGGAGGGAGATCAGGTAAAATCCTTTCCAATGGCAGGTCCGCCATCTTTTGTTCACCTGCTTTTGCAGCATGGAGTCTGCACTTCCAGCAGTCATTTATAACTTTCCTCACTGCTGAAGGAGCCTTTGTGATCCAGTACTTCCTCCTTAATTTGGATAGAATGTGGTTCCTACCACTGTGACCAAGCTGCTGGTGGATATGCCTGAGGATAAGAGTTGCAATATGCTGGTCCTTTGCAAGGATGAGAGGATGCTTTACCTCTTCTGGCAGAGCTGCCTTACCAAGTCTTCCTCCAACTCTCAGCAGGCCGTCCTCCAGACGTGGGTCTAATTTGTAGATAGGACTATCCTTCCTGACTTCAGACTTTCCAGATGAGAGTGCATCAATTTCTGCTTTAAACTGCTGCTGTTGTGAAAAGCGAACAATTGCGATTTCTGCCTCCATGAGGTCATCAGATGAAATGCTCTGACCCCCGAATCGAATGTGCTTCTGAATTTCCTCATTTCCACCTTCACATTTCTGGGTTGTTGGTCAGCATCAGAGGTCTGCAGCTGCTTTCTCTTTTGGCTTAACTTCAAGAGAGCCCCCTTTATCTTGAGGAACCAAGCAACTGTGACCTTGGGCTTTCTCCAATCAGAGAAATAGGTAGTTAACTGATCAGTAGCATTAGAGACGTCCTTAGCAACCACGGTGTTCACAGTAAAGTCTCTCTTAACCTCCGGATCATCTGCTGGTATTCCAATCTCCATGATGCTTTCTGGCCAGTACTCTTCTGGTTTCCAAAGAAAGCTAGGCCCTTCAATCCACCTGCTGCCAGTCACAAGGTCATCAACTTTTCTGCCTCTAGATGCGTCATCTGCTGGATTATCCTTAGTGTTCACATACTTCCATTGTGACACGTCTGTAGCATCTCTGATGGCTGTCACCCTGTTTGTCACGAAAGTATGAAACCGCTTGTCTTCGTTCCTTATGTACTTTAGCACAGAGGTGCTATCTGTCCAGAAAAATGAATTTTCCACCTGCAGCTGCAACTCTGCTTTCAACATTTTGTCCATCCGAACAGCGAGAACAGCAGCAGTAAGTTCTAGCCGTGGAATGGTGACAGGCTTTAGCGGTGTGACTCTTGCCTTGCCAAGCAGGAATGCTACATGGACCTCATGCCTGTTATTCTCCAGCCTCACATAGCTAACGGTACCATACCCTCCCTCACTTGCATCAGAAAAGTGATGAAGCTGGACCAGTGTGGGCTGTCCAAACTCATTTGGCTTGATACACCGTTTGACCTTGAACTCTGACAACCTGCTTAGCTCTTCAAGCCACCTCGTCCACTGCTGCAGTATATCACAGGGTAAGTTGTCATCCCATCCAGACTTTCTCCTGCAAAGCTCCTGCAGCAAAACTTTGCCAGGCAAAGTGACAGGGGCAATAAAGCCCAAAGGGTCGTAGACTGAACTGAGCACTGACAGCATGCCACGCCTGGTATAAGGACCTTGTTTCCCCAACATCCTGAACTGGAAGACATCACTCTCAATGCACCACTGGAGACCAAGGGCTTTCTCCAAGGGAAGGCTGTCTCTGTCCAAGTCCAGCTCATTTATGTCCTTAGCTCGGTGTTCCTCTGAGACTGTCCGCAGGACCCTCCTACTGTTACTGACCCATTTTGTCAGATTGAACCCTCCTCTGTGACAGACAGCTGTAAGAGCTCTGATCAACTGCACGGCTTCTTCTTCAGTGGCTGTGCTTTTCAAGCAGTCGTCAACATAGAAGTTTTGCTTCATTGTCTGAACCACATCACCAGGGAACAATGACTGACTGTCCTCTGCTGTCTTTCTGAGTGCATAACAAGCACAGCTTGGCGATGAAACAGCCCCGAACAGGTGTACAGTCATCCAGTACTCTTCCACTTCTTGAGTCAGATCACCCTCAGGCCACCATATGAAACGAAGGAAGGTTTTGTCTGTTTCTGCAACCTTGACCTGATAGAACATCTGCTGTATGTCTCCCATCAAAGCTACAGGCTCCTGTCTGAACCTTGTGAGCACACCAAGCAGACTGCTTGTAAGGTTGGGACCCTGCAGAAGCTCGTTGTTCAGTGATCGCCCCTTAAACGTTGCTCCACAGTCGAATACCACCCGCAAAGTATTCTTCCTGGGATGATGAATGCCATGATGAGGGATATACCAAGCCCTTCCTTCTTCACAGTCAACCAGGTGCTGAGGTATTCTTTCTGCATAGCCTTTAGCAGTGATGTCAGTGAAGAAACTTGTGTACTCCTGATGGAACTGCTCGTCCTTCTCAAACCTCCTCTTAAGTCCCAAGATCCTTTGCTTTGCCACAGACAGATTATTAGGAAGAGTAAGGTGCTTTTTCCTGAAGGGCATTTTCATGCTGTAGTGTCCATCCACATGCTCCACTGAATTTTCCATGATGTCCATAAACCTCACATCCTCTCTTGACATTTGTTCATCCTCCATTTTCCTGTCATTGAAGTCATAGTTGTACTGAGCGGTCAGCATTTCCTCCAGCTTATGCACGCCGATTCTGTTAGCCATGATTGAGGGAAGCTCCGCCTCCATGGTGCCGATGTTTCCATTCAGTGGACCATTTACAGACCATCCAAGAACCGTTCTAACAGCATATGGGCCATTCCTACTGCTATTAACAACCTCCCATGGCTCCAGTAGTCTGGGAGCATTGGCTCCAATCAGCAGATCGACGTTTGCTTCAATGCTTGGGATATGAACATTTGCCAAGTATGGCCACTTATCCAGCTCTTCCTGGTTCACTATGTCATCAGTAGTCACTGGCATCTCCTCTTGTGTAAGAACTTCTGGAAGCATGTAGAAATCACTGCTGTCAAGACCAGCTATCTCCAAACCTTTTAAGGAGTAACAATTTTCAATTGTTTCCTGCCCCATTGTGCGTAGCCGGAAACGAGTTCTTTTACCTGCAGCATTCAGTTTCTTCATCAGACGTTCAGAACAAAAGGTACCAGAGCTGCCCGGATCCAAGAATGCATAAGTTGTTTCAGTATGCTTTCCCCTTGAAGCTTTCACCTTTACAGGCAGGATAGATAAGGCGCATTTGTCCTTACCAACCCCTGTATGCCCACATGTTGTGACTGTAGTAGGCTGTTTGCTGGACGTTACCTTTTCTTCTTCCAAAACTGCTTGTCTTTGTATGTGAAGCACTGTAGGGTGAGTTTGCCTACAAACTTTGCATAGCAGATGCTTCTTGCAGTCACGGCTTACATGGCCCACACATAAACATGCAAAACAGACTCCCTTTTCACGCAGAAATTGGATTTTCTCCTTATGCTTCTTTGCATTGAGCTCCTTACACACGTCCAATGTGTGTCCATGTCCACAACAGAGACATCCTGTTTCCACCATCTTTTTCGACTCTTCAGTTCTTTCGAGCATGTTTATGGATGTTACTGTGGTGGCTGCCACACTCTCCTTTTTTCTTTCCCTGGGCTGTGCTTTGAATCTGGATAGAGGTTTCAGTCCAGCTGCAACCAAACCAGGGTCCTGTATGTTGCCAAACAAGGGGTCTGAAAGAATTCTGACATGGCGTTCGATAAACATTACTAGGTCCTTGATGTGTGCTCTGTCACTTGTCCTTTCCATAATGTCGTGAGCTTTGGCTCTCCATTGATCTCTCATCTTGAATGGTAATTTGGACACAATGGTTCTCATGTTCACTGGCATGTCAAGCTCTTGTAAGTACTGTAGCTCCTCCATCGCATTGCAGCAACCGCGCAAAAATAAGGAATAGGCTTGGAGAGCCTTCGCCTCCTCTGATTTAATTGACTGCCAAGCCAATGCCTTCTCCATGTAAGCCGTTGCAATTTTATACTGGTTGCCGAAATGCTCCTGCAAAAGCCCTTTTGCCACTTCATAGCCACTCTCGGGATCCATATGTTGACAACTACGCACCAGCTCTTGTGGTTGACCTTTGGTGAACTGCTCCAGGTAGAAGAGACAATCTGCTTTACTCGCTTTTCCTTCAACACCGTGTTCAAAAGCTTTGACAAATGCTCTGAATTTGAAAGGATCTCCTTAAAAAATAGGAATATCTCTTGGTGGTAATGTTCGAGAATTATGTTGGTGCACCAGAGCGGCTGTAATTTCATTTTGCCTGTGCATGAGGTTGAGAATATCTCCAGGAGTATTTTGGCTGAATTTCTGTTTAATGTTGATAGGTTGACTGAATCCATCACTTGGCTGAACTGTCGTAGGCTGGTGTTGCATATGCTTTGATGTCACCGATACACTTGGAAAGCAATGGGAGCTGGTAGCACCTTGCATCTTGTGCTTTGGCACATCCATATGGTCTGATTTGTCAGGTGATAATGACAGTTCTGGCTGGTGCTTTTGTTTTGGAGGCCTCCATGCAGACTTGAACTCCTTTGCCATAGGGTTTAAGGCAGTCATATGTTCCACTTTCCCCTTTTCCCTTTCAAAATATGAGTTCATGCCATTTGAGTGTTCAGAAGAAGTACTGCTCCAGTCGCAAGCCTCTAATACTGCCAACTTAGCATTAAATGCAGCAAGCTCAGTTTCAAGATCAAGCTCCTCCTTCTTCCTCCTCAGTTGTAGTTCCTGTTCCTCCATTTTCCTTTTAAGCTGCTCTTGCTGCTCCTCTAAAGCATGTTTAGCCTTTAACGCTGCTTGACGAGCAAGAAGTGCTGCTCTATCAGCCTCAGCCTTTATGCGTGCAGATGTTCTGCTTGACCTCCCACTGCGATGGCTCCTTTGACTTGGGCGATTACTATCATTAGGATGAATATCATCCTTCACATCACCACTTTCATGTGCAGTGAAACCCTCATGATCCAAAACCCACTTTTTTGCATTAGCAATTGAATCATCATTATTCAACATCTTTGCTTTAAACCATGTTACATGCTTCACCTTTTCATCACCTGGCAACAAAGCCAACACAGAATCATGCAGAAATAGTGCTTCATTGCAAACCTTCATCAACTCATCAAGAGCATTTTGTACCTCTGTTTTATCATTGCTCAACATTAAATCTGTAATTGTTTTTCTGATGACACTGGCCTTATTTAGTTTGGATTTTCTTTCATTTTGCAAACTCTCTACTTTAGCAGCAAGTGCCTTTGCAGTGAGTTTAACCACCCGTTTTCCGGTTTGTATTTCCCCACTACCAGCCACACTGCTAGCTTTTCTAGCAGCGAGCTTAGCTTTAGCGTCACCCGTTCCCATCGCAACGTCCGACGCCACTTTATCCGCCATTGTCAATTAGAGCCACAATCAGTCTCGAGTTTATCGCGCAAGAGTCGAGTCAATGCAGAGTACGCTCAGTCATGTCGCCCAACCAATGCATTGGATTTAGCCCCTTTATGTGTGCACACATTTGAATGGCCATAAACAGTGT
This sequence comes from Xyrichtys novacula, assembly GCA_962446985.1. Lineage (NCBI taxonomy): Eukaryota > Metazoa > Chordata > Actinopteri > Labriformes > Labridae > Xyrichtys > Xyrichtys novacula. The sequence continues at coordinate 30,779,071 of OY660867.1, forward strand.
AGCGCTACATTTACCTCTGCAGATGCGTTGGGCGCCGTGCGGTGTCTGGGTGTGATGCTCCTTAGCAGCCTAGCTCCTGTGTCGGGTCCGATGATACGGCAGTCTGCAGAGGTCTGCCAGCTCCTCGACCTCCAGCCATCCAACGACATCCTCCAGAAGGTCCTCCAGCGTAGCCGAGACCATGACAGCTTCCCGATCCTCCCGCCGTCTGTAGAGCTCCTCCAGTGCAGATGAAACCTTGGCAGCTTCCCGATCCTCCCGCAGCATAAAGACGCTCTTCGCTTCACTTTAACCGAGGCTGCGGTATGCTACCGGTAGCTTTCCTTGTCCATGTCGCCTCCGTAACACGGCAAAAAAAGTGCCAGGAGTTTCTCCAAACAAGTCCAAAGTGGCCCAGTTTTTGACTAATGTTGCAGCTTGATCTAACACCAAACTGACGTGGTTTGATTGACTCCCGGGACACCTGGCTGACACGCCGATGGCTTACCGTAAGCTTTGTTCAAAAAAGGTAGTTTCGACTGGGATGCACGATAATCCATATTTATTTTGCAAACAGCGAATACATAATCTTTCTTCAATTCATACAGGATAATTCACAGCCGCCACCGCGTCGGTCAAAAACCGTTTGGCCCTTCCGGTATCAACAAACCAACAACAGGTGAAATCAATCAATGTTCCCTAAATACCTGTGGTCGTGCCACAGAACAGCGACACCCACTGACGCAATTGAGTACTTCACCAGGTGAATAAATGAACCGCTCTTACACAGTGAATGGCTCTTACAAAGTGCGTTCAACACCATCCAACCTACCATATATAAAAACAAGCTCACAGAGATGGGAGTGGATCCTGCCTGTGTTTCCTGGATCACAGATGACCTGACAGGAAACACAGTTTGTCAAGCTGGACTCAGTGGAGGATGTGGTGGAGAGATCTACACTGAGGAAGGTGAAGACTATTCTTAAGAACATGGATCACCCACTTCACAACACCTTGATGGACCAAAGGGCAAATGGTGGTGGACGACTCCTCTCTCTTTGCTGCAGGACAGAAAGATTTAGAAGATCTTTTGTACCAACAGCCATCAGGCTTTATAAGTCTTATATAAATAATAGATAACTTTTATAGACATATGTGTTCTGTGGACGAAGAAGTGTTTTTGTTGCAGATACACAACCCTTCAGACCAGCCTTTCTCAAATGTCATTTCACGGTTGTCAGAGATATGGGTTTCGACCTTGTCATGTTGATTTCCTCCCTTATTTGTGGTGCTGTCTTTCGATCTCTCTTACTGGTGACGATGCTATGTTTATCCTCTGCATTTGTAGTAACTCTCTTTCGTCCAGGTCTTTTTCTATCATCGCAACTTCCAGGTTCCTCTAGTCTCTTCAGAGTGTAGTGGACTCCTTTGTTAAACACCTTTAGGTGTTTTGCTATTTTATCTTTCTGTGATCCTTCTTTCCTCAAATGTACAAATCTGTACTTTTGTTTCTTTACTCAGTTGCTTCTTTCTAGCCATTTTTGCGGTAGTTTGAACGCAGTTAAGATTTATTAGGATTTTTGTATGCAGACTCTGAAAAGCAAAAAAGTGTAAGTGAATAATCCAACTGTGATTTATTTTTTTGTTTTTGCACTGAGGTTGTGACTCTTGCAAATGTTTTCAACCCTAAAACTAAGCCCTTATTATCTTTTGCTGACATATATTTAGCAATGGTCTGTTAACATCAATGTATATCTAAAGATAAATGGAGTAAAATGGTGCATTTCCACGAAAGCAACATCTGATCATGGAGTAAATACATCCCAAAATACATAAAGCTCATGCTGGAATTTAAAAAAAAGCTTTGTGAACAAAAACTTGAAGTTTCTCCCAACTGTTCGGCCTGTAATGGCTTTGCTTCCAAACTTTTGGCCTGTAGTGTATATCTGTATATCATTTCTCTGAGTCTATTTGGAAAACTCACCCTGGTACTGAGTCAACAGTGAGCAACAAGAGCAGCAAATCAGACCTAAAATAACATTAGGTTGTGTCTACAGAACAAAACGCGTGTATCGGTTTAAGTACAAAAAAAACAACAACAACAAAAAAAAACAACAACAACAAAGGCAAACAAATGAACTAAAAACAAACAAACAAACAAAAAAAACAGCGACCTCAGTTTCTCACATGGAGCTTTGTTGTACTATACGTTAGGAGTGGTAGCATACAGCAAAAGATAAGTGATGTCAAACCGTTTTGCAAGTAAGTGGCTTTGGACATGAAAATAATAAACACTTGATGGTGGGAAGAGAGTGTTACTCTGGACTTTGATTCATCTCAGTTGGATCACTGATTACAGATTCAACAGGGGCCATTTGACAGAATTAGACATGATGGAACAGTCAATTGCCCCACCAGACCTGTTGAAGGAAAAAGGAAATCTGACACTGCATTGAGGAACAGGGTCATCACAAGTGTGCAATTTATGAACTGCAGTAAAACCAGAGTTGAGCTCAAGGTAAAACTGTACACAGAAATAAACTGACCACTGAGATGCTACTGAGGGACCTCTAAACCTGCTGACAGTCCACATGACACAGATGCTTTCATAATGTGTCTTTTACGGAGCTGGAATGATACCAAGAAGTTATTGCATCTACAGTACATCAACAACATGTTCTCTTTTTAAAGTGGGCAGTCAGAGAAGTTTTTACAGCCAAACCATCTGGACATTATACTGTATATAAACCACTAAAGTTTGGACTTCACACCAACCACATTCTGAGTTCCCAGTCAGATTTGACTCTTACAGTAAAGATGAACATGATCACATTTAATCACACACATGACAACAAAATAATGATAATAAAAATATAAAAAATAAACTTAAAAAAAAAAAACAGCACATTGTCACTTGTAATGGCCTGTGATATTTCAAGACAGGATTAAACTTTATTAATTTTGAGGGAATCTCTGCTTTCTGGTTGCTCCAACATTTCAGTACAAGCTAACAGATTCAACTTGAGCAGACTATCCCCATAAAAACTTGTGATGAACTCCATCAATATTCTGTTTCCTGTTATTTACTGCACAGACCTGACCCATGCACACCTACCTTGTGCAGTTACTGGACCCCTTGGTGCTGCACAGCTTCTCTGTTTGCAGCTGGATCCCACCTGGGAGCAACTTAGTTAGGGGAAGGTAGCAAAGAAATATTGATCGTAATAAGCCAGGCAAATGACCTCTAGAATATTTTTAGACCACAGCCATATGACTTTGGAGGAGGCCGACCATATCTATGAATGAGGAATGAGGTAGTCTTTTCTCTTGCACCAGCAGCCTCCACTGCATTGTTGAAGAGTATGCAAAGCTTCCCCTGAGGCCTGGTTAATTAATCAACCACCACTACTCAGGGTACCCCCCCCCCCCCCCCCTCTGTTTCCTGTTTCTCATCCCTGTGCCCTCTATAAGAAAATGTCACTGAGTGATTGAATTGTTTGTTCATGGAACAATTTCCACCATCTTTAACTTAAAAGCTGCTCACCATAAATCAAAGCAAACAATTCTTCTGCTTGAATGATTAATGCAATTTAATATCCTTATGTAAATGTCTGTTTCCCTGGCACACCACAGGCATATGTGGAAGTGGCATGTCAAAACAAGAGGGCACCATATGACAAGATTGGATTAAAAAAAGCATGATTTATCAAGGCTGGGTTGCAGGTTGCTTGCATGCCCTTGTAAGTCTGGTCACATAGTTTCATTACCATGTTGTGATTTGCTTTCTGATAAATTTGCTAAATCATAGTGACTCCTCAGTCTTTCAGTGACATTTCAAGATAAGCACCTATTTATGAATGTAAAATGGGTTTTTAGTGAGGGCATTACAAGAAAAAAATAACTGACAATCGATCAATGTTTGCACCTGTACACTTGAAAAAGGTGGAAAAACCCTTTGCAATTTACCTTAAAGCTTGGATGGCTGGCTCTTTTTAGAGGTAATTTTTAATTTAAAATAAATAAATAAATAAATCTGGACAGAAATGACCATCAGAGCTTTGTCTAATCATTTATTCACTGATGATATGGCTCACAATTCCTTTTACCTGACATGGTGTGGGTGTGGACACATTCACAGGCTGTGGATCTTTGCAGCTAATTCCTCAAGACTAAAACCCCTTCAGGGTTCATCCATCTCTTTGAACCCACAACACCAGCTTTGGAGCCAGACGTCAACACTTTGTATCAACCTCAGATATTTAATTCATTACTCAGTAATGAATTAAATATCATTTTACAAGTTGCTAAGATTTTACCCAATGAACAAAACACAAATTGTCGACTTTGATTTGGTTATTATCATCGGTGAATGAATAGGGAAAAAAAACAACAACCCTGCATTGTATGAGTTTTGAACTAAGAGTCATGACCTATTTTGTCCAACAGAGTGTACATTCTTACAGATATTTCTCCATGACTTCATCCAGTACTTTCTAGCCAATTGTATGCGATAAGATAACTCCCCTGTCCATTGCAATCAACACAGTTTTTGTTAAATATTCTACTACATTGTAAAAACAGGGATGGGAAAGTGTTTTTACCCTCCCTGTTTTTACAAAGATAGCTTCAGAACAAAGTAATAGTCTGTATGGTCCATTAGCAGTCTTTAATTTGTGGATGAAAAGCAGGTGTTGGGATGCATCATCCCCTGTTGGAATACTGTGTGTTTCCCTGTGCACGTGTCCTGCAACCACTTCAAAACAATGGCAGCATAATGACTGTCTTTTGTCAGCCTGCATAGGGCTGTACCTCTATTTACTGATTGCCGATATTATGTCTGGCCTTATATTTTTTCAAATTCAAAGAAGTGCATTGATTGAACAGGTACTGTTGTGATTTCTAAAAGCAGATGGCACAGGTAGATAGTACAGGTGGCATTAAGAATGCAATTAAGTGCTGCATTTCTCACATACACATTACACAGATTACAAAGGTCACTTTATGTACACACATTTTGGAGCTCATTTAATGTAAAAGAAAAGTTCTGACTCGTCAGAGAATTTAAAACATAAATAGCTATTAGTAAACTGTGTGGGCTGAAATTGCACATGAAGTTAATATTCCTCTGTCTCCTCAAAAATAGATCATCTCTTAAAGAGTCTTCTCATTTCAGACTTTTTACAATTCCCACGAAAATTAAGATGATATTGGAAAAAAAAGGACAAGTGTACTTTTAAAGCATAACAAGACAGATTCAATGTTTTTGTACATTTCTGGCTGGTGACAAAAGTCAGACAGATGGTCTGAGTAGATATTTTAACCCAAAGTCCAGAATGGTATTGTCCATGCAAAAAATTCAGTGAACAAGTAGCCCCAGCGTAGTGGAATGAAATTCACTTTCTAGGCACTTTTTCCTTCGTCCCAATACAGCCTATGACCTCGAGCGAAGTTTCTTTCGCGGAGTTTCAGATGCCGTGGATGTGGATGCATCGGCGATGCTGGCTCAAGGGTTTGACTGACCCGCGGCTGCATCACGTTCTTGTTTCTCAAACACCTTTTGCAAATAAATCGCTGAAAGCATTTCATGTGAAACCCAGCATCATCAGGAACATTGTCAAAGCTGATATCAACCCAATGTTTATAAGTTTCTGCAAGGTCCTTTGTCTCACCCTGTAGAGAAAGCCACTTTCTAATACTAGTTCTGTAAGTTTCCCAACGTGTCCTTGTAAAGTTGAGAACGTCTTCACTCTGGACAGATGATAGATGCATATAGCATTGTTTCGTTCCTTTTTGATGCACCTTTGAAGGCTGTTTTCTTTTTTCCTTTTCTTTTCTTGCTCTTCGCTTGTCTCGCTGCTAGATGCGCTCGTCGCCATGTTTGTGTTGTTCTGATACTATGGCAACGAGACTCGGCTCCTATTGGTCCACGTGACAAAAATTGCTTCACCCCTCTGCATATCCAATTGCGCGTGTGCAAGTATCACTACGCCGTAAAAAGGAAAAAGTTCGACACTGAAACACTGATTACTAAAAATTGAGTGGATGGCATGAGTAGATATTTTTTTTAGTACTTATTATCAATAGAGCTATTTTATGAATCACAGTTTATGTTGCCCCACTAAAGTGGAACGAAATCCACTTTCTAGGCACTTTTTCCTTTGTCCCAATACAGCCTAAGTTGAGCATAGCCTATGGTAACTGTAATAATTTTATGAACCCACAACCAGTAACCATTTCATCGAGAGTGATGCTACTTACCTTAGGTGGACAAATGGACAGACCAGGAAGGTGTAGTCTGTCATATAGATGACATTACCATCAGAGTGACAACATATGAGAAGCTCCATGCTGTCCTGGAGAAAGCAGGAGTCACACCTTTACTCTGGTGTGTGCTGACAGTATTTGTCCACAAGTCATGAAATACTGTGTAGAGCGATAGCTAGACAGAAACCTCCTCCAAGGCCCATTCAAAAACCACTGTCATGAGAAGGTGGTTCTAAGTAAGCACAGTGGACATAAGTGCAGTAAACATGCCAGTCAGACAGCAGACAAATAAGTACACTTGTTCTCCATAACCTCTGATGTCTACCAAGATTCTAGATAGGTCCTGGCAAAAAGTAGTTGCAGACCTATTCATTCTGCGAGACGGTACTTATCTGCTAGTTGTGGAATACTCTAGATACAGATTAGATATAGATAAAGTAAAGCTCAATTCCAAAATGTTATTGTTCATAACAGTCTTCACATCACTGCCTTCCCTCCCTAAAAGATTTACAGCCAGCTCTCCCAGACCTGTAACAATGACGTCACACTGAGAGAGAGAAATGATGGATGGAAAAAGCTTGAATAAAAGACACAGAACAAGGATTTGACAAAGCTGTCACCAGGAGACCATGTCTGGATCTCTGATGCAAAAGCACAAGGCACAGTGACATACACATACACTAACCCCGCAGTCTTACATGGTCAGCAGGCCACAGGTGACATTGGAGAGGAATTGGCTGCATTAAGCGCCTTTGCTTGGGCCTCAGTGTGAAAAACTAACATGAGTGCCCACTAGAAGCAGACACTTCTCCAGGGACAGAGTCAGTGTCTCAGTCACCAGGGACAACATCTCAAAGCACACCTGGCCATGTCAGAACTAGGTCAGACAGAGAAGTAGTAAAACCTGAGAGACTGACCCAGTGAAACTGATAGGCAGGTCAAACTGTATGGGCTCTGTTTTCATGCCTCGCAGGAGACGTGGTGCAGGCGCGGCGTAAGTCAGGTCCGCCGCGCCAACAAGGCATTCCCAAGCACAATTTGGTATTTTGGTGAGTGGCACAGCCCGGCGTAAGTATCCCCCCTCCCTAACTCAGCTCCTCCCAGCGGCATAAGTGGTAGGGGAAGGAGAGAAGGCATGGAAGGTGTTTAACACAGCCAAAACCTGTATTGACCAATAACATCAGCTCCTCTACTTGCCTTTAAATCTGCCACTGGCGAGGCGTATTACAATTTTCGTGAAGTAGTCAAAGAGATCAAGAGATGTCTGAAGACAGTAATGCCACATGATGGCGACAGAAGGCAGCTCCTCAACAAGTGTCGCTGTAAGCGCTGCAGACTCTCTCATATAAGCACAGATGGATTTGGTGTGTGTAATGTTGGACCCACTGGTAAGACAAACACCCTTTTCCACAAATAAAGATATTTAAATCTCACGTGACAAAGGTGGGTTGTGCGCACAGATCACAACATAACCTCCAATAATGGCATTAAAATCGGAACCATCTGTGCATAAATGACGCATCACGCTCCATGGCCTGGCTCTTTATTTCATAGATGTTGGCATATAAAATAAATTTGGCTCACATAACTGAATATTATAATATTCGTATGTAGGCTTAAAGTAAAAAACTCATCTGATCTCTGAAACAAATCATCTGTTCAGCCGCCGCAGCAGCAGCTGCAGCAGGACGGGAGAGGACACGGAGACGTGTCCAGGTCGAGCTGTGTGAGAAATAAGAGGAAGAGGAAGATAGAAATAGGGGGGAGACGAATTAAATATGTTGTTCACTTCATCATGTGTGTCTATTTACTAGATATTTAATTTAATTTAATTTAATGCGGTTTCAGCTGTGTTGATTCAGTCAGGTTGAGTGTCCAAACACGTGCCAAACGCACTCATCAGATCAGATATAGATCAGAATATATCTATATAGATCTAAATTTATGTGCTAACTCAGATTATTAGTTGTTGATAATTATTTATTGCACTGAAATGTGCCTGACAATGTGGAAAACTGCCGATGAGGCATCGGTGACATATGCACACTACGCCGCCGGTCTACCAAAATACCACTAGACCAGCCGCGCTCTGCCTGCGTTGAGAGTTGACCAGGTTTGAATTGGTGAGCTTTCAGCGCACTTTATATGCCACCGGCGAGCACAAAAATGTCACTGCGCCAGCTGATCCTGTCGACAACCCCCCTGCCACACCACCACGCCCAGCTTGGCGGACCTTGGTGCGCCTCAGTCCACAAGAATACCAAACTGGCTGTATGCTGGGCTCCGCCAGACGAAAATACCACTGCACGGGGTCCGCCACCCTCCGCCGCGTCACTGGCGCACATGAAAATAGAGCCCTATGTGTTTGTGTATTCACAGAGATAAGAAAAGAGAGAACAGTCAGAGTGTGTTTATTAGTGGGAGAGAAAAAATTGAAGTGACTTGGTAACATGATTTTGATTATGTGATTTTATTTGAAAGGATGAACAACATAGTAAGCTCATAGAAAATGTTAAAGTTCACAGTAAGAGTGCTCTCATATTATGTAGCAGAAACTGTAGTTTGAAGTCACTTTAACTCGAAGTAAATTTTACCTGACACTTAAGTCAGTGAACATTCTGAACTTAAGACTCTTAATTAAGTAACAATCCCCAACAGAACAATTACATAATCCGGGGTTCCTTAAGTCTGTCTGCAACTTAACTCTGGCATGTACAATCTGTACCATCAAGCATGATAGTTTTTTTTTTTTTCATTTTTCTGAGCAGGCTGCTTTTTGTTAGCTTGCACAGTTTAATAAGCAGGATATAAGATGTGAAGTTTGTGTCACCTCAGGATGTCACATATGTCAATCCTCAAATATTTTCCCCTCTTCAGTCAGTGCATCATATTAGTGGATACCATTTAGCACCATCAGAATGAGAGTTCACAGCATAACATACATCAGAGGCCAATATAAGAAATCTGTGGCGTTATAATACATTGTTAATGATTTCCCCTTCAGTCTTATAATTATTTAGTCAATGTGCAAAACAAAGAAAAGATATTTAAAAAAAAAAAAATCTTTTTATTATGTGTTAAAAGTCATACATATAAATATCTCCAATTGTTCAACTGTAATATATCAAATATGTACATATCAGCTGGAAATAAATAACACTCATGTATATATCTTTTTAAACTCTAAGTTTCTTCATCCTTTAAGCTCTCTTTTTGTATTTATTTGCTGCTGTAATGAGGAATTTTCCTCCGTGGGAGTAATAAAGGAATATCTTATTTTATCTTACAAACAAACCTGGGGAGGAACACCAGTTACAGGGAGATGTCAATTGTACTCAACCATCCTCTCTGCAGAGCAGATAATACACTTAAATCTGCGCTTGTCTTTGGCACTGCAAGTACTGTACCAGATGGGGATAGAGGAGGTGAGGCTGCCTCAACAATCGCAGTGCAGAGGTGCCCAGCCATTGTTTTTGGCAGGATCATTTCCTTAGCTGGCTCTGGATGCTAATGTTCGTCTGAGGCTTTTAGCACAATATCTGCAGGAAGCAGAAAGACTCAACACTGTTATTTGGGGAGTACAATGCATAATCCCTGAAGTCACAGGGATCATACAATAAACTCTCTCACCATCACCTCAGTCTGTAAACATACCAGCAACATACCCAAAAATTGTTAAGGGTAAAAGAAAGAAGTAAAGAAAACTGCTCCTGGTTGTTGTGTTTTAATGTGGGGGCCTACAAAATAGCATTTAGTGGAGGGAATGCTTCTTTTAATACAACATGCAGTTCGGAAGGATCCACAAGTTGCAAGTGTGAAAACAAATGCCCAGTATCCTGAAGGGCAGAAACATGTATAGTGCTCCAACAAAATCCCTGAATGTCTCCTGCCCTCCTCAAAAGTATGGCTGGTATTACAGCCAACTGTCTCTAATGACAACAGATTGAACCTCAATAGCAATGACCACAATTAACACCTGTGACAACCTGCCTCTACTTTCACTTATACTGGCAGAAAAAGAATCATCAGACTTTAAGTTACATCGAACTTTGAACTTCATAATACTAGTGGTGGGTAAAACTATTCATTTCAGTGAACCGGATCATTCCGGGTCATTCAGTAAAAAGACCTGTTCATTTCGGTCAATCGGTCGTTAGTCAGTCCGCTCGTTCATGTTGTTCACATTCGTTCAGAGAACGTGATGAGCGAACAGACTGACTGCACTTCAGACTCAACAGCGCAACAACATGTGATCTTGAATTCTGAAGCATTACACCCCTCCGGATCCGACGTTGAGAGCGTCTCAGCTCCCCGGTCTGACGTTACGACCCCCCCGCGGTCCGACGCTGTGACCGCTGCACACCCCACTTCCCGACCCCGGTCCAACACTGCGATTGCGCTGCACTCCTTGTAATATAAAATTATAGTAGGAATAACAAAAAATATAAGGTTTTTAATGGTTTTTATTATTTTGAGGTGCATTAAAAACAATAATAAAAAGTACAAAATGTAACAGACAGTGCAAATGCATATTAATAGTTGTCTCTCTGCCTCTGGCTGCAGCAGCAGCTGTGTGCCTTTGTGTGTGTGTGTGACTGTCCCGCTCACTCGGACTCGGCTGTCGGCTCGTGCGGTGGCCAGTCAACTCGGTCTTCGGTCCGGGTCTTTCGTTCAACTCGGTCTTTCAGTCAACTCGTTCATCAGTCTGGATCTTTCATTCACTCGGTCTTTCAGTCAACTCGTTCATCGGCCTGGATCTTCCGTTCACTCGGTCTTTCAGTCAACTCGTTCAACGGTCTGGATCTTTCGTTCAACTCGGTCTTTCGTTCATTTAACCCGTTCTTTCAGTCAACTCGGTCATCCCGGTCTTTCAGTCAGCTCAGTAGTACTGCTGCCGCTTCTCTAAGCCCCACCCACACACAGAACGAGGCGCGACGATAGGATAAGACAAGCAAGCACGGAGATAGTCCCTCTTCAGCCAATCAAAAGAACTGAACGGGCAAAACGGGTCATTTAGGGGGGGTGACCTCGTTCATTTCGTTCACCAAAAAGAACTAGTTCTTTTGATCCGTTCGTTCAAGACCAACACACCACTACATAATACCTGTTTCTGCTCCTTAAATGCACATCATCTGTCTGTTTTACTCCCACCCCAAAAAGATGTTTTCCAGTTGGCTAACACTGCAGTTCTCCAAAAAGCTGATTGGCTTAGCTCACATTACTTAAACATAAACAAATGCTCTGGCAGTCCAACCAGGGGCCTATTCTACGAAGCAACTTCGACCTAACGAAGTAGCCATGGAGCTACCTCGCTCAACTTAGCGCGGTAGCCAGCGGTCTCGCTAAACGGTCTTACGACGCTGGTTATCAATCTCGTAAGTGGATCCAGCTTTGCTATGAGCGCATTTACGCATGTAAGGTGGAGTCCGCCGCATCTGACCAATCACGAAGATGGACCAGTCTGGAGCATCAGAGCAGGCCGGAGAGCGAAGGACCGCGTACTTTACAAACGAGGAGCAGGAGACGTTGAGACTGAGAATGTATGAAGAATTCAAATCTATCATAAACCTGCAAAAGCATGGAAGAATTGCTGGCAGAAAATTGCAGACTGTCTCAATGCATAAGCATAGTGCACAAAAAATCTTTGATGCCATTATCACTCTAAAATGGCACTGTTCAACCTGCGCTTTAAACATGCACCAGACATGTCCAATTCATTTCCAAGATGAATTCATTACTTTGTTCATTCCTATCGTGTTTACATTTTGTGTGTGATACGTAGGCCATAAGAGCCTTTCATAAAGGTTGTCATACGGAAAAGTAAGTGGGTCCGTGCGGTCCCTGAAAACTCCCGTGCGCCGGAGTGCTCCTCAGACAATGCGAGCACCGAGGTCTATAGGATCCTCCAAGAACGGACAAGCCATTTTTCGAGAGAGCTCATTGGTCAGTGGGCGAGGTTTTTATACTCGGTGAGTTCAATCTGGAACCTTACCTGCCCCGGAGCAGGTTAGCCGTTCAGTGTACGTTGCCATGGAGACTCGCCTCGTTAAGAAGTGAACCCGCGTCGTAGAACAGGAAACCCCGAACTTACCTTCCAAGTAACCTCGCTAAGCAGTAATCCTACTTTGTAGAACAGGCCCCTGGACATTGCAATTTACAGCAAAACATGGGATTTATGTTAAAATTTCTCTTTGTAAAATTTACCAACATTATAGTTAGTAAGTATGGCTTTTATTGAGCTGTTTTTAATAATCTTCTTTGAATGCAAACATTATCTACATTCTTGAAAACACTGGGTTAAAAACAACCCAATGTGGGATTTTCCAACCCAGCGCTGGTTAAATGTTGGACAGAACACATGCTGAGTTAATGTTACTTAACAATTGGGTTGTTCATATAACCCAACTAAGCGTTCACAATAAGAAACAGCTGAAGCTCGGTCACTATGTGGGACCAAATGCTGAAAGCAGTCCCACACTGCTTTTTAATTCACTTATCCTAATAACATCTACAGCAACTTCTCTAGACATCCTAGTCAGGAGTCTGAGTAATAACTTTTTTATGATGTTTGGGTTGGTTAATGAAAACATGTGTCACTTTTTGTATTAGGACACCTTTTCTCATCAGTCCAATTTTTCTCTGCACTCCCAGAAGATGCTCTGTGGTGAAGTTACTGTCCTTAAAAAACCAAACCAAGTTTCATTGGTGTTCTCAACAAAACAATCTTCCCTAAATTAACACCACCCATGCCTGAGGTTTACTATGCTCCTTGTTTGATCATGTTTCTATGAAGGCTATTATTTTCATTAAATTTATAAGTGGTTCAGTGAATCACTTTATTTGTGGGTTTAGCATTTGCCATAGTTTGTGAGAAGTTTGCATTGTGTTGTTTTCATTTGAGGTTATTTGTAACATACATCCACTTTTTACATCTGTTTTTTTTTTTTTTTTTAACTTTTTCCAACGTTATCTTTTACCAAATTGAATGTCCTTAAATATTCGTGGTTCTGAAGCCTCGCCCACTGAGGTCAAACATGAAAGAGGGAAAATATTAGAAAGATTCGAAACTTTTCCAAGCTGAAAGTGGATATCCTTGCGTCTGTGGTGGAAGCTAACAAGGATTTGCTCTTTGGAAGCATCAAAACTGGTATAAAAGCAGACCAGAAAACTCATGTCTGGAGCAGGATTATAGTGGCGGTGAACAGCGCTGCCGCAGAATAGCGGACAGTGGCTGAAGTTTGAATAAATCATTAGTCAATAAGTTGCTCATGATGATAAATCAATATTTCATACATACCTCATATTTTTTATTGCCATGACATAGGGTATGTTGCTCCTATAATTGAAATTATTTAGTTTTAATTTGTTGTGTCTTTGTAATGTAGAGCGGACTGGAAAATCTGACAGAGGCTGAACAAAAATAATTATTAACGTCACCAAACGGTGTGTTGCTGAGGCACATCTTTATGGATCTCTATTGGATTTTTATCACTGATTAAATAGCAAGAGCACTTTCTAAACTTATATTTTACATGTCAGAATCCATCGATAAGGACCTGTCTCCTCTGCACAGCACCTTTGTGGATTTCTCTCCTACTTATTGTTCTCCGGGCATTGAGCCTCACCTTGCACCGACAGAGCCAACAGCACTCCATTCACCAGTGCAACATTCTGCAAAACTGTACTGGCCCAAATGATGTCCCACACCCTTTCAGGAGTTTACAACAATGTCCCCGCTGCAGGGCCAAGACAGAGACACCTGCCTTTTGGGAGTCAAACGCAGTGCTCCACAGTGGCGCATGTGCATGTGTGCCCAATGTTAAAACGGCGCTCCTGCTCTGTGGCAGTGTTTCTGGGCAGAGTTATCAAATAGGCCTATTCACTAAGGACATAACAAATTTATTTTATTTTATTTACGTCTTAATCTTTAATGAAATCTGGCTGATTGTGCTTTTTGACAGGTTTGAAGTTTGTTTATCAATTATTTTGAGACAGACATTTGCTGCACCAGAAATCCACACTGACTCTAACTTGCGTACACAGTGTCAGATCTGTCATGAGATTTGGTCGTAGCATACGCTCATGTGCAGATTGATAAATGCCACTCCTTATGTCGCAACCTACATACACAAGGTGTACGTAAGTTTTCTGCTGTAAGCAAGCTTGATAAATGAGGCCAGTGTGTTTGGCAACCTATGACAAAGTTCTGTGTTCTATAACCCAAATATCAAACCTTGCATCGTAAGCAGTAAAATAAAATCAATTTAGCAGCCATGTCTTATGTCGAAAATATTGCACAAAAAAATGTTCAATTAAATTAGGTGGGAAACAGCTCTGCAACCCCATGCCCTAATAGTGGCTATCTTAGCCTCCTGGAATAAGTCTGTCCGTTGTCTTCATTTTGCACTGCAGAGATAAGAAGGCTGTATTGTTGTGGAGATGTGTCAGCCTCCTGCTGAGTGTCTGTATATCAATAGTCAAGCCACAGCACCTCTGATTATTTTAACCTCATCTCCTGTATGTTGGTGGCGAAGTATTTACATTTTAAATGCGTTGCGTTCGTTGCACATTTGTCAGTTCCCCACCACTTGCAATTTGTGTTCATGCAATCACTGCCAGAAGTGATTAGTCATGAATAATGTATTTCATTTTTTAAATTCAGCACTGAGGGTTTGATTTGCACAGTTATATTTTTTCCTCATCTCCCTTCACTTATGCCTGATACTCTGCCTCCACCCACAACCACCAGCAATTTTGTATTTGTGTTAAATAATTCAAACGGCGCAATAATCAAATGGAATAGATCCTGCAGTCTGTGTATACACTCAATTTTAACTGCTGTCCTGTTTTCCCTGAGAATTATATCTGAGAGGCAACCTCCGTGCAGTTTCTCTGTAGCAACCGTAAAGATTTAAGGCTGGCAGGCCAACGAGAGCAGAGAGCTGTGGAATAAACCAATTCCTCCTGGCAATCCCTGTCATGGCAGTGCAAAAAAGACCTTTTTGTGCTTGTTATCTATCTGCATATGCTGAGGAGGGAAATGGGGGAGTGTGTTTGTGTGTGTGTGAGTGTGTATTTGTGTGTGTGTGTGTGTTTGTGTGTGGGGGGTCTTAAGGGATTTGTCCCCCCCTTTATACCACTGTGTTCAGTGCTTGCGTCAATAAAGCCAGCTTAAACTGCTTAATTTATTGTTATTATATAAGCTGTGAGCTCAAGGAACATAGTGAGAGCCTCGTTCTAAATGCAGAGCAAAGTGTGTGTCTCAAAAGGATGTTGTCTACCTCCACACGCTCCCATTACAAACTGAAATCAACATACTCTGATCATGTCTAGGGTTAAAGGGGTTCTCTTTAACTGGAGGTTTATTTTCAGACAACTACTGAGATTAATTTAAATATCATTAAGTCGTCAAATAATGGTCTGTTCTCACTTGTTAAATAAGATGACCGAATAACTGTTTCTTTTTCCATGCTTCAGTTTTTACAGCTCTGGATGGCTGTTTGTTGCACAGTTTATTAATAAAACATGCATTGGAGCTTTGAGGTGGCACAACTCACATTTTTATCAGCAAAACACCCAAGTATTCTGTAGCATTGAAGGGAGAGAAAACATTTGCTACTTCATATAAAGTAGATTTTGTTTGTTTGCATGGTGTGCGAAAGTGCTCACTGCAGGTTCACACTTATAAGAACTCAACAATTGGTTGTAGAATTCACTAGTTTTCCATGTCACTTGAAAATTTACTATAATGAATAACACGATCCTGATATGCAAAAGTAGCTTGTGTTCTGTCATGTAATAATGACGTACAATAGCTGCACCATGACTTTGCACTGTGCCTGGGATTGGTCTTCTTTACATGCACAATGCATATAAGTGACAACCAAGAGAAATGCAAAGTGATTACATTATACTGCCTTTACCATGGCTTACAGGTTGTTTTTCAATATAGCAAGTAATAAACCAAATGTAAAAATACTCCAAAGAAATGACAGCAAAGATCCACACAAAGTCATTCTGCATTAAGCTAGAACACTTCTTTTCACTGTAGCCACATAGCTCACCAAATTATACAACATAATGTAAAATCAATGAGCCATGGAGAGGCATAAATTATTAAATTAAATATTGACTGCAGTACCATTAAAACGACTGTCAACTCTCTTGCTCATTGTTTGGAAAATGAAAGCTGAACTATAATGCATGAGGATGTATTGCATATGACTGCTCACTGATCAATATTCATATCTATGAGTGATATTGCACATTATGTATTCAGCCATAATGCAAGCCTTCTGGTATCAAGACTGGAGAAATTATTCACTCAAAACTAAATACTGCCTCTTATTCCTTGGACTGACAGCATGCAAGCAGTTAGCTGATATCCCTCTAAGTCTGGTATGGAATTTGGCAAAGGGTAAGAATGACAGACCTGTATGCAGGCTGACAGAGATAAGAACTAGAAAAGGAAGATGATGGAGATAAATTCTCATAGATTGATCTGGAGACTTACACATGACAGATGAGGATTCCTAGAAGGCTTGCCGAAGGTTCATTCATACCCTCTTCTTTATGTTGTGTCTCTGGCCTACTGCCTGTATAGGGATTTGAAGCCAAATAGCTCTCGGTATTTCCGGGATTTTTCTTCATTTCCTGAAACCAGCGCTGCGCAGTAGTGATGCGCGCATTTGGGCACACAGTCGCCGAGAGTCTCTGTGATGACGCTTGGCTCAAACAGCATATCCCCCGGGAGAGCTATGCAATCCCTGAATGCCAGGCTGTATCAGGTGCCATTAAAAGAAAACATGAACCCCCTAATAACTTCTAAAATCGGAGCTGTACAGAAAAAAGAGGACTTTAGCACAAACCACTCTTACTGTAACTACATGTCAACATCACAACCAGGGGGGAGAAAAAATTATGTTCTGTGTAATAAATTTCTAAAGTTTGTCCACAGCCCCATAAGCTTTGCTGGCAGAGGCAGGATTTATGACCTATACTGCAGCCCGTCAACAGAGGGTGCTGTTCTCAGAGTGGCTTCACCCAGCAAGGAGGCAGACTCTGTCCATTCTTTATACAGTCTACGGCAAAGATCTAGACAAGAGGAAACAAGATACAAGATCAGCAAGAGCCTCAAGTCCATTTGGACGCATGTGCTGCCAAGCAGTGTAAGAGGCAATGTACAAAGTGAATAAAGGATTTATTTTTATTTATTTATTTTTTTTAATGAACATCAACAATGAAGTAACCAATTATCACTGTAAGACCTGTCATCATCACCATCAGTTAAATTGTCTTCACAACAATAATGGCCAAAGTGCCATGTGCTGGGTCACTCAGAATGTCACTCAAGCACACAATCCCAGAAGCAGAGTTTTCAATGGAATCGAATGTTTTAAGAGACAGAATGTAAAAGTCCAACCTTGTTTCAAATAAAGAAAAATCTTCACAGGTATGCTGCAGATATGCCATTATCCACATAACGTTTATACAGGGGCTTCAGCTTGCTTGCAGGTGGCATGAGAATCACAAGGGATGATTAAAGGAGGAAACACTCAACACTGATTAAAAACTACATTTCATACTAAATAACAAAATGCTTTAGCAAACTGTTGGGTGTCTTTTTTACAAGGTCTGGCTATGCCTCTTAACTGAAAATTGTCAATTCTTGGATTTTTCTTCGTCTTGCATAACACACTCTAAAGATTACAGGTAAAATTGGAGGGGGTTTCCTTTTGATAGAAAGTTGTCTTATTGACTGACCAGGTTAATTAGTTTCATAGTGCTTGCGGACACTAATAGATCTGTCTGATCCAATGTTACCAGTTAGGTAAGACAGAAATATGGTAGGCATTAACATTGTTAGCATGGGTTCTAGACTCTGAGATCAACAATAAATAGATAGTACTGACTATAGTTCTTCCAAAATCAATGTTAAGGAATTCATAGTTCACCTGTAGCGAGTTGAATTATTTACCAAGGTCTTGGGTTAAAGACAACTTCAAGAGATAATGTCAGTAGGAGTTTTTGATAGAATTTCCATCCATATAGATGATAAACTCGTCATTTCCACTTAACTTGGAGGGCTCAAACAGCTTATCTCATGGCCAAACTAAACATAGAAAGATGGCCTGGGTGAGCCTCTAGGTGTTTGCAGAAATATTTAGAATGAAAAACAGGGCCACTTTCCAAGTGAAGTCAAAGAGAAAAAGACAGCTCCTCTGTTAAAAAAGCGACATGAAAACATTGGTTCACAAAACAAGCTATGCTCCACCCCAAGGTAATGTTTGCCCCTCCCTGAACAACTGGACACCTCTCAAAAACTTTTTGAACTTTAAATAACAGATGTAATTCCTTAACAAACAAATTGAGCAAGAATTCTTCTTACACTTCTTACATATATGCTGTCCCATGAACATGCTTGGAATATAGCAATGAATTTTTCAAGACAGTCTGGCTGCAGACGTCCACTGTGAGGACCCAGCTCCACTGAGCACACTGGAAGTTGATTTGAGGCCTTTCAAAATAAAAGAAAATATACTGGGAGCATGTTTTTTTTTTTTTTTTTTGTAACGTCAGAAATTGATTCGAAGTGATTGGACCGGAAAGTATGTATTTTTTGTCTTGTGTGAATATAAAGTTTTTCTTGGGGCTTCGTTTTATGTATATGATCTTAATAGGATTTTTTTTTTTTGTACCTGTGTTCTTGTATGTCTGCAAGACTATCTTGTACAGATTTATGTTGGTGCCCAGCATGTGAGAATGCTTCAAAGGAAACAGAAAAAAAAAAGAGCTGAATGAGATGATGACTCTGATGAAAGTGATAGTGATGCGTAAAATATGCTCCATGTACAATTTGTTGTGTTTTGATTGCTTATTATTTTTAGATTTGTTCTACATTTGTCTGCATTTGTGTTTTGATCTTTATTTTCATATTCTGGAGGGATTGATATGTGTCAGATGTTTTGACACTGTGATACCTGAATAAATGTTTTATACCATATTTTGAATTAATTCAGACCTTTTGTGCATTTATTTTTGTATTGTTACCATTACATTACATTACATTATTCCTATTTTGGGGGGCATGGTAGCAATTTGATTGACTTTCAGCCATTTATGGCCATGATGTGCTGTTTATATTTCATTGCTTTTATTACACAGTAGGTTGTGTCATTTTTATGTATGAAACATAAGCTTTTAGCTAAATTTACTGTACCGTATTTTCCGGACTATAAGTCGCTCCGAAGTACAAGTCGCACCAGCCATGAAATGCATAATAAAGAAGGAAAAAACATATATAAGTCGCACTGGAGTATAAGTCGCATTTTTGGGGGAAATTTATTTGATGAAATCCAACATCAAGAACAGACGTCATTTAAAATTTTAATGACGAACAATTTAAAATAAAAATAGAATAGAGGCAACAACAGGCTGAACGGTATGCTTACGTTACATGACACAACTGAGAACGTGCCTGGTATGTTAACATAACATATTAAGAGTTATTCTGATAACTATAGCATAAATAACATGCTAAGAAGTTTACCAAAACCATCCGTGTCACTCCAAATACCGGTAACTAAAATCCAATGAAATCTTCATCCTCTGTGTCACTTTTCATCAACTCCGCTAACTCCGGAGGTAGAAGATGCGGCACTTCCTCTTCTACATCGGCAAAAGTCTACAGGCCTAGAGCACCCTCTTGCGGTTTAGTGTGAAAATAACATGTGAAATGATATACCGGTAATAACGTGTTAATAATTTCACACATAAGTCGCTCCAGAGTATAAGGCGCACCCCCAGCCAAACTATGAAAAAAAACGCGACTTATAGTCCGGAAAATAAGGTATATATTTCATTGTGCTGGGTGCAAATCACTTGAGTTGAGACGTTTTCTTCAAGAAATTTGCTACATTTCATAATCTGAATTCACTTATGCGTATACTAAGGCACCAATAACTGTTTTAGATGTTAGGTAGATGTATTTATGACATTTGAGAAAGATTTTGTCTTGCCAGAATCAACATAGCAGTTTCTACAAGCAAAAACAGCAGCACCATATAGTCGTTTTTTGGGTTACTCACATATATGTACATTTCTGGCTGGTGACAAAAGTCGGACAGATAGTCTGAGTAGATATTTTAACCCAAAGTCCAGAAGGGTATTGTCTATGCAAAAATGCATTGAACAAGTAGCACCAGCATAGTGGAACGAAATTCACCTTCTAGGCAATTTTTCCTTTGTCCCAATACAGCCTATGACCTCGCCTAAGTTTCTTGCGCGGAGTTTCAAATGCCGTGGACGTGGATGCATCGGCGATGCTGGCTGAAGGGTTTGACTGACCCGTGGCTGCATCACGTTCTTGTTTCTCAAACACCTTTTGCAAATAAATTGCTGGTAGCATGTCATGTGAAACCCAGCGTCATCAGGAACATTGTCAAAGCCGATATCAACGCAATGTTTAGAAGTTTCTGCAAGGTCCTTTGTCTCACCCTGTAGAGAAAGCCACTTTCTAATACTAGTACAAGTTTCCCAACGTGTCCCTGTAAAGTCGAGGATGTCTTCACTCTGGACAGATGATAGATGCATATAGCATCGTTTCGTTCCTTTTGATGCACTTTTGAAGGCTGTTTTTTTTTTTTTTTTTTCCATTTTATTACCTGAACCAGCCGTCATTGCTGGAATTCAACCCCTTTAAAATTGTTTTGATCCACACTCTAGATTTCTCTTGTTCCCTTATCAACATAGCTGTTATCACTGACTTTAAAATAATAATTAGGTCTTGTTATTGAATACTCAGTGACATGAACACACTCATTACATTCTAAGCAGTAATATATTGAGGTATGCACGAATGGTAATTTGAATCTAATGCAAATTTTCTCATTCATGTTCATGAGAGAGTAGGTGGTAAGACCATGAACAAGTTTTAAATAGCTTGATATTGTTTTGGTTGATGGAAAATGTGACACATGTGATCTGCTTGCTGAGACTTACAAACAAAAAACAAACAAAAATAAATAAATAAATAAAAAGAAAACAGACATTTTTGCCAACAGATACAGATTCATACACAAAGCTTGTCCATATAACTGGGGCTTGTGACTCTGGAGCGATTACATTGCCTCAAAGTTTTATTCATTTAAAGTAAGAAAAATACGTGTTTTGCCTTGTTATGGCCTGGCTCATATGGCAACACCAAAAAGAAAAGGAGGACACAAATAGCAACATTTAAGCCATTTCTTTAGGGCTTTTATTTTCTTGTGTGCTTTCAGTGTGTATGTGCACATGAGAATCAGTGTGAAAACGTTTGTGGTGAAATGTCAAGTGTTGAGGTGCATGTGAAGTGCACAAAAGAAAAGAGCGGTTGCTGCATTGTGGCCGACTGGAGGATGGAGTGTGAGAAAGTGAGGCCACAACAGAATACTACATGTGGGTAACAAATGGCTCTATTATATTATATCTGCCATTACACATTTTAGTTATAAAAAATAACAAGCAAAAAAGTATACAGCTTTTATTTTGGAGTACCCGAACAGTCCTATTGCATGCCTTTGGGATTTGTTTAACACCTACTTTATATGCATCCCAACTGCCTTCTAACCAATTATACAAAAAACGGAAGTATTATTAAAGGAAATCAAATTTATCAGTGTATATGCACCTCAATCACATTTCTAGGGAAATGGCATTCATCATTTTCTGAAGCAGGAGTGCTGGTGGACCGTGTTTTACACCTACAGTGCTCTGCATAAATGAGTAAACCTCTTCAGAGTTGTCAGAAAACCTTTAGTTTCCTTTCAAAATCAACATTTTCTATGTCAGACAATACAACAAAATACTCCCCCAAATGTAGGCCATTGATTGCAATCAAGATTTTTTAAGTTGCATACAAAAAAGTATCTTTTAAATTTAAAATCAGGATGCAAAAATGAGTACACCCCAATCAAAGTTCTGGGAGCAAAGCTAAATTTTAGTTACCATATCACCCCTATTTTCATCTTATGATATTTAAAATCTTATGTTAAACTCAGCTTTGTCAAAATTTTGAAATTGTACTTTTGCTCATCTAGATATTGAGTAATACATTACTTTTAATAGGGGTGTACTGATATATGCTGGGCCCTGTATATTTTATCTTTAATCTATAGTATCAGTATATGTATGGCAGGTCTGACCCCTGAGTGCTCTAGATGATGAGGTTCCTTGCTGCGTTGCTGTCACCTTAAACAGGGTCAATCTTAGTTCACTGCCTCACAGCAGCTGGTGACACGAGTTTATTTATAACCCATTCCTGTGGATCTATCTCCTGAATCTCTCTCTCAGCTGAAACCATAGAAACCCCATTTCCAGGTATCTTTCACTCCTTCAAATATTCACAAAGGTACATTTACTTTCATTTAAGCTTATTAATCTTCAGACTAATAAATGTTCATTCTGACAATGACATGAACGCCTTCAGTGATAGACCTACTGAATGATTATTTACTCTATCATACAACTGAGAGAAATCTGTAATGGATCATTACCAAACACATTTATGCAGTTGAACCATTCTAGTCTTTTGACCACTCAAAGTGTTTAAAATTATATGTCACATTCACCCATTCACACCACAGTCACACACTGAGGGCAGAAGCTGCTGTGTGTAGAGCCCATCAGTTTTTTGACTAATTCCATTTATACACCACTGGGCACGGCTAGCGGAGGCAGGTGGGGTTGAGTGTCTTGCACACTGACACTTCAACATGAGGACAGCTCTGAGACAGAACCCCTGCACTTTTGATTAGGAGACAATGGACTCTACCATTGAGCCACATCCACCCTATCTACATTATATTGTTTTTTCAGTGTTTGGCAACCTAAAGACACAGTCACTAGCACTGCTGTGGTCAGATATTTTAGCCAATATGAAATGTGCAGTCAGCAAAATGATGGGACCTTATAAATGGAGTCCAAGCAGCCATACTGGCTTTCTTTTGGATTTTATTTTTGTTTCTGAATTTTTTGGTGTTGTGGCATGTAGTAAAGAGCTGTGTCTCCAGAGAGGTTCCAGAAGCTTGGCATGTCAACAAATATCATTATGTTTTTGGGTTACAACCCCCCCTTTGACACCCGTTTAATAGTGGTTGTAAACTGTGAAAACCCTGTACAACAGAATATCAAATACACCAACACAATTGTCACTACAGAATCATAATACTGTGAAAAGTGCAGACTGCTCTCAGCGAGTGAAAATCTTAGGTAGATTTTATTTTATTTTTCCTTGTAGGTATTTTTTGAGTGATATACAATTGGGACATTTGACAGCAAAAAGTAATCAGGATGTCGAAAAGATCAGCAAACTTCTGTATCCAAGCCATAATCAGGTGTAACTTTGTAACACAGTTGATGTTAATAATCATGCAAGATCGTACCCAGTTACATTCCTGACAAAAAAGAGGAGCAACACCATCTCAGCATCTTTCTTCACGGTGGAATGAATCTTTTGTGCAAAGCATCAAGTCATTGAATGGTGGTAGAAATTGCTGTAATGATCACATTTGTCCATCAGCAGCAGTGATGTCCATCATTACTTTGCATAAATCTTGAATAGATAACTATGTGCTTGTGAAAATAAAACCACAGTGTGCAATGTTTCTTCTGAACATGATGTTATCTTGAGTTGCCATGTAGTAGAGTGCCTCCATTGATGCCTTTGAGATTAAATAAAACAGAGGACTTTGAAAGGCTATGAAACACGAGGCTCCCTGTCTTGGACTTATTGCATTGCTTGTTGTTGTATTGCTGTTGTATTGCCAAAGTCAGGGCCTGACAAGAGCACATGCCATTGCCCATGCAAAAGTTATAAACAGTAACAACAAACTTGATAAGATAATGCACACCTCTTATCATACTTAGACCCAAGTGTTTGTATAGTTTGGTTAAGAGAGACAAATCAAAGAAAGGTGTTTGTTATGGGGGGGAAAAAAAAAACTGTAAACAGTTTTGCTGCGACCAAAGCAAACTTAGACCAATACAGGAAAAATACTCGTAGTGTGTGCAAGATGTGGGGTTAAAAGAGTGCAGAGGTGGTCTACATGGTCTACAAAGCTGGTTCTGTGGTTAGATTCAAGTTGGACTCACTGGAGGATGTGGTGGAGAGATGTACACTGAAGAAAGTGAAGACTATTCCAAGGAATGGAATGGAATACCCACTTCATTACACCTTAATGGACCAAAGAGCTAATGGTGGTGGACGGCTCCTCTCTCTTCGCTGCAGGACAGAAAGATTCAGAAGATCTTTTGTACCCATAGCCATCAGACTTTACAACTCTTTTATAAATAGTAGATGACAAATGAGATGACAGACAATTTAATTTTCCTTTGGAGAACAATAGTTATTCTTATTCTCATTCTTTCATTGATTACTTCTTTATGGAAAGCCTGTAGAATGGCTTAAGTCCAAATTTTGTAGAATCATCAACCCTGCCACCAAAGAGGAGGAATATTGCTGGAGGACAGAATGACAGAAGACAGAAGAAACATGGCCTGTATGAAAAAATGCAATGATAGATGACAGAGAGAAAGAGTCTTCCATGAGCTGGTCAACGTATTTGGACTGTCAGAAATAAAAATAGTAGAGTAATAGTAACAAATATGCCAATTTTGAGCTGCTGGATGTAACACTGCAATTTCCTGTGTCTGGATCGTTCCAGCGCACAATCACAGTTAGTGCGTCTCCCAGAGTAGTTTTTCTGCTATGCTGTCCCAGTGTTGAATACTATGTCATGCAGGATGGGCAAGTATCTCCAGTTCCCATGCACTCAGGGCGCAGTAAATGATACAAAACACAGCTTTTATGCAGTTGCTGGCTTCCCTCAAAATGATAGGTGGCTTCAAACTTCATTTTTTGTTGATGGCCACTCGGCTCTCCCAAATTGTCCATGGTGACAGACGGTAACACACGCCCATTTAAAATACTCATTTAAATAGGGCAGTCTGCACCACTTGCACGCCCTGTCATAGCATGTGCAATGTGTTAGTTTGCACATGCAATTTAGCATTTGGTATTTGGGATCTTAGTAGATCAGGCCCTTAGACTTTCAATCAAGTAATCATTGAATAGACTTTTACCAAAGTCATTTTCTTCATGTATTAAGTACCTAAAAGCCAAACAGTACAAACATCCCAAATTTCCAGTGGAAAAAGCCCATCAGATTTTAGACAGTTTCTGAAGACAGGAGATATGATATTCTTTAGTATGGTGCAACAGGGTGATAGTAGGGGCTTTATCAGTTAGTGCCAGTCAATGGATAAATGAATGAA
Source organism: Xyrichtys novacula (assembly GCA_962446985.1). Lineage (NCBI taxonomy): Eukaryota > Metazoa > Chordata > Actinopteri > Labriformes > Labridae > Xyrichtys > Xyrichtys novacula. Next base: position 30,804,625 of record OY660867.1, read on the forward strand.
TCAATTGACCAATCAATCAATCAATCAATGTTTATTTATATAGAGCCAACTAACAACAAATGTTATCTTAAAATACTTCACAAAAAAGGGCTGATCCACCCCCTCACTCTTCACTTACTCAACCCACTTTTACAACTGCTTCAACAATGGGAATTTTAAAAACCAGCTCTCACCTGTCTGACCGTGTCAACAAAAACTGTAAATTCTGAAGCTTCAGAGAAAAACATGATCTTTCTCAGTCACTGATCTTTTTGGTGAGAGGGTACCACTTTTTCCTGAAAGTGTACATTAATAGTAGATGAAAATTTGTCTTGTATCCACAGAGCAATATTTTTTTTATATATTTTTATTTATTATTTTTTTTTTTTTACATCGCAGGCACAGCCATCCCAACGATCACAGAGAAGCCAGTCAAGAATCTGGGCAAGGTCTTTTACAGCTCTCTCAAAGACTCAACATCTATCCAGACAGCTTGTGCTGAGTTGGATGGCTGGCTCAAGTCCATGGACAAGTCCGGTCTACCAGGAAAATTCAAGGCATGGGTCTAACAGCACGGCATCCTCCCCAGGATCCTGTGGCCGCTCCTCGTCTATTCTGTCCCACTATCCACAGTTGAGACCTTGGAAAGGTAAGTCAGCAACCACCTGCGGAGATGGCTGGGGTCACCCAAGAGCCTGAGCAGCATCGCTCTCTATGGGCGCAATAACAAACTGCAGCTGCCCTTTAAATCCTTGGAGGAGGAGTTCAAGGTAACAAGAGGTAGAGAGGTGGTGCTGTACAGGGACTCCAGGGATCCAAAGGTGGCTAATGCTGGGATCCAAGTGAGGATGGGCAGAAAGTGGAAGGCGGAAGAGGCCGTACAAACGGCTGAAGCTCGGCTGCGCCACAGGGCTTTGGTGCGAGTGGTTACACGGGGCCGAGCTGGCTTAGGTTCTTTTTCAACTCCCCAAATCAACACCAGGGGGAAGGAGAGACGGCGCCTGGTCCAAGAGGAGGTGAGAGCTGCTGTCGAGGAAACAAGATCCTGCAAAGCGGTGGGCATGAGACAACAGGGGGCCTGGACAAGATGGGAAAATGCACTTGAGAGGAAAGTGACCTGGACTGAGATCTGGAAAGCTGAGCCTCACTGCATCAGATTCCTCATCCAGGCAGTGTACGATGTGTTGCCCAGTCCATCGAACCTGCACACATGGGGTTTAGCAGTCACCCGCTTGCCCATTGTGTGCCAAGAGAGGCACCTTAGAACACGTCCTAAGCAGCTGCACTACAGCATTAGGAGAAGGGCGCTACCGGTGGAGGCATGACCAAGTTCTGAAGACCATCGCTGAAGCCATCAGCACAGGACTGGCATGGGCAAAGCAGTGCCGCCCCTCTAAGAACACCATCGCTTTCGTCAGGGCTGGGGAGCAGGGTGCCACAGTCAAAAGGGCACCAGCAGGCATCCTGACCTCTGCAAGAGACTGGCAGCTGTTAGTGGACCTTGAGCATCAACTGAAGATCCCTAGCCATATTGCAGTCACCACCCTCCGTCCTGACATTGTCCTTGTGTCAGAGACCACCAAGCAAGTGATAATGCTGGAACTGACCGTCCCGTGGGAAGACCGCCTGGAAGAAGCGTTTGAGAGTAAGCTCTCCAAGTACACGGGACTAGTCAATGACTGTCAGCAATCAGGATGGAGGGTGAAGTGCCTTCCAGTGGAGGTAAGCTGCAGGGGCTTTGCGGCCCGGTCCTTTGCCAGTGCACTGGGTTGTCTAGACATCTTTGGACAACAGAAGAGGAGAGCCATCCGCAATACCACTGAGGCTGCAGAGAGGGCCTCAAAATGGCTGTGGCTCAAGAGAGGAGAACCATGGGTCGTGGTAGCTAGCGTGCCATCTGGACACAAGCCGGGCCTGGCTGGGTCACGCCTGGTTCACACTGGAAGCGCCGCGCGCGGAACGGAAGCGCCGCGCACAGAGTTTCAGATCGGCACCCATGTTAACCTATGAGACTGTTCACACAGCTCGCGCGCGGAACGGCTCGCGCTCTGGAGCGCGGCTGCTCCGCTTCTCTCTATTTTTGGCGCGAGCCGCGGTAAAGCTCAACAGAGCAGATCGGACCAGACAGGAAGTCAGGAAGGAGATGCGAGAGAATCCGGTCAATTTTCAAAATAAAGTAAATTTCAATAAATTAGAAAAGGATTTACGGTGTTGCTTGTCGGTGTATTTTTTTACCGATGAACACACACACACACACACACACACACACACACACACCACACACACACACACACACACACACACACACACACACACACACACACACGGAGGGAGAGCTGCAGAGATTCAGTGATGTTATTGAGACAAAGGAGGGGGACTTTATTACGATACAGTCAATAGCCTCGAGCTTACAAGGCTATACATACAATGGAGTCAACAGACTCCCCAATTTATTCGTCGTTTACCCCTATATAATAATTTAAAACAATACTTGAAGATGCTGCCAATATTTAATTTATGTATGACTAAATAAAAACGTAAATAAATATTGATAAACCCATTTTTAAAGCGCTCGTAAGTGTGGAAAACTGAGGGCAGACGGAAACGGCCGAGCACTGCCGGGCTCAGTCGATGTCTGACCGGCGTGTCAGAGTGCAGCAGAAAACGCTTTCTGTGTGAACAGCCAAGCGCGAGCCGGCGCTGCGCGCGCGCGGCGCTTCCTGTGTGAACCAGGCGTCACCTGGATGAGGGTGTATGATGTTGAAAGACCCAAAACACCCAATGATTTCAGGAACATCACTGATGATGTGTCCAGCTGCATTACTAGATGTATTTACACAGTTTATGTTCATGGTCAGTTAAAATTTTAACTAGGGCAGTCTCTGTACTGTGATTTTTCCTAAAACCAGGTTGATAATTTTCATAAATATTTCTCTGATTGATAAAATAATGCAACTGGTTTAAAACTATCTTTTCTAAAATTTTACTGACATATGGCAACTTGGATACAGGTCTGTAGTTGTCAGGTATTGATGCATCCAAATTGCTTCTCTTCAGAGGAGGTTTAATAAAATAGTATTAAAAACAGAGGGGAATACACCTGTCTGAAGAGAATAATTTAAAATGGTAAAAAAAAATCATGCTTGCTTTTCAAACAGGATGCTGGGATAGGGTCTAAAAGGCAGGTAAAAGCTTTTTTAATTATCTCATCATCAACCAGGACAAAACTCATTGTTTCCTCATTGAGAAGCAAGGGTATGAAGGATAAAAACTGAAAGTCTGAGAAAGTAAAAAGTTTAATCTGATAAAACTTATTTTAATGCTGAAGTGGACTGCAAGATCATCACACGACAAGTCTAAACTGAAAGGTTGGTTAAAAACAGGGTTGATTAAATGGTCAGTGGTTGAAAGAAAATTTCTTTGGGTTATTTTGATTGTCATTAATTAATTTTGAAAAGTGTTGCCTTCTGGCATGTTTGATTGCTTTGTTGTAAATGGTCAGTTGTTCTGTGAAGATTTCATAATCAACCTGCAACTTGTCCTTTCGCCACCTCCGTTCTGCTTTTCTGCAATTTCCTTTTAGATTGTTTATGTTTTTGTTTTTCCAGCAAGGCTCTGGTTTTGTTGATAATTTCTTGGTTTTTATTGGTGCAGCAGTCTCCAGTGTTGACTTAAGTTTTCTGTTAAAATTTTCAACAATAAAATCATAAGAGGAAAGTAAAACATCTAGGGGTATATCAGTTAAGATATCAATAAAATCTGTAGCCACTTCGGCAGTAAGATAACGCTTCCTGGCAGGGTGCACCAGAATTTTCTGTTGCTTAAAATCCTTTACACTTAAAAAGACACAGAAGTGCCAGACAAGCCCACGTCCACAACAGAGGTCACAGAAGCTGACAGGCCATAGGTTATTACTCGATCTAAAATGTGACCTCTGTTGTGGGTGGGCTGTGTTACATGTTGCACAAAATTCATAAAATTAAAGGTGGGGTAGGCAAGATTCAGTTATAGAAGCATATTTTGTTGTGGTGTATATACAAAAAAGCTTTCAATATCAGTCAATAGCTATAAGTTATTGATGATATTTGGTGATATAACAATATCGCTGTGTTCTCTTAAGTCTGTGTAGTCAACATTTTAAATTTTTTGAGCGGCCTGCTCTTTCTGACTGTAAACAAAGCCATTCTCTGCCTCCCTCAACCTGATTGGTTGTGAGGCGGACGTTGCTCCTTAGTGCTGATTGGTTATGAGGCAGACGCTACTCCCGCATGTTTTGAGGCACATCTTCCAATAACATGCATGAGCCCAAACAAAGTTAGCGTGCCACAATAACAAACAGTAGAAACCAACCAGAAAGTACAGAAAACACAAGCAATAAAATGAAGTAAATACTGGAGACTGTGGCAGAATAACGGGCGCTTAAAACAGAAGTAGACTGGACAAGAGCTAAGAAGCTGGGTCAACATCAGTATAAACAATGGGAGACCCTTCAGAATCTTACGGACCCTGTAACCTTTCTGCTGGTAGACCGTTTTAACAAAGTAAGCCAAGTGTCTGTAACAGAAGTGTTTCTTGTCAAATGGGACCTGCTGCGTGTCGTAGCACCGCTAAACTGTTTACCTCGGGTCCTGGAGTGTGTCACTCTATCCTAGTTGTAGAAGTCCTGCAAACTTTGTGTTTCCTAGTAGTCTGTTGGCATATACAGTAGCACCAATGCTTTTTACTTTCATTGGGCCCCATTTGTAATTCTCTGCATCATATCTAAATTTTAATAAAGCGATACGAGCGAGCACAAGCGTCTATTTGTAGGTGGGGCTTGCTGGAGCAGCGAGGGAGGGAAGAAGAAAAGCTGAGGGAGAACTGGTTGGGAGGGTCGTGTTTACATTCAAGGTTTCTCCCAAAAACTGGCACTTCCTCAGATCCTGCCTACCACACCTTTAAGAACATTTAAAAAATCTGTGCTAAAAGAGTCCTATTGATTGTTAATATGCAGATTAAAATCACCAAAAATAATAACTCTTTCAAACCTTGAATGAATAGATGAGATCAGCTCTGAAAATTCTTGGATAAAATTTTTGCAACCTTTCGGTGGACTGTATACAGTTAAAGTATGGGGGAGGAGTGGTGTTCAAAAGATAAAAAATCATCAAATAAAATGTTTTTAAAAATATGCTGTGCTAAAAGAATTGTTGATGTCCCCCCACCTCTTTTACCTTCTCTTAAAGATTATAAAAAATAATAATTTGGTAAAGAGAGGCCTCTATCAGTGTTACAGGTCCATTGGTGCTAAGCCATGTTTCAGTTAAAAACATAAAATCAACTTTATTATCTAAATTAAGTTAATTAATCAGGACAGACGTGTTTGAGAGAGATCTTACATTTAAAAGTGTCATTTTCAGTGTGGTCTGTAAAGGTTTGGGGGGCTCAGCAGGGGGGTTATGTAAGTTTACAGGTTTAAGATTGTGCAGATTTGTGCCTGAGGCTGGTTTTGAATGACTGTAATGTTTTCTGGATGTACAGAAATAAGGTAGGTGGGGCATGTTATAGAATTATGCTTGGACTGTCATGCTGAGAAAGCCTTGCAGATAAATGTTAGCTTATTGAGTTTTAAAGGCTCCATGTCATGCAAAATTCACTTTAGAATGGTTTTCTAACAATAATGTGCATCCCCAGCCTGTCTACACTATTTATGCTGTCACAAGAGATAACTATACTTAGAATATTGCACATTCACCAAAAGAGCTCCAAGTAAGGAGAAGACAGTGGAGATGTAACCGTTAGCAGGAGCAGGAGTTAAATAGCTACATGAAAGTCACTGTGTATCAACACATGAACAAAGTAAAAAGAAAAATACCAAGACACATCATATTTGTAACTTACCATTCAGAAACATCCTGCTGCAGCCACAAAGTTGGAATTTCTTCAGGTAATATTGTATGAGCTGAAGCACCTCTCATGTTTTCTGTCATAAAATGTTTGAGACAGAAACTCTACAATCAGGGTTTTACTAAGAAAAAGAGTAAATTAACTATGGAGAGTTATATGTTTGGGCAAATAAATGCTTCCCTACTTTGGGGACTAAAGTGTTCAAATGTGTGCATATTCATATTTTTCTGGTGCATAATAAATGGCACCAGGGCAGCGAGGTACACTACAAAGACAGATATGGTCACCTTTTGTATGGCACACCATGGTACAAAATGGGTGTACAAAGCTGAGCTGTTGTCACATTTCAGTCACATAGCTCAAAGTATTAACAGATAAATACAGTACCTGGTTGATATTCATTCATTCTTAGTTTGAATGAGGAAAAGCTGTGTTAACATGATCAGTCGTCCAGTCATTTGCTCCCAAAACAAACGCACACCTTTGGAAGAGTCACATCTTTATGACAGTGGATGACGTCAAGACGTCCCCTTGCTACTACTAGCTGGGCGCTCAGGCCCTACCCGCAGTGCAGCACCCCTATGTGACGTGTACACTGAATGCCCACTTTTTGAACCCCTGGGTGGCAGAGTCTTGGTATTGTCTCCATTACCTGGATCTATATTCCTGGTTTGCTTGCCTGTAACTTGTGAAGACAAGGTGAGAAGGCAAATAAATTCAGGCACAATTTGCATCTGCAATTGTGAGTGATTGCAACAAGGCATTATTCCAGGGTAAACTATTTCTCTATTGGCATTCACAAGGCTACAGAAGAGCATTAAAATGGATGGTAGATGTGAATAGATGGCAGGATGGGCTGTGGCTCTGACCAATTAGGGCCTACAAGGATGACATGACACTAGTGACCATGACAGCATTACTTACACAAAGGTTAGGAGAAAGGTTAAATGAGAATCTCAAATGGGCTGGGAAGAAGATTAAGCCTTGCAAATCGAGAAACATCTCAGGGTCCTGGGGAAAGGTAATTGAGAAGAAGTTTTATGTAGATGAGGAAGAAATTCATCCGTAAGGGAAAAGTCAGTAAAGAGCTTGGGTAGATGGTATAGTTAAGACTTGAATGACAAAGGACAGATAAAATAACTCAGTACAATATTGCAGAGGGGATAAAAGGGATAGATAAATCAAGCCCTGGTGTCTGCAGTTTGGATTATTACTAAGGTTCATATGGTCAGTCAGTCAGTCTTTGGGAAAGGGTTGAGAGCTCCCAGGTCTTTAATTATGGCAAAAGGTCAAGTGTGTAAGGAACAGGTCAAAGTTGTCGCAAGTAGAGGACTAAGATATGGTTGCTAGCAACTTCATCCCAAGTACAACTAGAGGGAGGAAATGGAACCTGGGCATGTAAACATTGTAGGTCATGTGTTAGTGTCACTTGGTACAAGAAAAGGAAGTTGGTTGTTGGTGCATCAACAAGAGGAAGTCCTAAGGTGGTATGAAGCTGAGTCAGGCCAAACAGGGACTTGAGACAAATTAGTAAATTATTAGTCATAGAGTGGGCAAGGTTGGAAGTCACCATATTCAATACAAATAAAAAATAAAAATTTGAATTTTTTTTTTTTTTTTAAATCAATGATATACTTCTTTGTCAAAGAGTTAAAATTCTTTGTCTCACTCTTCATTGTTGCTTTGATTTACTTTAAACAGTAACCCAGGCATTTTTCAACCTGAGCCCATTTTCCCATGTGTACTGTGTGTACTTGACTGATGAGAGGAACAATATCTGAAATTGGTCTTGTACTGAGGGAGAGCAGAGCAGCCGACAGTAAGGAAAACTAGCTAAAATGTAGTTTGACTGGGCAATGACGCATCCTCAAATTTAATCTGCTAAAAGTGCTTTATTTCACCACTGACAGGCTCAGATTGGTATTACAAGTCACCAAATTCAATGGCAAAAGTTGCCCTTACTTTCCACCTATGCCAGTCTGTGTTCAGTCTGTGATCTCATTTGTTGCAGGAAGACCTAAAAGGATACATAAGTGAGTCACAGCTTGACAATGCCTAACTGTCCAGTTAAACCATGTAGTAGCTTGTTTGAGGGCTGCTAGCTGATTTGTCCCAATATTTGACTAATTTCACAAATTGTTCTCCTCATTAGTCAAGAACACACCAACACATGGAAAAATGGAGCCCAGGTTTAAAAATACCCAAGTGCCCCTTCTAGCCAGGCCATTTATTTGCATTTTAATTTGTAGTTTTAATGTAGGTGAATTTAAAACAGAACATTGTATTGAAGTCATTGCACACATGGTTTAGAAAATCAAAATTGTGCACACAGTTTGTTAATTAATTTTATAGCAGTAAATTGTTACACTACACAAAGAACAGGTCCTAATTACTTTCCCTGAAGTTACATTGAAACTTATTAAAACTGAAGGTCAAGCAGTGGCGGTTCTAGACCAAATTACTCCCCGGGCGAGCACCCCTACAAGCCCCCCCCCCCCCCCCCCCACACACACACACACACACACACACACACACACAACACAAAAAGAGAGAATTTTGAACAGATAGTTTTGCATTATTATGTAGTATTATTATGATTAGAACAACAAAATTAAATATTTCTCAATTGCAGAAATCCTTCAATAGAAAAAAACACAATCCTGAGGGCCATTTTGAGAAGGGCCCCCAGATCCTGAGGTTTTCTGACGTGTTAAGGTTTACAAAAAAGCTGCTATCTCGGCCTCTGTAGTAGATAGAAACAAAATTCAAAAAGTATTTGAGAGCTTATACATGTGGCTTTCAAGAAAGCTATCTTTTAGTTTTGGGAACCTTCATCACATTTTTGAAAACCTTAAACAAACAGACTTAAATGAAATAAAGCGGCTGTATAAATACAAGTAAAGGCTCTGCACTGGAGAATGACAAATAATTTGTTTTCTGTAAAACAAGTGGCAGACATGATAAAGTGTCCATTCAATACAAATGTAAATATAGAAAATAAGGTGTTGAAAGGGTATACAGCTGCCCCAGTATAGTGCCAGTACAAAAGCAGAACTAAAAACTAAAAAATGAATAAATAAATACGTGGCTGACAGTGTGTTCATCTCTGTTCTCACCCAAAGTCATGCAACACTCACAGAAATCACTGATAGTGTGAGCCAAAGCACTCCATATGAAGAGGTTGTTCACACTGCTGGATGTTTCTCCTCTGAAGCTGCTCTCTGCCTCAGTCATTGTTTACTTTACTCATGAAGCTCATCAAGCACGTAGCAAGATCCGAGCATGAACCCGAGCGCTTTATTCGCCTATCAGAGGCAGACGGGTACGGTGATTTGATTCACCACGACTCCAGAAATGATTAAAAAACTACAGAATGTTACAAAATGACGTATCCGCGCTTCCGGCAGAGTAGAAATGCGCAGCCGCGCTCCCTGATATGCTGACATGCGTACACAGAGCAGAGCTGTCCCCCCCGCGAGACCTCTCCCCGCCTCGTCTCATACAGTCTGTTAGCCTCTGTGCAGCACCTTCGGAGCAAGCAGGGACGCCTACAGCAGTGGGGGGGGGGGGGGGGCGCCAATTTGACAACAAGAGTTAATACAAAACCGCTTTGCGATTAAGATTTATTATTATTATCTTTTATTTTATTTTTTTGGAAGTGCTTGTGCCGCCCCCCATAAGTCATGGCACAAATGCCGCCCCGGGCGGCTGCCCTGTTCGCCCGTGCCTAGAACCGCTACTGAGGTCAAGAAAAGGGGAATTGCACATTATGGAAATAAGAACTATTTTCTGCACCAAATGACGGATCTTATGAACTGGATTTGTGTTTTGTCTTTTGTCTGTCTGCTGCAGCCTTTCCTAAACTTAGGACATAACCCAAACTGAGTCTCCAGCCATTGTTGTGTCACCATGTTGCAGAGTAAGACGTCTTACAATGTTGTGAATTAATTTAAATTCCATTCTTTTCTGATTTGCTGGTGTTTAGATGCTGACTAGAATGCAAAGTAGGTAAATTCATTGTCCCAGTAAAAACTGGGGTTTGACACACTGTGGGTGCTAAATGATTCTATTTACATTTCCTCCTCCAAGTATTTTGCGTGTTCTGAAAATCTGCACACATTCTGCATACTCATGAAGACAAACACGCTAAATGGATTGCGTGTGCTATTTTGCTCATTTTACAGAGGCAATCCTGGGTGCACAGGGTTAATAGATCAGCTTTGCACATGTTATTAAGTTTGCATGTGTTTTTATACACGCAAACCTTTTAGTAGATCAGGCCCTTTCTTCTCTGCATCTGAGTCCCAGATTTGTTTTGAAGTGTCACATATTCATTGGTTATGGTCAAAATTGATTAAAGTTAACAAGTTGCTGGTTGAAAGAAACAGAGAGTCTCAACAATATGAGTCTGGTAAAAGATTGAACCCAAATACATTTATCCTTCAAGATCCATGAACTTCTTCTAATCTGCAAAGTCTGTCTGATTCAGTTCTGGCTGCTCACAGTCTGTCTTACAATGTCAAAGCAGTGGGTAAGTCCTCCTTTCTGAGATAAACCACCATAGTGCCGATGCAAGGGGTTTCACAGCTACTTCTTTTTTCTAGACAGAAGTTTTACAAAATAGTCAACTAGTTGTTTTGTGATGAAGATGCAGGAAAAAAGGGTTCCTATGAATGATGAAAGAAGTGTTGTGCAGCATTGCACTGTAACGTGCATGGATGAAATTTTGGTTTCAAAGGTGGGGGGACACATATGACTTGAGTACTGATGTGACACGTGGATTCATACGTCAATGTTCAGCTCAGATTTCTTCATTTATTCCAGGATTCAGTTCCCGCCTTTAGCCTAGCAAACAGCACATGTCGCACAGACAGGAGGAGGCAATACAGCCAGGGTGTGGATTGAAGTACAACAGAGAGAGATGTAAATGATTACTCTGATGAATGTGATGTTACGGAGGGAAAATGAATGCCGCCCTCCTGTAAACTTACATCAGCGAATAGCGAACGGACGAATAGCAATGTTCACGGACTGACTCGGATGTTCAACTTGCAAAACACGAGTCCGGCCGGCATGGAAGGACTGACAGCAGGGATAGCCAATCACACACAAAAAGCGGCCCTACAGCAGAACCAATCAAGAACCTTGTGGTATACCTGCCATCCAGGAGATTTTTGCGGCGCTGAGCAGTTTTAGGGTTATCTTGTATGGTGGATATTAGCTAATTATAAGAGTATTTGTAAATAAATTGCTCATCCAAATAAGTATAAGTGAAGCTGCACATTTTTTGTTTTGTTTTAACAATAACAAATGGCAATAAAAAAAATAATAGCTACGATATGCCTTAATTTAGTAAACTAATAGTAGTGTTAAAGTCCTCATATGTTTTACATGCTCCCCCGTATAAGGCTTTCTGAACATCTTTAGCTGAGGCTGCCCTGAAAGCATCACTCCAAGAGGGTGCAAGACTATCAACGTAAATACTATATGTCACGTTTGTTTCCCTTTTATTGAAGTGTTCATTTTGCAACAAACACTGCTTAAATATAGTTTACAGCCTAAACCTACCTGAATCATCCCAAATTGTGAAGTAAAAGTATCAACCCAGTGTCTCTGAGGCTCAGCAGAAACAAAGAACAATCTTCGGTTGTCTGGAAACCTGGCAACTTTGGACAAAAATAGTGATCCAACCTTGCAAACCACAGGGGGTTCCCAATAGAAATGACGATACCGAAGGTGGGTGGGAGATAGGTCTGAGATAAGGGAGAGTCCTGGGAAAAACGGGAGTGTTGGCAGGTATGCCTTGTGGGCAGTCCAAACTGAGGGAGACCAGTTTTCAGCTTGGGTGGCCGTTTGGTCCTAGTGCCTGACCAGTATCGGTCTGCTACAACGTAAAGTAACACTGATTTTCAGACGGGCTTTTGAAAAAGTGGTGGTGGCATCCGTGATAATGTGACATAATTCAGATTCACATTTTATGAAGATAAAAGGGGTAAAAATGGTGTATACCTCTTTAAAGCAAAGCACAAATGATCTCTTTATATCAAAGAGATGCATCCTCTTGAGTGTCCGTGCAGTAGGGTTGCCATGACTACGGATGTTAAAATATAGCCTCACACTGCATATTTTGGCATCTTTTATTCGTGCTTGGAATGATACATGAAACAACCCTGAAAAACTTCAACAGTAAACAGCTGCATTTTTTTCATTCAGCCAATGACATATGAACAGAAACTTGACTTACAAAGTTAAAGCCAAAACTCTGCAGTGATTATTTAAAACAACAACAAATCCAGGGTGCAACGGTTTACTTGGAGCCACTGTCCGCCTCATAACCTTTCTTTACAATGAGCGAAACTACAGCGTCAAAATGTGGGAGGGATGGAAGATTGACAGCTGTTGAAAGACAATGTCACTGCAAAGTAATCTTCCGTCATGTTTCTGTCGTTCTCAGTGAAGTATTTCCATACATATAAATATTGAGCCTGTTTTGGCCTCAGCTTTGAGCCACAAGTCTATGGCTAGCTGTTTATCTGCTGTTTGGTCCATGACTAAATGGTTGTTGCATACAGCACTGACTAGTGGTTGAAATAGTTCACCGGTCAACTATTGAGTAGCTGGTAGATGCTCCTAGTGATAGATTTTCAGGCCCCTTTTGTAGCGATTTGAATTTATAATAAATATCTTGATGATTAATATTTGATAATAATCTTCATTTATGACATTTATGCTCTCGTTCAAAGGGGCACCATCCACCTTTAATGGTGGGAAAATAAAGAAAAACAAAAGTTTAATTCAGAAATCAAACATTAAGTTAATCTTAAATTAATCAATCTCGTATCTCAAGCCAAAATTCTCATTTCAGGGACTCCACTTCTGGAAGAACACTAACAGACAAGAACTTAGAAAAATAAATCTGTTTATTACAGGATAAATGATGGTACAACATCCATGCAATAAATGAGGATAAGATGAATATACACTCACCGGCCACTTTATTAGGTATACCTGTCCAACTGCTCGTTAACACTTAATTTCTAATCAGCCAATCACATGGCGGCAACTTAGTGCATTTAGGCATGTAGACATGGTCAAGACAATCTCCTGCAGTTCAAACCGAGCATCAGTATGGGGAAGAAAGGTGATTTGAGTGACTTTGAACGTGGCATGGTTGTTGGTGCCAGAAGGGCTGGTCTGAGTATTTCAGAAACTGCTGATCTACTGGGATTTTCACGCACAACCATCTCTAGGGTTTACAGAGAATGGTCCGAAAAAGAAAAAATATCCAGTGAGCGGCAGTTCTGTGGGCGGAAATGCCTTGTTGATGCCAGAGGTCAGAGGAGAATGGCCAAACTGGTTCGAGCTGATAGAAAGGCAACAGTGACTCAAATAACCACCCGTTACAACCAAGGTAGGCAGAAGAGCATCTCTGAACGCACAGTACGTCGAACTTTGAGGCAGATGGGCTACAGCAGCAGAAGACCACGCCGGGTGCCACTCCTTTCAGCTAAGAACAGGAAACTGAGGCTACAATTTGCACAAGCTCATCGAAATTGGACAATAGAAGATTGGAAAAACGTTGCCTGGTCTGATGAGTCTCGATTTCTGCTGCGACATTCGGATGGTAGGGTCAGAATTTGGCGTCAACAACATGAAAGCATGGATCCATCCTGCCTTGTATCAACGGTTAAGGCTGGTGGTGGTGGTGTCATGGTGTGGGGAATATTTTCTTGGCACTCTTTGGGCCCCTTGGTACCAATTGAGCATCGTTGCAACACCACAGCCTACCTGAGTATTGTTGCTGACCATGTCCATCCCTTTGTGACCACAATGTACCCAACTTCTGATGGCTACTTTCAGCAGGATAATGCGCCATGTCATAAAGCTGGAATCATCTCAGACTGGTTTCTGGAACATGACAATGAGTTCACTGTACTCAAATGGCCTCCACAGTCACCAGATCTCAATCCAATAGAGCATCTTTGGGATGTGGTGGAACGGGAGATTCGCATCATGGATGTGCAGCCGACAAATCTGCGGCAACTGTGTGATGCCATCATGTCAATATGGACCAAGCTCTCTGAGGAATGCTTCCAGCACCTTGTTGAATCTATGCCACGAAGAATTGAGGCAGTTCTGAAGGCAAAAGGGGGTCCAACCCGTTACTAGCATGGTGTACCTAATAAAGTGGCCGGTGAGTGTAGATAATAACAGATGAATGAAAGAGTCAGGCTAGGATTATTTAAGTTAATGATAGTGAGTGAATGTGCTCTAATATATTAACTTGCATTAACTCTGGTGTAAAGATAAAAAAGTTAGTTTCACAACTTGAACTAAGATGATGTAAAAGAAAAATCAACGTGAATGAACATGTGGCGGAAAACTTAAAAGACTAAGGAAAAAAATTAAGACAAAGAAAAAACAAGCTAAGAGGGAGCTTAGCAGAAAAAAGGAAAAACAAGGGTGTATCGAGCAAAAGGCAAGAGTAAAAAAAAAACCAAGAGGAAATTTTTCAACAGAGTGAGCACCCCAGCTTTACTGGTGTTATACTCTTCAGACTGGGAGTGTCTCTGAGGTGTGAGGAGAGAAAAGGGGGGGGGGGGGCTCCTGATCTCTAGCTGCAGCTTCCTGAGAGGAGACTTTCAATGGCCCCGGTTGTTTGATCCAACTTATACTTGGCTCGTAAAGGAGTCAGATCGAATACTCACTCACTATGATTAATGTTAAGGAATGCTTGGTTCACAATATAGGATTTGATATTAAACACATAAAGAATTGTAGAATCACATCACCAAACATTCTCATTATGCTTTGAGTATCACTTTTCAAAGAACATTAATCATGTTAAATTAAGCTGAAATGAAAAAGATAGTAACACATATGAACTGCAAAAACACAAGGGTAAACACATGTAAATGAACTTAGTTAATAATGGATTCTATAAACCAACATTCAGATTATTAACTAACAGTATAACTACCTAATGGTTCACAAAGCTAAACAAATGATTAAGAGATAAACTAGACATTTCTACACTATTCCTTCTAGAATAGGGTTGTAATTCAAACATAATAACTTCAGCTCTTAAAAGTTCATGAAACAGTTTGGGAAGTTGTTGATCTCAAGGAACTTTGTGACTGAAGGATTTATTCTGTCAGTGTGAGATCTTGGCTTATGAACATGATTGGCAGATGGGACAAAGCCTGTTTTACTGCACATGTTGAGTACTAACAGAAGATCATGGTGTAGTGTCCATCCAACCTGTAATTGGACTAGTTGTAGTTATTCTCTTTCGACTGTACTCCCAGAGAGCATGGGAAAGATCTACCAAAGGTAGGATTTATGGCTGAGCTGATAAAGGTGTGATGACAGATGTTTATCTGATTGAGTGGTCCTGCAGTTCTTTCCTGCTGGCCATAAACTAAGGGCTCTTTTTTCGTGCCTCGCCGGAGACGTGCCACTGCATAAGTTAGGTCCGCCGTGCCGACAAGGCGTTCCCAAGCAAAATTTGATATTTTGGTGAGCGGTGCAGCCCGGCGTAAGTATCTCCCCCTCCCTAACTCAGTTCCTCCCAGCGGCGTAAGTCATAGGGAGGGAGGAGAGAGGGCGTGGAGTGGGTTTAACACAGCCGAGACCTGTGTTGACCAACAACATCAGTGCCTCTCCTTGCCTTTAAATCCGCCACCGGAGAGGTGTATTACAATTTTCGTGAAGTAGTCAAAGAGATCAAGAGATGTCTGAAGACAGTAATGCCACACAATGGCGACTGAAGGCAGCCCCTCAACAAGTGTTGCTGTAAACGCTGCAGAGGGTGTCCTTCACACTCTCTCATACAAGCACAGATGGATTTGGTGTGTGTAATGTTGGAGCCACTAGTAAGACAAACACCCTTTTCCACAAATAAAGACACTCACATAAAGTTGCATAAATTCAAACCTCACGTGACAAAGGTGGGTTGTGTGCACAGATCACAACATAAATTCCAAAAATGGCATTAAAATCATAACCATCTGTGCGTAATGACGCATCGCGCTCCACGGCCTGGCTTTTCTTTCTTAGATGTTGGCATATAAAATAAATTTGACTCACAAAACTGAATATTATAATATTCGTATGTAGGCTTAAAGTAAATAACTCATCTGATCACTAAAATAAATCATCTGTTCCGCCGCAACAGCAGCTGCAGCAGGACGGGGAGAGGACACAGACACATGTCCAGGTCGAGCTATGCGAGAAATAAGAGGAAGAGGAAGAAAGAAAAGGAGGGAGACGAATTACATATCTTGTTAACTTCATCATGTGTGTCTATTTACTAGAGATTTAATTTAATTTGATGCAGTTTCAGCTGTGTTGATTCGGTCAGGTTGTGTGTCCAAATGCGTGCAAAACGCGCTCATCAGATCAGATATAGATCAGAATATATCTTTATAGATCTAAATGTATGTGCTGACTCAGATTAATAGTTGTTGATGATTATTTATTGCACTGAAATGTGCCTGACACTGTGGAAACCTGCCGGTGAGGCATCAGTGACATATGCGCACTACACCGCCGGTGTACCAAAATACCACTAGACCAGCTGCGCTCCGCCTGCGCTGAATATGCCACCGGCGAGCAGGAAATTGTCACTGCGACACCTCCCTCTGCCACGCCACCACGGCCAGCTTGGCGGACCTTGGTGCGCCTCAGTCCACAAAAATACCAACCTGGCTGTACGCCGTGCTCCGCCAGATGAAAATACCACTGCGCGGGGTCCGCCACTCTGGAAAATAGAGCCCAAAGTCTTTGTCTCTTTGAAGTAAAAAGGATAGAAGTTTTGTCCTTTTGGGAAGGCTTCTTAAGTTATCTTGTATAGAGACAGTTGGTTGTAGAAGGATTGTGATTTGGTGTCAAAGGTTTACACCATCTTGTCTCTGGTGAGTAGATGTAAGCCTTACATTCTTTTGGGGGGGTTGGGATGAGAAACTGGTCGTCTCTGCTACACTTTTCAGTGATCTCAAATATTTTGGTAAGCAGAGACCAGGGACCTTATGTATCAACGCTGGCGGCGCCAGAAAACCTTGTGTACGCCAAAATCGGCGCACACGTCACGTCCAGATTTATCATCGCGACACGAGCGTCGGTTCCAGCGCTAATCAACGCAAAGTGAGGAGGTGGTGTAGAAGTTGGCGTTGAGCCGATACTTGCGTTGACGGCACTTTGGCGACGCTGTGTGGCGGTGTTTAGTGACTCACTATGTGACAAGCGTTCACACATTGCAGTGGATTAACTGTTAATCCGACAGCTGTTCGTGTGTTAATTGTGTTAATTTGTAACCAGTGTTGTTTTTGGCAGGCATTTTAGATTTAGTTTTAGTCTTAGTAATTTTAAGGAACTGCTTCTTTTTTCGGCCACCGGGCACCGCTGCTGTGCCTGCCACCACGGTGTGTGTGTGTGTGTGTGCGCGCCTCGTCCACCTGCCGCTCTGTGTATGTGAATGAGTGTGTGCGCGCAGCTGTGCGCGAGCGAGGCTTTTGGTGCGTGTGTGATGGGGGCGTGACTGTTAGGACAAAAAAAATCATGTTTTGAAACTTTGTTCGTCCACCTAATAACAATTTAGTCTCGTCTCGTTCTCGTCTGACGAAAATGAATATAATTTTCGTCACATTTTAGTCTTTACAGAGCTTTGGTGACGTTCGTCTTAGTCTCATTTTCGTCAAGGAAAAAAGGGGTCTGACGTCGTCATTTAAGTTTTCGTCCTGCCTGACGAAAACAACACTGTTTGTAACACATTAACACAAACACGAACACCTGTCGGTATTACTGGAGGGGCTATAAAAGAGCGCATACAACTACAACTACAAATAGAGAAGACAACATTTAACAATGGCAGCACTTGCGCTGATAGAAGACATAGAAAACCGTGCCATCCGACGCGAGCGTCACTTTATGGAGCGGGAGGACCTGCTCCAGAACACCGACGAGTGGCTCATGAGCCGGTTCAGGGCCATCCTCCTGGAGCTGTGCGAGGAGCTCCGCCCGGCGCTCCAGCGATCAACGGCCAGAAGCCGAGCGGTTCCTGTGCCAGCGCTGGTGCTGGGCACACTCGGCTTCTTGGCCACAGGGTCCTTCCAGCGGGAGATGGCGGACCGTTCTGGGGTGAGCCAGCCCACCATCAGCCGGGCCATGCCCACGGTTGTGGACCAGCTGATCCGCCTCTCTCACAGGTACATTAAATTTCCCTACGGTGCGGTTGAACAGGCCAATATTAAAACGCAATTTGCAGCAATAGCTGGATTCCCAAACGTAATCGAAGCTATTGACTGTACTCATGTTGCCATAAAAGCGCCGTCTGATGACGAGTACGCCTACGTCAACCGTAAAGGCGTTCACTCCATCAATGTGCAGATCATCTGTGATGCGCAGATGAATCTGCTCAACATTGTTGCGAGGTGGCCCGGTTCAACGCACGACTCGCACATCCTGTACAACAGCACTGTTGGGGAGAGGCTCCAGGCAGGTGCAGTGACAGACGGGTGGCTGCTGGGTGAGTAAATATGTAATGATATAATGTTATTCAAGAAACTTGACGTGCATCAGTGACTTGAACCAAATGTGTGCAACGCTGATGTATTGTACTCTGTGTTTGATTGCAAGTACTCGATGGATGTTGTGGGTTATTGATTGCTTATTGCTTGCTATTATTACAACGCATCAAGCCCAAGACTTAACACACTGTGCTTTTTCTGAAGGTGACAGTGGCTACCCCCTCAGGACCTGGCTGATGACCCCTCTCCACAACCCCCACACTGACCGAGAGCGGAGGTACAACCATCTCCACTCTCGCTCTAGGTCAGTGGTGGAGAGGGCCATCGGCCAGTTAAAGGGTCGGTGGCGCTGTCTGGACCGGAGTGGCGGCGTGCTTCTGTATCGTCCGGAGAAGGTGTGCCGCATTGTGATGGCGTGTGGCGTCCTCCACAATGTGGCACACCTGCACCACATCCCCATGGCCGAGCAGCACGTCGCCGCACATCACGAACCAGCTGCAGACGGAGGGATGCGAGCTGAGCCCTGCCGGGCCGCCGTCCTCGCGCGGGAGATTCTCATCGCCACAATGTGAATGGGTAAGAAGTGAATACACAGTTTAATAAGCCAAATTAATTTATTTTGTCGACCAGACGCTCGAGCACATTTACGAGGCGGTCCAGCCGCTCGTTGATCCCCACGATCCCCCTAATTATTTGTTCCTGTGATTGCAGGACCGCCTCCGTGAGGACACTTCCAGTGCGTCCGGGTGGTCCAGCGGAAGGGCCGTGGCTGGTGGACGCTCCATTGCTTGTCGGCGCGCTGGTGCCGGTGCTGGGGCCGGGGTTCCACAAGCCGGTGACACGGCCGACACATTGATTTCTGTGACACAATAAAAATATTGGTTCATTTCAATTCCTGCTTCTGTGTATCTGTTGCGTTTACATCTATGGCAAAGCATGTGGACATTTGTGTGACACGCCACTTACCCTCTGGCAGGCTGTCTGAGTCGCCGCGGGTAGCGGCGACAATCCCCCCCACAGAGGCGCCCCCCATAATCGCCACCACCCGCTGCTCAAACGGCATGAGGGTCTCCTCCCCCGGACCCCCACCTGTCTGGCCGGTACTCCTCCGGAGGGCAGCTGTATGCCGCTTGACCTCCACCTTGAGGTCCGACCACTTTTTTTTAATCTCCGCGGGGGTGCGTGTCTCGGAACCCACCGCGTTCACCCTCTGACAAAGTTTCTCCCACTCCAAGCATTTTCGTTTTGCACCGACGCCACTGGACAGGCTGCCAAACAAAACACGCTGTCACTCCTCCACCTCCGCCACCAGGGGCCTCATGTATCAACGCTTGCGGCGCAAGAAAACCTTGCGTACGCCAAAATCGGCGCACACGTCCAGATTTATCATCGCGAAACGAGCGTCGGTTCCAGCGCTAATCAACGCAAAGTCAGGAGGCGGTGTAGAAATTGGCGTTGAGCTGATACTTGCGTTGACTGTGATTCGCACTTTGGCGACACTGTGTGGCTGTGTTTGGTGACTCACTATGTGACAAGCGTGCACCACATCCCCGTGGCCGAGCAGCACGTCGCCCCACATGACGAACCAGCAGCAGACGGAGGGATGCGAGCTGATCCCTGCCGGGCCGCCGTCCTCGCGCGGGAGAATCTCATCGCCACAGTGTGAATGGGTAAGAAGTGAATACACAGTTCAATGAGCCAAATGAATTTATTTTCTCCACCAGACGCTCGAGGACATTTACGAGCCGGTCCAGCCGCTCGTTGATCCCCGCGATCCCCCTGATGATTTCTTCCTGCGATTGCAGGACCCCCTCCGCGAGGACCCTTCCACTGCGTCCGGGTGGTCCAGCGGAAGCGCCGCGGCTGGTGGACGCTCCACCGCTTGTCGGCGCGCTGGTGCTGATGCTGGTGCTGGTGCTGGGGCCGGGGTGGCCCGAATGCCGCTGGTCCTGGCCGACGACTCCGAGCCGGCGGACGGGCTGCCGCAGGCCGGGGTTCCGCAAGCCGGCGACACGGCCGACACATTGATTTCTGTGACACAATAAAAATATTTGTTCATTTCAATTCCTGCTTCTGTGTATCTGTTGCGTTTACATCTCTCTCCACGGTATCATAGGTAATGTAATCCAGTATTCCGAGGTCAGTTATGCACATTACAGTTGTTTATTGCATAAAAAGTTATCGAAAAATGAAGTTAAGGGCGAAGTATAAATCACGTCTAAAAATAGACTGAATCCCGACGTTGAAATGAAGTATAAACTTAGACTAGACGTCTTATATACGTCTTTTGCTCAGTGGGATGACAAAGCGTGTGGACATTTGTGTGACACGCCACTTACCCAATAATCGCCACCACCCGCTGCTCAAACGGTGTGAGGGTCTCCTCCCCCGGACCCCCACCTGTCTGGCCAGTACTCCTCCGGAGGGCAGCTGTACGCCGCTTGACCTCCACCTTGAGGTCCGACCACTTTTTTTTAATCTCCGCGGGGGGGCGTGTCTCGGAACCCACCGCATTCACCCTCTCGCAAACTTTCTCCCACTCCAAGCATTTTCGTTTTGCACTGACGCCACTGGACAGGCTGCCAAATAAAACACGCTGTCGCTCCTCCACCTCCGCCACCAGCACCTCCACCTCGCACGCCGTAAATTAAGTTTTTCTTGTCATTTTGTCTGCGTGCGAGGACAGGGAGACCCTATTTAAATAAATCTGCATATTTATAGGAGGGCGTAACGGGGACGGGCCCAGTCACTCCGACATCTGCGCTCAATTCCACGCTGATTGGGATTTATCAAGGAAACACACGTGGATTTCGGCGTCCGCACACATTGATACATACGTATTTTTTTCAGCGTGACGGACCTTGCGTGCGCTCGTTTCTGGTATGAGTTCCACGCAAGTGTTGATACATGAGGCCCCTGCACCTCCACCTCGCACGCCGTAAATTTAGTTTTTCTTGTCATTTTCTCTGAGTGCGAGGACAGGGAGACCCTATTTAAATAAATCTGCATATTTATAGGAGGGCGTAACGGGGGCGGGCCCAGTCACTCCGACATCTGCGCTCAATTCCACGCTGATTGGGATTTATCAAGGAAACACACGTGGCTTTCCGTGCCCGCACACATTGATACATACGGATTTTTTTCAGTGTGACAGACCTTGCGTGCGCTCGTTTCTGGTATGAGTTCCATGCAAGTGTTGATAAATGAGGCCCCAGCCCTTTTGATTCCCACATATCTTGTCACACCATTTTGGATTACAAGAGCCAGTCTAGTCTTAAACCTGATTCATGCTTCTGTGTAATTTTGTCTGTGACTAGTTGATTGTTGCATACAGCACTGACTCTGGTTCAACAAGTCACCTCGTCAACTCGTTGAGCATTGCCCTGTACCCTATGCAAAAGCTTATGGGCCCCTTTTCTTAAATATAACTTTGTGTCGAAACAACACAGACCACAAGCACTGTGATTGGTCTGTTAGAGGCTGGACATTTCCAGTATCACCATTGTCTCCCATCCTCCTCCTGAGCAGTCTTATAGTCTGTCTCCTCTAAGTTTCCACTCTTCTTTTCCTGAGCAATAATTGGAACCTTGACAACTGCTACACAACATACACTCACCGGCCACTTTATTAGGTACACCATGCTAGTAACGGGATGGACCCCCTTTTGCCTTCAGAACTGCCTCAATTCTTCGTGGCATAGATTCAACAAGGTGCTGGAAGCATTCCTCAGAGAGCTTGGTCCATATTGACATGATGGCATCACACAGTTGCCGCAGATTTGTCGGCTGCACATCCATGATGCGAATCTCCCGTTCCACCACATCCCAAAGATGCTCTATTGGATTGAGATCTGGTGACTGTGGAGGCCATTTGAGTACAGTGAACTCATTGTCATGTTCCAGAAACCAGTCTGAGATGATTCCAGCTTTATGACATGACGCATTATCCTGCTGAAAGTAGCCATCAGAAGTTGGGTACATTCTGGTCATAAAGGGATGGACATGGTCAGCAACAATACTCAGGTAGGCTGTGGCGTTGCAACGATGCTCAATTGGTACCAAGGGGCCCAAAGAGTGCCAAGAAAATATTCCCCACACCATGACACCACCACCACCAGCCTGAACCGTTGATACAAGGCAGGATGGATCCATGCTTTCATGTTGTTGACGCCAAATTCTGACCCTACCATCCGAATGTCGCAGCAGAAATCGAGACTCATCAGACCCGGCAACGTTTTTCCAATCTTCTATTGTCCAATTTCGATGAGCTTGTGTAAATTGTAGCCTCAGTTTCCTGTTCTTAGCTGAAAGGAGTGGCACCCGGTGTGGTCTTCTGCTGCTGTAGCCCATCTGCCTCAAAGTTCGACGTACTGTGCGTTCAGAGATGCTCTTCTGCCTACCTTGGTTGTAACGGGTGGTTATTTGAGTCACTGTTGCCTTTCTATCAGCTCGAACCAGTCTGGCCATTCTCCTCTGACCTCTGGCATCAACAAGGCATTTCTGCCCACAGAACTGCCGCTCACTGGATATTTTTTCTTTTTCGGACCATTCTCTGTAAACCCTAGAGATGGTTGTGCGTGAAAATCCCAGTAGATCAGCAGTTTCTGAAATACTCAGACCAGCCCTTCTGGCACCAACAACCATGCCACGTTCAAAGTCACTCAAATCACCTTTCGTCCCCATACTGATGCTCGGTTTGAACTGCAGGAGATTGTCTTGACCATGTCTACATGCCTAAATGCACTAAGTTGCCGCCATGTGATTGGCTGATTAGAAATTAAGTGTTAACGAGCAGTTGGACAGGTGTACCTAATAAAGTGGCCGGTGAGTGTATATCACCTCCAGCTCAAAAACATTATGCTCATACTCAGTTGCCATTATTTCCTGTGCACAAACAAAGGACAAGTGTTTTGGTAGAGTATTGCAGAGTAAGAAAAACACATCACTGCAGAAGTATAAGGTGCTTACACTGGCATATATCACTGCTATCTCAGTCCAACACAAAAGTATAAACCAGGATTAAGAGCCAAGTTGTTTGTGACCAATTCAAAGACTACTTCTGTCTACTGCTGCAGTGTTTTGTTCTTACAGTAAAGTAAAAACAACCAGCAATGTTAAAGAGAACTGAAGTTATCCAAAATTGAATGTTTTCCTATTCATTTATCAAAGTAATGTCCAAGTTGAAGTTAATGCAAATTATGTAATACTGATATTTTAATGGACGTATTCTCAGTTCTGGTTGTGTTATTCATGATGCTTTGAATAAAATAAAGAATTACATTTAAGAAACATTGAAAGCTTTCTTGTGGGACTTCATGAAATAGTCCAGAAGACATTAAACTACAATTTTCCTCCAAGAGCTGAGAGCTCTCAGAAACTGATATACAATACTTCTGAGATCCATGATAACCATCATAACATTTATTTTATATTGACAAAGGCTGTATATATAGGCTTTGGACCAGCTATGTTTTGTATCTGGCTGTGCTTGTTAACAAATCAGAGCTTTCAGACTGCTGCTGTTTTCAACACTTCTTAGGGGCAAAACCCACAGGGTCCGGAACAGCTCCGCTCTGGCACAGAAGGCAGATCGAATCCGCAAGCATTATCATCAATGTGAGTCATTCCACAGAATTCGTCTGGCTCTGCTGCGGATCGGCTCCGGTGGCCGGATCAAATACGCAAGGCTTCTATTTTTGCCGTACACCGGAGCACAGCGCATCAATTCAGTGTAGTGCAGCACAAGCAGCAGCGGAAGTTTTATGTGGTTACAGAGTAAAATATCCAGTTAATTTTCAGAATAAAATAAAGTCAGTACATTGAACTGTTCTTAACTTGATATTGGGAAAGGCCAGGGCTGTGGGATGTGAGTGTTTATATACCCTGCTGTTAATATACACTGATCGGCGGATCTTATTCCATGACTCCCAGGGAAACAGACGAGAGCTCGTAAGATCTCGTCCAATCTTGCGAGTAATACAGTAATCCCGCGAGTGCTTCTCCTCCGACGGTAGTGGCGGATCGGATCTGGTGGGCGCTGTATGCTTGCAGATCTGATGCCTGCCGGTTAGAAGCGGAGCGGAGCCGTTCCGGATCCTGTGGATTTAGCCAGTTACACTTGTCACACCAGTCTCAAATGCTACAAAGTTCCCATTATGAAGCTTGCTCATGATTACCCTATTGTTTATGGTTTAGGAAAAAAATAATAAATAAAATAATACAGATTTTTAAGAACTCCATTACTTAAATGGAGTGTAAATTTCCACCATCAGGTCAACATCTGAGAGTGTCTTGGGAGCAAGGCAAATAAAAAGCCCAAATTTCCCATGATATATCTCCCTGGTGCTGTGAATACATTACCAGTTCTGTATAAACAAGTTCAGGGATTCATTCACTCAGTGGAAAAACCAAGAAACAACTTTGTTTATTTTGTGTTTCGTAAAATTTGGTCTTCAGTCACTAAAGAGATGTGTCACAATTTAGGCATGATGAGGATAAAAAACGCAGTCTTTAGAAGGTTTGATGACAAAAAGTTCAAACAGGAAAACCAAAAACTTAAAAAGGATAAAACTGTCCAAACACAAATGGTCCACCATGGGAAAGACAACAAAGGCACTTGAAATCATGAGGGGACAGATATGATGAACTGACTGAGACTAAATACACAGGGAAACGAGCAACAAGAGTGAACGCAAGATACAAGAAAAAATATTGGGGCAATCTATCCAGAGACAACGACAAGATGTTAAGGGAGCAACAACTACAAAATAAAATGTAAGAGGCTAAAGACTTGACATCAGTGAAGAAAATACACACACAAGGAACAGAAGAGCACAGAAGGCTAGGACTACAAATAACTAAACAGGAAGCATTTAAAGCAGCAGAAGTGGCAGCTAACAGGAGCTATTCAGCTCTTGGACACTAATGTCTTTAGGGGCATGAGAAAAGTTAATATCATAATAAGCTTTCTTACGAGCATTGTAATCTGCTACCGCACACATTTGTTCTGCGATCTTCCTCTCTACTTCTAGGAGTCTTGCCTGCAGAGTGGGGCACTGGAGGTGGAGCTTGGACTTGTGATGTAGAATGTAGCAATCAAGACAACCCCTGGGTGTGAAACTCACACATTCCTCACAGGAAATTTTCCTTATCTGGTCTTATCTTTCCAGACTGGTTTACACTTTCAGGTTACCTAAATGACCCGACCGGAGGTTGACTAAACCTCTGATTCTTCATGATTGGTCAGTTCGGCGAACAGAGACAGAGTTTTATTACCTTTCAAACTGACTCCATCGCTGACCATCTAAATAAACATTAACGCTTCAACCCAGATCTCCCATTTGAGATTTACCGCTTCAAAGTGTGTGAACATACGGACCCCAGGATAGGGGGGGACACTGACCTCCAGACCTCGGTCGTAAAACCCTGTTCGACCATACACTGATAAAGACTACATTCCTTTGGTGAAAGAATACAAATGACTGATCATTACATCTTATGCATTCAGCAATGTACTAATCTGTCTAATCATGAAATTTGTGTTAAAACGAGATGTTTCCCGTTTTTCTATGTGCTCCAGAAGCCGAGTTATCACTCTGATAGAATAAATCCTTTATTCTTTTGTTTCTTTAGACCAACAGCTTTTCAGACTGTTTCATGAACTTTTAAGAGTTAAATTTATTGACTATAGATCATAACTTTACTCTAAGAACACAGAAATAGTTTAGAAATGTTTGGTTTATATTTTAGTTATTTATTTAGTATTTTTAACAAGTAGGTGGTTATAATGTCATTGAATAATCTGAATGTGAGTATTTAGAATCCATTATTAATCATGATGAAGTTCATTCACGTGTTTACTCTTTTGTTGTTCACAGTTTCCATGTGTTACTATCTGTTTCATTTCAGAGTAATTTAGCATGTTCAATGTGATACTTAAAACATAATGAGAATGTTTGATGTGATCCTACACTTCATTCATATGTGTTTAGTGTCAAATTATTTATCATGAAACCAAGCATTCAATGATATTAATCATAGTGAGTGAGTATCAGATCTGACTCTTTTACCAGCCAAAAGTATAAGTTAGATCAAATAATCAGAGATCCGAGTTCATCTCTGCTTGGAGACCACACGACCCCTCCTCCTCTTTCTCCTCACACACACACCCCAGAGACACTCCCAGTGTGAGAAGATAAAACCAGTGAAGTGGGGTTGCTCACTCTCTTATGCTTCTCTCTCTTGTCCACTTTCTTATGCCCCGTACTCTTGTACCCTTCCTCTTCTCTCTTTTTCTTTGTTCTCTCTTAGAACTTTTTCTTAGTCTACTAAGTTTTACGCCACGTGTTAATTCACGTTGATTTTTCTTTAACATCGTCTTAGTTCAAGTTTTGAAACTTCAACTTTTTGTGCGCATAGCAATTCAAAATTAAGCATTTGATTGATTTTTCTTTAATTTCGCGAAGCCATTTTTGAAAGTTTTCTCTGCTCGAGTCTCGTTTTCTGAGTTATCTGCGTGATGAAAGTCACCTCTGAGCGCAACCCAGCAGGCCCAGGTCATCCTCTGTGCCAGAGTTTTTGAGTGAGACCAAAGAAGTACCCAAACGAGCATCCACAGGATCCACAGGCGCCAGCTTTACTCTAGGCCCGAGTGCTACAACTCCTGGCCCATCCTTCGGCTGACCTCAGTCGTCTTCTGAGCTGAACCGCTCGAACCCGCTGGTAGCCCCGGACCTTCGGAACCTGATCCATCTTCTCCAAGGACCAGTCTCACTTAAGTATGCAAACCCCCAGAGCTCCAAACAGGGCTGGTGCTGTCTTGTGCGTTCATAACTCAGATATCCACTTATTCTGGTAATCTTAGATTCCTCCAAATCCACATCCGGGTTTTTCTCGACACCAAAGTTAGTGTAGGTTAATATGTTAGCGCATATTCACACACTATCATTAACTTTAGTGCTCCTAGCCTGACTCAGATTCTTTATTTATTCACCTATTATTATTTATCTTCATTATCTTATCATCATTTATTGCATGTATGTTGTACCATCATTTATCCTGTAATAAACAGATCATTATTTTTCTAAGTTCTTGACTGTTAGTGTTCTTCCAGAAGTGGAGTCCCTGAAATGAGAATTTCGACTTAAGATATGAGACTGATTAATTAAAACTGTCTTGATGTTTGATTTCTGAATTAAACTTTTGTTCTTCTTTATTTTCCCACCATTAAGGGTGGGTGGTGCCCCTTTCAACGAGTGCATAAATGTCATAATTTGAGATTATTAATCTTCAGACATTTATTATAAATTCCAATCGCGACAGTATTATTTTGGTGCGGCCTTGTGAGGCTCATTTCAAATCGCTACAAGAAAATCCCACCACATCTGAACTTGCCTTTTGGGTCTGCCAGAGATTCACAGAAATTTAAATGCAGAAATACTCAGAAATGCAATTTTGCACTTATTTTCTGATATGTCCTAGAGCTTCAGAAAAACACCATTACGAACATGGAGACAACAAGAAAAACATGATTTTCATCACAGTGGGTCTTTAAACTAATGACAGGGTAGCCTACATACCAGCAAAGGGTTCAGGGACGCAAAAAAGAGAAAGAAACTGTAACAAAACAATGAAATAGCTACAAAACTATTGGCCAATAGCAACCAGCTACAGGAAATATTGATTTTTCGCATACATGAACTGGACATGTCTGCTAGTGGTCAGTTACAACATTGTAGGCTAGATGGAGAGTTGATACTAAAATCCAGAAATCAGATACAACTCAAGTGGGTGGTTTTTGAATTTACCAAAAGTCAATTAACCTATCTTTCCATCACTTACGACATCTCAGTCATTTCTGTGGGCCAAAACTTTTATAGTGTGAAATTAAGTGTATTTGTCAATGTTGTAAAAATGCTGCCTTTTACAGGCTCAAGGATAAGCTTTGCTGAGAACACACCTGACCAGGTATCTAGTGATGCATACCAACAAGGGACCATATCTGACCCTCTTTTTATTCATCTTGACATGACTGTGATGGTTGTAGGTTGTGTAATATTCAATATAAAAAAAAGAGGGTGGTGTGAGTTATAACAGGACATAAGAGATATGTGGGAAAGCAAGCAATCCCTGATCGGCTTTGTTTGCTTAGTTTACTTGGCTTGGCATTAAAAGGTGATTTGAAACTTGGAGTACCCTGTGTACTACACTATTCAGTAATGGAAAGCAGTCATTATTATCTAATTAGGCTGACTAATGACTGGCCACCAAGAACTGTTAGGGAAAGACAGTTTTCCTCTTGCCTGGATGCTTTGCTCTCATGCTTTCGTAGGGCTGACCACATTTTGAGTTACTTGGACATATTTAATTTTTGATTTTGTCCAAATAACACTTGATTGAAAGTAGAAAAATGGAATTCTTCTTCTACTTATTCTTAAATTAGATTAGATACATTTAGATTGACCTTATTGATCCTTTTGGGAAGAAAGAAATAAAATCCAGCAGCATCAGTATGTGCAATAATAGAAAAAAAAATATTGATATAATAAAACTTCAGATAAATTAACTATTTATATATAGAAAGTAAGACATAAAGCTATGGACATTTGCACATTACTGTTACAACAAATACTGAAACTACTACGACTGCTGCTGCTCCTTCCCATCCTCTATCCTCCTGTTACCCCTCCTCCACCCCAGAGAGGAGTTGGACAGTCTGATGGTCCTGCACTTGGGAAGGAGCAGTCTATCACTGAACAGTCTCCCCTGGTTGATGATGAAGGTGTGCAGACGGTGACTGACATTGTCCAGTAGTTTGTCCATAGTCCTCTTCTCTGCCACTGTCACCAGACAGTCCAGCTTCATGCCAACCACAGAGCCGGCTCGTTTGATCAGTTTTTCCAGCCTGGATGTGTCCTTCATGGATATGCTGCAATCAGCTGTACTGTAAAGGTTTAGTCAGTAGCCGGGCTTTTCTGTCTCATCAATGCAGTAAAGCTAATAAACAGTGTCAGCACCAAGAGCACTGATTTCGTTTTAAGTCTCATCCCTACTTGTTAAATTTCCCTATGGGGATCAATAAAGTTCTTCTTATCTTACTTATGGATCCATTCTTTCACATTCACCCAACTGTGACTTCAAGAGGACACATCAAGATTCAGAAATAACATTTGATGCCAATCATATATAACTGAAAAAAGCCTTCAAGCATTTTGGATTGTAACAGAGCATATGAGCGGACAATTGATAAAATAAATTAGAAATTAAGTAAGGGAGAAAATAAATTATTGATAAATGGGTTAACAATAATGGTCTGATAAGAGAGACTGAGAGAATCAAGGAAGTGGCACACAACAGTAGTTCAGTTGAAATACTGTAATTTCAGTTGTCAAACAGGATAGAGGGAAAGAGGATAGAGATCTTTATTTCATCCAAGAACCCTGAGGTTCAGAGATTGTTCCAAACAATTAGCACCTGCTTGCAGTTTTTTCTTTAAATAGATCATGTTGAAAGACATTCATTCCATGCCAGATTTCACAAATGAACGATACAGTAATATTTCTCTTCACATCACTTATTCATAATATCAGAAAGCAAAATTGAATGCAGCAAGTGCCTCTTAAAGAGTGCTGGACAGAAGGGTTATAAATGAACACTCTGTCTGAGTTATAGAACTCATTGGCTGTGTCTCAATGTAGGGTCTGCATGCTGGGCAGTGCGGATTCCTCATTCAGCGCCAAGGTGTGCCATTTCACTCATGATTCTGAGAGCCCTCAAAATGCGGCCACAAAACCACCCTGCCCCCACCCCTTTTACAACCGTGAATCCATGCTCACACTGTGTGTGCCTTTGCACAGCTGTGCATTGCAGGTGAGACGTCAGACTCTTCAAACAAAATAATGAAATCCAAAAACACAAGACAGTCAGCTCAGGTTACATAAGCACATGCTCTCTTTACTAACTTTAATACTTTTTGAAAACAACTGACTCATTATGCTACCACAATCAAAAACATTAGAAATAAGAAAGCTCCCCAAACCATGGCCATCATGGAGAAATTTTGGAGAAATGATCTGTAAAGTCCTTTTCTCTTTTTGGTTGTCACTTTGTTGTTAATTGTATATATAGTAATGCCTGTGTGCTTGTAAGTATGTATTGTTTTGTATCTGTATCTCTGGTTTTGTATATGTATTGTATGTATGTAAGGCAACACAATTAAAAAGAAAAAAAGAAAAAGACAGCTTCCCTCCACGCTTTTCTTGAAGTCAGTCCTGACACGAGCCTGAGGGCGGGAAATTTGGTGACTCAACCAAGAAGTGCCCTAGAGGGTCAAACCACAAACCACCTCACCCAGAATCCAGTGAGAAGGAAAGCAGAAATTTCCAGAAAGGGAAGTCATTTAAACCGGAGCACAAAGTTATTTTATGATTTGAGACAATGTACATCAGTCATAAACTGACTGCAGGAACCACATGAACAGATAGAGAATGCAAATAGTCAATTGTCTCATGTTTTTTTTAAATTTTATCCTAAATTCTCACACTGTGTCGGGTTGTGTGTGTGTGTATGTGTGGGTGAGTGAGGGCGGGTGTGTGTCTCTGTGTGCGTGTGGGTCCATGGGTGTGTGAGTGGGTGGAAGGGTTGGGTTTTTGTCTTTATTGTTGTTTTTAGCCTCTGTGAGCACTTTGAATTGCATCTCCTTTTGTATGAAAAGTGCCATATAAATAAAGTTGAATTGAATTGAATTGGTATTCCAATGGCCAGGCTAAGTCCATTTTCTAACAAACCACCCCCTTTACACCACATGCATTTTTGTTTTCTGTCAAATTTAAGTTATACGGTTCTGTCAGACTCATACAAAATTCAGCATTTAGTCAGCCATGCCTTCAGCAAGGTATGAGTTAAGCTTGGCCAGTAAGTTGCTGCATTTTATGTTTTGTTGGTATAATTTACGTACAATGGTTGTTGACAACAGTCGCACCGTTGTCAACAACAACAACTGACTTACCTTCCAATGATGCAGAATTAATAAAGACTCAAAACTGCACTCACTCATTCATTCATTCATTCAGTCAGTCAGTCAGTCATCCATTCACTTAGAATTTCTCAGTCACTCTGCTTATCTTCTCTTGTTTTTTTTTTTTGTCATTTAATCATGGGCATTACAGATTTTACCAACCAGGCTTTGCAAAGGCTTTACCAGCCAATCATCTCACTGATATTCAACTTTAAATCTGTCTTCTTAGCTCTATGATTTTGACATTTGAGTTCCTTCAAAGATCTACTCCCATCACATTCTGCATCTTTTCTTCACCACCATCACCAGTGTGTGGTCTCCATCGGGGGCTATCTTGTCCTACAGTTGCCCACATCACCCTGCAGAAGATACACGGGTGTTCTGATGTGGTCAAATTGCAAAAGACATTGCAGATCTTGTAAATGTTGTAAAGTTCCTTTTTAGTTTTGCTTATAGCCTTCCCTATGACTGTCACAAAATCACCACAAATTGTGTATGACTTGCCACACCTATCAGCCCCAACCAAAGGTCCTCTTCCCAAATATGATTGTGCTAATGGTAATCCAGTGCAAATAACACAGTCCTGAGGCTAAGTACAATTTGCCCTTTAAGTACATCTCCAAGCAAATTCCATGTACCAAATTATAAGAGGTGGCTTTGTGCCAAGAATGCATTTGGTTCTACAATTGTTAAGCAAGAAGGAAAAACTGCTGACCACTGGTTGGATGCAGAAGTGTTCCTCATGACTTCTATGAATTAAAATGTTTCTTATTATGAAAAAAAAAAAAAACACTGGGTTTTCAAGTGCAAAGTGTCCAACAGCAAAGGAAGATGATATAATTTAAAGAAGAGTTCAAAAAAATTAATGATATATATTTTTTTATTTATTTAAGTTCGCCAGCATGAAAAAGCAGGAGTCCCCAACTAAATAGCCTCTGTGGAAAATGCGCTGCCAAACAAGTATTTTGCCCAGAGGTGAGTGTATCTTTACCAGACATTGGAGTATCATAAATTATGTCTATTCTTGTTGCAAGGTTAATTTGCATCATCACAGTTATATAGGGCCAATAGTTAAGCTTTAGGATATTTTATAAAAATGATTTCTTTCTATTGTACCATGTTTAATGTTTCTTTTAAATTGCCACCATTCATGGATCAACAGATACCTTGCCCCTCTGAGACTGTGGACATTAAAATTCTGGAAGGCAGCCCTGCATTCCCTTTCGACCTGCTGGCTCAGTGCGAGTCCAACATTTGGCCGATTCACTCAATGCCAGTGACTGCTAACCATAATGAGATCAACCAGCTCTGATGCTGACCAACAGAAAAAAATGAAAGAAATACAGTACAGAAAATATACATTACCCAGTTAGAGGGATTAACCAAGAGGCATGCAGACATGTGTTGGGCCTGTAGCAAGTCGCTATACCTTGCTTGGCAGAGCAAAGGCAAGTTTGAACAGGAACATCCCCAAGTTGAGAGCCAAATTGCAAGCCAGCCACAGTAAAATGACAGAGGTTATGGGTCCAATGGCTGCAGTGTAGAGCACACACACACACACACACACACACACACACACACACACACACACACAGAGGAAAAACTCCCAGTTTGAAGAAAATAAAACCAGTAAATTTGAGGTTATAACTCTCTTTTTACTCTAATTTACTCTTGCTTAGTCTTAATATTTCCTCATCCCTTTCTTCTCTTTCTCCCATCTAGCTTTTGATGTTAATATGTACACTTTTGTATGTATGGCTGCATTTTATCTGTCTGAAACTTTGTGTCAAGTGCTGCTGCTTGTCTTGGCCAGGACACTCTTGAAATAAATATTTTTAATCTCAATGAGTTCTGTTTCTGCTGGTTCAACAGAGGTCAAATAAAATAAAAAAAAAAAAATGTAGAGTAGGGAATAATGATATTTCCAGCAGGGGAAAACACTTAAAACACTAGAAACAATGAAATTGGGTTGATGTTATGGGTGTTATATGCTGCAATGCCAGACAGCTGAAGACAGCTAATCTCTCTGTTATGGTCAGCCAATCAGTGAGGCACCCCCTGTCCTGCTTCGGCCTGCCCTAGCCATCTAGGAAACAACATACAAACTGACACAAGACAAATGTATATTTAAGAAGGACTGAGGGGAAGCAAGCTTGATAACAGCAAGGCGATGCACTGCTTAGTCACTGTAAATTCCACTGCAGTAAATGTAGGCCAAGGCAGAGGCTGGCTTGACACTTTCTAATCTGGTTCTTGGTCCTCTTGCTCACTCTCTGACCTCTCTTTTTCCATACTCCTCCTCCATCTCTCTTGTTTGCACTAACATTCATGCACAAACACGTATCACACTAGAAACTTACATAAAACATGATAGAAATAAAGGCCAGAGAGTTGGTGACATAAATAAATGTGAGAGGAGGTAGGGAAGAATTCAGGTTGATAAGTGTCATGGAGGTTTTTCCCATTGCCGCTGGTAAAGAATGAAATAGAGACTTCTGCCGGCCGACAAGGTTTTATTTTCTTTGCAAAGAAAAGGTCAATCTGCATCCGAGCGGTTAGAATCTAGAATGACCCAGAACATGGGGAAACATGAACTCTTATGCTTGAGGACCACCCCTCAGAGGGCAAGGAATGGGGCTTTGATGTTGGCATCTTTTATTTTCTGTGAGGACTGTCACTCCACCCCCTGGGGTGTTGGTGGGGATGTTTCACACCTGCAGGATGTTGTATCTTACTGGGAAATTAGGAAGTCTAGACATCACAACTCGCAAAACTGATATATTGGTAGGAAAGTCTGTTGTGGGGGGCACCTCAAGCAGTTCTAACAAAGATATTAAGACAATTACATAAGGGAACATGAATAATTGTTAATCTGCCTTTGCATGATACTGTAGTTCTGCAAGAATGTCTTCTCTCTCATCTGATTCTTCCTGGAGCAACAAACTTTTCCTGTAGGATGTGAATCTTGTACATCTTATGATCTGATTTCAATTACGATTTCAGTTCCTGAGGCCAGGATTTGATTAAAAATCAATTATTGATTCCAACCTCTTGGAGATTCTCTTGTGGAGGGGTGCTTATTTCAGGATTTCTTTCTTTCCTCTGTCTATGAGTCTCAAATTTTAAATCCTTATGTCCCATTGAGGTAACTAAACGCTGATCTTTCCGAAAGTCCTTGAGCTCTTGAATCTTGTAGGTTCCCTTGGATTGTTGCTACTGACAATTATCACTATTACAATGCTAAAAAATTTTTTAGAACAACTTAACTCCACATTACTATTTCAGCTCCTTTTGTAAACTTTTTTTTTTTTTTTCCAAAATGTGCCTTAGACTTACTCACTTTTATTGCTATGAATAAAATTAGGATCAGTCTCTTATCATGAACATGCTGTTCCTGTAAATATCATACACACTTCTTCCATTATTATTGGCCCTATAACCAGAGGAGTATTGCACAAAACCAAGACATGAAATTAAGCTGGAATATTTTAGTTACACTGGCTGAATTTAGCCTCAAGTTGGTTGCATGAAAGTAGGTCAAACTTAACCCCATCAAGTTACCACAGGTGATTGATTCTCTGCAGCTAACCTGCTCCGGACCAGGCTAACAACCACGCTAAGATTAATCCCAGTGATTTATCTGGTAGTTTCACACTGTCAATCCCATGGGAATTAAATGTTTTTCACAGCATTTCCATGGTTTTTCTAAATATGATGCATCATTTTAATTATCCATCCATCGATCTTCCACTGCTTATCCGGGATCAGTTCACAGGGCAGCAGTCTGAGCAGAGAAGTCCAGACTTTATTCTTTAATATGCGCTAGAATGTGTTTATCTTTTGTTCAGAATCAGGTACCAATCCCAGGTAAAAGACTTCATTCTCGTTCATCCCCACAATGCCACAGTGCTTTACACAGTTGGACGCTGAGTGTCTACTGACTTCAATGGGGAAGTGCAGAGTAGGTTGTTCCTCTGCGCGAAACTGGACCGTCATTGGACAAATGTTGTGCTTTGTCCCGCCCATGGACACTTAGCATCTCTGGGGGTCTATGGGGCAGTGGGCTGGCCCGGATGCTCAGCTTCTGCATAAAGATTGGATGATCTGTCTGAGGGCGGAATCCCTTTTTGATTAACAGCGAAATGAGCGAATCAGCGATCTTAAAGTGTAAGCGTCCAACCGGGGCATTTCCCAAGTTTTTCATTCCAACAACCAGCATTGTGTTTGGGGACTCTCCTCTGTTACAACAGGGTCACAGATCATTTTTTTGAAAAGGAACACATTTATGATGTAGGCTGGGGAAAAAAATGAGCTTCCCTTCCTTGAAAGACCAACAGCTGCTACTGTTACATATATATTGTTAATTGTCATTTCACTGAGGTCTGTTGACTGTAATTGCAACAGTCTTTTTATATTCATTCATGTGGTATTAATATTACTGTCAGGCCTAGTGTTATATTGCTATGCTAATGAAGACTGCTTGTCTAACTGTTGTCACAGGTTTGATGAATATGTGAATTATTGCAGTTATTGAGATTATAAAACATGGCTGATGAAGTTGCAAAGGTGATTTCAATTAAATCTTTGACAAGGGTTGTATATAGGTCCAACTCCCATTCTGTAACAGTCTGCTCTGCCCTCTCCTGCTCTGCTGCTCAGCCACACCCCTCATCAGCTAACTGCTTCCACCTGCTGCTCTCACCTGCTCATCATCTCCAATCAGGCCAGTATATATGCAGCTTCTTTCCCCTCACTCTTTGCCAGATTGTCTTCGCTCTCATGCCTGACTCTCCAGCATTTATCCTCGGACTGCTTACCTGGTATCGACCTGATCTGTCCCTGACCTTTGCTTCTCGCCTCAGCCCCGGTAAACCTACCTGCCTTCTGTCCTTGACTACGAGCTTTGCCTGCCTGTTTCCTGCTATTCGTCTGCCTGCAGCTAAATGGCACTCAGCCTGTTCCTGCTCTGTTGAGATCCCCCTTCTCGTCAGCTTCACCTCACTAACTCATCTCCTCTGCCGACGTTGGTTCTGCCAGCTCCTCTGCAAGCTCTGGATCCTCACCCAGTCCTCACCTGAACCACTCTCCAAGAAATCTTCCTCCAGCTGTGAGTTGAGCGTTTTCCCCTTCACTACACTCGTAGAGCAAATTAAGACTGTGGACAATTCGCTGCTCACAAGTCCTAAACTCTTGCCTGACCTGTGGTCCACCGCTAATCTGCTCGCCTATCACCCGGAAGACCCGAGTTCGAATCCTGCCCTACCCACCTGCTATACTCTGCTGCTTCATTGGATTTGGTGTTAAATAAAGACTGTCGTTAAAGTGAACCTGCTTGTTTGTGCTGCAATTGGGTCCAGTCAATACCCGTTACACATTCACCTGTTTCCTCTTCATGATGGCATGCCCTTTTTTGGAGGATGTCCTGGATGACAAAGCCTGAATCCTTAGGAGAGCATGTAGGCATTAAAAAGAGTCTTCTGGGACAGATCGGACCCGTTGGCCTATGGAGATTGGTATCTCATTGAAAGGTATAGATTCTCAGGTGATGGACAGAGATATTTATGTATGCTGCTGGGTCCTAAAGTACAGCACCAGACAGCACCAAGCACCATGCCCTCACTGTACCACAGATGGTCTGTGTTATACCAGGGTTCTTTGCAAGTGGGAGTTTCCTTTATTCTGTTGGGGATGCTGAGAACCTCAATTAAAGGAATATTTGCCGCACAGTAGTATGTGTTTGTTTGGCACTAAAGT
Organism: Xyrichtys novacula; assembly: GCA_962446985.1. Classification (NCBI taxonomy): domain Eukaryota; kingdom Metazoa; phylum Chordata; class Actinopteri; order Labriformes; family Labridae; genus Xyrichtys; species Xyrichtys novacula. The sequence goes on from OY660867.1 coordinate 30,841,785, forward strand.
CACTCAAACACATTTTCATCACCTTCCCTGGTCACAGAAGACACCTCTACATCAAGGAGGAGTTTAACAAGATTGCAGGTAACATCAATTTCAACTTGCAATTATTAGTTTCTAATTTGATCTCTCAAAGTTGGATGCTTACTATTTTTTGTTATAGCTTTCCCTAATGTCATTGGTGCGGTGGGTTGCAACCATGTTACAATCCAACGCCCATGAAGGGAACCTGAGGGAGATTACATTGACAAGAAATCCTTAAACAGTATCAGTGTTCAGGTAAGCCTGATTTATGGTTACTGGGACCTACATAAATTAATGCTGTGCATTCAATTACTTAATAGGTTACATCTTACTGTTTCAGATGATCTGTGATGCTGACTGCCATGTCAGCAATTTAGAGGCAAAGCGACCTGGCTCAGTGCATGACTCCAGAGTCTTTTGGGCACATCCAGTTTACGAGAGACTTTCACAAGGTAAGCTACACATTTTATTTCTAAGCACCTTGGACATTATGAGTCTTTAACTCCACTGTGTAGTTTTATAAATTGTATTTTGTATTATCAGGTGAATTCTCTGATGTGCTGCTGGGAGACAAAGGCTATGCCTGTGAGTCATTTCTCGACTCTCGTTGTGGACCCCCTAACCCCACAACAGGCCTACAACCATGCACATGCCAAAACAAGGGCTCGAATTGAAATGACTTTTGGTCTTATAAAGTCTGGGTTTCAGTGCTTGCACCACCTGAGGGTTTCCCCTGACAGTGCTGCATAACATTGCAGGTCTTAGAAAAGAGAAGGCCCCAAGAGTGATTGTTGACTGGAAAAAATGCTTCCATTTTGCCAGACAACATTAATGGCAGACTGGTCAGGGAGCAATACATTGTGATTTATTTCACTTAGTCTTTGGATTCAGCCTCTTTAATAAAGGATCTTCTGTGTTGTTGCTGTGTCTATGCATTTTGTCTGGCAATTGTTGCACAGTGTGCACAGGTATCTTTTAAATTCCGTGTCACAAAGTGAATGGTGCACTTCACATTCATGAAAAAGGAAGAACACCACAATGTTTTCTTATTGCATTTTTTATTTTGCAGCCCTTGTGTGTTGTGTGGAACCTGGAATAGAGAGCAAAAATAATAAATACTAATACAATGTATTATATAATGGTATAAAATGCACTGAAATACTTCTCTTTCTAGTTTCTGGATTTCCAGGTCCAGTTTCCTGAGGGCCCTGCTTCTGATCTCTAGATCAAGCTCCATTACTTGCACTTTTCTCTTTTTCAACTGAATTTTCACATATGCAAGCTCGATCTGTCTCTCAAGGTGCTTACAGTAGTGTAGAGATATCTGACAATTTGTGAAGTCTGTAAAAGAAATGTCAGTTAGTACAGCAGGATTTGTGTATAATTCAGATTTACTGAAGTCAATACTCACAATATTACCAGACTGCTTATGAGGCTGTGCAGCATCTGGGTCCTGTTACTCATGTTATTTACTTTAAGCACAAAATCACTGAGTTCATATCCATTATGGAGTAAATAAGCAGGATATTTTAAAAAATGACATAGTACCTCATGGTCTCCTTGTCTGCAGAGGTGCCTTTTCCCTGCCATACACATACATGCCTTATGAGAACTTCTATTAAGATTTTTGACAGGACATGCCAAGCCTCATCTTCTGGTGGCTCCAAAAATGTAACTGTGTTCCCTGACACTGCAGGGAAATCCGAAGTCAGACAGTATTAGTATATGCATTTAATTGTGTTCAATAGTACTGCAATATGTACCTTGTATGAAGCAGCCAGTTTCTGTTGCTGGGGCATAGTCTGTGGCTGTCCCTCCCTGGATCCCCTCTATCACTGGCCTCCCTTTATTTACATGGAGGGTCGGGTCCTTTGCTAGGGTCAGATCCTAGCTAGGTGGGCCGTGCCCCGTGCCAGTTTTATCAGCTTTTTTTAAACTGCTACAATCATACAGACATTCAATATGTCAGCACACAACTTATCTGTTCACCCCATTTGTTCATTGTTATCTACACTAAAGTCACTTACCAGCCTGCAAAATGTATTTAGGGCCCGAGCGTAGCTGCTAAGCAGCTGCGAGAGCCCTATTATTCCCCAAGTGGTTTTTCTTTGTTTCTTTAGGGCCCGAGCGTAGCTGCTAAGCAGCTGCGAGAGCCCTCTTGTTCCTGCATGTTTCCTTCTTTCGTTATTATTTTTCCTCCGCTTTAAACTGGAAAATGGCCCACTTCCCACTGGCGAAAACTCATGAAATTTGGCAGGACGACCGGGCCTGGTGAAAAATTCGATATTCTGAAGTCGCCCAAACAATAAAATGCAAAATGGCTCCATAGCGCCCCCTAAGGTGAAAATTCACATGACGGCTGTACGCTTTGTCATATTGACACAAAAATTGACACACACGTGTATCTCAATAAGATCTACAAAAAAGTCAGTGCGGGCGTATCTGTCAAATGTACGGTTAAAGGGTTATTCCGCATTTTTTGCCGATCCGCACACATTGGAATTTCGCTAACTCCTCCGAAGGCTTTCGTTCCACCGGCACCACATTTGCTCAGGCCAATCTACACCCCATGGCCATTAAAAGTTATTCAAATCATGACGCTGCACCCCAAGGTTTAGGTTCTAGGGGGCGCCAAAGATAACCCTAAGATCCACATATTTAAAAGTCTTATAACTTTTTATTTTTGCCCTCACTGGCCTCCAAGTTTTCTAGGATGATGCAATGTCCAGCCATCAACACATTTGTGAAGGAATTTTTACTCCCCAAAAGAGCGCCCCCCCATGGCAGGAGAAAAAAGTCAATTTTTTCTTGTCCCCTAAGGTGAAAATACACATTGTTGAGTGTAACACCTGTACGCTTTGGCAAAATGACACAAAAATTGACACACACATGTATCTCAATAAGATCTACAAAAAAGTCCTGTGCGCGTATCTGTCAAATGTACGGTTAAAGGGTTATTCCGCATTTTTTGCCGATACGCACACATTGGAATTTCGCTAACTCCTCCGAAGGCTTTCGTTCCACCGGCACCACATTTGCTCAGGCCAATCTACACCCCATGGCCATTAAAAGTTATTCAAATCATGATGCTGCACCCCATGGTTTAGGTTCTAGGGGGCGCCAAAAATAACCCAAAAATCCACATTCTTAAATGTTTTATAACTTTTTTTTTTTGTCCTCACTGGCCTCCAAGTTTTCTAGGATGATGCAATGTCCAGCCATCAACACATTTGTGAAGGAATTTTTACTCCCCAAAAGAGCGCCCCCCTATGGTAGGAGAAAAAAGTCCATTTTTTCTTGTCCCCTAAGGTGAAAATACATATTGTTGAGTGTCACGCCTATACGCTTTGTCATATTGACACAAAATTTGACACACACGTGTATCTCAATAAGATCTACAAAAATTCTATGCGCACGTATCTGTCAAATGTACGGTTAAAGGGCTATTTTGCACTTTTTGCCGATCCGCACACATTGGAATTTCGCTAACTCCTCCGAAGGCTTTCGTTCCACCGGCACCACATTTGCTCAGGCCAATCTACACCCCATGGCCATTAAAAGTTGTACAAATCATGACGCTGCACTCCACGGTTTATGTTCAAGGGGGCGCCAAAGATGACCCAAAAATCCACATTCTTAATAGTCTTATAACTTTTTATTTTTGTCCTCACTGGCCTCCAAGTTTTCTAGGATGATGCAATGTCCAGCCATCAACACATTTGTAAAGGAATTTTTACTCCCGAAAAGAGCGCCCCCCCATGGCAGGAGAAAAAAGTCCATTTTTTCTTGTCCCCTAAGGTGAAAAAACACATTGTTGACTGTCACGCCTATACGCTTTGTCAAAATGACACAAAATTTGACACACACGTGTATCTCAATAAGATCTACGAAAAAGTCAGTGGGCACGTATCTGTAAAATGTACGGTTAAAGGGCTATTTCGCATTTTTTGCCGATTCGCACACATTGGAATGTGGCTAACTCCTCCTAAGGCTTTCTTTCCACCGACACCAAATTTGCTCAAGCCGATCTACATCCCATGGCCATTCAAAGTTGTAAAAATCATGCCGCTGCACCCCATGGTTTACGTTCAAGGGGGCGCCAAATATGACCCAAATATCCACATTCTTAAAAGAATCCACATCCCCCCCCCCAAGGCAGGAGAAAAAGTCCAGTTAACCCTGCCCATCGCTCAATGGCTCAATCGCATCGCTCTCCTGGCAACACCGTAAGGAGGAGCAACTTGCCATTTGGATATATCCTAGCTGTGTTTGTGCCCTCACTCATGGTCCAGACTTTTTTCAAATAGGACATGTAGTTTGTCTGCAGCGAGCGTTTTGGTAGAAACTGCGCCTCCCGTTCATTATAATGGTAAATGACCACAAACAAGTGCGCACACCATCTTTGGACCTTGAGTGTGACGCGATCGGGTGGAGGAGGCGGTCGCGCTGGGGGCGGCGCGACGCGGCTCGGGCCCGACAGTGCCCCAACGGGGCCCTAGTCTTTCTTCTTTCTTTCTTTCTTTCTTTAGGGCCCGAGCGTAGCTGCTAAGCAGCTGCGAGAGCCCTATTATTCCCCAAGTGGTTTTTCTTTGTTTCTTAGGGCCCGAGCGTAGCTGCTAAGCAGCTGCGAGAGCCCTCTTGTTCCTGATGGATTCTTCTTTCGTTATTTTTCCTCCGCTTTAAACTGGAAAATGGCCCACTTCCCACTGGCGAAAACTCAGGAAATTTGGCAGGACGACCGGGCCTGGTGAAAAATTTGATATTCTGAAGTCGTCCAAACAAAAAAACGAAAAATGGCTCCATAGCGCCCCCTATGGTGAAAAGTCACCTGATGCCTGTACGCTTTGTCAAAATGACACAAAATTTGACACACATGTGTATCTCAATAAGATCTACGAAAAAGTCAGTGCGGGCGTATCTGTCAAATGTACGGTTAAAGGGCTATTTCGCTTTTTTTGCCGATCCGCACACATTGGAATTTCGCTAACTCCTCCGAAGGCTTTCGTTCCTCCGGCACCAAATTTGCTCAGGCCAATCTACACCCCATGGCCATTCAAAGTTGTACAAATCATGACGCTGCACCCCACGGTTTACGTTCTAGGGGGCGCCAAAGATAACCCAAAAATCCACATTCTTAAAAGTCTTATAACTTTTTATTTTTGTCCTCACTGGCCTCCAAGTTTTCTAGGATGATGCAATGTCCAGCCATCAACACATTTGTGAAGGAATTTTTACTCCCCAAAAGAGCGCCCCCCCATGGCAGGAGAAAAAAGTCCATTTTTTCTTGTCTCCTAAGGTAAAAATACACATTGTTGAGTGTCACGCCTATACACTTTGTCATATTGACACACAATTTAACAATCACGTGTATCTCAATAAGATCTACAAAAAAGTCAATAGGCACGTATCTGTCAAATGTACGGTTAAAGGGCTATTTCGCATTTTTTGCCGATTCGCACACATTGGAATGTGGCTATCTCCTCCTAAGGCTTTTGTCCCACCGATACCAAATTTGCTCAGGGCAATCTACACCCCATGCCCATTCAAAGTTGTAAAAATCATGACGCTGCACCCCACGGTTTACGTTCTAGGGGGCGCCAAAATGACCCAAAAATCCACATTCTTAAAAGTCATTTTGGCCACTGCAGGAGTACAGAGTACTGCAGTTCTTTGGGGCGCCAAAGATGACCCAAAAATCCACATTCTTAAAAGTCATTTTGGCCACTGCAGGAGTACAGAGTTCTGCAGTTCTAGGGGGCGCCAAAGATGACCCAAAAATCCACATTCTTAAAAGTCTTTTCGGCCACTGCAGGAGTACAGAGTACTGCAGGATACACACACATATACACACACGCCAACACACACACACACACACACACACACACACACACACACACACACACACTCAGAGTCTGTTTTTTAGCACCTGCAAAAACATGCTATTTACATATTTGACAAGAATGCAGAGGCTTCCTTTTGCCCCTGAAAAAAATCAAATTTCAAACACAACTTGACTGCTCATTTCTCCAAAAGACAACCATGAAGCTCCATCCAAACCTGAAGCAGGCAGTTGGTGTATGTGTACAGTAACCTGAGGGTAGTGAGGTGACTGCTTCTGAGGAGAACATGAGCAGTGAAGATTCACCTTGGAGCTAGAACAGGGACGTGCACATGATTATACAGGGGCAGGGGCTCAAGTTTTTTCCAGTCGTTTATACAATATGGAAATTAATGTGAAATTAAAAAACAAAGTATTAATAGAAAGGTAATGACTGTCCTGTGTAGGTGACAGTGATATCCAATAGGCTAGGCACTCACGAGGCTGGCTGTGGCAAGTGTAAGTGAAAGCAACACGCACTGGAAGGAAGAACAGCAAACGCCGATGAAGGAAAAGGGTCTTTGCAGTGATGGGCGTTACCAGAGAGGGCGATGGCCAGAGGACGCAAATGGGACAGGGAGGCAGCGCGTTGGGGGGGGAACACGGCTCGGGCTGCTAAGCAGCTGCGAGAGCCCTCTTGTTCCTGATGGATTCTTCTTTCGTTATTTTTCCTCCGCTTTAAACTGGAAAATGGCCCACTTCCCACTGGCGAAAACTCAGGAAATTTGGCAGGACGACCGGGCCTGGTGAAAAATTTGATATTCTGAAGTCGTCCAAACAAAAAAACGAAAAATGGCTCCATAGCGCCCCCTATGGTGAAAAGTCACCTGATGCCTGTACGCTTTGTCAAAATGACACAAAATTTGACACACATGTGTATCTCAATAAGATCTACGAAAAAGTCAGTGCGGGCGTATCTGTCAAATGTACGGTTAAAGGGCTATTTCGCTTTTTTTGCCGATCCGCACACATTGGAATTTCGCTAACTCCTCCGAAGGCTTTCGTTCCTCCGGCACCAAATTTGCTCAGGCCAATCTACACCCCATGGCCATTCAAAGTTGTACAAATCATGACGCTGCACCCCACGGTTTACGTTCTAGGGGGCGCCAAAGATAACCCAAAAATCCACATTCTTAAAAGTCTTATAACTTTTTATTTTTGTCCTCACTGGCCTCCAAGTTTTCTAGGATGATGCAATGTCCAGCCATCAACACATTTGTGAAGGAATTTTTACTCCCCAAAAGAGCGCCCCCCCATGGCAGGAGAAAAAAGTCCATTTTTTCTTGTCTCCTAAGGTAAAAATACACATTGTTGAGTGTCACGCCTATACACTTTGTCATATTGACACACAATTTAACAATCACGTGTATCTCAATAAGATCTACAAAAAAGTCAATAGGCACGTATCTGTCAAATGTACGGTTAAAGGGCTATTTCGCATTTTTTGCCGATTCGCACACATTGGAATGTGGCTATCTCCTCCTAAGGCTTTTGTCCCACCGATACCAAATTTGCTCAGGGCAATCTACACCCCATGCCCATTCAAAGTTGTAAAAATCATGACGCTGCACCCCACGGTTTACGTTCTAGGGGGCGCCAAAGATGACCCAAAAATCCACATTCTTAAAAGTCATTTTGGCCACTGCAGGAGTACAGAGTACTGCAGTTCTAGGGGGCGCCAAAGATGACCCAAAAATCCACATTCTTAAAAGTCATTTTGGCCACTGCAGGAGTACAGAGTACTGCAGTTCTAGGGGGCGCCAAAGATGACCCAAAAATCCACATTCTTAAAAGTCTTTTCGGCCACTGCAGGAGTACAGAGTACTGCAGGATACACACACATATACACACACGTCAACACACACACACACACACACACACACACACACACACACACACACACACACACACACTCAGAGTCTGTTTTTTAGCACCTGCAAAAACATGCTATTTACATATTTGACAAGAATGCAGAGGCTTCCTTTTGCCCCTGAAAAAAAATCAAATTTCAAACACAACTTGACTGCTCATTTCTCCAAAAGACAACCATGAAGCTCCATCCAAACCTGAAGCAGGCAGTTGGTGTATGTGTACAGTAACCTGAGGGTAGTGAGGTGACTGCTTCTGAGGAGAACATGAGCAGTGAAGATTCACCTTGGAGCTAGAACAGGGACGTGCACATGATTATACAGGGGCAGGGGCTCAAGTTTTTTCCAGTCGTTTATACAATATGGAAATTAATGTGAAATTAAAAAACAAAGTATTAATAGAAAGGTAATGACTGTCCTGTGTAGGTGACAGTGATATCCAATAGGCTAGGCACTCACGAGGCTGGCTGTGGCAAGTGTAAGTGAAAGCAACACGCACTGGAAGGAAGAACAGCAAACGCCGATGAAGGAAAAGGGTCTTTGCAGTGATGGGCGTTACCAGAGAGGGCGATGGCCAGAGGACGCAAATGGGACAGGGAGGCAGCGCGTTGGGGGGGGAACACGGCTCGGGCCCGCCAGTGCCCCAACGGGGCCCTAGTTTTTCTTTTTCCTCCCCTTTGAACTGGAAAATGGCCCACTTCCCACTGGCGAAAACTCATGAAATTTGGCAGGACGACCGGGCCTGGTGAAAAATTTGATATTCCGAAGTCGCCCAAACAAGAAAATGCAAAATGGCTCCATAGCGCCCCCTAAGGCGAAAATTCACACTATTGACTGTCACGCCTGTACGCTTTGTCAAAATGACACAAAAATTGACACACACATGTATCTCAATAAGATCTACAAAAAAGTCAGTGCGGGCGTATCTGTCAAATGTACGGTTAAAGGGTTATTTCGCATTTTTTGCCGATCCGCACACATTGGAATTTCGCTAACTCCTCCGAAGGCTTTCGTTCCACCGGCACCACATTTGCTCAGGCCAATCTACACCCCATGGCCATTAAAAGTTATTCAAATCATGACGCTGCACCCCACGGTTTAGGTTCTAGGGGGCGCCAAAGATAACCCTAAAATCCACATATTTAAAAGTCTTATAACTTTTTATTTTTGCCCTCACTGGCCTCCAAGTTCTCTAGGATGATGCAATGTCCAGCCATCAACACATTTGTGAAGGAATTTTTACTCCCCAAAAGAGCGCCCCCCCATGGCAGGAGAAAAAAGTCCATTTTTTCTTGTCCCCTAAGGTGAAAATACACATTGTTGACTGTCACGCCTGTACGCTTTGGCAAAATGACACAAAAATTGACAATCATGTGTATCTCAATTAGATCTACGAAAAAGTCAAAGAGCGCGTATCTGTATAATGTACGGTAAAAGGGCTATTTTGCATTTTTTGCCGATACGCACACATTGGAATTTCGCTAACTCCTCCTAAGGCTTTCGTCCCACTGACACCAAATTTGCTCAGGCCAATCTACACTCCATGGCCATTCAAAGTTGTAAAAATCATGACGCTGCACCCCACGGTTTACGTTTTAGGGGGCGCCAAAGATGACCCAAATATACATTACAGTAGACAAAGTAGTTTTGCCCACTGAGTGGCGCCAAAGGGACTTGTCTGTGGAGTCTGTGAGTCACTATTGGCCGTTTTTGACTACTTTAGATTTTACCTTTATATTTCCTCTTACAAAATTTTTACCTTGCCTTGCCTGGTATCATTTTTTTCAGCACAACCTCACCTGTGTCAATTTACAGTTATTTTATCATTTTGACATACTATATTTACACATTGGACCCAAATTCACACACAAAACATAAAATCCAAGTGGAAAAAAGTAACGTTTTTACTGTGAAAACCACAAATATGTGTGATGAACTGTTTTTAAAACTTAAACTTCAAATAAAAATTGTAAACTTCAAAACATATGCAAATTTTTAACAAAGAACATAGTAATTTACCTCTATTTACATCAAAATGCAGGCAATCGCCCAGGTGTTCTTTGTAAAATTATTTACAAAACACTGTATAGTCTCACAAATGTCACTTTTTATTTATGCCACTACAAAAAAACATGATGTAAATGATGCATGATGTAAAACATGATGTAAAAAACTTGTGTAGATCCTCCTCTATGTTAGTCCATGTGTAATTTTTCCATAATTCTTTGTTTTTTGCAGCATTTTTGTTAGTGTAACTGCAGATTGTGCTGACAGTGTCTATGGCAAAAAAAAAAAAAAAACTGAAAATGCCTCAACATGAACCCCTGGTGGTCTCTGAGGGTGAAACCTGCTAACTGCTGCAGCTCTGTCAGCTTCAGTCTCCCATGCAGAGCTCGGAGCGCATGTGTGGCTCTGCACCCTTAGCAGCGTTGCTAACTCCTCAGTAAGGAAAGCCTGCTTCATGTCAGAGTCTCTAAACTCCAGAAGAAGTCGATAAAAGTCCCTTTCTTTCTAAAAAAAAAGTCGTTAGGGGGTCTGAAAAGTCATTGAATCTAACAACAAAGTCGCTAGGTTTGCAACTACGTGTCCCAGACTGCATCCCTGCTGAGAGTCCCTCCCTCCCTTCTCATATTGCAGGAAGAACGTAAGCGCCCGCCCCTTGTCAATCAGTCACCATATAATTTTGGATTGGTTGTTGTGGTGAAGTTTTCCACCAATAGGAGAGATGTTGTGGTGTGTTTTTTTTTTCCTTTGGCAAGCCTTTTCCGCCTGTAAGACCTGTCGCTAATGTCTGCATGCTATGTTTTCCTGTCTCATACAGCGCGATCGAGCGCCGAACGTGATCAAAATAAGCAGAAAACAAGTATCGCGGACATAATTTATCATAACTCTGGTTTTATTTGGCCTATCAACACAATTTAAAAACTGGTATATAGGTTGAGGTCCTCACTTTTGAGATAAGTTGAAACGGAGAGTCAACGAGGCTCCGTCTTGCAGCTACATCCGGTTAAATATGTCATGTGACTTGAACGCACACACACACACACAGACACACACACACACACGCACACACACACACTCAGAGTCTGGTTTTTAGCACCTGCAAAAACATGCTATTTACATATTTGACAAGAATGCAGAGGCTCCTTTTGCCCCTAAAAAAAACCAAATTTCAAACACAACTTGACTGGTCATTTCTCCAAAAGACAACCATGAAGCTCCATCCAAACCTGAAGCAGGCAGTTGGTGCATGTGTACAGTAACCTGAGGGGAGTGAGGTGACTGCTTCTGAGGAGAACATGAGCAGTGAAGATTCACCTTAGAGCTAGAACAGAGACGTGCACATGATTATACAGGGGCAGGGGCTCAAGTTTTTTCCAGTTGTTTATACAATATGGAAATTAATGTGAAATTAAAAAACAAAGTATTAATAGAAAGGTAATGACTGTCCTGTGTAGGTGACAGTGATATCCAATAGGCTAGGCACTCACGAGGCTGGCTGTGGCAAGTGTAAGTGAAAGCAACACGCACTGGCAGGAAGAACAGCAAACGCCGATGAAGGAAAAGGGTCTTTGCAGTGATGGGCGTTACCAGAGAGGGCGATGGCCAGAGGACACAAATGGGACGGGGAGGCAGCGCGTTGGGGGGAGGACGCGACACAGCTCAGGCCCGCCAGTGCCCCAACGGGGTCCTAGTTTATTTTGGCCCGCTGCCAAGTCCTTTTCTGGCCAGACATGTGTTTTCTTTATGATGGATAGATACATACAATAGACGAAAAATAAATAAATAACATGGACACACATTGCAGATAATTGTTTGCACTTAATTATATTCTACATTTCCTGAGTAACATGCACTTCTACTTGCCTTATTTAAAGCAAAGTATGTAACTGTTGATGAGTGGAAAGTAACTCCTTTGGGACTTTAATTGTAATTTTGACAGTTCCAAGGGGGGCACTGTTAAGTGTAGCAAATTTTTGGACTACTTATGCATTAAGCTGGTCTGCTATTGTCTGCCAGGCTTTCTCTCTTTACTTGATTATTGTGGCTGTATTGCCTTTTTTCTGAATACAGTGCATTCGGAAAGTATTCATTACAAAATGTGGAAAAAGTGAAGTGGTATGTTACAGCCTTATTCCAAAATGGATTAAATTACTTTTTTCCCCAAAAAATTCTACACAAAATACCCAATAATGACAAAGTGAAAAACTTTTTTTTGAACATTTTGCAAATTTATCAAAAATAAGACACTCAAATGTTGCATATACATAAGTATTCACACCCTTTGCTATAAAACTCAAAATTGAGCTCAGGTGCATCCTTTTTCCACTGATCAGCCTTGAAATGTTCCTCCAACTTTATTGCAGTCCACCTGTGGCAAATTCAGCTGATTGGACATGATTTGGAAAGCCACACCTGTCTATATAAGATCCCACAGCTGACAGAGCATGTCAGAGTACAAACCAAGTCATGAAGTCGAAAGAATTGTCTGTAGACCTCTGAAACAGGGTTGTACCGGCGCACAGATCTGGAGAAGTTTACAGAAAAATATCTACTGCATTGAAGATCCCAAAAAGCACAGTGGTCTCCATCATTAAGAAATGGAAGACGTTTGGAACCACCAGGACTCTTCCTAGAGCTGGCCGCCCAGCCAAAATGAGCAAGTGGGGGAGAAGGGCCTTGGTCAGGGAGGTGACCAAGAACCCGATGGTCACTCTGACAGAGCTCCAGCATTCCCCTGAGGAGATGTGAGAACCCTACAGAAGGACCACCATCTCTGCAGCACTCCACCAGTCAGGCATTTATGGTAGAGTGGCCAGACAGAAGCCACTTCTCAGTAAAAAGCACATGACAGCCCACTTGGACTTTGCTAGAAGGCACCTGAAGGACTCACAAACCAGGAGAGACAAAATTCTCTGGTCTGATGAAACGAAGATCGAACTCTTTGGCCTGAATGCCAAGCGTCATGTCTGGAGGAAACCAGGCACCGCTCACCACCTCGCCAATACCATCTCTACAGTGAAGCATGGTGGTGGCAGCATCATGCTGTGGGGATGTTTTTCAGCGCCAGGAACTGGGAGCCTTGTCAAGATCAAGGGAAAAATGAATGCAGCTAAGCACATTGAAATCCTTGATGAAAACCTGCTCCAGAGCGCTCAAGACCTTCGACTGGGGCAACACTTCATCTTCCAGCATGACAATGACTCTTAAGCACACGGCCAAGAAGACAAAGGAGTGACTTCAGGACAAGTCTCTGAATGTCCTTGAGTGGCCCAGCCAGAGCCCAGACTTGAACCCGATTGAACATCTTTTGAAAGACCTGAAAGTAGCTGTGCACCGACGCAGCCCATCCAACCTCACTGAGCTTGAGGGGATGTGCAAGGAAGAATGGGAAAAACTCCCCAAATCCAGGTGTGCCAAGCTTGTTGCATCATACACAAGAAGACTGGAGGCTGTAATCGCTGCCAAATGTGCTTCGACCAAGTATTGAGTAAAGGGTGTGAATACTTATGTATATGCAACATTTGAGTGTTCTTATTTTTAATAAATTTGAAAAATGTTCTAAAAGAAGTTTTTCGCTTTGTCATTATGGGGTATTTTGTGTAGAATTTTTGAGGGAAAAAGGCTGTAACATAAAATGTGGAAAAAGTGAAGTGGTATGAATACTTTCCGAATGCACTGTATATGCTTAATTTACTCATAATGCTTCATCAACAGCTGTTGTTCAGTGGCCGTGAGGTAAGAAGCAAGAATGTTGTCCATCTTCCCATCCGTGATTCGATGATCAGTCCTGTTGTCTACTTAAGAAGACTGTGAACATGCACTTATCCCAACTATCTACACCTGGCTTGACATAGCTGCGCCTTTTCATGCTGGCTTGGCAAATGTGCAACCAATTAAGCCAAGATGCACCGATCAGACTAAGTCAAGAGTGATTAATCACTCATCCTGGATATCTTTATTCTTCATTTGTGCAATACCCCCCAGGTTTGGATGTTGTTTTAGAAAAGTAATTATTAGGGCTGAGCCGATGCTGCGAATTATTTATTATTAATTTATTGTTATTATCATTATCATTGTTGTTATTATTAATTTCATTATCATTATTATTATTATTGTTGTAACATGGGCCCGAGAACATGCTGCAGGCAAGAGCCCTATTGAAACTCTAGGAATTATAAGTCAACATGCATTCAGTCCTTTTACCAGCTGTTGTTGGGGTTCACCAAAGCATGCAGTCTTTGACAGGAAATCTGTATGCTTCACAGCACTGTTTGAGTGGGATCTTAAAGTTTAATATAAAATGTGGTTATGTGTACTCCTAAAATGTAAACTGTAATGAGTTTTATCTTAACAAATGCCTTAAACTTGTTCATTTTCAGTCACAGTAACAACTAATCAGTGATATAATACATTTTGGCAGTCTGAATTGAATGCCCATGACCTGCGATCCCTCAGGCAGCACTGTATCAAAATCCGACATCAATGTGTAAAGGATATCATTACATGGGCTCAGGAACACTTCAGAAAAACACTGTCAGTAAATACAGTTCGTTGCCCATCTGTGATGGTATGGGGGTGCATTAGTGCCCAAGGCATGGGTAACTTACACATCTGTGAAGGCAACATTAATGCTGAAAGGTACATACAGGTTTTGGAGTAACATATGCTGCCATCCAAGCAATGTCTTTTCCATTGACACTCCTGCTTATTCCAGCAAAACAATGCCAAACCACATTCTGCACATGTTACAACAACGTGGCTTCGTAGTAAAAGAGTGCGGGTACTTGACTGGCCTGCCTGCAGTCCAGACCTGTCTCCCACTGAAAATGTGTGGCGCATCATGAAGCGTAAAATACGACAACGGAGACCCTGGACTGTTGAACAACTGAAGCTGTATATCAAGAATGGGAAAGAACATAATTTGACTGCCAGAAATCAAAATAGTAGAGGCATATCGTCTATCCAGCAACGTCATTTTAGAGCTGCTGGATGACACTGATTTCTACTGGTCCCACACCAGTTTTATTTGCAGAGGGAAAGGGAAAGTTTTTCATTTGTTCCTCTGCAGATACCTTTTTATTTAATCACAGGTCATCTGGTTTTGCTCACAGTATTCACCTTTTCACAGATGGCCTCCCAAATTGCGTTTCTCTGGCGACGCTAAGATGTCTCTGCTGGAGTTCACCAATGTGTTTATTTGCCTCCTCCAACAAGACCTCCAACTCCAAAGCTTTAAACTTCAGTTTTTGTTTATGGCCACTCTGCTCTCCTAAACTCTACATGGTGACAGCTGGTACTGCACGCAAAATCCTCATTTAAATAGGGCGGTCCACACCACTTTTGCACCTGTTCAATTGTGCATGCAACCATAGTAGGTCACCCACAACACGCTTACTAACAGCACGCAATATTTTTTAGTTTGGTAAAAGAGAAATGCAGGGTAACATTTATGATCCTGCATTTCTCTTTTACCATCAACACACACACACACACACACACACACACACACACACACACACACACACACACGCTAATGGTAGTGGCTCCTTAGTTCCCATTGGTACTAATCACATTTCAACATATTCATACTCTGTCAGGGAAGCACATTGGGGTTTACTGTCTTAACTAGTGACGCTTTGACCAACTTATTAGATAACAATCACTTCTATCGCTGACAGAACAGGTTGCCACAGCTACAGAACTGGTTCAGTACACAGACATTTCAGAACTTCAAGCACAGAAGCAAAAATGAACCACACATCTCATCCCTTCATTGTTCAAGTAACCCTTATAAAAGTAATTGAGCCAAACTTAAAAATAAGGAGCAATATAAATGTACGGTTATACATTTGCATAAGCCTAAGTGACAGCTACCAAGCTATGATGACATTTCCAGAGGTATAATTATTTTAACCATAGCGTCTCAGATCCTGCCCTCTGACAGTTTGAGGCAGGAAATAAGAACATTTAAAGTATCATGTGCATACAAGTTGGGTAAATTGACTCGTACATAAGTCAGGACAGTTGCTGTGAATATAAACAAACAAGCGAATCACCATCAAAGTGATTTGATGAAGGGGGATCAGAAATGTGTGCCTGAAATTCCTGCTTCACAGTAAGCACAGTTTGCTGAGGTTGTGCATAGAAACCTACACATAGTCTTTGTACTTTGATCATGTCTGGGTGAGTTGGGTGGAGGTTTTGTAATGTGGCTACCCTCCTGTTTCCCTTTATCAAAGACAAGGCTTGGATTAATTAAGTATACCAATAAAACACATGATTCATTCATAAATTATCAAAGTTGTCCTGCATTATAAAAAGGGAAACAAACCCTTTGTAAACAACAAGCTGTTACTGCTGGAATGAGGCCATATACAACAAAAAACTACAGGAACCAACATTTTTCCAGGGCTCATTAGAATGGCCAGCTATTGCACAGGGTTTGACCCAACTGTAATGAACGACATTTGTGTGTTGTTCCAGGGGTTTCAGGGATGTATGCAGACAGTAGATTAACCTTAAGAGCAGAGACATACGAGCATCCATAGCTTTGGTGTATGGTTTCATCCCAGTCATGGCTTTTCATGTTTCACACACTGCCTCTGATCTGCCAGCATGTTTTAATAAGTGAAAGTATCCAGGGCTTTGATAACATTGTAGTCACCTCTGTCACAAGATTAGGCTAAATTAACTTTGATAGAATCCCTATGATGTCCCTGACCATAAAATCATTGACAAGGCTATCCAACTTGACCTGCTGTTTATGTATGATGCTGGAATTGTAAGAATCAGTATACAGGGTACACACTCTAACCACAAAGCCACTACTTACATTTTTTAGAGTGCTATAGCCACTCTACTAAGTTTTTTAGGATTAAGGTTATCCTAAAATGACAGGGCCCACTGAAACACAGATTAAAAAATTCGAGTGTGATTGCATTGACAGCTTTATAATGACAAATTCCGTTCATGATGACCCCATCAGCAGATCTAGGGGATTACCTCACTTATTTGAAGCACAAGAATGCCTGCTTTCCGAAAAAAAGGGGAAAAAAGGAAACCAGAGTCTGGAGATCATTAACTGTCAGTTTTTCAAGTTCTTTTAATGTCTAATCCCTGAATTGAGCTATTAAAATCTCCCCTCCTTAACTGCAATTCTATCTTTTTTTAACATTACAGAGGGCCTGGGTATCCTGAAGTCAGCTTCCCCATGAGAGGCAAATAACAATAACCCATTTCAAATATGTTTCCTAACATGAACTGTTGAACTGCAACCACTGCACTGTTCCCTCAGTTTACCTTACCCAGGGAATCTACAAAGGGAGGATTAGTGACCAAGATAAAGGGACCAAGCATTTGGGTCTACCTGGAGAACGAACAATGCAGATTTAAGCCTCACTGTGCCTCATAACAACAGAACCCACTGAATCATACATGACAAGAGGAGACACTTAGAGGCTACAACTGCCCTTTTTAAAAATCAGGGTTCATCTGGGCTTTTTAATCTAATTTACACTCCCCTAGTTGAAAGGCACTTAGGGCTCTATTTTCGTGCCTCGCCGGAGACGTGCCGCAGGCATGGCGTAAGTCAGGTCCGCCGCGCCGACAAGGCGTTCCCAAGCACAATTTGGTATTTTGGTGAGCGGTGCAGCCCGGGGTAAGTATCCCCCCTCCCTAATTCAGCTCCTCCCAGCAGGGTAAGTCATAGCGAGGGAGGAGAGAGGGCGTGGAGTGGGTTTAACACAGGGACCTGTATTGACCAATAACATCAGCTCCTCTCCTCGTCTTTAAATCCGCCACCGACGAGGCGTATTACAATTTTGGTGAAGTAGCAATACCACACAATGGCGACAGAAGGCAGCCCCTCAACAAGTGTCACTGTAAGCGCTGCAGAGGGCGTCCTTCACATTCTCTCATATAAGCACAGATGGATTTGGTGTGTGCAAGTTTGGACCTACCAGTAAGACAAACGCCCTTTTTCACAAATAAAGACACTCACATAAAGTTGCATACATTCAAACCTCACGTGACAAAGGTGGGTTGAGCGCACAGATCACAACATAAATTCCAAAAATGGCATTAAAATCGGAACCATCTGTGCGTAATGATGCATCGCGCTCCGTGGCCTGGCTATTTCTTTCATTGATGTTGGCATATAAAATAAATTTGGCTCACAAAACTGAATATTATAATATTCATATGTAGGCTTAAAGTAAATTAAAATAAATAAAATAAAGTAAAGTAAAAGTAAAGTAAAAAGAGACTGCTGATTCATGGGACGCATTTTTCTGACCGATCGATCCAATTCATCCTGCATAAGCTCAATTGGAGAAAGGTCTGGAGACTGAGGGGGCCAAACCATCTTTTGAATAACACCTTCCTCTTCTTTGTTGTCTAGGTAACCCTGACAGAGCTTGACAGGATGCTTAGGGTCACTGTCTTGCTGTAAAACAAACTTATTACCCACAAGTCTGAGTCCAGATGGAACAGAATGATACTGGAGGATGGAGTGGTACTGTTCCTTCTAAATAATACCCTTTACTTCAAATAAATCTTCTACTCTATCACCTGCAAATCATCCCCATACCATGGAACTACCACCTCTTTGCTTAGTAGTGGGTGTAACACGATGCTTTTAGACGTTCACCAGTTTGTCTGCGGACATAGACTCTGCATTTTGAACCAAACAGTTCAAAATTGCTTTCATCGGTCCAGAGAACTTGTTTGCAGTCGTCATCGGTCCAATTTTTGTGAGCTTTTGCCCACCAGTATCTCTTTTTCTTGTTCTGTGGACGAAGTAGTGTTTTTTTTGCAGATACATAACCCTTCAGACCAGCCTCTCTCAAACGTCATTTCACCGTTGTCAGAGATATGGGTTTCGACCTTAACGTGTTGATTTTCTCCCTTATTTGTGGTGCTGTCTTTCACTGATCTCTCTTACTGATGACGATGCTATGTTTATCCTCTGCTTTTGTGGTAACTCTCTTTCGTCAAGGCCTTTTTCTATCATCATAACTTCCAGGTTCCTCTAGTGTCTTCAGAGTGTAGTGGACTCCTTTGTTAGACACCTTTAGGCTTTTTGCAATTTCTCTTTCTTAGTATCCTTCTTTCCTCATGTACAAATCTGTACTTTTGTTTCTTTACTCAGTTGCTTCTTTCAAGCCATTTCTGTGGTAGTTTGAACGCAGTTGAGATTTATTAGGATTTTTGTATGCAGACTCTCAAAAGCCAAAAAGCTGAAGTGAATAATCCAACTGTGATTTTTATTTTGCTTTTGCACTGACGTTATGACTCTTGCAAATGATTTCAACCCTGCAACTAAGCCCTTATTTTCTTTTGCTGATATATATTTAGCAATGGTGTGTTCACATTAATGTATATCTAAAGGTACTGTACATCCTATCGCCATCATTTCTTGAAACCTATACCCTCATACTTCAGCAACTGTTGCTGTTTTTTTTTTTTTTTTTTTAAATATAACATAGCTACAAAAAATAACCAGATGTGAGTGTAAATGTGGAGGTGTAAGAGAGAAAACTTTGTCACTGATAGGTTTTAAAGGTGGGGTAGGGAGGATCTGAGGAAGTGCCAGTTTTGGGGAGAAATCTTGAATGTAAACACTACCCCTCCCAACCAGTTTTCGCCTCTGCTCCAGCAAGCCCCGCCCACAAACAGACGCTCCTGCTTGCTCGTATCGTTCCAATTAAATTCAGATATAACGCAGATAAATACTTCAGATAATTACAAATGGAGCCCAGTCACCGTGAAAGTAAAAAGCATTGGTGCTACTGTAAATGCCAACAGACTACCAGCAAACACAAAGTTTGCAGGACTTCTAAAACTAGGATTAAGTGACATACTCCAGGACCCGAGGTAAACAGTTTAGCGGTGCTACAACACCCAGCAGGTCCCGTTTGACAAGAAACACGTCTGTTACACTTGGCTTACTTTGTTGAAGCCGTTTACCTGTCCAGCAGAAAGGTTACAGGATCCGTAAGATCCCAAAGCGTCCCCCTTCAGTGTTGTTCCGGCTTTTTTAGCTCTTGTCCAGATGGTCTACCTCCTTTTTGAGGGCCCGTTTTTCCGCCAGAGTCTCTGGTATTTACTTTGTTTTCTTGCTTGTGATGGTGGTCGGGGCTAAAAGAGGATTCAGACAATTTTCTGTACTTTCTGGTTGGTTTTTACTGTCCTATAGCACTGTCTGTAGCACGCTAACTTTGTTTGGGCTCCTGAATGACATGGGGGAGCAGCGTCTGCCTCACAACCAATCAGCACTAGGGAACAGAGTCCGCCTCACAACCAATCAGGATGGGGGAGGTGGGTAATGGCTTTGTTTACAGTCAGAAAGAGCGGAGTGCTCAAAAAATTTTAAATGTTGACTCCACAGACATAACAAAACACAGCAATACCAAATGTCATTAATGACTAATAGCTATTGACTGATATTAAAAGCTTTTTTTGTATATACACAATGAAAAAAGATGCTTCTTTAACAGATTCCTGCCTTTGAGGTATAGGGCACTATAACCTTTTAAGGTCATGCACAGTTGTGATAGCTGAAAACCCAACCCAAATTCTAGGCTGTAAGTTTTGTCTCATTATCAAGGGCTTGAATTAAGCATAGAAAAAACCCCAAATGTTTTATTCCAGTACAAGATGGACTCATAATCATCTGGCAGACATGAGACTTAATAGAATTTAAATGCTGTTAAAAGACAGCAAAGAAATATTGCAGTCTTTTTCCAGCCTGCTCTGCAGATTCATATATTTTTTTAAAATTTGAGGGCACATTATTGTAACAGGATAGAAACATTCACCCCCTGTGTGGATTGCCTAAATACCTTTTTTTTGTTTTTGTTTTTGTTTTGTTTTTGCATATTGTTGAGCATGAAAGAGGTGTCACACATCTCTTGAGCATGCTCCCATGCTCTCCACTGTGTAATTGCCTGGTAACAAGTGTGTAATGAGTTTTAGATGTACAGAGTGCATGTTTTGGGAATCTCATGAATGGTTTCACATGAATTAAAGCCTAACAAATAAAGTGATTTTTTTTTTGTTTCAGGGCATCATAAATTACTGCTGACTTCCAGTAGGCTTTCAACTTTAATGTAAGTAACTATAAGTATCTACGTATATATATATATATATATAGATACACACACACACACACACACACATATATATATATATATATATATATATATATATATATATATATATATATATATATATATATATATATATATATATATACAGAGAGAGAGAGATAGAGAGAAAACGGTAACATTAAACTGTTATTTAGCTACATTGCTTGCTTGATTAAAGCCCCACTGTGATCTTTTTTAAATAAGCAATGAAGCTAAACAACAGTTTAATGTTACCCTTTTTTCAGTCTTCTAAAACCGTGTCTTTTCTCTCATGTTCATTTTCTTCATGGTCCAGATTATGAGGAATGCAAGACTGAGCTCAATGCAATTTCTAATAAGACATAGAAGTAATAAATCTTTTTAACATCATCAGTTGATTAAATTAGATTAAATAGAAAAATTACAGCTGGCAAGCAGTCAGATGACAGCCTATCAGGTTCCAATGAGTGGCTTGATGAGACTCAGTTAAGAATGAAGGGAAAGAAAATCGGGTTACAGCATCAAAATCTGTTGACATACTCTCCTTATAACCTGCTTAGTGCCTTATTAAAAAGGTTGAACAAAGGCTTACTTACTAAGGCAGGACAATTGGTTGGGTATAGTCAAAAACAAATTAATTATAAGAAGTTAAAGTGTATCCAAATTGGCATTAAGCAAAATAAATAGTTGTGTTTCAAGAGAAGAAAGTAAAATAAACACTTTCCTTTACAGATGCCACATGTAATCTGAGTCATTTCACATGGTTTTCACATGATTTTGTTCTGTGAGGGGGCATCTGCTCCTGATGTACACCAGCATGATTAAAATGTCCAAGTACTACCTGCAAGGCTAGCAAGTCCTTGTGCTTCTTTAATGCAGCTCCCTCACTTTACATGTTAATTACTTTGGATATGAAAGAGCTGGGTATAGTATGAGTGCACTTACACAATGATTTTGGCTCATGAAGTGATTGGACAAGAATTGTTCACCCAGACTGTGAAAGAGCTGCTTTGTAGAAAATGTGAACCTTTGTCATTGAGTTCCAGTCTGTAAATAGTGTTTGACATTGTGTTCATGTGTTTCTTCTTTGGCAACGTTTTTTTTAATGAACAATCTTTGGTGCAGTAAGGCCATGTCCATACGGAGGCAGGACCAATCTCTTTGTTTTTCCACTTAAAAAAAACAATTCTGTAAACATGAACTCGTCTCAAGAAATACACCAAAACCATAGAATAAAACCTGGATTATGCACGTAAAACTAGTGCGATATAAACAGAGATACAATGAAGAAGGGGTTGGCAGGGTTAGTGCATCAAGGTTAAGAACAAGGTGGGGCTATGGCACCATCAGGTCAGGAAATAAATATATATCAATAATAAATATGGAAATACAACGATGGCGTCTTCAGATTCATACACTCTGGGACACTGTTTCAAAAAGGTGTGTTTTGTGGTGGAAATCAGATAGTTCTGCTGATGGTTTCTACGAGGGTGAAATATTTGGAGGATCAGTCTTGTATATATAGGTTTAGCCTAAGTATTCTCGATTAGTTTGAGTCATGTTTACCCTGCTGATAACATGTGAAGTCTTGTGGTGTTCACCAGGAAAGTTAAGTGGAGTGTACCCAGGAGTGTTAAATGTTCTGTCGATTTCAAAACAATATAGCTTGTTCTTGGCTGATCTCCCAGACATCCTGTGTATCAGGCTGGAAAAGAGTCTCACGCCTGTAATGCACACATATTAGGGTCACTCACACACTCATCAGTATTAAGAGTGAGGGAAGGTTCAGAGACTCCTTTGAAGACTCTGGTCCAGACTCTGTTTGTCAACTGTAGTGATTACAATAAAGTCGCCAGGCTGCTCTTCAGATCTCATCGTGTCTCCTAAGCATTGATTTTGCTCCATCCTACATACATTTTCCACAACATGACCTAAGGAGAGTTGTCAGTTTGCAGTAGGCCTTACTTTGATTGAACTGGTCCACAGTTGGATTTAATTGAAATAACTGAGTTTTTAAATTGAATTTTAAGTAGATTTAAACAACCAGCCTTGTAAATTAAAATGCATAAAATGTAATGTATACTTTTCACTAATAGGGACATAAATATTTTGCATTAAAATTTTATTTTTCAATTATATTTCTATCATATGCGATATTAAATTCATAGTTACAATGATACCTCATAATGACTTTTTTTAATCAATCAATTATTTATTTATCATTGTAGACCTTGTTCTTATTAATTTTCTAGACATGTAGCAGGTTGGAGAATTGAAAACACTCCAAGGCAACAACTATCAGTTCTTGCTCACTCCAACAAATTGTCACAGGCAGCAATTGTCACAGGCAGTGTTGCCAACCTAGCAACTTTGTCCCTAGATTTAGTGACTTTTCAGTCACTCCCCCTAGCGACTTATTTTCAAAAAAAGTGATAAGCAACCAATCTAGTGACCTTTCTGGACTTTTCTTCTCATGTTAGCATCTTTTCTGGAGATTCTAACATGAAAGCAGTTATTGATCTTACTCTTCTCAACAGGTAGCCGGTGTGCATCAAAAACACAGACACATACAGACACCTCAATGCACCCCATGCAAAGAAAGAAACAAAAATTTGCAGGTTCTCCCAAGGGCCTGCAACTTCTGCCGAAATGAAGTCCACCATTGCAAAGATGAGCATCTTTGCATTATCAGAATAGGAGTAACAGAATCGAGAAACAGATATGTTTTATGTCTTGTTTGTATTTATGTGTGTATGACACTTAACAATTTGGGCTTTTGCTCTAGGCTTAGTTTAGATGTCATTTCCCCTTCCCTCTCCCATATTCAGTATGTGGACTTATGTTATCATTGAACCTCTCAAACCATTAGAATGATCCTTATAGATTTTTTTTTTACAGTAAACATTGATTTAACAGAGTTTGAATACACTGGCCTTTGTCAACCCCTTAGTCATCTCAAGTATTGTGATTCTGATTTCATGTACAGTCCTCTTGTTTGAATATGGTCACTATTGATTCCATTAAAAGTGCCATTGTGACTAAGACAGTGAATTCAAGGTTATAGAGCAGTCTGTGCATCTGATTAAACTAGACTGAACCTGAAGAAACTTTAAAACCTGAGCCCATTGCTTGTTTTCTATCATGAAAAAAAATCAGCAAACTTTAACCAGCATTGCCACTGCGTCTTACAACACATTGTAGAGGGTGAAGCTGGCATCATCCTCCCCCCTGCAGAGAGAGTCTGCAGACTCAAACCGAGTTACCCTGCGGGATCGTCCATTCTGAAGAAGCTGGGGAATGAAGAATAAGTATGTCAATGCTGCTACTCTCTATCCTCCAAAGCAAGCTCACAGGGAAAATAACTATGTCAATAACAAAAATGTCTTTGTATTAGTGCGTGGTGTGCTACAGACCGAGAATAAGAGCCTGTCAAATTTGAAAGGAATATGTACGAATGGGTACAAGCAGCCCACAAGCTCATACATTTTTAATGATTATGCTAGTTGTGCCAGTTTAAGATCTAGATGGCAAATGCCCATGCAAGTGGCTTAATGTGGTTGGTCTGTACTGTTTGCCAGCATTGGCAAGCTCACACAGGGATGCGATCTAAGTAAGTGCAGGCAGATGATAGTCAGGAGAGGAGAGGATCACAGTTGAGGGAACTGAAAGGCAACATAGCAATTGTTCAAGACAGCTATTAATACCTTGGGACCTTAGAAGCAGTCTGAACCATGAGGAGGCTGCAAGGGGGTTAGTGACAGCCAAATACCACCACTAAGTGGGGCAGGTCCTGAGGAGGCAGCTGAATGGTTAGAACAAGATCCAAGCCATCAACACTTATGCTCTGCCAGTGATACCCTGCTGGCATAATAGCCTGGCAAAAAGGAAGAAATAGAGGCCACTGATATCAAGACAAGAATGCTCATCACAATGCATGGAGGGTTTCATCCTAAATCTGCCGCCAGGGAGGGAGGGACCCTACGTGTCGACGCCTGAATAAATTTGTGACTGAATCACTTGTGAGCTACACTCTCTGGAATCATTTTTGTCTGAGGGATACACGTTCATGGTGGCAGTTGTTCCCCATTGTTTTTACAGATTTAGTTCCCAAGTAAACAAACTGAAAACGTAGTAATGATAAGAGAGTGAGACTCACCAGCTGTAGCAAGCTCTTGCCGACGGAGGGAGATAGGGGTGAGTTGTGTTCAAGTGTACCTTGGAAAAAACTAACTTTTTTTTAAAACTCTGCTAAATTGCCACCACAACAACATGCGTACAGTAGGACACAGCATGTAATAAGTGGTGTACAAAACTTGCAGTTTGAGAAAATGCATGACTGTCTGATCCTATCATTGCGGTGATTTGCGAGGGAACAGTTCATGTTCAGCGTGAATTCTTCTCTGAATGTACTGTGGTCTAACTGTTCAGTGAACTCACTCACTGTCCGTTGTTCTGTAGGAGCAGAGACTGTATATAGAATGGACAGCGTCTGTTTTGCTGGGTGAAGCCACTTTGAGAACAGCACCCTCTGTTGATGGGCTGCAGTAAAGGTCATAAATCCCGCCTCCGTCAGCAAAGCTTAAGGGGCTGTGAACAGACTTTAGAAATTTATTACACAGAACATAAATTTTTCTCCCCCTTGCTTGCTGTGTTGACATGTAGTTACTGTCAGACTGGTTTGTTTTCAAGTCCTTTTTTTTCTGTGAAGCTCCGTTTTTAAAAGTTATTAGGGGGTTCATGCTTTCTTTGAATGACACTTGATACAGCCTATAGGCATTCAGGGATTGCCTAGCTCACCTGGGGATACGCTGTTTGAGCCGTCACAGTGACTCTCGTGCTGAATGCGCACAACACTACTGTGCAGCGCTGGTTTCAGGAAATTAAGAAAAATCCTGGAAATACCGAGAGCTTTTTGGCGTCAAATCCGTATACAGGCAGGAGGTAGAAACAAGTTGTCCGTAGTATGTACAGTCTATGTGCAGGAGACACTGTAACAGGAGTCAAGCCAAATAAACATAAACACACACTTCCCCTTGTTTAGAAAGATTAAGTTTCAAGATAAACAAATGCAAAATTTCATGTAACAAGTAAACCTACTTTATAAAACAAGCAGCAATAGAACGAAATATAAGTGAGTGATAAATGGCTGAAAAAAAAATGGTAGAACAAATATCCCACACATGTCAAAATTGTTAATAGCCTAGAATTAGAATCTGATTGAATGACAGCTTCTTACACATTTCAGATTATGGCAACACATATGAATGAAAGAAAACATGATTAGCAGAGCAAAAAAAAAAAAAGCAAGAGAACAGTGCATAGTCAGTGTAAATCTATCCCTGAATGTACTGTTGGGTATGCATTAGGTGAACGAATCACTTTCTGAGCCCAATTTACCAAATAGACCAGGTAAATAGCATACCATAGGACAGTACACTAAGAACATCATGATTTATGAATGAGTTCATTAATCATGATGTTTTAAGCAAAGCAGCAATTAAAGCAACACAGCCACAACACTCTCACCTCCCAGTCCCAGAAGCCCTGAACTGAACTGAAACCTGAACTGTTAAGCTGTTTATTAGTTCAGAAAGTTGGAGTCGCAGGCTCCACCAGCCAAGCGCTTAATGATTCAATGATTGAATCTTTTGAAAAAATCTCAAGGTTGATTCTGGTGATTCAGTACATCTAAAAGGTTGAAGTTCAGTTCCCGTCTCCACCAGCGTCCCATTCTTCCCTCCCGCGGCTGCAATTACACCTAATCTGCAGAGCCAAATCCTCACAGGTACTGATGTCAATCTTGTAAAAAATCTTGCTGTGCTCTGACTACGATAGACGTATTGTGGATTGTGGAGACATGTCTGTGATGCTTAAAGAAAGTGAAGATTAAAGATATTGATCCCCGGCTGTTTAAATCTCTGACCTTAGCTGAATTCACGTAGCTTTTGGTGTATTTAAAGATGTCATACATTAAGTGTTTTTCAGCATGCAGAACTGAACTGGACACATATTTATCATTTTCAGCAAAGCTGCTGTGTACATTCAAAGATTCAACCAAAGACTTGTTTAGGCCGTAGTCGACCTAGCTTTAATCAGTAGACATTTCACTGGGCATTAAGCTTTTTCCTGCTCAAGCTGCGGGTCTTTCTCTCACACCCAGAGGTGAAAGTAAGCCAGTAAGCCAGTATGCAGCGGTACACACCGGTACGCAGCGGTACACTGTTCCGGGAAGACATAATCAGCAGTTTTAACCTTCACCCCGAAGTGTATGTAGGCTACATTTGCTTACTGTGTTGCCACACGTCAGTCTGCACTCTGCATTGTAACCATAGAAGTCCAATAGGACCAGGTTGCTTGAAAGTAAGTTGTATTTGCTTCCGCATACAAACTCAAGAAATGGGAGCTCAATGCACACTGGTGCTGGTGCATGCTGGTTGCCTAGGCGCTGGGGCACTTTTAAAGAGACAGCTGCTTTAATCTTAATGCAGAAATAAGACAAAATGATCAATAAATAAATAGATCAATACATTTTATGTTCAAGAGAGAGAGAGATGCAGCAGATGATACTGTGGCATCAGAGTCAGGACCTCACTAAACGTGGGTATGCTGCTCTTGTTCAAAGCCTACGGGTACAGTACATGCAAAAACCTTATCCCATGTTATCCCTTGCTCACACTTCCAATCTCTGCCCTAAAACTGTGGCTAAAGGCCAACCACCAAGCTTCTTCTAAGCCTACAACTCAGCAAGGCCAAGTTACTGCAGGGACGGGGATCTAAAATCAGCATGGCCAAGTCACACCCGCCTTGTAAAAAAGGAGAATACAGCTGTCTACTCTGTCAAATGTCCCTGAGCTGGGGTGGTTGTCTGCTCACCTCTGCCTGCTCTGCTAATCCCACTGGCTCCCACCCCAGTGCGACTCTACACATAGATGCAGCTACAAAGGCATCCTCCATTGCCCCTGTCTCAATGCTCAAGGCTACAGGTCAATGGTCCTCATAAGCCTGTCAATGATACCTCAGGCCCAAGGCTCAAGATATTCTTATGCTCAATTAGCTGAGTGCTTTGAAAAATGCTGCTGCGCCATAATTCTGTCCCATATCTATTGTTTTCTTAAGCATATTCTCAATTATAAATATGTGTATGGATGAAATTAATCCTGTCCCACGATCATGTTTTGAGGGTAACCTATACTACACAAGCTTTGGAGGTGGGTAGGTTGCTTCATAGTTTCTTGCTGCTGGCTGTTGCGTTCCCTCACCTGTAGGTGCTTTCATGTTTCTCATGAAAGCTAGGGAGGGATGCCTGGTATGGTTGTTCTGGGGGGTTTTTAGGGCCCGAGCCAGCTGCAGAGCAGCCGGGCGTAGAGCCCTGTTGTTCCTGTAGTGGTTTTTCTTTGTTTCTTTCTTTCTTCTTTAGGGCCCGAGCCAGCTGCAGAGCAGCCGGGCGTAGGCCCTGTTGTTCTTGTAGTGGTTTTTCTTTGTTTTTTCTTCTTTCTTCTTTTTCCTCCCCTTTGAACTGGAAAATGGCCCACTTCTCCGAACTAACTCCTCCGAAGGCTTTCGTTCCACCGGCACCACATTTGCTCAGGCCAATCTACACCCCATGGCCATTAAAAGTTATTCAAATCATGACGCTGCACCCCACGGTTTAGGTTCTAGGGGGCGCCAAAGATAACCCTAAAATCCACATATTTCAAAGTCTTATAACTTTTTATTTTTGTCCTCACTGGCCTCCAAGTTTTCTAGGATGATGCAATGTCCAGCCATCAACACATTTGTGAAGGAATTTTTACTCCCCAAAAGAGCGCCCCCCATGGCAGGAGAAAAAAGTCAATTTTTTCTTGTCCCGTAAGGTGAAAATCCACATTGTTGAGTGTGACACCTGTACGCTTTGTCATATTGACACAAAATTTGACAATCACGTGTATCTCAATAAGATCTACGAAAAAGTCAATGAGTGCGTATCTGTCAAATGTACGGTTAGAGGGCTATTTTGCATTTTTTGCCGATTCGCACACATTGGAATGTGGCTAACTCCTCCTAAGGCTTTCGTCCCACTGAAACCAAATTTGCTCAGGCCAATCTACACCCCATGGCCATTCAAAGTTGTAAAAATCATGACGCTGCACCCCACGGTTTACGTTCTAGGGGGCGCCAAAGATGACCAAAAAATCCACATTCTTAAAAGAATCCACATTCTCCCCCCCCCGTGGCACGAGAAAAAGTCAAGTTTTTCCTGCCCATCGCTCAATGGCTCAATCGCATCGCTCTCCAGGCAACACTGTAAGGAGGAGCAACCTGCCATTTGGATATATCCCAGCTGTGTTTGTGCCCTCACTCATGGTCCAGACTTTTTTCAAATAGGACATGAAGTTTGTCTGCAGCGAGTGTTTTGGTAGAAACTGCGCCTCCCATTCATTATAATGGGAAATGACCACAGACAAGTGCGCACACCATCTTTGGACCTTGAGTGTGACGCGATCGGGAGGGGGAGGCGGTCACGCTGGGGGCGGCACGACGCGGCTCGGGCCCGACAGTGCCCCACCGGGGCCCTAGTTCGTTATTATTTTTCCTCCGCTTTAAACTGGAAAATGGCCCACTTCCCACTGGCGAAAACTCAGGAAATTTGGCAGGACGACCGGGCCTGGTGAAAAATTCGATATTCTGTAGTCGCCCAAACAATAAAATGCAAAATGGCTCCATAGCGCCCCCTAAGGTGAAAATTCACATGACGGCTGTACGCTTTGTCATATTGACACAAAAATTGACACACACATGTATCTCAATAAGATCTACAAAAAAGTCAGTGCGGGCGTATCTGTCAAATGTACGGTTAATGGGTTATTTTGCATTTTTTGCAGATCTGCACACATTGGAATTTCGCTAACTCCTCCGAAGGCTTTCGTTCGACCGGCACCACATTTGCGCAGGCCAATCTACCCCCCATGGCCATTAAAAGTTGTACAAATCATGACGCTGCACCCCACGGTTTACGTTCTAGGGGGCGCCAAAGATAACCCAAAATCCACATTCTTAAAAGTCTTATAACTTTTTATTTTTGTCCTCACTGCCCTCCAAGTTTTCTAGGATGATGCAATGTCCAGCCATCAACACATTTGTGAAGGAATTTTTACTCCCCAAAAGAGCGCCCCCCCATGGCAGGAGAAAAAAGTCAATTTTTTCTTGTCCCCTTAAATGAAAATACACATTGTTGAGTGTCACGCCTGAACGCTTTGTCATATTGACACAAAAATTGACAATCATGTGTATCTCAATTAGATCTACGAAAAAGTCAAAAAGCGCGTATCTGTATAATGTACGGTTAAAGGGCTATTTCGCATTTTTTGCAGATTCGCACACATTGGAATGTGGCTATCTCCTCCTAAGGCTTTCGTCCCACCGATACCAAATTTGCTCAGGGCAATCTACACCCCATGGCCATTCAAAGTTGTAAAAATCATGACGCTGCACCCCACGGTTTACGTTCTAGGGGGCGCCAAAGATGACCAAAAAATCCACATTCTTAAAAGTCATTTTGGCCACTGCAGGAGTACAGAGTACTGCAGTTCTAGGGGGCGCCAAAGATGACCCAAAAATCCACATTCTTAAAAGTCTTTTTGGCCACTGCAGGAGTACAGAGTACTGCAGGATACACACACATACACACACACACACACACACACACACACACACACACACACACACACACACACTCAGAGTCTGTTTTTTAGCACCTGCAAAAACATGCTGTTTACATATTTGACAAGAATGCAGAGGCTTCCTTTTGCCCCTGAAAAAAATCAGATTTCAAACACAACTTGACTGTTCATTTCTCCAAAAGACAACCATGAAGCTCCATCCAAACCTGAAGCAGATAGTTGGTGCATGTGTACAGTAACCTGAGGGGAGTGAGGTGACTATTTCTGAGGAGAACATGAGCAGTGAAGATTCACCTTGGAGCTAGAACAGGGACGTGCACATGATTATACAGGGGCAGGGGCTCAAGTTTTTTCCAGTCATTTATACAATATGGAAATTAATGTGAAATTAAACCACAAATATGTGTGATGAACTGTTTTTAAAACTTAAACTTCAAATAAAAATTGTAAACTTCAAAACATATGCAAATTTTTAACAAAGAACATAGTAATTTACCTCTATTTACATCAAAATGCAGGCAATGGCCCAGGCGTTCTTTGTAAAATTATTTACAAAACACTGTATAGTCTCACAAATGTCACTTTTTATTTATGCCACTACAAAAAAACATGATGTAAATGATGCATGATGTAAAACATGATGTAAAAAACTTGTGTAGATCCTCCTCTATGTCAGTCCATGTGTAATTTTTCCATAATTCTTTGTTTTTTGCAGCATTTTTGTTAGTGTAACTGCAGATTGTGCTGACAATCTATGGCAAAAAAAAACAAAAACTGAAAATGCCTCAACATGAACCCCTGGTGGTCTCTGAGGGTGAAACCTGCTAACTGCTGCAGCTCTGTCAGCTTCAGTCTCCCATGCAGAGCTCGGAGCGCATGTGTGGCTCTGCACCCTTAGCAGCGTTGCTAACTCCTCAGTAAGGAAAGCCTGCTTCATGTCAGAGTCTCTAAACTCCAGAAGAAGTCGATAAAAGTCCCTTTCTTTCTAAAAAAAAGTCGTTAGGGGGTCTGAAAAGTCATTGAATCTAACAACAAAGTCGCTAGGTTTGCAACTACGTGTCCCAGACTGCATCCCTGCTGAGAGTCCCTCCCTCCCTTCTCATGTTGCAGGAAGAACGTAAGCGCCCGCCCCTTGTCAATCAGTCACCATATAATTTTGGATTGGTTGTTGTGGTGAAGTTTTCCACCAATAGGAGAGATGTTGTGGTGTGTTTTTTTTTTCTTTTGGCAAGCCTTTTCCGCCTGTAAGACCTGTCGCTAATGTGTGCATGCTATGTTTTCCTGTCTCATACAGCGCGATCGAGCGCCGAACGTGATCAAAATAAGCAGAAAAAAAGTATCGCGGACATAATTTATCATAACTCTGGTTTTATTTGGCCTATCAACGCAATTTAAAAACTGGTATATAGGTTGAGGTCCTCACTTTTGAGATAAGTTGAAACGGAGAGTTAACGAGGCTCCGTCTTGCAGCTACATCCGGTTAAATATGTCATGTGACTTGAACGCTGGGGAGCGTCAATCGAATCGAATCAAACCTAACTCTCAGATGAATCTTCAAAATTCACCTCAGAAATATGCTTATTATTCTTCTCAGAGTACTGCAGGATACACACACACACACACACACAGACACACACACACACACACACGCACACACACACACACACACACACACACACTCAGAGTCTGTTTTTTAGCACCTGCAAAAACATGCTATTTACATATTTGACAAGAATGCAGAGGCTTCCTTTTGCCCCTGAAAAAAATCAAATTTCAAACACAACTTGACTGCTCATTTCTCCAAAAGACAACCATGAAGCTCCATCCAAACCTGAAGCAGGCAGTCAGTGCATGTGTACAGTAACCTGAGGGGAGTGAGGTGACTGCTTCTGAGGAGAACATGAGCAGTGAAGATTCACCTTGGAGCTAGAACAGGGACGTGCACATGATAATACAGGGGCAGGGGCTCAAGTTTTTTCCAGTCGTTTATACAATATGGAAATTAATGTGAAATTAAAAAACAAAGTATGACTGTCCTGTGTAGGTGACAGTGATATCCAATAGGCTAGGCACTCACGAGGCTGGCTGTGGCAAGTGTAAGTGAAAGCAACACGCACTGGCAGGAAGAACAGCAAACGCCGATGAAGGAAAAGGGTCTTTGCAGTGATGGGCGTTACCAGAGAGGGCGATGGCCAGAGGACACGAATGGGACGGGGAGGCCGCGCGTTGGGGGGGGGGGGGGGGGGGGTTGCGACACGGCTCGGGCCCGCCAGTGCCCCAACGGGGCCCTAGTTCTTTAGGGCCCGAGCGTAGCTGCTAAGCAGCTGCGAGAGCCCTATTATTCCTGATGGATTCTTCTTTCTTTAGGGCCCGAGCGTAGCTGCTAAGCAGCTGCGAGAGCCCTCTTGTTCCTGATGGATTCTTCTTTTGTTATTATTAGGGCCCGAGCGTAGCTGCTAAGCAGCTGCGAGAGCCCTCTTGTTCCTGATGGATTCTTCTTTCGTTATTTTTCCTCCGCTTTAAACTGGAAAATGGCCCACTTCCCACTGGCGAAAACTCAGGAAATTTGGCAGGACAACCGGGCCTGGTGAAAAATTCGATATTCTGAAGTCGCCCAAACAAAAAAATGAAAAATGGCTCCATAGCGCCCCCTATGGTGAAAATTCACCTGACGCCTGTACGCTTTGTCAAAATGACACAAAATTTGACACACATGTGTATCTCAATAAGACCTACAAAAAAGTCAGTGCGGGCGTATCTGTCAAATGTACCGTTAAAGGGCTATTTCGCATTTTTTGCCGATCCGCACACATTGGAATTTCGCTAACTCCTCCGAAGGCTTTCGTTCCACTGGCACCAAATTTGCTCAGGCCAATCTACACCCCATGGCCATCAAAAGTTGTACAAATCATGACGCTGCACCCCACGGTTTACGTTCTAGGGGGCGCCAAAGATAACCCAAAAATCCACATTCTTAAAAGTCTTATAACTTTTTATTTTTGTCCTCACTGGCCTCCAAGTTTTCTAGGATGATGCAATGTCCAGCCATCAACACATTTGTGAAGGAATTTTTACTCCCCAAAAGAGCGCCCCCCCATGGCAGGTGAAAAAAGTCCATTTTTTCTTGTCCCCTAACATGAAAATACACATTGTAGAGTGTCACGCCTGAACGCTTTGTCATATTGACACAAAATTTGACAATCACGTGTATCTCAATAAGATCTACGAAAAAGTCAAAGAGCGCGTATCTGTATAATGTACGGTTAAAGGGCTATTTCGCATTTTTTGCCGATCCGCACACATTGGAATTTCGCTAACTCCTCCAAAGGCTTTCGTTCCACCGGCACCAAATTTGCTCAGGTCAATCTACACCCCATGGCCATTAAAAGTTGTACAAATCATGACGCTGCACCCCACGGTTTAGGTTCTAGGGGGCGCCAAAGATAACCCAAAAATCCACATTCTTAAAAGTCTTATAACTTTTAATATTTGTCCTCACTGGCCTCCAAGTTTTCTAGGATGATGCAATGTCCAGCCATCAACACATTTGTGAAGGAATTTTTACTCCCCAAAAGAGCGCCCCCCCATGGCAGGAGAAAAAAGTGCATTTTTTCTTGTCCCCTAAGGTGAAAACACACATTGTAGAGTGTCATGCCTGAACGCTTTGTCATATTGACACAAAATTTGACAATCACGTGTATCTCAATAAGATCTACGAAAAAGTCAAAGAGCGCGTATGTGTATAATGTACGGTAAAAGGGCTATTTTGCATTTTTTGCCGATTTGCACACATTGGAATGTGGCTAACTCCTCCTAAGGCTTTCGTCCCAATGACACCAAATTTGCTCAGGCCAATCTACAACCCATGGCCATTCAAAGTTGTAAAAATCATGACGCTGCACCCCACGGTTTACGTTCTAGCGGGTGCCAAAGATGACCCAAAAATCCACATTCTTAAAAGTCATTTTGGCCACTGCAGGAGTAAAGAGTACTGCAGTTCTAGGGGGCGCCAAAGATGACCCAAAAATCCACATTCTTAAAAGTCTTTTTGGTCACTGCAGGAGTACAGAGTACTGCAGGATACACACACACACACACACACACACACACACACACACACACACACACACACACACAGACACACACACACACTCAGAGTCTGTTTTTTAGCACCTGCAAAAACATGCTGTTTACATATTTGACAAGAATGCAGAGGCTTCCTTTTGCCCCTGAAAAAAATCAAATTTCAAACACAACTTGACTGTTCATTTCTCCAAAAGACAACCATGAAGCTCCATTTCAAACCTGAAGCAGATAGTTGGTGCATGTGTACAGTAACCTGAGGGGAGTGAGGTGACTATTTCTGAGGAGAACATGAGCAGTGAAGATTCACCTTGGAGCTAGAACAGGGACGTGCACATGATTATACAGGGGCAGGGGCTCAAGTTTTTTCCAGTCATTTATACAATATGGAAATTAATGTGAAATTAAACCACAACTAGGGCCCCGTTGGGGCACTGGCGGGCCCGAGCCGTGTCGCGCCGCCCCCAGCGCGACCGCCTACCCCTCCCGATGGCGTCACACTCAAGGTCCAAAGATGGTGTGCGCACTTGTCTGTGGTCATTTACCATTATAATGAATGGGAGGCGCAGTTTCTATCAAAACGCTTGCTGCAGAAAAAACTCCATGTCCTTTTTGAAAAAAGTCTGGACCATGAGTGAGGGCACAAACACAGCTAGTATATATCCAAATGGCAAGGTGCTCCTCCTTTCGGTTTTGCCGAGAGAGCGATGCGTTTGAGCCATTGAGCGATGGGCAGGAAAAACTTGACTTTTTCTCCTGCCATGGGGGGGCGCTCTTTTGGGGAGAAAAAATTCCTTCACAAATGTGTTGATGACTGAACATTGCATCATCCTAGAAAACTTGGAGGCCAGTGAGGACAAAAATAAAGTCATAAGACTTTTAAAAATGTGGATATTTGGGTCCTCTTTGGCGCCCCCTAGAACGTAAACCATGGGGTGCAGCGTCATGATTTTTACAACTTTGAATGGCCATGGGGTGTAGATTGGCCTGAGCAAATTTGGTGTCGGTGGAACGAAAGCCTTAGGAGGAGTTAGCCACATTCCAATGTGTGCGAATCGGCAAAAAATGCGAAATAGCCCTTTAACCGTACATTTTACAGATACGCGCGCATTGACTTTTTCGTAGATCTTATTGAGATACACGTGATTGTCAAATTTTGTGTCAATATGACAAAGCGTACAGGCGTGACACTCAACAATGTGAATTTTCGCCTTAGGGGACAAGAAAAAAATGGACTTTTTTCCCCTGCCATGGGGGGCGCTCTTTTGGCGAGTAAAAATTCCTTCACAAATGTGTTAATTGCTGGACATTGCATCATCCTAGAGAACTTGGAGGCCAGTGAGGACAAAAATAAAACGTTATAAGACTTTTAAGACTGTGGATTTTTGGGTTATCTTTGGCGCCCCCTAGAACCTAAACCGTGGGGTGCAGCGTCATGATTTGTACAACTTTTAATGGCCATGGGGTGTAGATTGGCCTGAGCAAATTTGGTGCCGGTGGAACAAAAGCCTTCGGAGGAGTTAGCGAAATTCCAATGTGTGCGGATCGGCAAAAAATGCGAAATAACCCTTTAACTGTACATTTGACAGATACGCCCACACTGACTTTTTTGTAGATCGTATTGAGATACATGTGTGTGTCAATTTTTGTGTCAATATGACAAAGCGTACAGGCGTGACAGTCAATAGTGTGAATTTCCACCTTAGGGGGCGCTATGGAGCCATTTTGCATTTTATTGTTTGGGCGACTTCAGAATATCGAATTTTTCACCAGGCCCGGTCATCCTGCCAAATTTCATGAGTTTTCGCCAGTGGGAAGTGGGCCATTTTCCCCTTCAAAGGGGAGGAAAAATAAGAAGAAAGAAAGAAAGAAAGAACTAGGGCCCCGGTGGGGCACTGTCGGGCCCGAGCCGCGTCGCGCCGCCCCCAGCGCGACCGCCTCCCTGTCCCATTCACGTCCTCTGGCTGTCGCCCTCTCTGGTGACGCCCATCACTGCAAAGACCCTTTTCCTTCATCTGTGTTAGCTGTTCTTCCTGCCAGTGCATGTTGCTTTCACTTACACTTGCCACAGCCAGCCTTGTGAGTGCCTAGCCTATTGGATATCACGGTCACCTACACAGGACAGTCATTACCTTTCTATTAATACTTTGTTTTTAATTTCACATTAATTTCCATATTGTATAAACGACTGGAAAAAACTTGAGCCCCTGCCCCTGTATAATCATGTGCACGTCCCTGTTCTAGCTCCAAGGTGAATCTTCACTGCTCATGTTCTCCTCAGAAGCAGTCACCTCACTCCCCTCAGGTTACTATACACATGCACCAACTGCCTGCTTCAGGTTTGGATGGAGCTTCATGTTTGTCTTTTGGAGAAATGAGCAGTCAAGTTGTGTTTGAAATTTGATTTTTTTCAGGGGCAAAAGGAGCCTCTGCATTCTTGTCAAATATGTAAATAGCATGTTTTTGCAGGTGCTAAAAAAAGACTCTGAGTGTGTGTGTGTGTGTGTGTGTGTGTGT
Organism: Xyrichtys novacula; assembly: GCA_962446985.1. Classification (NCBI taxonomy): domain Eukaryota; kingdom Metazoa; phylum Chordata; class Actinopteri; order Labriformes; family Labridae; genus Xyrichtys; species Xyrichtys novacula. The sequence goes on from OY660867.1 coordinate 30,878,938, forward strand.
GTGTGTGTGTGTGTGTGTGTGTGTGTGTGAATCCTGCAGTACTCTGAGAAGAATAAGCATATTTCTGAGGTGAATTTTGAAGATTCATCTGAGAGTCAGGAGGGCTGATCATTCCCTTACCCTTTAGATGTCTGTCTATGTCTGTTTTTGTGTAATAATGAAAGAATCCCAACACAAAAAGGCTCTGTTGATGTTTTTTTTGTTGTTCATTCATATTCAAACCACTATTTTATATCACTGCTAATACGCCAAGACCATTTTATGGTATTTAGCTTTATTATTTCTATGCATTTTGCAAGGACAGAAACCAAGGCCTTCACTAAAATTTCCATAAACTTTAGGAAAGGACCTCTGGTTGTTTAAGGGGGTCATTTCTGCAAAAACATATTCTTCCTAAATTTTGAAGGTCAAACCTTAGATCCATTAGGTTTAAATAGAAAAAGCATTAAAATATGTTAGGATTATAGCATATGACAAATGTGTGCCTCTCAATGGCCATAACTACTTTGTCTGCTGGCTCTGCAGTCGATTGACGCTCCCCAGCGTTCAAGTCACATGACATATTTAACCGGATGTAGCTGCAAGACGGAGCCTCGTTGACTCTCCGTTTCAACTTATCTCCAAAGTGAGGACCTTAAACTATATACCAGTTTTTAAATTGTGTTGATAGGCCAAATAAAACCAGAGTTATGATAAATTATGTCTGCAATACTTTTTTTCTGCTTATTTTGATCACGTTCGGCGCTCGATCGCGTTGTATGAGACAGGAAAACATAGCATGCAGACATTAGCGACAGGTCTTACAGGCGGAAAAGGCTTGCCAAAAGAAAAAAAAAACACACCACAACATTTCTCCTATTGGTGGAAAACTTCACCACAACAACCAATCCAAAATTATATGGTGACTGATTGACAAGGGGCGGGCGCTTACGGTCTTCCTGCAACATGAGAAGGGAGGGAGGGACTCTCAGCAGGGATGCAGTCTGGGACACGTAGTTGCAAACCTAGCGACTTTGTTGTTAGATTCAAAGACTTTTCAGACCACCTAACGCCTTTTTTTTTTTAGAAAGAAAGGGACTTCTATCGACTTCTTCTGGAGTTTAGAGACTCAGACATGAAGCAGGCTTTCCTTACTGAGGAGTTAGCAACGCTGCTAATGGTGCAGAGCCACACATGTGCTCCGAGCTCTGCATGAAGCTGACAGATCTGCAGCAGTTAGCAGGTTTCACCCTCAGAGACCACCAGGGGTTCATGTTGAGGCATTTTCAGTTTTTTTTTTTTTTTGCCATAGACACTGTCAGCACAATCTGCAGTTACACTAACAAAAATGCTGCAAAAAACAAAGAATTATGGAAAAATTACACATGGACTAACATAGAGGAGGATCTACACAAGTTTTTTACATCATGTTTTACATCATGCATCATTTACATCATGATTTTTTGTAGTGGCATAAATAAAAGTGACATTTGTGAGACTATACAGCGTTTTGTAAATAATTTTACAAAGAACGCCTGGGCCATTGCCTGCATTTTGATGTAAATAGAGGTAAATTACTATGTTCTTTGTTAAAAATTTGCATATGTTTTGAAGTTTACAATTTTTATTTGAAGTTTAAGTTTTAAAAACAGTTCATCACACATATTTGTGGTTTTCACAGTAAAAATGTTACTTTTTTCCACTCGGATTTTATGTTTTGTGTGTGAATTTGGGTCCATTGTGTAAATACAGTATGTCAAAATGATAAAATAACTGTAAATTCACACAGGTGAGGTTGTGCTGAAAAAAATGATACCAGGCAAGGCAAGGTAAAAAAATTTTAAGAGGAAATATAAAGGTAAAATCTAAAGTAGTCAAAAACGGCCAATAGTGACTCCCAGACTCAATAGACAAGTCCCTTTGGCGCCACTCAGTGGGCAAAACTACTTTGTCTGCTGTAATGTATATTTGGGTCATCTTTGGCGCCCCCTAGAACCTAAACCGTGGAGTGCAGCGTCATGATTTGTACAACTTTGAATGGCCATGGGGTGTAGATTGGCCTGAGCAAATTTGGTGGCGGTGGAACTAAAGCCTTCGGAGGAGTTAGCGAAATTCCAATGTGTGCGGATCGGGAAAAAATGCAAAATAACCCTTTAACCGTACATTTTACAGATACGTGCCTATTGACTTTTTCGTAGATCTTATTGAGATACACGTGATTGTCAAATTTTGGGTCAATATGACAAAGCGTATAGGCGTGACACTCAACAATGTGTATTTTCACCTTAGGGGACAAGAAAAAATGGACTTTTTTCTCCTGCCATGTGGGGGCGCTCTTTTGGGGAGTAAAAATTCCTTCACAAATGTGTTGATGGCTGGACATTGCATCATCCTAGAGAACTTGGAGGCCAGTGAGGACAAAAATAAAAAGTTATAAGACTTATAAGACTGTGGATTTTTGGGTTATCTTTGGCGCCCCCTAGAACGTAAACCGTGGGGTGCAGCGTCATGATTTGTACAACTTTTAATGGCCATGGGGTGTAGATTGGCCTGAGCAAATGTGGTGCCGGTGGAACGAATGCCTTCGGAGGAGTTAGCGAAATTCCAATGTGTGCAGATCGGCAAAAAATGCGAAATAACCCTCTAACCGTACATTTCACAGATGCGCCCACGCTGACTTTTTCGTAGACCGTATTGAGATACACGTGTGTGTCAATTTTTGTGTCAATATGACAAAGCGTACAGGCGTGACAGTCAATAGTGTGAATTTTCGCCTTAGGGGGCGCTATGGAGCCATTTTGCATTTTATTGTTTGGGCGACTTCAGAATATCGAATTTTTCACCAGGCCCGGTCGTCCTGCCAAATTTCATGAGTTTTCGCCAGTGGGAAGTGGGCCATTTTCCCCTTCAAAGGGGAGGAAAAATAAGAAGAAAGAAAGAAAGAAAGAACTAGGGCCCAGTTGGGGCACTGGCGGGCCCGAGCTGTGTCACGCCGCCCCCAACACGACCGCCTCTCCCTCCCGATCGCGTCACACTCAAGGTTCAACGATTGTGTGCGCACTTGTCTGTGGTCATTTACCATTATAATGAATGGGAGGCGCAGTTTCTACCAAAACGCTTGCTGCAGACAAACTACATGTCCTATTTGAAAAAAGTCTGGACCATGAGTGAGGGCACAAACACAGCTAGGATATATCCAAATGGCAAGTTCCTCCTCCTTTCGTTTTTTTCCGAGAGAGCGATGTGTTTGAGCCATTGAGCGATGGGCAGGAAAAACTTGACTTTTTCTCCTGCCATGGGGGGGCACTCTTTTAGGGAGAAAAAATTCCTTCACAAATGTGTTGATGGCTAGACATTGCATCATCCTAGAAAACTTTGAAGCCAGTGAGGACAAAAATGAAAAGTTATAAGACTTTTAAGAATGTGGATTTTTGGGTTATCTTTGGCGACCCCTAGAACGTAAACCGTGGGGTGCAGCATCATGATTTGTACAACTTTTAATGGCCATGGGGTGTAGATTGGCCTGAGCAAATTTGGTGCCGGTGGAACGAAAGCTTTAGGAGGAGTTAGCCACATTCCAATGTGTGCAGATCAACCAAAAATGCGAAATAGCCCTTTAACCGTACATTTTGCAGACACGTGCGCGTTGACTTTTTCGTAGATCTTATTGAGATACACGTGATTATCAAATTTTGTTTCAATATGACAAAGCGTACAGGCGTGACACTCAACAATGTGTATTTTCACCTTATAGGACAAGAAAAAATGGCCTTTTTTCTCCTGCCATGGGGGGGCGCTCTTTTGGGGAGTAAAAATTCCTTCACAAATGTGTTGATGGCTGGACATTGCATCATCCTAGAAAACTTGGAGGCCAGTGATGACAGAAATAAAAAGTTATAAGACTTGTAAGAATGTGGATTTTTGGGTTATCTTTGGCGCCCCCTACAACGTAAACCGTGGGGTGCAGCGTCATGATTTGTACAACTTTGAATGGCCATGGGGGTTAGATTTGCCTGAGCAAATTTGGTGCCGGTGGAACGAAAGCCTTCGGAGGAGTTAGCGAAATTCCAATGTGTGCGGATCGGCAAAAAATGCGAAATAGCCCTTTAAACGTACATTTGACAGATACGCCCGCACTGACTTTTTTGTAGATCTTATTGAGATACACGTGTGTGTCAAATTTTGTGTCATTTTGACAAAGCGTACAGGCGTGACACTCAATCATGTGAATTTTTCACCTTAGGGGGCGCTATGGAGCCATTTTGCATTTGATTGTTTGGGTGACTTCAGAATATCGAATTTTTCACCAGGCCCGGTCGTCCTGCCGAATTTCATGAGTTTTCACCAGTGGGAAGTGGGCCATTTTCCAGTTCAAAGGGGCAGAAAAATAATAAGAAGAAGAAGAAGAAAGAAGAATCCATCAGGAATAATAGGGCTCTCGCAGCTGCTTAGCAGCTACGCTCGGGCCCTAAAGAAGAAAGAAAAACCTATACAGGAATAATAGGGCTCTACGCCCGGCTGCTCTGCAGCTGGCTCGGGCCCTAAATATGTGTGATGAACTGTTTTTAAAACTTAAACTTCAAATAAAAATTGTAAACTTCAAAACATATGCAAATTTTTAACAAAGAACATAGTAATTTACCTCTATTTACATCAAAATGCAGGCAATGGCCCAGGCGTTCTTTGTAAAATTATTTACAAAACACTGTATAGTCTCACAAATGTCACTTTTTATTTATGCCACTACAAAAAAACATGATGTAAATGATGCATGATGTAAAACATGATGTAAAAAACTTGTGTAGATCCTCCTCTATGTCAGTCCATGTGTAATTTTTCCATAATTCTTTGTTTTTTGCAGCATTTTTGTTAGTGTAACTGCAGATTGTGCTGACAGTGTCTATGGCACAAAAAAAAAAAAAAAAATTAAAATGCCTCAACATGAACCCCTGGTGGTCTCTGAGGGTGAAACCTGCTAACTGCTGCAGCTCTGTCAGCTTCAGTCTCCCATGCAGAGCTCGGAGCGCATGTGTGGCTCTGCACCCTTAGCAGCGTTGCTAACTCCTCAGTAAGGAAAGCCTGCTTCATGTCAGAGTCTCTAAACTCCAGAAGAAGTCGATAAAAGTCCCTTTCTTTCTAAAAAAAAGTCGTTAGGGGGTCTGAAAAGTCATTGAATCTAACAACAAAGTCGCTAGGTTTGCAACTACGTGTCCCAGACTGCATCCCTGCTGAGAGTCCCTCCCTCCCTTCTCATGTTGCAGGAAGAACGTAAGCGCTTGCCCCTTGTCAATCAGTCACCATATAATTTTGGATTGGTTGTTGTGGTGAAGTTTTCCACCAATAGGAGAGATGTTGTGGTGTGTTTTTTTTTTCCTTTGGCAAGCCTTTTCCGCCTGTAAGACCTGTCGCTAATGTCTGCATGCTATGTTTTCCTGTCTCATACAGCGCGATCGAGCGCCGAACGTGATCAAAATAAGCAGAAAAAAAGTATCGCGGACATAATTTATCATAACTCTGGTTTTATTTGGCCTATCAACACAATTTAAAAACTGGTATATAGGTTGAGGTCCTCACTTTTGAGATAAGTTGAAACGGAGAGTCAACGAGGCTCCGTCTTGCAGCTACATCCGGTTAAATATGTCATGTGATTTGAACGCACACATAGACACACACACACGCACACACACACACACACACACACACACACACACACACACACACACACTCAGAGTCTGGTTTTTAGCACCTGCAAAAACATGCTATTTACATATTTGACAAGAATGCAGAGGCTCCTTTTGCCCCTGAAAAAAATCAAATTTCAAACACAACTTGACTGGTCATTTCTCCAAAAGACAACCATGAAGCTCCATCCAAACCTGAAGCAGGCAGTTGGTGCATGTGTACAGTAACCTGAGGGGAGTGAGGTGAGTGCTTCTGAGGAGAACATGAGCAGTGAAGATTCACCTTGGAGCTAGAACAGAGACATGCACATGATTATACAGGGGCAGGGGCTCAAGTTTTTTCCAGTCGTTTATACAATATGGAAATTAATGTGAAATTAAAACACAAAGTATTAATAGAAAGGTAATGACTGTCCTGTGTAGGTGACAGTGATATCCAATAGGCTAGGCACTCACGAGGCTGGCTGTGGCAAGTGTAAGTGAAAGCAACACGCACTGGCAGGAAGAACAGCAAACGGCGATGAAGGAAAAGGGTCTTTGCAGTGATGGGCGTTACCAGAGAGGGCGATGGCCAGAGGACACAAATGGGACGGGGAGGCAGCACGTTGGGGGGGGGGGGGGGAGACGCGACACGGCTCGGGCCCGCCAGTGCCCCAACGGGGTCCTAGTTAGGGCCCGAGCCAGCTGCAGAGCAGCCGGGCGTAGGCCCTATTATTCCCCAAGTGGTTTTTCTTTGTTTCTTTCTTTCTTTCTTTCTTTCTTTCTTTCTTTCTTTCTTCTTTTTCCTCCCCTTTGAACTGGAAAATGGCCCACTTCCCACTGGCGAAAACTCATGAAATTTGGCAGGACGACCGGGCCTGGTGAAAAATTCGATATTCTGAAGTCGCCCAAACAATAAAATGCAAAATGGCTCCATAGCGCCCCCTAAGGTGGAAATTCACACTGTTGACTGTCACGCCTGTACGCTTTGTCATATTGACACAAAAATTGACACACACATGTATCTCAATAAGATCTACAAAAAAGTCAGTGCGGGCGTATCTGTCAAATGTACGGTTAAAGGGTTATTTCGCATTTTTTGCCGATCCGCACACATTGAAATTTCGCTAACTCCTCCGAAGGCTTTCGTTCCACCGGCACCACATTTGCTCAGGCCAATCTACACCCCATGGCCATCGAAAGTTGTACAAATCATGACGCTGCACCCCACGGTTTAGGTTCTAGGGGGCGCCAAAGATAACCAAAAAGTCCACATTCTTAAAAGTCTTATAACTTTTTATTTTTTTCCTCACTGGCCTCCAAGTTCTCTAGGATGATGTAATGTCCAGCCATCAACACATTTGTAAAGGAATTTTTACTCCCGAAAAGAGCGCCCCCCCATGGCAGGAGAAAAAAGTCAATTTTTTCTTGTCCCCTAAGGTGAAAAAACACATTGTTGACTGTCACGCCTATACGCTTTGTCAAAATGACACAAAATTTGACACACACGTGTATCTCAATAAGATTTACGAAAATATCAATGGGCACGTATCTGTAAAATGTACGGTTAAAGGGCTATTTCGCATTTTTTGCCGATTCGCACACATTGGAATGTGGCTAACTCCTCCTAAGGCTTTCGTCCCACCAACACCAAATTTGCTCAAGCCGATCTACATCCCATGGCCATTCAAAGTTGTAGAAATCATGACGCTGCGCCCCACGGTTTACGTTCTAGGGGGCGCCAAAGATGACCCAAATATCCACATTCTTAAAAGAATCCACATCCCCCCCCCCCCCCCAAGGCAGGAGAAAAAGTCAAGTTAACCATGCCCATCGGTCAATGGCTCAATCGCATCGCTCTCCCGGCAACACCGTAAGGAGGAGCAACTTGCCATTTGGATATATCCTAGCTGTGTTTGTGCCCTCACTCATGGTCCAGACTTTTTTCAAATAGGACATGTAGTTTGTCTGCAGCGAGTGTTTTGGTAGAAACTGCGCCTCCCATTCATTATAATGGGAAATGACCACAGACAAGTGCGCACACCATCTTTGGACCTTGAGTGTGACGCGATCGGGAGGGGGAGGCGGTCGCGCTGGGGGCGGCGCGACGCGGCTCGGGCCCGACAGTGCCCCAACGGGGCCCTAGTCTTTGTTTCTTTCTTTAGGGCCCGAGCGTAGCTGCTAAGCAGCTGCGAGAGCCCTCTTGTTCCTGCATGTTTCCTTCTTTCGTTATTATTTTTCCTCCGCTTTAAACTGGAAAATGGCCCACTTCCCACTGGCGAAAACTCAGGAAATTTGGCAGGACGACCGGGCCTGGTGAAAAATTCGATATTCTGAAGTCGCCCAAACAATAAAATGCAAAATGGCTCCATAGCGCCCCCTAAGGTGAAAATTCACATGACGGCTGTACGCATTGTCATATTGACACAAAAATTGACACACACGTGTATCTCAATAAGATCTACAAAAAAGTCAGTGCGGGCGTATCTGTCAAATGTACGGTTAATGGGTTATTTTTCATTTTTTGCAGATCTGCACACATTGGAATTTCGCTAACTCCTCCGAAGGCTTTCGTTCGACCGGCACCACATTTGCGCAGGCCAATCTACACCCCATGGCCATTAAAAGTTGTACAAATCATGACGCTGCACCCCACGGTTTACGTTCTAGGGGGCGCCAAAGATAACCCAAAAATCCACATTATTAAAAGTCTTATAACTTTTTACTTTTGTCCTCACTGGCCTCCAAGTTTTCTAGGATGATGCAATGTCCAGCCATCAACACATTTGTGAAGGAATTTTTACTCCCCAAAAGAGCGCCCCCCAATGGCAGGAGAAAAAGGTCCATTTTTTCTTGTCTCCAAAGGTCAAAATACACATTGTCGAGTGTCACGCCTGTATGCTTTGTCATATTGACACAAAATTTGACAATCACGTGTATCTCAATAAGATCTACGAAAAAGTCAAAGGGCATGTATCTGTCAAATGTACGGTTAAAGGGCTATTTTGCATTTTTTGCTGATCCGCACACATTGGAATTTCACTAACTCCTCCGAAGGCTATCTTTCCACCGGCACCAAATTTGCTCAGGCCAATCTACACCCCATGGCCATTAAAAGTTGTACAAATCATCTTGCTGCACCCCACGGTTTGGGTTCTAGGGGGCACCAAATATAACCCAAAAATCCACATTCTTAAAAGTCTTATAACTTTTTATTTTTTTCCATACTGGCCTCCAAGTTTTTTAGGATGATGCAATGTCCAGCCATCAACACATTTGTGAAGAAATTTTTACTCCCCAAAAGAGCGCCCCCCCATGGCAGGAGAAAAAAGTCCATTTTTTCTTATCCCGAAAGGTGAAAATACACGTTGTTGAGTGTCACGCCTTTACGCTTTGTCATATTGACACAAAATTTGGCAATCATGTGTATCTCAATTAGATCTACGAAAAAGTCAAAGAGCGCGTATCTGTATAATGTACGGTTAAAGGGCTATTTTGCATTTTTTGCCGATTCGCACACATTGGAATGTGGCTATCTCCTCCTAAGGCTTTCGTCCCACCGATACCAAATTTGCTCAGGGCAATCTACATCCCATGCCCATTCAAAGTTGTAAAAATCATGACGCTGCACCCCACGGTTTACGTTCTAGGGGGCGCCAAAGATGACCCAAAAATCCACATTCTTAAAAGTCATTTTGGCCACTGCAGGAGTACAGAGTACTGCAGTTCTAGGGGGCGCCAAAGATGACCCAAAAATCCACATTCTTAAAAGTCTTTTTGGCCACTGCAGGAGTACAGAGTACTGCAGGATACACACACATATACACACACGCCAACATACACACACACACACACACACACACAGACACACACACACACTCAGAGTCTGTTTTTTAGCACCTGCAAAAACATGCTGTTTACATATTTGACAAGAATGCAGAGGCTTCCTTTTGCCCCTGAAAAAAATCAAATTTCAAACACAACTTGACTGTTCATTTCTCCAAAAGACAACCATGAAGCTCCATTTCAAACCTGAAGCAGATAGTTGGTGCATGTGTACAGTAACCTGAGGGGAGTGAGGTGACTATTTCTGAGGAGAACATGAGCAGTGAAGATTCACCTTGGAGCTAGAACAGGGACGTGCACATGATTATACAGGGGCAGGGGCTCAAGTTTTTTCCAGTCATTTATACAATATGGAAATTAATGTGAAATTAAACCACAAATATGTGTGATGAACTGTTTTTAAAACTTAAACTTCAAATAAAAATTGTAAACTTCAAAACATATGCAAATTTTTAACAAAGAACATAGTAATTTACCTCTATTTACATCAAAATGCAGGCAATGGCCCAGGCGTTCTTTGTAAAATTATTTACAAAACACTGTATAGTCTCACAAATGTCAATTTTTATTTATGCCACTACAAAAAAACATGATGTAAATGATGCATGATGTAAAACATGATGTAAAAACTTGTGTAGATCCTCCTCTATGTCAGTCCATGTGTAATTTTTCCATAATTCTTTGTTTTTTGCAGCATTTTTGTTAGTGTAACTGCAGATTGTGCTGACAGTGTCTATGGCAAAAAAAAAAAAAAACTGAAAATGCCTCAACATGAACCCCTGGTGGTCTCTGAGGGTGAGAACCTGCTAACTGCTGCAGCTCTGTCAGCTTTAGTCTCCCATGCAGAGCTCGGAGCGCATGTGTGGCTCTGCACCCTTAGCAGCGTTGCTAACTCCTCAGTAAGGAAAGCCTGCTTCATGTCAGAGTCTCTAAACTCCAGAAGAAGTCGATAAAAGTCCCTTTCTTTCTAAAAAAAAGTCGTTAGGGGGTCTGAAAAGTCATTGAATCTAACAACAAAGTCGCTAGGTTTGCAACTACGTGTCCCAGACTGCATCCCTGCTGAGAGTTCCTCCCTCCCTTCTCATGTTGCAGGAAGAACGTAAGCGCCCGCCCCTTTGTCAATCAGTCACCATATAATTTTGGATTGGTTGTTGTGGTGAAGTTTTCCACCAATAGGAGAGATGTTGTGGTGTGTTTTTTTTTTTTCTTTGGCAAGCCTTTTCCGCCTGTAAGACCTGTCGCTAATGTCTGCATGCTATGTTTTCCTGTCTCATACAGCGCGATCGAGCGCCGAACGTGATCAAAATAAGCAGAAAAAAAGTATCGCGGACATAATTTATCATAACTCTGGTTTTATTTGGCCTATCAACACAATTTGAAAACTGGTGTATAGTTTGAGGTCCTCACTTTTGAGATAAGTTGAAACGGAGAGTCAACGAGGCTCCGTCTTGCTGCTACATCCGGTTAAATATGTAATGTGACTTGAACGCTGGGGAGCGTCAATCGACTGCAGAGCCAGCAGACAAAGTAGTTGTGGCCACTGAAAGGCACATATTTGTCATATGCTATAATCCTAACATATTTTAATGCTTTTTCTATTTAAACCTAATGGATCTAAGGTTTGACCTTCAAAATTTAGGAAGAATATGTTTTTGCAGTAATGACCCCGTTAAACAACCAGAGGTCCTTTCCTAAAGTTTATGGAAATTTTAGTGAAGGCCTTGGTTTCTTTCCTTGCAAAATGTATAGAAATAATAAAGCTAAATTCCATAAAATGGTCTTGGCGTATTAGCAGTGATATAAAATAGTGGTTTGAATATGAATGAACAACAACAAAAAAAAAACATCAACAGAGCCTTTTTGAGTTGGGATTCTTTCATTATCACACAAAAACAGACATAGACAGACATCTAAAGGGTAAGGGAATGATCAGCCCTCCTAACTCTCAGATGAATCTTCAAAATTCACCTCAGAAATATGCTTATTATTCTTCTCAGAGTACTGCAGGATATACACACACACACACTCAGAGTCTTTTTTTTAGCACCTGCAAAAACATGCTATTTACATATTTGACTAGAATGCAGAGGCCCCTTTTTGCCCCTGAAAAAAATCAAATTTCAAACACAACTTGACTGCTCATTTCTCCAAAAGACAACCATGAAGCTCCATCCAAACCTGAAGCAGGCAGTTGGTGCATGTGTACAGTCACCTGAGGAAAGTGAGGTGACTACTTCTGAGGAGAACATGAGCAGTGAAGATTCACCTTGGAGCTAGAACAGGGACGTGCACATGATTATACAGGGGCAGGGGCTCAAGTTTTTTCCAGTCATTTATACAATATTGAAATTAATGTGAAATTAAAAAACAAGTATTAATAGAAAGGTTATGACTGTCCTGTGTAGATGACAGTGATATCCAATAGGCTAGGTACTCACGAGGCTGGCTGTGGCAAGTGTAAGTGAAAGCAACACGCACTGGCAGGAAGAACAGCAAACGCCGATGAAGGAAAGAGTCTTTGCAGTGATGGGCGTTACCAGAGAGGGCGATGGCCAGAGGACGCGAATGGGACAAGGAGGCAGCGCGTTGGGGGGGGCAGCGCGACACGGCTCGGGCCCGCCAGTGCCCCAACGGGGCCCTAGTTCTTTCTTTCTTTCTTCTTTTTCCTCCCCTTTGAACTGGAAAATGGCCCACTTCCCACTGGCGAAAACTCATGAAATTTGGCAGGACGACCGGGCCTGGTGAAAAATTCGATATTCTGAAGTCGCCTAAACAATAAAATGCAAAATGGCTCCATAGCGCCCCCTAAGGTGGAAATTCACACTATTGACTGTCACGCCTGTACACTTTGTCATATTGACACAAAAATTGACACACATATGTATCTCAATAAGATCTACAAAAAAGTCAGTGCGGCCGTATCTGTCAAAATTACGGTTAAAGGGTTATTTTGCATTTTTTGCCGATCCGCACACATTGGAATTTCGCTAACTCCTCCGAAGGCTTTCGTTCCACCGGCACCACATTTGCTCAGGCCAATCTACACCCCGTGGCCATTAAAAGTTATCAAAATCATGACGCTGCACCCCAAGGTTTAGGTTCTAGGGGGCGCCAAAGATAACACTAAAATCCACATATTTAAAAGTCTTATAACTTTTTATTTTTGTCCTCACTGGCCTCCAAGTTTTCTAGGATGATGCAATGTCCAGCCATCAACACATTTGTGAAGGAATTTTTACTCCCCAAAAGAGCGCCCCCCATGGCAGGAGAAAAAAGTCCATTTTTTCTTGTCCCATAAGGTGAAAATACACATTGTTGAGTGTCACGCCTATACGCTTTGTCAAAATGACACAAAAATTGACACACACATGTAACTCAATAAGATCTACGAAAAAGTCAATGCGCGCGTATCTGTCAAATGTACGGTTAAAGGGTTATTCCGCATTTTTTGCCGATCCGCACACATTGGAATGTGGCTAACTACTCCTAAGGCTTTCGTTCCACCGGCACCACATTTGCTCAGGCCAATCTACACCCCATGGCCATTAAAAGTTATTCAAATCATGACGCTGCACCCCACGGTTTAGGTTCTAGGGGGCGCCAAAGATAACCCTAAAATCCACATATTTAAAAGTCTTATAACTTTTTATTTTTGTCCTCACTGGCCTCCAAGTTTTCTAGGATGATGCAATGTCCAGCCATCAACACATTTGTGAAGGAATTTTTACTCCCCAAAAGAGCGCCCCCCCATGGCAGGAGAAAAAAGTCCATTTTTTCTTGTCCCCTAAGGTGAAAATACATATTGTTGAGATTCACGCCTATACGCTTTGTCATATTGACACAAAATTTGACAATCACGTGCCTTGCCTGGTATCATTTTTTTCAGCACAACCTCACCTGTGCGAATTTACAGTTATTTTATCATGTTGACATACTGAATTTACACAATGGACCCAAATTCACACACAAAACATAAAATCCGAGTGGAAAAAAGTAACATTTTTACTGTGAAAACCACAAATATGTGTGATGAACTGTTTTTAAAACTTAAACTTCAAATAAAAATTGTAAACTTCAAAACATATGCAAATTTTTAACAAAGAACATAGTGATTTACCTCTATTTACATCAAAATGCAGGCAATGGCCCAGGCGTTCTTTGTAAAATTATTTACAAAACACTGTATAGTCTCACAAATGTCACTTTTTATTTATGCCACTACAAAAAAACATGATGTAAATGATGCATGATGTAAAACATGATGTAAAAAACTTGTGTAGATCCTCCTCTATGTCAGTCCATGTGTAATTTTTCCATAATTCTTTGTTTTTTGCAGCATTTTTGTTAGTGTAACTGCAGATTGTGCTGACAGTGGGTATGGCACAAAAAAAAAAAAAAAATTAAAATGCCTCAACATGAACCCCTGGTGGTCTCTGAGGGTGAAACCTGCTAACTGCTGCAGCTCTGTCAGCTTCAGTCTCCCATGCAGAGCTCTGAGCGCATGTGTGGCTCTGCACCCTTAGCAGCGTTGCTAACTCCTCAGTAAGGAAAGCCTGCTTCATGTCAGAGTCTCTAAACTCCAGAAGAAGTCGATAAAAGTCCCTTTCTTTCTAAAAAAAAGTCGTTAGGGGGTCTGAAAAGTCATTGAATCTAACAACAAAGTCGCTAGGTTTGCAACTACGTGTCCCAGACTGCATCCCTGCTGAGAGTCCCTCCCTCCCTTCTCATGTTGCAGGAAGAACGTAAGCGCCCGCCCCTTGTCAATCAGCCACCATATAATTTTGGATTGGTTGTTGTGGTGAAGTTTTCCACCAATAGGAGAGATGTTGTGGTGTGTTTTTTTTTCTTTTGGCAAGCCTTTTCCGCCTGTAAGACCTGTCGCTAATGTCTGCATGCTATGTTTTCCTGTCTCATACAGCGCGATCGAGCGCCGAACGTGATCAAAATAAGCAGAAAAAAAGTATCGCGGACATAATTTATCATAACTCTGGTTTTATTTGGCCTATCAACACAATTTAAAAACTGGTATATAGGTTGAGGTCCTCACTTTTGAGATAAGTTGAAACGGAGAGTCAACGAGGCTCCGTCTTGCAGCTACATCCGGTTAAATATGTCATGTGACTTGAACGCACACACAGACACACACACACACGCACACACACACACACACACACACACACTCAGAGTCTGGTTTTTAGCACCTGCAAAAACATGCTATTTACATATTTGACAAGAATGCAGAGGCTCCTTTTGCCCCTGAAAAAAATCAAATTTCAAACACAACTTGACTGGTCATTTCTCTAAAAGACAACCATGAAGCTCCATCCAAACCTGAAGCAGGCAGTTGGTGCATGTGTACAGTAACCTGAGGGGAGTGAGGTGAGTGCTTCTGAGGAGAACATGAGCAGTGAAGATTCACCTTGGAGCTAGAACAGAGACATGCACATGATTATACAGGGGCAGGGGCTCAAGTTTTTTCCAGTCGTTTATACAATATGGAAATTAATGTGAAATTAAAACACAAAGTATTAATAGAAAGGTAATGACTGTCCTGTGTAGGTGACAGTGATATCCAATAGGCTAGGCACTCACGAGGCTGGCTGTGGCAAGTGTAAGTGAAAGCAACACACACTGGCAGGAAGAACAGCAAACGCAGATGAAGGAAAAGGGTCTTTGCAGTGATGGGCGTTACCAGAGAGGGCGATGGCCAGAGGACACAAATGGGACGGGAAGGCAGCACGTTGGGGGGGGGGGGGGGGGACGCGACACGGCTCGGGCCCGCCAGTGCCCCAACGGGGTCCTAGTTATTATTTTTCCTCCCCTTTGAACTGGAAAATGGCCCACTTCTCACTGGCGAAAACTCATGAAATTTGGCAGGACGACCGGGCCTGGTGAAAAATTTGATATTCTGAAGTCGCCCAAACAATACAATGCAAAATGGCTCCATAGCGCCCCCTAAGGTGAAAAATTCACCTGACGCCTGTACGCTTTGTCAAAATGACACAAAAATTGACACACACATGTATCTCAATAAGATCTACAAAAAAGTCAGTGCGGGCGTATCTGTCAAATGTACGGTTAAAGGGTTATTGCGCATTTTTTGCCGATCCGCACACATTGGAATTTCGCTAACTCCTCCGAAGGCTTTCGTTCAACCGGCACCACATTTGCTCAGGCCAATCTACACCCCATGGCCATTAAAAGTTATTCAAATCATGACGCTGCACCCCACGGTTTAGGTTCTAGGGGGCGCCAAAGATAACCCTAAAATCCACATATTTAAAAGTCTTATAACTTTTTATTTTTGTCCTCACTGGCCTCCAAGTTTTCTAGGATGATGCAATGTCCAGCCATCAAAACATTTGTGAAGGAATTTTTACTCCCTAAAAGAGCGCCCCCCCATGGCAGGAGAAAAAAGTCCATTTTTTCTTGTCCCATAAGGTGAAAATACACATTGTTGACTGTCATACCTGTATGCTTTGTCATATTGACACAAAATTTGACACACACATGTATCTCAATAAGATCTACGAAAAAGTCAATGCGCGCGTATCTGTAAAATGTACGGTTAAAGGGCTATTTTGCATTTTTTGCCGATCCGCACACATTGGAATGTGGCTAATTCCTCCTAAGGCTTTCGTCCCACTGACACCAAATTTGCTCAGGCCAATCTACACCCCATGGCCATTCAAAGTTTTAAAAATCATGACGCTGCACCCCACGGTTTACGTTCTAGGGGGCGCCAAAGATGACCCAAATATCCACATTCTTAAAAGAATCCACATCCCTTTCCCCTCCCATCCCCCATCCCCCATGGCAGGAGAAACAGTCAAGTTTTTCCTGCCCATCACTCAATGGCTCAATCGCATCGCTCTCCCGGCAACACCGTAACGAGGAGCAACTTGCCGTTTGGATATATCCTAGCTGTGTTTGTGCCCTCACTCATGGTCCAGACTTTTTTCAAATAGGACATGTAGTTTGTCTGCAGCGAGTGTTTTGGTAGAAACTGCGCCTCCCATTCATTATAATGGGAAATGACCACAGACAAGTGCGCACACCATCTTTGGACCTTGAGTGTGACGCGATCGGGAGGGGGAGGCGGTTGCACTGGGGGCGGCGCAACGCGGCTCGGGCCCGCCAGTGCCCCAACGGGGCCCTAGTTAGGGCCCGAGCCAGCTGCAGAGCAGCCGGGCGTAGGCCCTATTATTCCCCAAGTGGTTTTTCTTTGTTTCTTTCTTTCTTTCTTTCTTTCTTTAGGGCCCGAGCGTAGCTGCTAAGCAGCTGCGAGAGCCCTCTTGTTCCTGTAGTTTCCTTCTTTTGTTATTATTATTTTTCCTCCCCTTTGAACTGGAAAATGGCCCACTTCCCACTGGCGAAAACTCATGAAATTTGGCAGGACGACCGGGCCTGGTGAAAAATTTGATATTCCGAAGTCGCCCAAACAAGAAAATGCAAAATGGCTCCATAGCGCCCCCTAAGGTGAAAATTCACACTATTGACTGTCACGCCTGTACGCTTTGTCAAAATGACACAAAAATTGACACACACATGTATCTCAATAAGATCTACAAAAAAGTCAGTGCGGGCGTATCTGTCAAATGTACGGTTAAAGGGTTATTTCGCATTTTTTGCCGATCCGCACACATTGGAATTTCGCTAACTCCTCCGAAGGCTTTCGTTCCACCGGCACCACATTTGCTCAGGCCAATCTACACCCCATGGCCATTAAAAGTTATTCAAATCATGACGCTGCACCCCACGGTTTAGGTTCTAGGGGGCGCCAAAGATAACCCTAAGATCCACATATTTAAAAGTCTTATAACTTTTTATTTTTGCCCTCACTGGCCTCCAAGTTTTCTAGGATGATGCAATGTCCAGCCATCAACACATTTGTGAAGGAATTTTTACTCCCCAAAAGAGCGCCCCCCCATGGCAGGAGAAAAAAGTCCATTTTTTCTTGTCCCATAAGGTGAAAAAACACATTGTTGAGTGTCACGCCTATACGCTTTGTCATATTGACACAAAATTTGACAATCACATGTATCTCAATAAGATCTACGAAAAAGTCAATGCGCGCGTATCTGTAAAATGTACGGTTAAAGGGCTATTTTGCATTTTTTGCCGATTCGCACACATTGGAATGTGGCTAACTACTCCTAAGGCTTTCGTCCCACTGACACCAAATTTGCTCAGGCCAATCTACACCCCATGGCCATTCAAAGTTGTAAAAATCATGACGCTGCACCCCACGGTTTACGTTCTAGGGGGCGCCAAAGATGACCCAAATATCCACATTCTTAAAAGAATCCACATCCCCCCCCGCCCCCATCCCCCAACCCCCATGGCAGGAGAAACAGTCAAGTTTTTCCTGCCCATCACTCAATGGCTCAATCGCATCACTCTCCCGGCAACACCGTAACGAGGAGCAACTTGCCGTTTGGATATATCCTAGCTGTGTTTGTGCCCTCACTCATGGTCCAGACTTTTTTCAAATAGGACATGTAGTTTGTCTGCAGCGAGTGTTTTGGTAGAAACTGCGCCTCCCATTCATTATAATGGGAAATGACCACAGACAAGTGCGCACACCATCTTTGGACCTTGAGTGTGACGCGATCGGGAGGGGGAGGCGGTCGCGCTGGGGGCGGCGCAACGCGGCTCGGGCCCGACAGTGCCCCACCGGGGCCCTAGTTCTTTCTTTCTTTCTTCTTTTTCCTCCCCTTTGAACTGGAAAATGGCCCACTTCCCACTGGCGAAAACTCATGAAATTTGGCAGGACGACCGGGCCTGGTGAAAAATTCGATATTCTGAAGTCGCCCAAACAATAAAATGCAAAATGGCTCCATAGCGCCCCCTAAGGTGGAAATTCACACTATTGACTGTCACGCCTGTACGCTTTGTCATATTGACACAAAAATTGACACACATATGTATCTCAATAAGATCTACAAAAAAGTCAGTGCGGCCGTATCTGTCAAATGTACGGTCAAAGGGTTATTTCGCATTTTTTGCCGATCCGCACACATTGGAATTTCGCTAACTCCTCCGAAGGCTTTCGTTCCACCGGCACCACATTTGCTCAGGCCAATCTACACCCCGTGGCCATTAAAAGTTATCAAAATCATGACGCTGCACCCCAAGGTTTAGGTTCTAGGGGGCGCCAAAGATAACACTAAAATCCACATATTTAAAAGTCTTATAACTTTTTATTTTTGTCCTCACTGGCCTCCAAGTTTTCTAGGATGATGCAATGTCCAGCCATCAACACATTTGTGAAGGAATTTTTACTCCCCAAAAGAGCGCCCCCCCATGGCAGAAGAAAAAAGTCCATTTTTTCTTGTCCCCTAAGGTGAAAATACACATTGTTGAGTGTCACGCCTATACGCTTTGTCAAAATGACACAAAAATTGACACACACATGTAACTCAATAAGATCTACGAAAAAGTCAATGTGCGCGTATCTGTCAAATGTACGGTTAAAGGGTTATTCCGCATTTTTTGCCGATCCGCACACATTGGAATGTGGCTAACTCCTCCTAAGGCTTTCGTTCCACCGGCACCACATTTGCTCAGGCCAATCTACACCCCATGGCCATTAAAAGTTATTCAAATCATGACGCTGCACCCCACGGTTTAGGTTCTAGGGGGCGCCAAAGATAACCCTAAAATCCACATATTTAAAAGTCTTATAACTTTTTATTTTTGTCCTCACTGGCCTCCAAGTTTTCTAGGATGATGCAATGTCCAGCCATCAACACATTTGTGAAGGAATTTTTACTCCCCAAAAGAGCGCCCCCCCATGGCAGGAGAAAAAAGTCCATTTTTTCTTGTCCCCTAAGGTGAAAATACATATTGTTGAGATTCACGCCTATACGCTTTGTCATATTGACACAAAATTTGACAATCACGTGCCTTGCCTGGTATCATTTTTTTCAGCACAACCTCACCTGTGCGAATTTACAGTTATTTTATCATGTTGACATACTGAATTTACACAATGGACCCAAATTCACACACAAAACATAAAATCCGAGTGGAAAAAAGTAACATTTTTACTGTGAAAACCACAAATATGTGTGATGAACTGTTTTTAAAACTTAAACTTCAAATAAAAATTGTAAACTTCAAAACATATGCAAATTTTTAACAAAGAACATAGTGATTTACCTCTATTTACATCAAAATGCAGGCAATGGCCCAGGCGTTCTTTGTAAAATTATTTACAAAACACTGTATAGTCTCACAAATGTCACTTTTTATTTATGCCACTACAAAAAAACATGATGTAAATGATGCATGATGTAAAACATGATGTAAAAAACTTGTGTAGATCCTCCTCTATGTCAGTCCATGTGTAATTTTTCCATAATTCTTTGTTTTTTGCAGCATTTTTGTTAGTGTAACTGCAGATTGTGCTGACAGTGGGTATGGCACAAAAAAAAAAAAAAAATTAAAATGCCTCAACATGAACCCCTGGTGGTCTCTGAGGGTGAAACCTGCTAACTGCTGCAGCTCTGTCAGCTTCAGTCTCCCATGCAGAGCTCTGAGCGCATGTGTGGCTCTGCACCCTTAGCAGCGTTGCTAACTCCTCAGTAAGGAAAGCCTGCTTCATGTCAGAGTCTCTAAACTCCAGAAGAAGTCGATAAAAGTCCCTTTCTTTCTAAAAAAAAGTCGTTAGGGGGTCTGAAAAGTCATTGAATCTAACAACAAAGTCGCTAGGTTTGCAACTACGTGTCCCAGACTGCATCCCTGCTGAGAGTCCCTCCCTCGCTTCTCATGTTGCAGGAAGAACGTAAGCGCCCTCCCCTTGTCAATCAGTCACCATATAATTTTGGATTGGTTGTTGTGGTGAAGTTTTCCACCAATAGGAGAGATGTTGTGGTGTGTTTTTTTTTTTCTTTTGGCAAGCCTTTTCCGCCTGTAAGACCTGTCGCTAATGTGTGCATGCTATGTTTTCCTGTCTCATACAGCGCGATCGAGCGCCGAACGTGATCAAAATAAGCAGAAAAAAAGTATCGCGGACATAATTTATCATAACTCTGGTTTTATTTGGCCTATCAACACAATTTAAAAACTGGTATATAGGTTGAGGTCCTCACTTTTGAGATAAGTTGAAACGGAGAGTCAACGAGGCTCCGTCTTGCAGCTACATCCGGTTAAATATGTCATGTGACTTGAACGCACACACAGACACACACACACGCACACACACACACACACACACACACACACACTCAGAGTCTGGTTTTTAGCACCTGCAAAAACATGCTATTTACATATTTGACAAGAATGCAGAGGCTCCTTTTGCCCCTGAAAAAAATCAAATTTCAAGCACAACTTGACTGCTCATTTCTCCAAAAGACAACCATGAAGCTCCATCCAAACCTGAAGCAGGCAGTTGGTGCATGTGTACAGTAACCTGAGGGGAGTGAGGTGAGTGCTTCTGAGGAGAACATGAGCAGTGAAGATTCACCTTGGAGCTAGAACAGAGACATGCACATGATTATACAGGGGCAGGGGCTCAAGTTTTTTCCAGTCGTTTATACAATATGGAAATTAATGTGAAATTAAAACACAAAGTATTAATAGAAAGGTAATGACTGTCCTGTGTAGGTGACAGTGATATCCAATAGGCTAGGCACTCACGAGGCTGGCTGTGGCAAGTGTAAGTGAAAGCAACACGCACTGGCAGGAAGAACAGCAAACGCCGATGAAGGAAAAGGGTCTTTGCAGTGATGGGCGTTACCAGAGAGGGCGATGGCCAGAGGACACAAATGGGACGGGGAGGCAGCACGTTGGGGGGGGGGGGGGGGGGAGACGCGACACGGCTCGGGCCCGCCAGTGCCCCAACGGGGTCCTAGTTAGGGCCCGAGCGTAGCTGCTAAGCAGCTGCGAGAGCCCTCTTGTTCCTGTAGTTTCCTTCTTTTGTTATTATTATTTTTCCTCCCCTTTGAACTGGAAAATGGCCCACTTCCCACTGGCGAAAACTCATGAAATTTGGCAGGACGACCGGGCCTGGTGAAAAATTTGATATTCCGAAGTCGCCCAAACAAGAAAATGCAAAATGGCTCCATAGCGCCCCCTAAGGCGAAAATTCACACTATTGACTGTCACGCCTGTACGCTTTGTCAAAATGACACAAAAATTGACACACACATGTATCTCAATAAGATCTACAAAAAAGTCAGTGCGGGCGTATCTGTCAAATGTACGGTTAAAGGGTTATTTCGCATTTTTTGCCGATCCGCACACATTGGAATTTCGCTAACTCCTCCGAAGGCTTTCGTTCCACCGGCACCACATTTGCTCAGGCCAATCTACACCCCATGGCCATTAAAAGTTATTCAAATCATGACGCTGCACCCCACGGTTTAGGTTCTAGGGGGCGCCAAAGATAACCCTAAAATCCACATATTTAAAAGTCTTATAACTTTTTATTTTTGCCCTCACTGGCCTCCAAGTTTTCTAGGATGATGCAATGTCCAGCCATCAACACATTTGTGAAGGAATTTTTACTCCCCAAAAGAGCGCCCCCCCATGGCAGGAGAAAAAAGTCCATTTTTTCTTGTCCCCTAAGGTGAAAATACACATTGTTGAGTGTAACACCTGTACGCTTTGGCAAAATGACACAAAAATTGACACACACATGTAACTCAATAAGATCTACAAAAAAGTACATGCGCGCGTATCTGTCAAATGTACAGTTAAAGGGTTATTCCGCATTTTTTGCCGATACGCACACATTGGAATTTCGCTAACTCCTCCGAAGGCTTTCGTTCCACCGGCACCACATTTGCTCAGGCCAATCTACACCCCATGGCCATTAAAAGTTATTCAAATCATGATGCTGCACCCCATGGTTTAGGTTCTAGGGGGCGCCAAAAATAACCCAAAAATCCACATTCTTAAATGTTTTATAACTTTTTATTTTTGTCCTCACTGGCCTCCAAGTTTTCTAGGATGATGCAATGTCCAGCCATCAACACATTTGTGAAGGAATTTTTACTCCCCAAAAGAGCGCCCCCCCATGGTAGGAGAAAAAAGTCAATTTTTTCTTGTCCCCTTACATGAAAATACACATTGTTGAGTGTCACGCCTGAACGCTTTGTCATATTGACAAAAAAATTGACAATCATGTGTATCTCAATTAGATCTACGAAAAAGTCAAAGAGCGCGTATCTTTATAATGTACGGTTAAAGGGCTATTTTGCATTTTTTGCCGATTCGCACACATTGGAATGTGGCTATCTCCTCCTAAGGCTTTCGTCCCACCGATACCAAATTTGCTCAGGGCAATCTACACCCCATGCCCATTCAAAGTTGTAAAAATCATGACGCTGCACCCCACGGTTTACGTTCTAGGGGGCGCCAAAGATGACCCAAAAATCCACATTCTTAAAGGAATCCACATCCCCCCCCAAGGCAGGAGAAAAAGTCAAGTTAACCCTGCCCATCGCTCAATGGCTCAATCGCATCGCTCTCCAGGCAACACCGTAAGGAGGAGCAACCTGCCATTTCGATATATCATAGCTGTGTTTGTGCCCTCACTCATGGTCCAGACTTTTTTCAAATAGGACATGAAGTTTGTCTGCAGCGAGTGTTTTGGTAGAAACTGCGCCTCCCATTCATTATAATGGGAAATGACCACAGACAAGTGCGCACACCATCTTTGGACCTTGAGTGTGACGCGATCGGGAGGGGGAGGCGGTCGCGCTAGGGGCGGCGCGACGCGGCTCGGGCCCGACAGTGCCCCACCGGGGCCCTAGTTCTTTCTTTCTTTCTTCTTTTTCCTCCCCTTTGAACTGGAAAATGGCCCACTTCCCACTGGCGAAAACTCATGAAATTTGGCAGGACGACCGGGCCTGGTGAAAAATTCGATATTCTGAAGTCGCCCAAACAATAAAATGCAAAATGGCTCCATAGCGCCCCCTAAGGTGGAAATTCACACTATTGACTGTCACGCCTGTACGCTTTGTCATATTGACACAAAAATTGACACACATATGTATCTCAATAAGATCTACAAAAAAGTCAGTGCGGCCGTATTTGTCAAAATTACGGTTAAAGGGTTATTTCGCATTTTTTGCCGATCCGCACACATTGGAATTTCGCTAACTCCTCCGAAGGCTTTCTTTCCACCGGCACCACATTTGTTTAGGCCAATCTACACCCCGTGGCCATTAAAAGTTATCAAAATCATGACGCTGCACCCCAAGGTTTAGGTTCTAGGGGGCGCCAAAGATAACACTAAAATCCACATATTTAAAAGTCTTATAACTTTTTATTTTTGTCCTCACTGGCCTCCAAGTTTTCTAGGATGATGCAATGTCCAGCCATCAACACATTTGTCAAGGAATTTTTACTCCCCAAAAGAGCGCCCCCCCATGGCAGGAGAAAAAAGTCCATTTTTTCTTGTCCCCTAAGGTGAAAATACACATTGTTGAGTGTCACGCCTATACGCTTTGTCAAAATGACACAAAAATTGACACACACATGTAACTCAATAAGATCTACGAAAAAGTCAATGCGCGCGTATCTGTCAAATGTACGGTTAAAGGGTTATTCCGCATTTTTTGCCGATCCGCACACATTGGAATGTGGCTAACTCCTCCGAAGGCTTTCTTTCCACCGGCACCACATTTGCTCAGGCCAATCTACACCCCATGGCCATTAAAAGTTATTCAAATCATGACGCTGCACCCCACGGTTTAGGTTCTAGGGGGCGCCAAAGATAACCCTAAAATCCACATATTTAAAAGTCTTATAACTTTTTATTTTTGCCCTCACTGGCCTCCAAGTTTTCTAGGATGATGCAATGTCCAGCCATCAACACATTTGTGAAGGAATTTTTACTCCCCAAAAGAGCGCCCCCCCCCATGGCCGGAGAAAAAAGTCCATTTTTTCTTGTCCCATAAGGTGAAAATACACATTGTTGAGTGTCACGCCTGTACGCTTTGTCATATTGACACAAAATTTGACACACACATGTATCTCAATAAGATCTACGAAAAAGTCAATGCGCGCGTATGTGTCAAATGTACGGTTAAAGGGTTATTCCGCATTTTTTGCTGATCCGCACACATTGGAATTTCGCTAACTCCTCCTAAGGCTGGCGTTCCACCGGCACCACATTTGCTCAGGCCAATCTACACCCCATGGCCATTAAAAGTTATTCAAATCATGACGCTGCACCCCACGGTTTACGTTCTAGGGGGCGCCAAAGATAACCCAAAAATCCAAATTTTCAAAAGTCTTATAACTTTTTATTTTTGTCCTCACTGGCCTCCAAGTTTTCTAGGATAATGCAATGTTCAGCCATCAACACAATTGTGAAGGAATTTTTACTCCCCAAAAGAGCGCCCCCCCATGGCCGGAGAAAAAGTCAAGTTGTTCCTGCCCATCGCTCAATGGCTTAAACGCATCGCTCTCTCGGCAAAACCGAAAGGAGGAGCAACTTGCCATTTGGATATATCTTAGCTGTGTTTGTGCCCTCACTCATGTTCTAGACTTTTTTCAAATAGGACATGGAGTTTGTCTGCAGCGAGCGTTTTGGTAGAAACCGCGCCTCCCATTCATTATAATGGTAAATGACCACAGACAAGTGCGCACACCATCTTTGGACCTTGAGTGTGACGCGATCGGGAGGGGTAGGCGGTCGCGCTGGGGGTGGCGCGACACGGCTCGGGCCCGCCAGTGCCCCAACGGGGCCCTAGTTATTATTTTTCCTCCGCTTTAAACTGGAAAATGGCCCACTTCCCACTGGCGAAAACTCAGGAAATTTGGCAGGACGACCGGGCCTGGTGAAAAATTTGATATTCTGAAGTCGCCCAAACAATAAAATGCAAAATGGCTCCATAGCGCCCCCTAAGGTGAAAATTCACATGACGGCTGTACGCTTTGTCATATTGACACAAAAATTGACACACACATGTATCTCAATAAGATCTACAAAAAAGTCAGCGCAGGCGTATCTGTCAAATGTACGGTTAATGGGTTATTTTGCATTTTTTGCCGATCTGCACACATTGGAATTTCGCTAACTCCTCCGAAGGCATTCGTTCCACCGGCACCACATTTGCTCAGGCCAATCTACACCCCATGGCCATTAAAAGTTGTACAAATCATGACGCTGCACCCCACGGTTTACGTTCTAGGGGGCGCCAAAGATAACCCAAAAATCCACAGTCTTATAAGTCTTATAACTTTTTATTTTTGTCCTCACTGGCCTCCAAGTTCTCTAGGATGATGCAATGTCCAGCCATCAACACATTTGTGAAGGAATTTTTACTCCCCAAAAGAGCGCCCCCACATGGCAGGAGAAAAAAGTCCATTTTTTCTTGTCCCCTAAGGTGAAAATACACATTGTTGAGTGTCACGCCTATACGCTTTGTCATATTGACCCAAAATTTGACAATCACGTGTATCTCAATAAGATCTACGAAAAAGTCAATAGGCACGTATCTGTAAAATGTACGGTTAAAGGGTTATTTTGCATTTTTTCCCGATCCGCACACATTGGAATTTCGCTAACTCCTCCGAAGGCTTTAGTTCCACCGCCACCAAATTTGCTCAGGCCAATCTACACCCCATGGCCATTCAAAGTTGTACAAATCATGACGCTGCACTCCACGGTTTAGGTTCTAGGGGGCGCCAAAGATGACCCAAATATACATTACAGCAGACAAAGTAGTTTTGCCCACTGAGTGGCGCCAAAGGGACTTGTCTATTGAGTCTGGGAGTCACTATTGGCCGTTTTTGACTACTTTAGATTTTACCTTTATATTTCCTCTTAAAATTTTTTTACCTTGCCTTGCCTGGTATCATTTTTTTTCAGCACAACCTCACCTGTGTGAATTTACAGTTATTTTATCATTTTGACATACTGTATTTACACAATGGACCCAAATTCACACACAAAACATAAAATCCGAGTGGAAAAAAGTAACATTTTTACTGTGAAAACCACAAATATGTGTGATGAACTGTTTTTAAAACTTAAACTTCAAATAAAAATTGTAAACTTCAAAACATATGCAAATTTTTAACAAAGAACATAGTAATTTACCTCTATTTACATCAAAATGCAGGCAATGGCCCAGGCGTTCTTTGTAAAATTATTTACAAAACGCTGTATAGTCTCACAAATGTCACTTTTATTTATGCCACTACAAAAAATCATGATGTAAATGATGCATGATGTAAAACATGATGTAAAAAACTTGTGTAGATCCTCCTCTATGTTAGTCCATGTGTAATTTTTCCATAATTCTTTGTTTTTTGCAGCATTTTTGTTAGTGTAACTGCAGATTGTGCTGACAGTGTCTATGGCAAAAAAAAAAAAAAAACTGAAAATGCCTCAACATGAACCCCTGGTGGTCTCTGAGGGTGAAACCTGCTAACTGCTGCAGATCTGTCAGCTTCATGCAGAGCTCGGAGCACATGTGTGGCTCTGCACCATTAGCAGCGTTGCTAACTCCTCAGTAAGGAAAGCCTGCTTCATGTCTGAGTCTCTAAACTCCAGAAGAAGTCGATAGAAGTCCCTTTCTTTCTAAAAAAAAAAAAGGCGTTAGGTGGTCTGAAAAGTCTTTGAATCTAACAACAAAGTCGCTAGGTTTGCAACTACGTGTCCCAGACTGCATCCCTGCTGAGAGTCCCTCCCTCCCTTCTCATGTTGCAGGAAGACCGTAAGCGCCCGCCCCTTGTCAATCAGTCACCATATAATTTTGGATTGGTTGTTGTGGTGAAGTTTTCCACCAATAGGAGAAATGTTGTGGTGTGTTTTTTTTTTCTTTTGGCAAGCCTTTTCCGCCTGTAAGACCTGTCGCTAATGTCTGCATGCTATGTTTTCCTGTCTCATACAGCGCGATCGAGCGCCGAACGTGATCAAAATAAGCAGAAAAAAAGTATTGCAGACATAATTTATCATAACTCTGGTTTTATTTGGCCTATCAACACAATTTAAAAACTGGTATATAGTTTAAGGTCCTCACTTTGGAGATAAGTTGAAACGGAGAGTCAACGAGGCTCCGTCTTGCAGCTACATCCGGTTAAATATGTCATGTGACTTGAACGCTGGGGAGCGTCAATCGACTGCAGAGCCAGCAGACAAAGTAGTTATGGCCATTGAGAGGCACACATTTGTCATATGCTATAATCCTAACATATTTTAATGCTTTTTCTATTTAAACCTAATGGATCTAAGGTTTGACCTTCAAAATTTAGGAAGAATATGTTTTTGCAGAAATGACCCCCTTAAACAACCAGAGGTCCTTTCCTAAAGTTTATGGAAATTTTAGTGAAGGCCTTGGTTTCTGTCCTTGCAAAATGCATAGAAATAATAAAGCTAAATACCATAAAATGGTCTTGGCGTATTAGCAGTGATATAAAATAGTGGTTTGAATATGAATGAACAACAAAAAAAAACATCAACAGAGCCTTTTTGTGTTGGGATTCTTTCATTATTACACAAAAACAGACATAGACAGACATCTAAAGGGTAAGGGAATGATCAGCCCTCCTGACTCTCAGATGAATCTTCAAAATTCACCTCAGAAATATGCTTATTCTTCTCAGAGTACTGCAGGATTCACACACACACACACACACACACACACACACACACACACACACACACACACACACACACACTCAGAGTCTTTTTTTTAGCACCTGCAAAAACATGCTATTTACATATTTGACAAGAATGCAGAGGCTCCTTTTGCCCCTGAAAAAAATCAAATTTCAAACACAACTTGACTGCTCATTTCTCCAAAAGACAAACATGAAGCTCCATCCAAACCTGAAGCAGGCAGTTGGTGCATGTGTATAGTAACCTGAGGGGAGTGAGGTGACTGCTTCTGAGGAGAACATGAGCAGTGAAGATTCACCTTGGAGCTAGAACAGGGACGTGCACATGATTATACAGGGGCAGGGGCTCAAGTTTTTTCCAGTCGTTTATACAATATGGAAATTAATGTGAAATTAAAAACAAAGTATTAATAGAAAGGTAATGACTGTCCTGTGTAGGTGACCGTGATATCCAATAGGCTAGGCACTCACAAGGCTGGCTGTGGCAAGTGTAAGTGAAAGCAACATGCACTGGCAGGAAGAACAGCTAACACAGATGAAGGAAAAGGGTCTTTGCAGTGATGGGCGTCACCAGAGAGGGCGACAGCCAGAGGACGTGAATGGGACAGGGAGGCGGTCGCGCTGGGGGCGGCGCGACGCGGCTCGGGCCCGACAGTGCCCCACCGGGGCCCTAGTTCTTTCTTTCTTTCTTTCTTCTTATTTTTCCTCCCCTTTGAAGGGGAAAATGGCCCACTTCCCACTGGCGAAAACTCATGAAATTTGGCAGGATGACCGGGCCTGGTGAAAAATTCGATATTCTGAAGTCGCCCAAACAATAAAATGCAAAATGGCTCCATAGCGCCCCCTAAGGTGGAAATTCACACTATTGACTGTCACGCCTGTACGCTTTGTCATATTGACACAAAAATTGACACACACATGTATCTCAATACGATCTACAAAAAAGTCAGTGTGGGCGTATCTGTCAAATGTACAGTTAAAGGGTTATTTCGCATTTTTTGCCGATCCGCACACATTGGAATTTCGCTAACTCCTCCTAAGGCTTTTGTTCCACCGGCACCAAATTTGCTCAGGCCAATCTACACCCCATGGCCATTAAAAGTTGTACAAATCATGACGCTGCACCCCACGGTTTAGGTTCTAGGGGGCGCCAAAGATAACCCAAAAATCCACAGTCTTAAAAGTCTTATAACGTTTTATTTTTGTCCTCACTGGCCTCCAAGTTCTCTAGGATGATGCAATGTCCAGCAATTAACACATTTGTGAAGGAATTTTTACTCGCCAAAAGAGCGCCCCCCCATGGCAGGGGAAAAAAGTCCATTTTTTTCTTGTCCCCTAAGGCGAAAATTCACATTGTTGAGTGTCACGCCTGTACGCTTTGTCATATTGACACAAAATTTGACAATCACGTGTATCTCAATAAGATCTACGAAAAAGTCAATGCGCGCGTATCTGTAAAATGTACGGTTAAAGGGCTATTTCGCATTTTTTGCCGATTCGCACACATTGGAATGTGGCTAACTCCTCCTAAGGCTTTCGTTCCACCGACACCAAATTTGCTCAGGCCAATCTACACCCCATGGCCATTCAAAGTTGTAAAAATCATGACGCTGCACCCCATGGTTTACGTTCTAGGGGGCGCCAAAGAGGACCCAAATATCCACATTTTTAAAAGTCTTATGACTTTATTTTTGTCCTCACTGGCCTCCAAGTTTTCTAGGATGATGCAATGTTCAGTCATCAACACATTTGTGAAGGAATTTTTCTCCCCAAAAGAGCGCCCCCCATGGCAGGAGAAAAAGTCAAGTTTTTCCTGCCCATCGCTCAATGGCTCAAACGCATCGCTCTCTCGGCAAAACCGAAAGGAGGAGCACCTTGCCATTTGGATATATACTAGCTGTGTTTGTGCCCTCACTCATGGTCCAGACTTTTTTCAAAAAGGACATGGAGTTTTTTCTGCAGCAAGCGTTTTGGTAGAAACTGCGCCTCCCATTCATTATAATGGTAAATGACCACAGACAAGTGCGCACACCATCTTTGGACCTTGAGTGTGACGCCATCGGGAGGGGTAGGCGGTCGCGCTGGGGGCGGCGCGACACGGCTCGGGCCCGCCAGTGCCCCAACGGGGCCCTAGTTATTATTTTTCCTCCGCTTTAAACTGGAAAATGGCCCACTTCCCACTGGCGAAAACTCAGGAAATTTGGCAGGACGACCGGGCCTGGTGAAAAATTCGATATTCTGAAGTCGCCCAAACAATAAAATGCAAAATGGCTCCATAGCGCCCCCTAAGGTGAAAATTCACACTATTGACTGTCACGCCTGTACGCTTTGTCATATTGACACAAAAATTGACACACACATGTATCTCAATAAGATCTACAAAAAAGTCAGTGCGGGCGTATCTGTCAAATGTACGGTTAAAGGGTTATTTCGCATTTTTTGCAGATCCGCACACATTGGAATTTTGCTAACTCCTCCGAAGGCTTTCGTTCCACCGGCACCAAATTTGCTCAGGCCAATCTACACCCCATGGCCATTCAAAGTTGTACAAATCATGATGCTGCACCCCATGGTTTAGGTTCTAGGGGGCGCCAAAGATAACCCAAAAATCCACAGTCTTAAAAGTCTTATAACTTTTTATTTTTGTCCTCACTGGCCTCCAAGTTCTCTAGGATGATGCAATGTCCAGCAATTAACACATTTGTGAAGGAGTTTTTACTCGCCAAAAGAGCGCCCCCCCATGGCAGGAGAAAAAAGTCCATTTTTTCTTGTCCCCTAAGGTGAAAATACACATTGTTTAGTGTCACGCCTGTACGCTTTGGCAAAATGACACAAAAATTGACACACACATGTATCTCAATAAGATCTACGAAAAAGTCAATGCGCGCGTATCTGTAAAATGTACGGTTAAAGGGCTATTTCGCATTTTTTGCCGATTCGCACACATTGGAATGTGGCTAACTCCTCCTAAGGCTTTCGTTCCACTGACACCAAATTTGCTCAGGCCAATCTACACCCCATGGCCATTCAAAGTTGTAAAAATCATGACGCTGCACCCCACGGTTTACGTTCTAGGGGGCGCCAAAGAGGACCCAAATATCCACATTTTTAAAAGTCTTATAACTTTATTTTTGTCCTCACTGGCCTCCAAGTTTTCTAGGATGATGCAATGTTCAGTCATCAACACATTTGTGAAGGAATTTTTTCTCCCCATAAGAGCGCCCCCCCATGGCAGGGGAAAAAGTCAAGTTTTTCCTGCCCATCGCTCAATGGCTCAAACGCATCGCTCTCTCGGCAAAACCGAAAGGAGGAGCAACTTGCCATTTGGATATATACTAGCTGTGTTTGTGCCCTCACTCCTGGTCCAGAATTTTTTCAAAAAGGACATGGAGTATGTCTGCAGCGAGCGTTTTGGTAGAAACTGCGCCTCCCATTCATTATAATGGTAAATGACCACAGACAAGTGCGCACACCATCTTTGGACCTCGAGTGTGACGCGATCGGGAGGGGTAGGCGGTCGCGCGGGGGGCGGCGCGACACGGCTCGAGCCCGCCAGTGCCCCGACGGGGCCCTAGTTAGGGCCCGAGCCAGCTGCAGAGCAGCCGGGCGTAGGCCCTATTATTCCCCAAGTGGTTTTTCTTTGTTTCTTTCTTTCTTTCTTTCTTTCTTTCTTTCTTTCTTAGGGCCCGAGCGTAGCTGCTAAGCAGCTGCGAGAGCCCTCTTGTTCCTGATGGATTCTTCTTTCGTTATTTTTCCTCCGCTTTAAACTGGAAAATGGCCCACTTCCCACTGGCGAAAACTCAGGAAATTTGGCAGGACGACCGGGCCTGGTGAAAAATTTGATATTCTGAAGTCGTCCAAACAAAAAAATGAAAAATGGCTCCATAGCGCCCCCTATGGTGAAAACTCACCTGATGCCTGTACGCTTTGTCAAAATGACACAAAATTTGACACACATGTGTATCTCAATAAGATCTACGAAAAAGTCAGTGCGGGCGTATCTGCCAAATGTACGGTTAAAGGGCTATTTCGCTTTTTTTGCCGATCCGCACACATTGGAATTTCGCTAACTCCTCCGAAGGCTTTCGTTCCACCGGCACCAAATTTGCTCAGGCCAATCTACACCCCATGGCCATTAAAAGTTGTACAAATCATGATGCTGCACCCCACGGTTTACTTTCTAGGGGGCGCCAAAGATAACCCAAAAATCCACATTCTTAAAAGTCTTATAACTTTTTATTTTTGTCCTCACTGGCCTCCAAGTTTTCTAGGATGATGCGATGTCCAGCCATCAACACATTTGTGAAGGAATTTTTACTCCCCAAAAGAGCGCCCCCCCATGGCAGGAGAAAAAAGTCCATTTTTTCTTGTCTCCTAAGGTAAAAATACACATTGTTGAGTGTCACGCCTATACACTTTGTCATATTGACACACAATTTGACAATCACGTGTATCTCAATAAGATCTACAAAAAAGTCAATAGGCACGTATCTGTCAAATGTATGGTTAAAGGGCTATTTCGCATTTTTTGCCGATTCGCACACATTGGAATGTGGCTATCTCCTCCTAAGGCTTTTGTCCCACCGATACCAAATTTGCTCAGGGCAATCTACACCCCATGGCCATTCAAAGTTGTAAAAATCATGACGCTGCACCCCACGGTTTACGTTCTAGGGGGCGCCAAAGATGACCCAAAAATCCACATTCTTAAAAGTCATTTTGGCCACTGCAGGAGTACAGAGTACTGCAGTTCTAGGGGGCGCCAAAGATGACCCAAAAATCCACATTCTTAAAAGTCTTTTTGGCCACTGCAGGAGTACAGAGTACTGCCGGACACACACACATATACACACACGCCACACACACACACACACACACACACACACACACACACACACACACTCAGAGTCTGTTTTTTAGCACCTGCAAAAACATGCTGTTTACATATTTGACAAGAATGCAGAGGCTTCCTTTTGCCCCTGAAAAAAATCAAATTTCAAACACAACTTGACTGTTCATTTCTCCAAAAGACAACCATGAAGCTCCATCCAAACCTGAAGCAGATAGTTGGTGCATGTGTACAGTAACCTGAGGAGAGTGAGGTGACTACTTCTGAGGAGAACATGAGCAGTGAAGATTCACCTTGGAGCTAGAACAGGGACGTGCACATGATTATACAGGGGCAGGGGCTCAAGTTTTTTCCAGTCATTTATACAATATGGAAATTAATGTGAAATTAAACCACAAATATGTGTGATGAACTGTTTTTAAAACTTAAACTTCAAATAAAAATTGTAAACTTCAAAACATATGCAAATTTTTAACAAAGAACATAGTAATTTACCTCTATTTACATCAAAATGCAGGCAATGGCCCAGGCGTTCTTTGTAAAATTATTTACAAAACACTGTATAGTCTCACAAATGTCACTTTTTATTTATGCCACTACAAAAAAACATGATGTAAATGATGCATGATGTAAAACATGATGTAAAAAACTTGTGTAGATCCTCCTCTATGTCAGTCCATGTGTAATTTTTCCATAATTCTTTGTTTTTTGCAGCATTTTTGTTAGTGTAACTGCAGATTGTGCTGACAGTGTCTATGGCAAAAAAAAAAAAAACTGAAAATGCCTCAACATGAACTCCTGGTGGTCTCTGAGGGTGAAACCTGCTAACTGCTGCAGCTCTCTCAGCTCTAGTCTCCCATGCAGAGCTCGGAGCGCATGTGTGGCTCTGCACCCTTAGCAGCGTTGCTAACTCCTCATTAAGGAAAGCCTGCTTCATGTCAGAGTCTCTAAACTCCAGAGGAAGTCGATAAAATTCCCTTTCTTTCTAAAAAAAAGTCATTAGGGGGTCTGAAAAGTCATTGAATCTAACAACAAAGTCGCTAGGTTTGCAACTACGTTTCCCAGACTGCATCCCTGCTGAGAGTTCCTCCCTCCCTTCTCATATTGCAGGAAGAACGTAAGCGCCCGCCCCTTGTCAATCAGTCACCATATAATTTTGGATTGGTTGTTGTGGTGAAGTTTTCCACCAATAGGAGAGATGTTGTGGTGTGTTTTTTTCTTTTGGCATGCCTTTTCCGCCTGTAAGAGCTGTCGCTAATGTCTGCATGCTATGTTTTCCTGTCTCATACAGCGTGATCGAGCGCCGAACGTGATCAAAATAAGCAGAAAAAAAGTATCGCGGACATAATTTATCATAACTCTGGTTTTATTTGGCCTATCAACACAATTTAAAAACTGGTATATAGTTTGAGGTCCTCACTTTTGAGATAAGTTGAAACGGAGGGTGAACGAGGCTCCGTCTTGAAGCTACATCCGGTTAAATATGTCATGTGACTTGAACGCTGGGGAGCGTCAATCGACTGCAGAGCCAGCAGACAAAGTAGTTATGCCACTGAGAGGCACACATTTGTCATATGCTATAATCCTAACATATTTTAATGCTTTTTCTATTTAAACCTAATGGATCTAAGGTTTGACCTTCAAAATTTAGGAAGAATATTTTTTTGCAGTAATGACCCCCTTAAACAACCAGAGGTCCTTTCCTAAAGTTTATGGAAATTTTAGTGAAGGCCTTGGTTTCTTTCCTTGCAAAATGTATAGAAATAATAAAGCTAAATACCATAAAATGGTCTTGGCGTATTAGCAGTGATATAAAATAGTGGTTTGAATATGAATGAACAACAAAAAAAAACATCAGCAGAGCCTTTTTGAGTTGGGATTCTTTCATTATCACACAAAAACAGACATAGACAGACATCTAAAGGGTCAGGGAATGATCAGCCCTCCTAACTCTCAGATGAATCTTCAAAATTCACCGCAGAAATATGCTTATTATTCTTCTCAGAGTACTGCAAGATATATACACACACACAGACACACACACACACACACACACAGACACACTCAGAGTCTGGTTTTTAGCACCTGCAAAAACATGCTATTTACATATTTGACAAGAATGCAGAGGCTCCTTTTGCCCCTGAAAAAAATCAAATTTCAAACACAACTTGACTGCTCATTTCTCCAAAAGACAACCATGAAGCTCCATCCAAACCTGAAGCAGGCAGTTGGTGCATGTGTACAGTAACCTGAGGGGAGTGAGGTGAGTGCTTCTGAGGAGAACATGAGCAGTGAAGATTCACCTTGGAGCTAGAACAGAGACATGCACATGATTATACAGGGGCAGGGGCTCAAGTTTTTTCCAGTCGTTTATACAATATGGAAATTAATGTGAAATTAAAACACAAAGTATTAATAGAAAGGTAATGACTGTCCTGTGTAGGTGACAGTGATATCCAATAGGCTAGGCACTCACGAGGCTGGCTGTGGCAAGTGTAAGTGAAAGCAACACGCACTGGCAGGAAGAACAGCAAACGCCGATGAAGGAAAAGGGTCTTTGCAGTGATGGGCGTTACCAGAGAGGGCGATGGCCAGAGGACACAAATGGGACGGGGAGGCAGCACGTTGGGGGGGGGGGACGCGACACGGCTCGGGCCCGCCAGTGCCCCAACGGGGTCCTAGTTAGGGCCCGAGCGTAGCTGCTAAGCAGCTGCGAGAGCCCTCTTGTTCCTGATGGATTCTTCTTTCATTATTTTTCCTCCGCTTTAAACTGGAAAATGGCCCACTTCCCACTGGCGAAAACTCAGGAAATTTGGCAGGACGACCGGGCCTGGTGAAAAATTTGATATTCTGAAGTCGCCCAAACAAAAAAATGAAAAATGGCTCCATAGCACCCCCTATGGTGAAAACTCACCTGACGCCTGTACGCTTTGTCAAAATGACACAAAATTTGACACACATGTGTATCTCAATAAGATCTACAAAAAAGTCAGTGCGGGCGTATCTGTCAAATGTACGGTTAAAGGGCTATTTCGCATTTTTTGCCGATCCGCACACATTGGAATTTCGCTAACTCCTCCGAAGGCTTTCGTTCCACCGGCACCAAATTTGCTCAGGCCAATCTACACCCCATGGCCATTAAAAGTTGTACAAATCATGACGCTGCACCCCACGGTTTATGTTCTAGGGGGCGCCAAAGATAACCCAAAAATCCACATTCTTAAAAGTCTTATAACTTTTTATTTTTGTCCTCACTGGCCTCCAAGTTTTCTAGGATGATGCTATGTCCAGCCATCAACACATGTGTGAAGGAATTTTTACTCCCCAAAAGAGCGCCCCCCCATGGCAGGAGAAAAAAGTCAAGTTTTTCTTGTCCCCTAACATGAAAATACACATTGTTGAGTGTCACGCCTAAACGCTTTGTCATATTGACACAAAAATTGACACACACGTGTATCTCAATAAGATCTACGAAAAAGTCAAGAGCGCGTATCTGTATAATGTACGGTTAAAGGTTTATTTCGCATTTTTTGCCGATCCGCACACATTGGAATTTCGCTAACTCCTCCGAAGGCTTTCATTCCACCGGCACCAAATTTGCTCAGGCCAATCTACACCCCATGGCCATTAAAAGTTGTAAAAATCATGACGCTGCACCCCACGGTTTAGGTTCTAGGGGGCGCCAAAGATAACCCTAAAATCCAAATATTTAAAAGTCTTATAACTTTTTATTTTTGTCCTCACTGGCCTCCAAGTTTTCTAGGATGATGCAATGTCCAGCCATCAACACATTTGTGAAGGAATTTTTACTCCCCAAAAGAGCGCCCCCCCATGGCAGGAGAAAAAAGTCAATTTTTTCTTGTCCCCTAAGGTGAAAATACACATTGTTGAGTGTCACGCCTGAACTCTTTGTCATATTGACACAAAAATTGACAATCATGTGTATCTCAATTAGATCTACGAAAAAGTCAAAGAGCGCGTATCTGTATAATGTACGGTAAAAGGGCTATTTTGCATTTTTTGCCGATTCGCACACATTGGAATTTCGCTAACTCCTCCGAAGGCTTTCGTCCCACCGACACCATAGTTGCTCAGGCCAATCTACAACCCATGGCCATTCAAAGTTGTACAAATCATGACGCTGCACCCCACGGTTTAGGTTCTAGGGGGCGCCAAAGATAACCCAAAAATCCACAGTCTTAAAAGTCTTATAACTTTTTATTTTTGTCCTCACTGGCCTCCAAGTTCTCTAGGATGATGCAATGTCCAGCCATCAACACATTTGTGAAGGAATTTTTACTCCCCAAAAGAGCGCCCCCCCATGGCAGGAGAAAAAAGTCCATTTTTTCTTGTCCCCCAAGGCGAAAATACACATTGTTGAATGTCACGCCTGTACGCTTTGTCATGTTGACACAAAATTTGACAATCACGTGCATCTCAATAAGATCTACGAAAAAGTCAATGCGTGCGTATCTGTAAAATGTACGGTTAAAGGGCTTTTTCGCATTTTTTGCAGATTCGCACACATTGGAATGTGGCTTAGTCCTCCTAAGGCTTTCGTCCCACTGACACCAAATTTGCTCAGGCCAATCTACACCCCATGGCCATTCAAAGTTGTAAAAATCATGACGCTGCACCCCACGGTCTACGTTCTAGGGGGCGCCAAAGAGGACCCAAACATCCACATTTTTAAAAGTCTTATAACTTTTTATTTTTGTGCTCACTGGCCTCCAAGTTTTCTAGGATGATGCAATGTCCAGCCATCAACACATTTGTGAAGGAATTTTTACTCCCCAAAAGAGCGCCCCCCCATGGCAGGAGAAAAAGTCAAGTTTTTCCTGCCCATCGCTCAATGGCTCAAATGTATCGCTCTCTCGGCAAAACCGAAAGGAGGAGCAACTTGCCATTTGGATATATACTAGCTGTGTTTGTGCCCTCACTCATGGTCCAGACTTTTTTCAAAAAGGACATGGAGTTTGTCTGCAGCGAGCGTTTTGGTAGAAACTGCGCCTCCCATTCATTATAATGGTAAATGACCACAGACAAGTGCGCACACCATCTTTGGACCTTGAGTGTGACGCGATCGGGAGGGGTAGGCGGTCGCACTGGGGGCGGCGCGACACGGCTCGGGCCCGCCAGTGCCCCACCGGGGCCCTAGTTAGGGCCCGAGCCAGCTGCAGAGCAGCCGGGCGTAGGCCCTATTATTCCCCAAGTGGTTTTTCTTTGTTTCTTTCTTTCTTTCTTTCTTTCTTCTTTTTCCTCCCCTTTGAACTGGAAAATGGCCCACTTCCCACTGGCGAAAACTCATGAAATTTGGCAGGACGACCGGGCCTGGTGAAAAATTCGATATTCTGAAGTCGCCCAAACAATAAAATGCAAAATGGCTCCATAGCGCCCCCTAAGGTGGAAATTCACACTATTGACTGTCACGCCTGTACGCTTTGTCATATTGACACAAAAATTGACACACATATGTATCTCAATAAGATCTACAAAAAAGTCAGTGCGGCCGTATCTGTCAAAATTACGGTTAAAGGGTTATTTCGCATTTTTTGCCGATCCGCACACATTGGAATTTCGCTAACTCCTCCGAAGGCTTTCGTTCCACCGGCACCACATTTGCTCAGGCCAATCTACACCCCGTGGCCATTAAAAGTTATCAAAATCATGACGCTGCACCCCAAGGTTTAGGTTCTAGGGGGCGCCAAAGATAACACTAAAATCCACATATTTAAAAGTCTTATAACTTTTTATTTTTGTCCTCACTGGCCTCCAAGTTTTCTAGGATGATGCAATGTCCAGCCATCAACACATTTGTGAAGGAATTTTTACTCCCCAAAAGAGCGCCCCCCCATGGCAGGAGAAAAAAGTCCATTTTTTCTTGTCCCCTAAGGTGAAAATACACATTGTTGAGTGTCACACCTATACGCTTTGTCAAAATGACACAAAAATTGACACACACATGTATCTCAATAAGATCTACGAAAAAGTCAATGCGCGCGTATCTGTCAAATGTACGGTTAAAGGGTTATTCCGCATTTTTTGCTGATCCGCACACATTGGAATGTGGCTAACTCCTCCGAAGGCTTTCGTTCCACCGGCACCACATTTGCTCAGGCCAATCTACACCCCGTGGCCATTAAAAGTTATCAAAATCATGACGCTGCACCCCAAGGTTTAGGTTCTAGGGGGCGCCAAAGATAACACTAAAATCCACATATTTAAAAGTCTTATAACTTTTTATTTTTGTCCTCACTGGCCTCCAAGTTTTCTAGGATGATGCAATGTCCAGCCATCAACACATTTGTGAAGGAATTTTTACTCCCCAAAAGAGCGCCCCCCCATGGCAGGAGAAAAAAGTCCATTTTTTCTTGTCCCCTAAGGTAAAAATACACATTGTTGAGTGTCACGCCTATACGCTTTGTCAAAATGACACAAAAATTGACAAACACATGTAACTCAATAAGATCTACGAAAAAGTCAATGCGCGCGTATCTGTCAAATGTACGGTTAAAGGGTTATTCCGCATTTTTTGCCAATCCGCACACATTGGAATGTGGCTAACTCCTCCTAAGGCTTTCGTTCCACCGGCACCACATTTGCTCAGGCCACCCCATGGCCATTAAAAGTTATTCAAATCATGACGCTGCACCCCACGGTTTAGGTTCTAGGGGGGGCCAAAGATAACCCTAAAATCCACATATTTAAAAGTCTTATAACTTTTTATTTTTGTCCTCACTGGCCTCCAAGTTTTCTAGGATGATGCAATGTCCAGCCATCAACACATTTGTGAAGGAATTTTTACTCCCCAAAAGAGCGCCCCCCCCCCATGGCAGGAGAAAAAAGTCCATTTTTTCTTGTCCCCTAAGGTGAAAATACATATTGTTGAGATTCACGCCTATACGCTTTGTCATATTGACACAAAATTTGACAATCACATATACAGGGGGCAGGGGCTCAAGTTTTTTCCAGTTGTTTATACAATATGGAAATTAATGTGAAATTAAAACACAAAGTATTAATAGAAAGGTAATGACTGTCCTGTGTAGGTGACAGTGATATCCAATAGGCTAGGCACTCACGAGGCTGGCTGTGGCAAGTGAAAGTGAAAGCAACACGCACTGGCAGGAAGAACAGCAAACGCCGATGAAGGAAAAGGGTCTTTGCAGTGATGGGCGTTACCAGAGAGGGCGATGGCCAGAGGACACAAATGGGACGGGAAGGCAGCACGTTGGGGGGGGGGGGGATGCGACACGGCTCGGGCCCGCCAGTGCCCCACCGGGGTCCTAGTTAGGGCCCGAGCGTAGCTGCTAAGCAGCTGCGAGAGCCCTATTATTCCTGATGGATTCTTCTTTCTTCTTCTTCTTCTTATTATTTTTCTGCCCCTTTGAACTGGAAAATGGCCCACTTCCCACTGGTGAAAAGTCATGAAATTTGGCAGGACGACCGGGCCTGGTGAAAAATTCGATATTCTGAAGTCGCCCAAAAAATCAAATGCAAAATGGCTCCATAGCGCCCCCTAAGGTGAAAAATTCACATGATTGAGTGTCACGCCTGTACGCTTTGTCGAAATGACACAAAATTTGACACACACGTGTATCTCAATAAGATCTAAAAAAAAGTCAGTGCGGGCGTATCTGTCAAATGTACGGTTAAAGGGCTATTTTGCATTTTTTGCCGATCCGCACACATTGGAATTTCGCTAACTCCTCCGAAGGCTTTCGTTCCACCGGCACCAAATTTGCTCAGGCCAATCTACACCCCATGGCCATTAAAAGTTGTACAAATCATGACGCTGCATCCCACGGTTTACGTTCTAGGGGGCGCCAAAGATAACCCAGAAATCCACATTCTTAAAAGTCGTATAACTTTTTATTTTTGTCCTCACTGGCCTCCAAGTTTTCTAGGATGATGCAATGTCCAGCCATCAACACATTTGTGAAGGAATTTTTACTCCCCAAAAGAGCGCCCCCATGGCAGGAGAAAAAAGTCCATTTTTTCTTGTCTCCTAAGGCGAAAATTCACACTATTGACTGTCACGCCTTTACGCTTTGTCATATTGACACAAAAATTGACACACACATGTATCTCAATAAGATCTACAAAAAAGTCAGTGCGGGCGTATCTGTCAAATGTACGGTGAAAGGGCTATTTCGCATTTTTTGCCGATCCGCACACATTGGAATTTCGCTAACTCCTCCGAAGGCTTTCGTTCCAAAGGCACCACATTTGCTGAGGCCAATCTACACCCCATGGCCATTAAAAGTTGTACAAATCATGACGCTGCACCCCACGGCTTACGTTCTAGGGGGCGCCAAAGATAACCCAAAAATCCACAGTCTTAAAAGTCTTATAACTTTTTATTTTTGTCCTCACTGGCCTCCAAGTTCTCTAGGATGATGCAATGTCCAGCCATCAACACATTTGTGAAGGAATTTTTACTCGCCAAAAGAGCGCCCCCCATGGCAGGAGAAAAAAGTCCATTTTTTCTTGTCTCCTAAGGCGAAAATACACATTGTTGACTGTCACGCCTTTACGCTTTGTCAAAATGACACAAAATTTGACACACACATGTATCTCAATAAGATCTACAAAAAAGTCAGTGCGGGCGTATCTGTCAAATGTACGGTTAAAGGGTTATTTCGCATTTTTTGCCGATCCGCACACATTGGAATTTCGCTAACTCCTCCTAAATCTTTTGTCCCATCGGCTTCAAATTTGCTCAGGTCAATCTACACCCCATGGCCATTCAAAGTTGTACAAATCATGACGCTGCACCCCACAGTTTACGTTCTAGGGGGCGCCAAAGAGGACCCAAATATCCACATTTTTAAAAGTCTTATAACTTTTTATTTTTGTCCTCACTGGCCTCCAAGTTTTCTAGGATGATGCAATGTCCAGCCATCAACACATTTGTGAAGGAATTTTTTCTCCCCAAAAGAGCGCCCCCCATGGCAGGAGAAAAAGTCAAGTTTTTCCTGCCCATCGCTCAATGGCTCAAACGCATCGCTCTCTCTGCAAAACCGAAAGGAGGAGCAACTTGCCATTTGGATATATACTAGCTGTGTTTGTGCCCTCACTCATGGTCCAGACTTTTTTCAAATAGGACATGTAGTTTGTCTGCAGCGAGCGTTTTGGTAGAAACTGCGCCTCCCATTCATTATAATGGGAAATGACCACAGACAAGTGCGCACACCATCTTTGGACCTTGAGTGTGACGCGATCGGGAGGGGGAGGAGGTCGCGCTGGGGGCGGCGCGACGCGGCTCGGGCCCGACAGTGCCCCACCGGGGCCCTAGTTAGGGCCCGAGCGTAGCTGCTAAGCAGCTGCGAGAGCCCTCTTGTTCCTGTAGTTTCCTTCTTTTGTTATTATTATTATTATTATTTTTCCTCCCCTTTGAAC
This sequence comes from Xyrichtys novacula, assembly GCA_962446985.1. Lineage (NCBI taxonomy): Eukaryota > Metazoa > Chordata > Actinopteri > Labriformes > Labridae > Xyrichtys > Xyrichtys novacula. Next base: position 30,921,259 of record OY660867.1, read on the forward strand.
TGGAAAATGGCCCACTTCCCACTGGCGAAAACTCATGAAATTTGGCAGGACGACCGGGCCTGGTGAAAAATTTGATATTCCGAAGTCGCCCAAACAAGAAAATGCAAAATGGCTCCATAGCGCCCCCTAAGGTGAAAATTCACACTATTCACTGTCACGCCGGTACGCTTTGTCAAAATGACACAAAAATTGACACACACATGTATCTCAATAAGATCTACAAAAAAGTCAGTGCGGGCGTATCTGTCAAATGTACGGTTAAAGGGTTATTTCGCATTTTTTGCCGATCCGCACACATTGGAATTTCGCTAACTCCTCCGAAGGCTTTCGTTCCACCGGCACCACATTTGCTCAGGCAAATCTACACCCCATGGCCATTAAAAGTTATTCAAATCATGACGCTGCACCCCACGGTTTAGGTTCTAGGGGGCGCCAAAGATAACCCTAAGATCCACATATTTAAAAGTCTTATAACTTTTTATTTTTGCCCTCACTGGCCTCCAAGTTTTCTAGGATGATGCAATGTCCAGCCATCAACACATTTGTGAAGGAATTTTTACTCCCCAAAAGAGCGCCCCCCATGGCAGGAGAAAAAAGTCAATTTTTTCTTGTCCCCTAAGGTGAAAATACACATTGTTGAGTGTAACACCTGTACGCTTTGGCAAAATGACACAAAAATTGATACACACATGTATCTCAATAAGATCTACGAAAAAGTCAATGCGCGCGTATCTGTCAAATGTACGGTTAAAGGGTTATTCCGCATTTTTTGCCGATCCGCACACATTGGAATTTCGCTAACTCCTCCGAAGGCTTTCGTTCCACCGGCACCACATTTGCTCAGGCCAATCTACACCCCATGGCCATTAAAAGTTATTCAAATCATGACGCTGCACCCCACGGTTTAGGTTCTAGGGGGAGCCAAAGATAACCATAAAATCCACATATTTAAAAGTCTTATAACTTTTTATTTTTGTCCCCACTGGCCTCCAAGTTTTCTAGGATGATGCAATGTCCAGCCATCAACACATTTGTGAAGGAATTTTTACTCGGCAAAAGAGCGCCCCCCCATGGCAGGAGAAAAAAGTCCATTTTTTCTTGTCCACTAAGGTGAAAATACACATTGTTGAGTGCTACGCCTGTATGTTTTGTCGTATTGACACAAAATTTTACATACACGTGTATTTACATAAGATCTTCGAAAAAGTCAATGGCCACGTATCTGTAAAATGTACGGTTAAAGGGTTATTTCGCATTTTTTGCAGATTCGCACACATTGGAATTTCGCTAATTCCTCCAAAGGCTTTCGTTCCACCGGCACCACATTTGCTCAGGCCAATCTACACCCCATGGCCATTAAAAGTTATTCAAATCATGACGCTGCACCCCACGGTTTAGGTTCTAGGGGGCGCCAAATATAACCCTAAAATCCACATATTTAAAAGTCTTATAACTTTTTATTTTTGTCCCCACTGGCCTCCAAGTTTTCTAGGATGATGCAATGTCCAGCCATCAACACATTTGTGAAGGAATTTTTACTCGGCAAAAGAGCGCCCCCCATGGCAGGAGAAAAAAGTCAATTTTTTCTTGTCCACTAAGGTGAAAATACACATTGTTGAGTGCTACGCCTGTATGTTTTGTCGTATTGACACAAAATTTTACATACACGTGTATTTACATAAGATCTTCGAAAAAGTCAATGGCCACGTATCTGTAAAATGTACGGTTAAAGGGTTATTTCGCATTTTTTGCAGATTCGCACACATTGGAATTTCGCTAATTCCTCCGAAGGCTTTCGTTCCACCGGCACCACATTTGCTCAGGCCAATCTACACCCCATGGCCATTAAAAGTTATTCAAATCATGACGCTGCACCCCACGGTTTAGGTTCTAGGGGGCGCCAAATATAACCCTAAAATCCACATATTTAAAAGTCTTATAACTTTTTATTTTTGTCCTCACTGGCCTCCATGTTTTCTAGGATGATGCAATGTCCAGCCAGCAACACATTTGTGAAGGAGTTTTTTCTCTTTAAAAGAGCGCCCCCCCATGGCAGGAGAATAAAGTCAAGTTTTTCCTGTTCATCATTCAATGGCTCAAACGCACTGCTCTCTCGGCAAAAGCGAAAGGAGGAGCAACTTGCCATTTGGATATATCTTAGCTGTGTTTGTGCCCTCACTCATGGTCCAGACTTTTTTCAAATAGGACATGGAGTTTTTCTGCAGCGAGCGTTTTGGTAGAAACTGCGCCTCCCGTTCATTATAATGGTAAATGACCACAAACAAGTGCGCACACCATCTTTGGACCTTGAGTGTGACGCGATCGGGTGGGGGAGGCGGTCGCGCTGGGGGCGGCGTGACACGGCTCGGGCCCGCCAGTGCCCCAACGGGGCCCTAGTTTCTTCTTTTTCCTCCCCTTTGAACTGGAAAATGGCCCACTTCCCACTGGCGAAAACTCATGAAATTTGGCAGGACGACCGGGCCTGGTGAAAAATTCGATATTCTGAAGTCGCCCAAACAATAAAATGCAAAATGGCTCCATAGCGCCCCCTAAGGTGAAAATTCACACTATTGACTGTCACGCCTGTACGCTTTGTCAAAATGACACAAAAATTGACACACACATGTATCTCAATAAGATCTACAAAAAAGTCAGTGCGGGCGTATCTGTCAAATGTACGGTTAAAGGGTTATTGCGCATTTTTTGCCGATCCGCACACATTGGAATTTCGCTAACTCCTCCGAAGGCTTTCGTTCCACCGGCACCACATTTGCTCAGGCCAATCTACACCCCATGGCCATTAAAAGTTATTCAAATCATGACGCTGCACCCCACGGTTTAGGTTCTAGGGGGCGCCAAAGATAACCCTAAAATCCACATATTTAAAAGTCTTATAACTTTTTATTTTTGCCCTCACTGGCCTCCAAGTTTTCTAGGATAATGCAATGTCCAGCCATCAACACATTTGTGAAGGAATTTTTACTCCCCAAAAGAGCGCCCCCCCATGGCAGGAGAAAAAAGTCAATTTTTTCTTGTCTCCTAAGGTGAAAATACACATTGTTTAGTGTCACGCCTGTACGCTTTGGCAAAATGACACAAAAATTGACACACACATGTATCTCAATAAGATCTACGAAAAAGTCAATGCGCGCGTATCTGTCAAATGTACGGTTAAAGGGCTATTTCGCATTTTTTGCCGATCCGCACACATTGGAATGTGGCTAACTCCTCCTAAGGCTTTCGTTCCACTAGCACCACATTTGCTCAGGCCAATCTACACCCCATAGCCATTAAAAGTTATTCAAATCATGACTCTGCACCCCATGGTTTAGGTTCTAGGGGGCGCCAAAGATAACCCTAAAATCCACATATTTATAAAGTCTTATAACTTTTTATTTTTGTCCTCACTGGCCTCCAAGTTTTCTAGGATGATGCAATGTCCAGCCATCAACACATTTGTGAAGGAATTTTTACTCCCCAAAAGAGCGCCCCCCCCCATGGCAGGAGAAAAAAGTCCATTTTTTCTTGTCCCATAAGGTGAAAATACACATTGTTGACTGTCATACCTGTACGCTTTGTCATATTGACACAAAATTTGACACACACATGTATCTCAATAAGATCTACGAAAAAGTCAACGCGCGCGTATCTGTAAAATGTACGGTTAAAGGGTTATTCCGCATTTTTTGCCGATTAGCACACATTGGAATGTGGCTAACTCCTCCTAAGGCTTTCGTCCCACTGACACCAAATTTGCTCAGGCCAATCTACACCCCATGGCCATTCAAAGTTGTAAAAATCATGACGCTGCACCCCACGGTTTACGTTCTAGGGGGCGCCAAAGATGACCCATTACAGCCCTCCACATTATGATTACCTAATTTTGATTTACTGACACCACGAGAAACTTGACTAAGCCTTGCTACTACACTCCGACACTTGATTCTTGAGACATGACATGGACTTGCCCCTCAGAGACTTGAGACTTGACTCACTGTACAGCATTGTAGAGGATTGTACATTATAAAATAGATCAGCGTTGTTTAAAAAACAGTCCAATGCTAGCAGTTTCAAAGTTTAGATAAGAAAATATTACTCTCAAAGCTGTGCTTGTTTTTTCCCCCCATCTTTTCTTGAAATATTAGTTAAGAGATACAATGGTATTAGCCACAATGCCAGGGTTGAAAGTCAGCATGAAGAACAGAATGCAGATTCTACAGAATTACATATTAGGTATGTTCTTTGGATTGTGGGAGTAGGCGGAGACCCCATACATGTACGAGAAGAAAGACTTTGTGGAGAAAGAACCCTGCCCCCACCCACTAATGAGGGATTCAAACTGTCTTGCTGTTAGGGGCCAGCTTTAACCATTGCTCGACCAGAAAAACTGAATCAGGATCATAGGCTGTGTATAGAATGGACAACATCTGCCTCCTCACTGGGTGAAGCCACTCTGAGAACAGCACACCCTGGTGATGGGCTGCTGTATAGGTCATAAATCCTGCTTCCACCAGCCATCCTTATGGAGCTGTGGACAGACTTAAAATAAATTTATTACACAGAACATAAATTTTTCTCCCCCCTGCTTGCAACGTTTACATGTAGTTACTGTAAGACTGTTTTGTGCTCGTCCTTTTTTTTTCTGTGCAGCTCCATTTTAAAAAGTTATTAAGGGGTTCATGTTTTCTATGATTGACACTTGATACAGCCTATGGGCATGCGAAGATTGTGTAGCTCACCCGGGGGATACGTCATCACAGGGACTCTCTGCGACTCTCCTGCGGAATGCACACAATACTATTGCGCAAGTGGTAAAGTGCATACAACGTTACTGCGCAATGTTGGTTTCAGGAAATGGAGAAAAATCGCGGATATACCGAGAGCTTTTCGGCTTCAAATCCGTACACTGGTGGAAGGCGGAACCAAGTTGTCCAAAGTATATACAGTCTATGGTCGGGATTGATGCTCCAAAATAATGAAATAAGCCAATCATATCTAACTGACTGTATTCTTTGAAATGTTTATAGAGGTCATCAAAATATTTCATTTAGTGTAATTTGTTTGCAATTAATTAATTGTAATTGTAATTAATTGTTTGCAATACTTTTAAACAGGGATAATGCTTAATGTATCTTAATGTATAAGATATATAAGGAAGAAGGGATATATAGTGGTTTACTTTGGTCAACTGTAGAAACAAAAACGTATGATACTTGTGGACATACAGTATATATAATAGATCCCGGGAAGCTTCTACTACATATTCTTTGTTACCAGGATGATGAGTCTCCTACTGTCTTGTACAGAATTGCTTTGGGCAACACCAACTATTTGCTGAGATGATCTGAGCCAGATGTACAGTAAATAGATACAGATTAGATGAGAGTAGACACAACTTTATTTATCCATTTGGGAAGGTTCCTATAAGGAAATTAAAATAGGAAATGATGATGATTTAAGTTTTCAGCAAATGATGCACATACTGGTATAAAATCATAGACTTTTGCACAGTGAAGTGAAATATTGCCACAGACCTATAAGCATCTGACAGCTGTCCGGCTTGTCAAAAGAGTAAGAGACATTGAAATTTGACAGGCAGAAGGGGATGAGAGGCCTGTATCCTTTGTCTTTCGTCCTCAGCCTGTTGTAAACTGTTGGAGCTGCTGTCTGTGATGTTTAAATGTCACCTGCATTTCCTCTTTAACATGATAAAACAACCATTATTACACAACATTACCATCATTACTGATGCAGACAACTTGATGGCCAGCCAACTCCAAGATTGAAGTTGCAGCCACTAAAGCTTCTGATGTGTTTTTGAGGCTAACAAATCATTTTAGACATAACATGTTGTTTAAATTGTGTTCTCGTGCAGCTTTGAGTGCATTACGTGTGTCTACACATCCACCACCACCATGCTCACTAATTTGGATATCAGCAAAACATAACAGCCATTCCTGAATTCTGTCATCATGGGTAAGTCATATCAATTCTCTAGAAGGCTACCCATGATGATATGTCTGACCCTCAACGCTTTGTTTAGACTAGTCTTAACTCTCGCAAAGATTAAATGTTCAGACAGACAGATAGTTTTGGCTCCTGCAAGACAGCCTTGCTTACAACCTCAGGGTCATGAGGCTGCATAAGCAGGCCAACCTAGATAATTTGTAACTCCTTATTAAAAGATAATTACTCTTTATTTCTTAACCTAAATGTACTGTATGAAGAGATTCTACTACACCAACTGGATTTTTTTTCTCTTGCTATTAACATGGGGGTTTATCTGTGATTAACCTCAAGCTTTCATTGCTTGTGGGTCTTTTATTTTTGCTGGATTATGAAATGATCCTTTTGTAATTGACAACAGTATCATGGTTCAGTGACTGTCCACAGTACAGAGATAAGAATTGACCTGCCCTCATGCTGCTGTGCTTAGTGCATCCCTCCTGTGTTAGTGCAGGTAAACTGTACCTCAGTACTCAGCATTTACTTTTTCCCCCCAACTTTATACAATCTCATAAAAAATGTATTCAAGACCTTCTGCAATGCTGGATGCTATGATGCCCAGGCAACCAAATTCACCCACCAGTATTAAGTGCCTGAGGCATGAGGCTGGTACATTATTGCTTCACCCACCCCCCCCACCCCCCCCACCCCCCCAGAGACAGTGGGGAGTGTGGGGGGCAAGCTGCAACAACCTAATTTTCCAAGCACACGGCTTAAGCCTTCAAGAGAGCACAACACACACACACATACACACACACACACAGAAATTTTACATGAAATCCAACGTGCAGTAGAAGCTGGAAGGGCCTTAAACAAGTTAACAGAGCAAAATGGAAAGCTTTAAAGGGATAGGTTGGGCCAGAGTCACTGCCTAGTTTTGGGTAAGGGCAGTTGACTTCAGCGACATACACTAGCAGCATCACAAAACCTGTTCTTGAAAGAGCCTTAGGTGTAAGTGAAGGAGGCAACAGAGAAATTAGGTTTTGCAATATTTTTGAAAAATATTTAATCACAAAAAAAAAAAATAGGTTTTGCAAAATGTTATTAAATAAAATTAGCAGGTACTTTACAAAATGATGAAAAACAAAAACAAGAATAACATTGCAGGTGTGTAGTAAGGATATTTGAGTAGAGTCCAGAAACTGCAAGGATACAGATTCTTTTTAAAACTGGAAAAAAAAAAATCTGTCCAGAATCAGCTGTGCAAATTGTTCCAAACCCTTGCTGGGGAAACACCAATAATCCTAATATCCAAATATTTATAAGTGCCAGCAGCGACACCAACAAACAGTCTTGCCCTACCACCATAATACCAAACTGCCCTACCACACTGTCCAGCTTGCCATCTGGTTAAGTTGAAGTTCAATGAAGTCAAGGTGACAGTCGAGTAGACTGTTGAATTGACATTTGAGGTGATAGAGTCCAATACAAAATCCTGACCTAAAAGGCCAAAGCACAAATGAATATCATTTAAACCAAAAATAACTACTATTTCTAGAGTGTAAGCGATTTGAATTTATAATAAATGTCTGGAGAGTAATAATCTTCAATTATGACATTTATGCACTCGTTGAAAGGGGCACCACCCACCCTGAATGATGGGAAAATAAAGAAAAACAAAAGTTTAATTCAGAAATCAAACATTAAGTTAATCTTAAATTAATCAATCTCATATTTCAAGCCGGAATTCTCATTTCAGAGACTCCACTTCTGGAAGAACACTACGGACAGGAAAAATAATGATCTGTTTATTACAGGATAAATGATGGTACAACATCCATGCAATAAATAAGTGAGGCTGGTCCTTGGAGAAGATGGAGCAGGTTCAGAAGGTCCTGAAGGCCTGAATGCAAAACCAATGCCTTATGGATCCTTTTGAATGCTCCTTTGGCTCACTGCAACACTCTGGCTCAGAGGATGACTTTGGGCCTGCTTGGTGGCGTTCAGAGGTGACTTGTCAATCACGCAGATAACCAAGAAAAAGGGGCTCGATGACCAGTTGAAACTATTTCAAAAATGGCTTTGCGAAATTAAAGAAAGATCAATTAAAGGCTAAATCATGAATTGCTAAAAAAAAGACTCTGAGTGTGTGTGTGTGTGTGTGTGTGTGTGTGTGTGTGTGTGTGTGTGTGTGTGTGTGAGGAGAAAGAGGAGGGGTCGTGGGGTCTCTATCTGCAGAGGAGACATCTTGGATGTCTGATTATTTGATCTAACTTGTACTTTTGGCTGGTAAGAGAGTCAGATCTGATACTCACTCACTATGATTAATATCATTGAATGCTTGGTTTCATGACAAATGATTTGATACTAAACACATGAATGAAATGTAGAATCACATCAAACATTCTCATTATGTTTTAAGTATCATGTTGATCATGCTAAATTACTCAAAATAAAACACATGCTAACACAGAAACTGTGAACAAAAAAAGAGTAAACACATGTGAATGAACTTCACCATGATTAACAATGGAGAGCGGTGAACATCAGCCAGGCGTTTGTTGTGCTCGGCCGCATAAGTGAGTGCGGCCCTGGCGGATCTCCACACCTCCCGTAGACGCTCAATGTGCTCCCTCACCGACGGGACGGCCACAGGGTGCTCCTGTTTGGGAAACGGGGGGGCTGGTACCCAAAACAGCACATGAAGGGAGACATACCTGTGGCCAAGGAGGTAAGGGAGTTATTGGCGTACTGTATCCACAGGAGTTGTGTACTCCAGGATGCTGGATGATGGGCCACAACACACCACAAAGCTCGAGGTTTTGATTGGCCCGCTCCATCTGACCGTTGGTCTGCGGGTGATAACCTGAGGAGAGGCTAGCTGCCACGCCCAACGCCTGGCAGAAAGCTTTCCAAACCTGGGAGGAGAACTGGGGACCACAATCTTATACAATATCAATGGGGATACCATGGAGTTGGAAAACATGTGATAATAGGAGGTTAGCAGTTTCTAGCACTGAGTGGAGCTTGAGTAAATAGAATAGAATAGAATAGTGCAAAAAAAAGTGCAAAAATGCAGTTATATGAATAAAGATCATATATTAAGAACTTACTGTAAATAAATGTTCTAATTAAGAAAAAAATTAGTAAAGGAAAAAGGGAGAAGAAAATAAAACTATATACAATATACACAATTTAAGTACCAGAAAAAAATGGTGGTGTGAGTCCAGTTTTATTGCAGTTCGTTGTAAAGTCTTATTGCAGAAAGGAGGAATGACCTGCGGTAGCGCTCCGTCTTTCAAGGTGGGAGTCTAAGTCTGCTCCCAGAGTTGTAGCTGAAGTCCCAGGTGTACAGGGTGAAGGGGGAGGGGGAGAGCACTGTCCCTTGTGAAGCCCCCGTGCTGCAGACCACCATGCCCGACACACAGTTAAATAAAGCCTTCAATCAATCAATCAATCAATCAATCAAATCAAATCAGTTCTGAAGCCTCATAAACTGTGGTCTGTTGGTGAGGTAGCCCAGGTCCATGCAGCTAGGTGACAGTCCACTCCCACCCTCTCGAGCTTCCCCCTGAGTAGTGAAGGCTGGATGGTGTTGAAATCACTGGAAAAGGCAAAAAACATGACCCTCACAGTGCTGCCAGTGTTCTCCAAGTGAGCCATGGACCTCTGCAGCAGGTAAATGACTGCATCGTCCACCCCAATGTTCGGCTGGTACGCAAACTGCAGAAGATCCAGATGAGAGCTCACCAGAAGGCGGAGGTTCCTCAGCACGATCCTCTCCAGAGTCTTCATCAGGTGAGAAGTGAGGGCCACAGGTCTGAAGTGGTTGGGCTCCCTGGGGTGTGCTGTCTTGGGGACAGGAATCACGCAGGAAGTCTTCCACAGTGCTGGGACCCTCTCCAGACTCAGGCTGAAGCTGAAGATGTGCAGTAGCACCTCACAGAGCTGGTCTGCACAGTCCTTCAGGAGTCTGGAGCTGATGCCGTCAGGACCTGTTGCCTTCCTTGGCTTCATCTTCCTCAGCTCACTTCTCACCTGGTCAGCTGTTTTGGAGAGGCTGGATGTGGTGCTGGAGGGGGTGGTGGAGGATAAGTGGAGGTGGGGTGATGCCTGGAGTTGAGGCGTCGAGCAGAACGGAGGTACTGAAGGTTCTTATGGTCAGTCCAGATGAGGATGGGTGTTGTGCTCCTTCCAGCCAGTGTCTCCATTCTTGAAGTGCCCACACAACAGCCAGCAACTCACGGTTTCCTACATCATAATTTTGTTCCGTGGACGAGAGTTTCTGGGAGAAGTAGGCACAAGGATGGAGCTTCTGGGTCTCGGGATCCCTCTGCGAGAGGACGGCCCCCACTCCGGAGTCCGAGGCGTCGACCTCTACCACGAACTGGAGAAAGGGATCTGGGTGTTAGAGCACCGGGGCGGAGATGAAGAGGGACTTGAGCCGAATGAAGGTGGTGTCTGCTTCAGGGGTCCTGGAGAACGGGACTTTGAGGGAGGTGAGACGGGTGAGAGGCACAGCCATCTTGCTGTAGTTCCACATGAATCTTCTGGGCGATGATGTATCCCAAGAAGCTGACGGAGGAGGCATGGAACTCGCACTTCTCGGGTTGGACGAAGAGTCTGTTATCCAGGAGGTGCTGGAGGACAAGTCGGACGTGTTGTTGATGTTCCTCATTGTTGCGGGAGAAGATCAGTATATCATCCAGACATACAAAGGCAAATTTATTGATCATGTCACGGAGGACGTCATTGATGAGAGCCTGGAATACAGCAGGAGCATTGGTGAGACCAAAGGGCATGACGAGGTATTCAAAATGGCCCATGGGTGTATTGAAGGCCGTCTTCCACTCGTCGCCCTCTCTGATGCGAACCAGGTGATAGGCGTTACGGAGGTCCAGTTTGGAGAAGACGGTGTCGTTGCAGAGAAGTTCAAAGGAGGGATCGATGAGTGGCAGGGGGATATTTGTTCTTCACAGTGATATCGTTGAGTCCGCGGAAGTCGATGCAGGGACGGAGAGAGGACTCTTTCTTTTTAACAAAGAATAAGCCAGCAGCAAGTGGAGAGGATGAGGGCCGGATGAGCCCAGAAGCCAGAGAATCCTGGATGTACTCCTCCATGGCTTCTTGTTCAGGCCGAGAGAGATTGTACTGTCTGCTGCTGGGGAGAAGGGTGCCAGGAAGCAAGTCTATGGCTCAGTCATAGGGGCAATGAGGAGGAAGGATGAGAGACTGCTCCTTATTGAAAACCATGGCCAGATCATGGTAAACAGGGGGAACAGAGGCGAGAGATGGCGGTGGCGATGTAGGGATTGGCAGAGCGGAGGCAATGAGAGTGGCAGTGAGGACTCCAGGCGGAAATCGAAGCTGTGGACCAGTTGATTTGGGGATTGTGGATCTGCAGCCACAGGAGTCCAAGCACTATGGGTGAGTGAGGAGAGGGAAGCAGGAACAATTGGATGTCCTCACGATGGTTGCCAGAAAAGATGAGGATGAGAGGAGTAGTGCAGTGGGTTATGGTGGCTATAACCCTGCCATCGAGAGCAGTGAACTTACGGGAGGCAGAGAGTGCCTCCAGGGGGAGCTGTAGCCGCGCCGCCAGCCCAGCGTGAATGAAGTTGTCATCTGCCCCGGAGTCAACAAGGGTTTGGAGAGACGTGGATCCTTTTCCCACAGGAGACAGGCAGGTACGGTGATACATCTGGGAGAGCTGGAGATAGAGGAGGTGTGGCTGATTTGCATGGGTTCTCCAGCAGAGGGCGTCGGAGCGAGCAGAGCTGAGGGCTGCAGAGGAGACCCGCTGAAAGCAGAGGAGGATGTGGAATCTGAACTAAGGGGAGGAGTGTTTATTTTCCTTTCTCTACGTCTCTCCCTGAGGCGATTATCCAAACGTATGGCTAGCAAAATCAACTCCTCAAGTGAGGATGGCTCGTCACGAGCAGCTAATTCGTCCTTTAAATGTTCGGACAGACAATGAGAAAATACACCTTTTAACTCATGTTCCCCCCACCCACTCTCAGCCGCCACTATGCAGAACTCAATAGATAATTCCGCCGCAGACCGAGAGCCCTGGGTGAGGGAAAACAACCGCTTGGTACATTCCAGTCCGTCAACAGGATAATCAAAAACTTTGCGAAGTTCCTCAGAGAATCTGGCATACGAGGATGCTATAGGAGAATCTTCTTTCCAAACGGCAGTAGCACACTTTGCGGCTTTGCTTCTTAACAAATTCACCGTGTAAGCTATTTTAAATTTATCAGAGAGGTAACTGACAGGCTGTTGATCAAAGACGATAAAACAGCAGAGCAGAAAACCTCTGCAGCCCCCAATCTCCCCAGCATATGGCTCAGGAGGAGGGACATAAGGCTCTTTGAAGACAGGAGAGGGTGGAGAGGGAGCCGTACTCACAGAGGGGAAAGACCTAGATTGCTGCGGGAAGAGCTGGGAGAGGAGTTGATCCGCCAGTTGTGCTACTTGAACGGTGAGGCCTTGAAAGGATTGGTTGAGGCCCTGGAGCATGTCCTCATGCTGACCTTGGCGAACTCGGACTTGTGCTTGTGGACGGCTTGTTGGAATCTGTCTGGGTCTGCTGGGTCCATTTTCCTGGCCTGAGTATTCTGTGGCTTGTGGTGTATTTTGTGGACCCAGAAGCAGACTCATAGGCAGATAGCAAGTTGAAGATGTACTTCTAATGTCCAAAACAAAAGGCAAACGGCACGCGGAAAGTCCAGTTGGCTGGCTGACTGTTGTGTGGGCTAGAGACACGCTCAGGAGCTAAGACAATACTCAGGCACTGAGACTGAGGGCTGCTAGCTTCTTAAAGGGCCTTGATGGCAAATGCAGCGCAGGTGTGGAGTCTCACTCAGCCTCAGCGACCAGGGAGAGGGAGTGTGCTCTGAAAACAATCAAGCCAGACCAGGGAAACAAGGAAAACAACAGGAAGTTAAACAAAAATAAGGCAGGAAAAGGAGGCGTCTCACCACGGATAAATACTCAAGCAACCAATAAAAAAGATCAATAATTCAATTATTTACCAGTAATACAAATACACATTCAACAGTAATTAAATGTAGGCATTTTACCATCAATGACCTAAAGGTTCAAGTAAAGTTTCTATGCAAGCAACCATTTCAATAAATTCAAGAGTTAACAGTCAATGGGCTCTATTTCATAATTCGCCGGAGGCCTGGCCCGGCGTAAGTCAGGTCTGCCGCGCCAAAAAGGCGTGCCCAAGCACACTTTAGTATTTTGGTGAGCGGGGCAGCCCAGTGTAAGTATCCCCCCTCCCTAACTCAGCTCCTCCCAGTGGCGTAAGTAGTAGATAGGGAGGAGAAAAGATGTGGAGTGGGTTAAAAACAGCCAAGACCTGTTTTCACTAATCACATCAGCTCCTCTCCTTACCTTTAAATCTGCCACCGGCGAGGCATATTACAATTTTCATGCAGTAGTCGAGAGGTCAAGAGATGACTGAAGACAGCAATGCCACACGATGGCGACAGAAGGCAGCCCCTCAACAAGTGTCGCTGCAAGCGCTGCAGAGGGTGTCCTCCACACTCTCCCAAATAAGCACAGCAGGATTTGGTGCGTGTAAGGTTGTACCCACTGGTAAGACAAACATCCTTTTCCACAAATAAAGACTATCACATAAAGTTGCATATATTTAAACCTCACGTGACAAAGGTGGGTTGTGCTCACGGATCATAGCATAAATTCCAATACTGGCATTAAAATCGGAACCACCTGTGTGTAAAGGACGCATCGTGTGGCTTGGCTCTTTCTTTCATTGATGTTGGCATATAAAATGAACTTAGCTCACGCAACTGAATATTATAATATTCGTATGTAGGCCTGACTCCAGATTGAATATTCACAGAATTTTAAGGATGTGGGAACATCAGATCAACAGGTAATTTTGAATGAAAGTTTCTTTTATTTTTTTGTTCAAATTTTCAAAATAACTCTTCTGATCAGTAAAATAAACCATCTGGTCAGCCTTGCCGCAGCAGCAGCAGGACGGGGAAAGGACACTGAGACATGTCTGGGTCGAGCTGCTGGAGGAAGAAGGCGAAAAAGGGGGAGGCAAATTAAATATCTTGTTAACTTCATCATGTGTGACTGTTTACTGGATATCTAATTTAATGAGCATGCTAAAAGCGCTCATCAGATAAGATATAAATCAGAATATATCGATATAGATCTAAATGTATGTGCTGATTCAGATAGTTGCACTGAATAGTGTTTGTAATGAATTTTTTATTGCGCTGAAATATGCCTGACAATGTGTGGAAACCTACCAGTGAGGCATCGGTGATGTGCGCGTACTACCCTGTCGGTCTACTATAATACCACTAGACCAGCTGCGCTCCGCCTGCGCTGAAAGCTGACCAGGTTTGAATCGGCGAGCTTTCAGCGCACCTTCCATGCCGCCGGCGAGCACAAAAATGTCAGTGCACTAGCTAATTCTGTCGACACTTCCCCCTACCACGCATCCACCCCCAGCTTGGTGGACCTCGGTGCGCCTCAGTCTTCGAAAATACCAAACTGACTGTGCACCAGGCTCCGCCAGACAAAAATAGAGCCCAATAAGTAAATAAGCACATTTTAAATAATTTTATTGATCAAAATCATCAAATAGCTATTAAAAATTGATAACTTAAAGTGTTGCACAACATCAGTTTAAATCACAATAAATCACTTAACTACATTCAATACAACTAAGTGCAGTGGTAACCAAACCTCACTGCAGTTTAGCATACGACCAAAAAAAGTGCTAAACTGCTCAAAATAATATCTCACATTTCCATATGACGAAATACATTTATCTTTTGTTTTGAAACTTTGCATACATGTAGTATGGACACTAAACTTTGAATAGAATAGAATAGAATAGAATATTCCTTTATTGATCCCCCATGGGGGAAATTTTTTTGTCACAGCAGCATCACAGACAAGACAGAAAGTGCAAAATGCAGTTATAACAATAAGGGTCCTAATATTAAGAACTTAATAAATGTAATAATTAAGAAAAAAAAAAAAGAAAATTGAAAAGAGAAAAGGGAGAAGAAAAAATAAAGCTTTCTGCAATATACACAATTTAAATGCCATAAAAAAAGTGGTGGTGTAAATCCAGTTTTGTTACTGTTCATTGTAAAGTCTTATTGCAGAGGGGAGGAATGATCTGCGGTAGCGCTCCGTCCTGCAGGGTGGGAGTCTCAGTCTGCTGCTGAAGGAGCTGCCTAAAGCCCCCACAGTCTGGTGCAGTGGGTGAGAGGGATTGTCCATGATGGATATAAGCTTTGTTAACATCCTCCTCTCACCCACCTCCTCCAGGGAGTCCAAAGAGCAGTCCAGGACAGAACCGGCCCTCCTGACCAGTCTATTCAGTCTCTTCCTGTCCCTCTCGGTGCTCCCTGCCCCCCAGCAGACCACTGCATAGAAAAGTGCAGATGCTACCACAGAGTCATAGAAAGTCCTGAGCAGAGTCCTGCACACTCCAAAGGACCTCAGTCTCCTCAGCAGGTGGAGACGACTTTGGCCCTTCTTGTACAGAACGTCTGTGTTTGTTGACCAGTCCAGTTTGTTGTTGAGGTGGACACCCAGGAATCTGTAGGACTCCACCATCTCGATGTCCAGACCCTGTATGTTCACTGGAACTGTTTGAGGTGTCCCCCTCCTGCGGAAATCCACAACCATCTCCTTTGTCTTACTGGCGTTGAGCTGGAGGTGGTTTGTGCCACACCAGTTGACAAAGTCAGTGATGACAGTCCTGTATTCCCGCTCGTCCCCTGACGATACACATCCGACGATGGCTGTGTCATCAGAGAACTTCTGGAGGTGACAGCTCCCAGAGTTGTAGCTGAAGTCTGAGGTGTACAGGGTGAAGAGGAAGGGGGAGAGCACTGTCCCCTGTGGAGCCCCCGTGCTGCAGACCACCATGTCCGATACACAGTTCTGAAGCCTCACAAACTGTGGTCTGTCGGTGAGGTAGTCCACGGTCCATGCGGCTAGGTGACAGTCCACTCCCGCCCGCTCGAGCTTCCCCCTGAGCAGTGAAGGCTGGATGGTGTTGAACGCACTGGAGAAGTCAAAAAACATGACCCTCACAGTGCTGCCAGTGTTCTCCAGGTGAGCCATGGACCTCTGCAGCAGGTAGATGACTGCGTCATCCACCCCGATGTTCGGCTGGTACGCAAACTGCAGAGGATCCAGATGAGAGCTCACCAGGGGGCGGAGGTTCCTCAGCACGATCCTCTCCAGAGTCTTCATCAGGTGAGAAGTGAGGGCCACAGGTCTGAAGTGGTTGGGCTCCCTAGGGTGCGCTGTCTTGGGGACAGGAATCACGCAGGAAGTCTTCCACAGTGTTGGGACCCTCTCCAGACTCAGGCTCAAGCTGAAGATGTGCAGTAGCACCTCACAGAGCTGGTCTGCACAGTCTTTCAGGAGTCTGGGGCTGATGCCGTCAGGACCCGTGGCTTTCCTTGGCTTCATCTTCCTCAGCTCACTTCTCACCTGGTCAGCTGTTATGGAGAGGCTGGGGGTGGTGCTGGAGGGGGTGGTGGAGGATGAGTGGAGGGGGTTGATGGTGTCGGTGCCATGGGACTGAGGTGGTGTGAATAAGAATAAGAAGAAGGAGGAGCAGCAGACGGGTCGTTGGTTAGATGAGTCGGGGGAGGAGTGGGAGTAGAGTCAAATCTATTGAAGAACAGATTCAGCTCGTTGGCCCACTCCCTGTCTCCTGCTTCAGATCCCCTCTCATGGCCCCTGCTATGACCTGAGATGGATTTTAGGCCTCTCCAGACCTCCCTTGCGTTGTTCTGTTGCAAAAGGTTTTCCATCTTGGTCTTGTAGCTGGCCTTTCCCTCTCTGATCTTCTTCTTCAACTCCTTCTGCACCCTCCTCAGCTCCTCCTTGTCCCCAGATTTAAAGACCCTCCTCTTCTCCTTCAGGAGGACTTTCAGTTCCGGGGTCACCCAGGGTTTGCTGTTGGAGAAACACCGTACTTTCCTGGTGGGTACGGTGTTCTCAACACAGAAGTTAATATAGTCAGTGATGCAGTCAGTCATGGTGTCGATGTCATCACCATGTGGGCCGCACAGTACATCCCAGTCTGTGGTCTCAAAACAGTCCTGCAGCGCCTCAGTGACCTCCTCAGACCACCTCTTAACATACCTGATGGTGGGGGGTTGTTTCTTCACCATAGGTATGTAAATGGGCTGCAGTCTCACCAGGTTGTGATCTGAGCGGCCCAGCGGGGGAAGCGGGGAGGAGGTGTATGCATCCTTGGTGTTTGCATACAGTAAGTCCAGAGTTTTATTGTCTCTTGTTGGGCAGTTTACATACTGGCTGAAGGTAGGGAGAGTGGAGGACAGCGATGCATGATTAAAGTCTCCAGAGATGATGATCAGAGACTGAGGGTGTGATGTCTGTAGCTTGGACACTTCATTATGGAGGAGTTCACAGGCTGCAGCAGCCTCAGCCGAGGGGGGGATGTAAACAGTTAACGCGATGACGTGCGAAAATTCCCTCGGCAGGTAATAAGGCCGCAAACTCACAGCCAGCAGCTCAATGTCCTTAGAGCAGAGCTGCTCTTTAACACTGACGTGCCCAGCATTACACCATCTCTCATTCACATACACCGCTATCCCGCCTCCTTTCTTCTTACCACTCTCCCTCACGCTCCGGTCCGCTCTGACGAGGTGAAATCCGTCCAAAGTTACGAGCGGGTCCGGAGTGAGTTCGTTCAGCCATGACTCCGTGAACATCATGAGGCTACATTCCCTATACTCCCACTGCAGCCGAGTTAGCGCTGTGAGCTCTTCCATCTTGTTGGGGAGAGACCTCACGTTTCCCATGATGATGGACGGGACAGTTGGTTTGTAACGCCTCCGCTTTGCCCGATGCTGAACTCCAGCCCTGCATCCTCTCCTTCTCCTGCGGAGCTTAGCGGGGATGTCCGGTCTCTCCCACGAAGGTGGCCGGGCTTGGCGCAGCGCCAACAGCTGTTCACGGCTGTAAACAATGCGGCCGCTGAAAGGGTCGCCGGTCGCGGACTTAAAAACTCCGAAAAATAAAAGAAAACAAAGTGCTAGAGTCATGAACTGCACATCCATGGCTGGAATATGCAGACACGACACTGCTGAATGTAACTGCAGTTTTTGTTGTAAATGTGGAAAAAGTATAATACTCCCTTTTTGAATGATGTGCTTATAAGCCTGTTGTTGTTTTATTATTATTATCATTATTATTATCATTTATTTTCATCAGAACAACTTTGTATAAAGGGCTCCTAGTGCAATAAAGGGCTTTATGTTCCTCTAGGTTGTCCTTATAAGAAGGGGTTTAATGATTGAATATTCTAATTAAAAAATGTCAGATCATGGCAAACATTGATTGGAACATTTCTTTACATCTTGGGGAAGTGCTAGCACTTTCATCGTTTGTCTATTTGGGGAGTGATTACTATGAAAACACCTTGGGGTCAGGGGCAGCTTGCAGGCACTGCTTACTTAATGGAACTCAGCCAGTGAAAAGAGCTTTGGCACTCAGAGGTGAGACAGCACAGGAAGGAGAGTGTTTGTGTGGGCCTGGATTTCTAGTTACATACAGAATGCTCTTAGTTTACTCAGGGACTCTGGAAATCTCGATCAAGGGTTACTGCAGGCCACAGAAAGTCTGGCTCTGGATTGGAAGGGAACAAGGGATAAATTAAGGCTTACAGTGTGAAAATCTTTCCAGTTCTTTTAAGGGGGATTGTATGAGGCAGGTTAACTGCTGGGATATGACTACAGTGCTTTAGGCTGTTACTTACCATTGTCAGTCATCATTTTAAAATTTTTGAGACGAAAAGTGTTCCATTATGGTTAGAAATTTAGGATCATACACTTGCTCGGAGGTGTTCAGCCACAGTAGCATCTACACCATGTGCAAACAAAGTCAGGTGGTTGGTCCAAACATTTGCCCCTATACTGAAATTTAAGGCTCACAGTTTTGATTCCACAGCTTTGCTAGGCAGATATTTATGTTTGACTGTATATCTAGTGTTATCAAAGCACCCATTTAATATTTTGATTTGTGATCTTTTTACAAGCAAAACTGACCCCCTTCATCCTCAATCTGACTTTGTACAGAGCCAATTCGCAAACCATGGCATGACAAAACACAAAACCAAGGTTCTTAGAATGGTCTAAAAAAAATACAAATAGTTAGTGAAGAAAATATTTAGTAAAACAGCAGTCCCAGCTATTCAGTAATGAACAATGAAACACAGCTTAGTCGTAAATCCTTCTTGCAGCATGAATCAATTTTCTTCCATTTGAGAAAAATCTTATTCATGTAGGTTGAGAAGATATACTTTACAAATGTATTTATAACTCACATTACTGAAATACATGTAGCATAGTGGTAAAAACACAGCTTAAGGGAGAGTTATGTTTATAAACAAAGTGGCTAGGAAAAGAGACAGGAGTGCATGGAGGAGGAAGACGAGGAGGAGGAGTGTATTGAGGTACAAGCAAATCAAGCACAGTGTCATTGCAAGCAAATGATAGCTTCACAAGGGAGCAAATCCTCTCAAGTTGACTTAATGAGGCAACACAAAGCTTTGCTATGCTCAGAGCTAGGATTAAAACAAGCAAAGGAACATGAAAAAAGGATATGGCCAGTAAGAGTCTGAGCATTTTGGATCCAAGAATGCTTTGTAAAAGTCACCAACGCCATGGTTTACAGAGGATATAAAAAAAGGAAAGGGCAAGTCAGACCTGAAATCATCTCTAAGGTGCACAATAGCACTTACAAATTCAGCCTAGTCCATTCAGCTTGTCCCTGTTAGCACAGCACTGCTTCACAAGGTATACTTTTCAAGAACCAAGCTGTTTCAGAAGTCTTGCATCTCCTTTTATTATTGCTTTTATTGAGACACTTCAGATATTGTGCAAACTGCGGGAACATAAAAATAACACAGCATAAAAATTAAAGGTTTGATGTCAACATACTTGATTCTTTTAAATACTACTTGAAGACAAAGTTTAATTAACAATAATTAAAGCAGTTACCTTTGTGCAAACCACCTGACACAGGAAGGATGGAGCAGTTTTTTTCTAGCAGTTTATCTACAACAAAAAAAGTGCTACAAAATCACACAAAGCAGTCTATTAGGCCAAATTAGCCTTTTATTTGCACTTCTGTTTATAAGCAGTGTGAGACCTTCTCCTGGGGCTTTTCTACGAAGCAAGTTCAACCTAGCAAGGTAGCCTTGAGTGAATTTTAATGTCCAAACAAAAGGTAGTAGATGCAAACGAGGATGTCCGGTGGGCTGGTTGGCTGGCTGTCGTGTGGGCTGGAGACACTGCAGGAAAAACCAGAGGAGATAGAAGTTATTGAACAAGCAGAAAATCACGAGGAGCAAAGTTCTGATGATGATACAAACGAGGTTTTGGCCAGGAGACGCGTATTTACCGCTAGGAAGGGTAGACAATACTCAGGCGCTGAGACTGAGGGCTGCAGGCTTCTTAAAGTGCCTCGATTGGAGATGTGGAGCAGGTGTGTAGTCTCACTCAGCCTCAGCGCCGGGGGAGGGGAGGAAGCCCTGGAAAAGAGTAAGGCCAGACCAGGCAAACAAGGAAACAAAGGAAGTCCAGCCAAAATAAAACAAGATGAGGGGGCGTCTCACCACAGTACCCCCCCCCCCCCCCTTAACAAATGCCTCTTGGTGTTCTGCCAGGCTTGTTGGGGTGAGCGGCGTAGAAGTCCTCAAGGAGTTGGTGGTTCAGGATGAGGGAGCGGGAGATCCAGGAACGCTCCTCTGGACCATACCCCTCCCAGTCCACAAGACATTGGAAGCCTGGCCCCCGAGGCCGCACGTCCAGGATCTTCCGTACAGTGAGGGCAGGGAGGTCGTCAATCAACCGAGGGGGGTGGAGGGGCAACGGAAGGAGGGCTCAGGGTGCACGACGTAACAGGTTTGTTGGAGGAGTGCCCCCATGGTAGGACCTGGGAACGTGCAACCCCAGGGACGAATGTTCTGTCTGGCAGGCCAGTTCCCGGGTCTGGGTGGTTCCGGAGGGCCTGATGTCGATCTCCCAAGAGGTGGAGCCGACGACACAGGAGGCAGGGAGGATGGTGTCTGGTTCACTGGGGTCCGGGGTATCAGAGGAGTGGATCCGAGAGAGGGCGTCTGGTTTGAGGTTGCGGGAGCTGGGACGACAGGAGATGGTGAAGGTGAATCTGCGGAGGAAAAGGGACCAGCGGGCTTGCCTGGAGTTGAGGCGTCGAGAAGAAAGGAGGTGATGAAGGTTTCTGTGGGTAGTCCAGATGAGGAATGGGTGTTGCGCTCCTTCCAGCCAGTGTCTCCATCTTTGGAGTGCCCACACAACAGCCAGCAACTCACTGTTTCCCACGTTGTACTTTCGTTCGGTGGCTGAGAATTTCCGTAAGAAGAAGGCGCAAGGATGGAGCTTCTGGGTCTCGGTATCCCTCTGGGAGAGGACGGCCCCCACTCCGGAGTCCGATGCGTCCACTTCCACCATGATTTGGAGAGAAGGATCCGGGTGTCTGAGCACAGGGGGCGAGTGAAGGCAGTGAGAGTGGCAATGAGGGCTCCAGGCGGAGATTGACGCTGTGGACCAGTTGATCTGGGGATTGTGGATCTGCAGCCATGGGAGTCCAAGCACCAGGGGAGAGTGAGGAGAGGGAAGCAGGAACAGCCGAATGTCCTCCCGATGGTTACTGGAGAGGATGAGGGTGAGAGGAGCAGTGCAGTGGGTGATAGAGGCTATCACTCTGCCATTGAGAGCGGTGACCTTACGGGGGACCGGGAGTTCCTCCAGGGGGAGCTGAAGTCGCGCTGCCAGTCCGGCATGAATGAAGTTATCGTCCGCCCCGGAGTCAATAAGAGTTTGTAGCGACACGGAGCCCTTCCCCCACAGGAGACAGGCAGGAACAGCGATACATCTGGGAGAGCTAGGAACAGAGGAGGTGTGGCTCTTCAGGGTGCCGACTGTCACTGATGCATGGCCGTTTGACTTATTCAGGCATTTGGCCAAAAAGTGACCGGCCTGGCCACAATAAACACAGAGCTTCAGCTCAATTCTCCGTCTCCGTTCATCCGGGTGTAGTTTGGTGCGGCCGATCTGCATGGGTCCGGGAAGACTGAGGGCTGCAGAGGAGACCCGCTGACCGCAACAGAGGAAGGGGAGTCTATACTAGGTACCGGGGAATTACTTTTCTTCTCCCTCCGTCTCTCCCTGAGGTGATTATCTACTCTGATAGCTAGCGCTATTAGCTCCTCAAGGGAGGAGGGCTCATCTCGAGCCGCTAGCTCATCTTTCAATTGTTCAGAGAGGCCCCGAGTGAATATCCCTTTTGACTCGAGTTCCCCCCACCCACTCTCGGCCGCCACTGTACGGAACTCGTTTGGTACACTCGGGGCCCTCGACAGGAAAATCAAATATCTTCCGGAGCTCCTCTGAGAATAGGGCATAAAAGGAGAACATAGGTGATTCCCTATCCCAGACAACCGTAGCCCACTTACCGGCTCTACCTCTCAACAGATTTATTGTGTAAGCTATTTTAGACTGATCTGAGGGGTAACTAATGGGCTGTTGGTCAAAGACTAGAGCGCAGCGGAGCAGGAAACCTCTGCAGCCCCCAACCTCCCCCAGAGCTGGCCCTCTGCAGCCATTGGGGTTGACCCATAATGGATGGTGTAGTGGGGGGAGTCTCCACCGATCCATGTCGAAGTGGCAGCAGTCACCTCCGGGCCAAACTGTTAATAATCCACTCAGAATTGCAAATTACACATGTAAAAGATTGTTCTGTTATAGCCTGCTGCACGGCCCTGCCAGTGGGATGGTCCAAAGTGATGGGATCCACGACATCGGGGGGGAGCCTTCAGGATGCCGAAGGTCATCTGTATCCTGACCCTGGTGTGGAAGAGAGCCACATTGAATTGTGTTTGTGGCCCTGCACCAGGGTCAGGATAGGGGGTCATGAGGAAGTGCAGGCAGGGATAGCCTCGGTCCCCAACCAGCACTCCGTGGAGAAGCCCTGTAAATGAAGGGAGATATCATGGTCAGTGTCACAGGGAGTCTGATGAACATCAAAACACAATGTGCATAGTGCAAGAGCCACACCCTGCTCCAATGTTCGGCAGAGCCTAGACTCCCGGAACATCCGAGAGTCATGAACGGAGCCGGGACACTTTGCATCCAGTTTGGCGATAAGACAATTGTGATCGCAGGTCATCTGCAACAGCAAAAAGAACCATAATATGACAGCAGCAGATGAAAGGCAGCAATGTGCTTTTGCCTTCCCTTGATAAAGCTTTGACACTCTCTGTCCTGTGAGC
Organism: Xyrichtys novacula; assembly: GCA_962446985.1. Lineage (NCBI taxonomy): Eukaryota > Metazoa > Chordata > Actinopteri > Labriformes > Labridae > Xyrichtys > Xyrichtys novacula. The sequence goes on from OY660867.1 coordinate 30,944,549, forward strand.
AGCAATGCAAAAGACATTTCAGTAGTTAGTGTCCATGCAGGCACTTAGCTGGTGTGAGTGAACAATGAGTCTTAAAATATCAATCGGTGCAAACCTCACAGGCACAGGGGAGATTTTTGGGGACTCTGTGTGCGTGTGTGTGTCTCAATGTGCAGATGGCATGTATGTCATATGCAAGTTCCTTGAATGTTGAGGCTGTGGTATGACCTGCAATTGACATAGTCACCCTCTGGATGGCGCCACACACCGTAGCTTTGCTCAGCTTTTCGGCGTCGCCAACAGTATATAAATATGTACCCAACGCATAAAAGTGAAGGGCTATACACACACTCTGCGGGGCCATTAGCGCACAGCTTCTACGAGTGTCGCAAGCCATGTATGACTCTAAAAGCTGGCAGATGTACACCAACCCCTCCCTGGAAAACCGGTACCTCTCATAAAGGTGGTCATCCGGAAAAGTAAGTGGGTCCATGTGATCCCTGAAAACTCTCGCGTGCTCCTTGGACAATGCGAGCACCGAGGTCTATAGGAACCAAGCCATTTTTTGAGAGAGCTCACTGGTCAGTGGGCGGGGCTTTTATACTCGTGAGTTCAATCTGGAACCTAACCTGCCCCGGAGCAGGTTAGCTGTTCCTCATACGTTGCCATGGAGACTCGCCTCGCTAAGAAGTGAACCTGCGTCATAGAACAGGAAACCCCAAACTTATCCTCAAAGTTACCTTGCTAAGCAGTAATCCTGCTTTGTAGAATAGGCCTCTGGTAAATGAACACTAAACTGATATCCTGGCAGGAGTTGAATAAAGGTACATGCCAAGCTCTTTTTCAACTGCTCTCTTTTAGTTTTTAAAGCAGTCAGGATGAAAACTCATGTTGTGAAAAATGAGAACAATGTTGAAAAAACTGTGTTTGCTATGATGCAGGGGGACTCTGTGAATGCTGTCAACCCCAAACTGTCCAACACAATGCAGCAATTTTGCCATCTCCTTGCCTTTTTTGGGTCTTGTGAATGGACCTCAGTGCAGAGTTTGTTTATTATGTCACTTTTTTTAGATGCATGACACACACACACACACACACACACACACACACACATATATATATATATATATATATATATATATATATGTATATGCCATACACATGAGTCTTGCACATAACCCATCATTTCATGCATTCTCATTACTAAAAAAACGCCTTCAGATCCTCCTAAAGTTAATACACACAGGCCAGCACTCTACCATCAGAAAACCATTGGACCTGTGTGCAGCGATACGGCTTTGTGTCCTGCTCCCCTGTCCTTACATAAGGATGGGAATAAACAACATTTGAGATGTATTGTGCGGACAAAGTTTGCCACGAGCACAGCATGATCCAACACACAAGCAAGGTTCTCTGGTGAAGTCTTGGCAACTTGCATCGAGAGTTGTGCATGTCCACCTTCTTCCTAGGACTCAAAATTGAAATGGAAATTTCCCAAAGATGTCTGTAGCTCTGTCATCAATACATCAATAATGTCATCAGAGAGAGCGACTTGGGCTATTTTTTTAACAGCATTCAGGCTGATCATCCTGTTAACAATGGCTTTGCAGGCTGGTAACATCAGTGTCTGCCACAGGGTGTGGGGTTTTTTTTTGTTTTGTCCTCAACTTCAGCTACTTTGTCATTTGCTTTAAGAGCAGTCTTGGACATCTTTGTGGTTTTTCTCATTAAAGTTTTCAGTTTCTCAGTGTTTTCTTAGCAAGGTGACAAAATAGTCCGTGTTTTTTTTATGGAGTGACAGGTATTTCATTTGAAGATGAGCAGAATATAGTCAGTGTTACAGGATCTCTTGGGAAGTAAGTCCAAATGATATACAGTATCATTCGCTGTATTGGCCTGATCTTATTTTTATTTTATTAATTATATATATATTTTTTTGCTTTCTTTTGACCACTTCTTGTGCTGGGCTCTTAATCTGGGTAAGTCTGAGAAGGGTTTTGTCCATGCTTCAGTTAAGATGCTGCATTTTTCCCATTAAATTTGTGTCAAGTTGGAAAAAAAAACTCAAAACCACAGGTCTGAAACAGAGCAACCTCTCAGAAGTCTTGTTACTTCCACTCATTAGACTACTTCATTTGCTGTCAGAAATTTAGCATCATCATGCTGCATGCCATCACCCATTGGCATGGAAGAGTATCAAACTGGATGTTGGTTATGCCTGAAACTACAACAACTCTTTTTTAATATGTAAGAAAATCCCTATATCCTTAATTTGAGACAAGAGAAAATCAGATTATTAGAATTGTGCTTGGGCAACTTTAAACGTTAAAATGGTGTATATAGGTTTAATTTGAGCAACTGGCCAACTATCCCTTATTTGTGCTAGTTGAATATTGTGCATCATAAGATTGCCTGAGGGAGGGAAAATGTTCCACAAACCTAATTGCATTTTCCACCTAACCCATATAAGTAGCTGTACGTTCGGTTTGCTGTTTGCCATATGAGACCCGAGAGAACAATATTCAAAATAAAAGTGGTAAATGCTTAATAAATGGCAGAAGATCCCAGACTATTGCATTAATAACTGACTTTGTATCACAGTTTCTTATCAGACAGTTGGTTGATGGAACACAACACCAGGTAATTCATTCATATTTTTACTTACTTACCTAATTACCTTTTTATTTTTTAAATCAAGTTAAAAAAAAAACAACATTTCAACCTAAACAGCTAAAAGTGTTGCTAAATGTTGGATAAGAGTATAATAGCCTTCATGCAAAATCAAGTCAATTTTATCACTGTACCTAACTGTCCTGGTATATTTTTAAACAGGGAAGTTATCCCAGTCTTTGCAATAATCTTGATGGATAATTGTTTGTAAATATAGATAACTGTTTCAGCGAGCTGACTTCTTTTTTCATCCTTTAATGTGATTACTGTTAAGTTCCCTGCCTCTTCATAAAACAATCTCATGCCAATAATGGGTTTCTCACCCAAAGCCTAACAAGTTTTTTTTTTTTTTCTTTTTCAAAAGGCATAGCAAACAACAGGGCTGTTTAATCCGAATAAATTATCCCCAGTTGGAGGCAGTAATAATGGAACACAATAAGCAATAAGCTGCTGTCTCAAAACAAAATGAAAGCAGTAAATATCCTGTCTGCTCCAAGCCCCACTGCTTGGGCAAGAGAAGGGGACGAATGGGGTTCTCTTGGGTCTCATATGGAAAGCATTAAACCTAATTTAAAGCTACTAATACGGGTTTAGGTGAAAAATGCAGTCGGGTATGTGGAACCTTTGCAATTTCTTTTACATACTTAATTGGAGACAGGGCTTTGTTTCATCAGCTGACAAGCTTAATGGCATCCTTTTCCCCTTTTGTGGCATTAAGACATGTCAGCCTCTCTGGGAGATGACATCTTGTTATCTCTGAACAACTGTGAATCCTCTGCTGTCTTATATAATCATGTGTACTATTAAGCATAACAGTACCCAGCTTTCAAACAACTCATGCTCCACAGACGTAACAAAGACATTGGACTTTTCAAAAAAAAACTTGCACATAGGTCATTAGTGCAATTAGTCTTAGTTGCCATATCTGTGCCATCACTTGCCTGTCTTAATTGTTCTAAACATTTGTTTTAATCAGACATTTCTTTTTCAGTTATTCACACTGGAGTTATTCACACTTCACAATCACATGCCAAACTAATCAGTTTAAACAAATTGTCCTTATTAATTACCCCAGCTGTTCAAGTTTGAGTCCATTTGAAACAAGTTTTCTTAAGGTCATGTTTTTTTTTGAAGAATGAAGAATGAACATTTTTTTTGGTTCACACAAATGGTTTGTGTCAGTGTTTCCGCGTGTGACCTGGTAATAGAAACTGTTCATTATTAAAAATCATGGGGTTTAATATGGGAAAAAAACACACTTGAGGCATGGAAATAAAAATGGGTGAGGGGTTGTCTGGGATGGTAAAAACAATGCACAAAATATTTTTAAAACATCATTTTTGTTGTTGTGGAAGGTGGTGCAGTTTGTTATAAAAAACCAAAACTACAGATAAAAAATCAGGTTATGAGAAGGCAAGAGAGTAGAACTGAGTCTGTAGGAGTTTTTTGAAACAGTCCAGAGAGTCAGCAGATGTGATGTGTAATGGGAGGTTGTTCCACAGCCTCGGTGCAGCAACTGAAAAGGCCCAGTCTCCGAAAGTTTTTTTTGTGTGATCTTGGTACAGTGAGAAGACCTTGATATGATGATTTGAGGGGCCTTGCTGTGTTGTGTGGTGATATTAGTCCAGTGATGTAGGTAGGGGCAGTGTTGTGATAAGCTTTATATATAAACAGTAGAATTTTGTAGGATATTCTAAATTAAACGGGAAGCCAGTGCAGTGATGCTAGCATAGGTGTGATGTGATCTCTTTTTTTATGTCTGCAGAGCAATCGTGCTGAAGCATTTTGAACCATTTGAAGTCGTTGTATCGATGACTGGTTGATACCAAAATACAGGAAATTACAGTAGTTGAGCCTGGAAGATATCCGGGCATGGATGACTTTCTCCAAATCTTCATATGACAGCAATGGTCTGATTTTGGATATGATCCTGAGCTGAAAGAAACTAGATTTGATGACAGTGCTATTTTGCTTGTCGAATTTTAGGTTATTGTTCAATAATACTTTAAGGTTCTTTGCATGTGGTGTTACATGTTCTGAGAGGTGACTAAAAGACTACAGGATGGTGTTGTTGGGGGAGTTTGTGGGATGGAAAACTATGATCTCAGTTTTGATATCATTTAACTGTAGGAAATTGTTAGTCATCCATACCCTAATATCCTCCAGGCATTTATTTAGGGCTGAGGATCCTGAGGGTGGTTATTGGGGTGAATGGGTAAATAAAGTTGGTAAAGTCTGTATCTGTCAGTATAGTAGATTTCATAAATGCAAAGGTGCAAAAATGAACTGCACAGAAACAGAATCCAGCTGGCAGCCTCTCGTGGGAGTTTCTTGCAGTTACAGCATCAACCACAACTCATGACGATTAGACGGACAGCAGAAGCCCAAACAATCAGTAACTTCCTCTATAAACAAGTTTTGCTTACTTGCCAGCTCTGCCAAATTTCCTCTTGAAATAATCATTATTTCGTGTGTGACAAGTTCACCGTGACCTGACCTCTCTAGTTGTATCCTGCATCCTGTTTTGCAACAACTTTGCTCAAATGTCTATTATTCTCTCCCACATAATCCCTCTTTTTAATCTTACAGGATTAAATATGTCCAATGACATCTTTGGAGGACCACATTTATCTTGTCTTAGCTTTGGTTATGTTAACCATGAATGGGTTGTGACAATGTTATGCAGTATGATAATGTTACATTGACTACAAATGCATTTGTTACACCATCCGATCGATCCAACTTATATTTGTGATCAGAACATTAACTTTTTCATAAACACAACACAATGTTTAATCATTCTTTGATTCGGTTCACATCTGGAAAGGGCGAAAACCTGTCGGCTGCTTTGGGCAGGAAATTTCCATGTGGGCCCTCCCGCTGGCGACCGTCACCGTAAACCTCCTACCTCTAACATCTATTCACTGACTCACAACATTTCACAACAGTCAACCACACTTGTTACTTTAATTAAGAAAAAATAATTAACCATTTAACTGTTTCCATATGCAACCTTGTTTGTATGTGATTAATTACTCAAAGATGCAGATTACCATAACTGATGAGACTGCACTATGTGTTAAACTCTTGTGAAGATTAATTGATCCAAACATAACTTGATTGTGACTGAAAATGTGATGAGATTTAGTGACTTACTTGTGATACAAACCATATACCTGGAGTGAGTATGTGTAATGACATGAATATGTAAAATACACATGGAAAACAACAGAATATGTGTGTAATGGTATGTTAATCCATCGCTCCGTCGTCCCGTGGGCTTTCCTTCTGTTTGCCAAACCTCAGTTTAACCTCTGCTTCCTGTGTTACCTTACTCTTCACTTTGTTCATCCTCATCAGAGTCACTCATACAGTCAGGGTTTGGATACAAGTCCAGATACTTTCTGTTCCCTGCCTCCCTTTCATCCAGGCAGAGTTGCACCATTTGAGATGGCATCTGTAAGTTCAACATTTGAGCTCTTTGGAGACCAGCCACCATAGTCCTTTGTTTGTCTAGAGACTGCACACACCATCTCTTTAGGATGTGGATGATGCAACATGTCAAAAAGGAAATTAGAATTAGGACTACTAGTGCATTGATTCCTATCTTAGCCCAAACGGCTCCCCATTTTCCTAAAATTTGGTCTAACCAATCCCACGACATACTCCCCTTACCCGCACTTTCCCTGAGCTCCACTCTAAGTTTTGTAAGTTTCTCCATAGCTACAGAAAATATACCAGGGGCAGGGGCAGTGTTATTTGGAATAAAGGTACAACAATGTCTTCCAAACCTGTGACAAACTCGTCCTTTATCAGCTGTTAGCCAATTCAGAACCTGTCTGTTTTGTTGAGCCATTATACTTGCTACATGTAATTGACTACCTAAATTATCTAGGATTTCAGATGTCGTATTAGCAGACCTCTGTTGATTGTAAATTGTAAATGTAATTTATTCACTAAACATTTTTGTTAATAGTGATCCAGGGAAAGATGGACTCTAAACCTGCTCTGATCTCATTTTGAGTTTTTAACTCCTCTGTCAATTTCCATTGGCTTCTTTCCATTCAACTGCGGATTGCCAGACTCTGCAGCTGATCGCAAGAGTTCTATTATTTCTGGACACCGGAGCATGCAGGATAAATTCAGCACAGATTAACCCGTGCTGGAAAGGAAGTCAGGCACAGACACAAAACAAAATATCCATCTTCTTTCCAAAATAAAACACTCCGTGTTTCAGGTGGATCGCATTTCACATCATGCAAACGGGCGGGGATGAACAAGTGAAAGGTTTTTAGACAGCATTTAACCCCGATGACAACATGGAGATGCTGATTCTAAAAGTCTTGAAGTGGATTTCCTCCTCTGGCCACCTTTCCAAATGCGGTGGAAATTCGGGGTAAAAGTTGAAGGGAGGGAAAGAATGTGAAAATCAGACTCAGACTCAGACTTTTTATTGTCATTGTACGAGGCATACAACGAAATTAAAGCAGCTCGGAGTGGTGTTTTCCTAAGAAAGTGGAGTAAAAAAAGTAAAATAAAATATGAAATAAAATAGTACAAAATAAATAAAAAAAATGAGTGTTTATTCCAAAGTTGATTACCTTGAATCATACATGTCAACCTCCATAAATTGCACATCACGTTGAAAACAGCTGCATCTGTCATTTCATTTCACTGAGCAATTTTTAATAAATACCCTTTCAATACCCTTTCCACACACTGATGATTACCCTCCATGCTGGCAGATGATCTGCAATTGACGATGCCTAATCACGAACATTGAGGGCTCTATTTTCATGTCTGCCGGTGAGGTGGCGGAGGGTGGTGGACCCTGCGCAGTTGTATTTTCATCTGGCGGAGCCCAGTGTACAGCCATCATGGTATTTTCGTGGACTGAGGTGCACCGAGGTCTGCCAAGTTGGGCATGGTAGCGAGGCAGGGGGAGGTGTCGACAGGATCAGCTGGTGCAGTGACATTTTTGTGTTCGCCGGGGGCGTATAAAGTGCGCTGAAAGCTCGCCGATTCAAACCTGGTCAGCTTTCAGTGCAGGCGGAGCGCAGCTGGTCTTGTGGTATTTTGGTAGACCGGCAGCGTATCGGCATACATCACCAATGCCTCACCGGCAGGTTTCCACAGTGTCAGGCACATTTCAGTGCATTAAATAATCAACAACTATTAATCTGAGGCAGCACATACATTTAGATCTATATTAATATATTCAATCTATATCTGATCTGATGAACGCGTTTGGCACGCATTTGGACACACAACCCGACCGAATCAACACAGCTGAAACCGCATTGAATTAAATATCAAGTAAATAGACACACATAATGAAGTTAACAAGATATGTAATTCGTCTCCCTCCTTTTCTTTCTTCCTCTTCCTCTTATTTCTCGCGCAGCTCGACCTGGACATGTCTCTGTGTCCTCTCCCCGTCCTGCTGCAGCTGTTTACGAAAATGGAGTCCTGAGGCGTTATGGCCAGGCTCTGTCCATAACGCAAGAATATGGAGAGCGTCATCACTGTCACATAGGTTTGCACAAGGTAAGTCAATTGTATGTGAAGCAGTTCTACTTTGCAAGTAATGAATGTTGCATGGTCATGGTTGTTATCATTTGCAATAAAGGTGAATGTTTATTCTGCAGGGGACTTTTACGGCATCCTACTTGGGGACAGAGGTTATCTGTGCCTTCCCAATCTTTTAACCCCATACACCAATCCCGCCACAAATGCTGAGAGGGCCTACAACCGTGCCCACACGAGAACCAGGGCGCGAGTGGAAATGCTTTTGCTAATGTCTTCTTGCCCTGCACAAGCCAGGATTATTGTTTAATGAGTGCCTGCATTTAAAATATACACACCTGTATTAGATAAATTACTTGAAATACTACTTAGGGGGTTATTACAAGTCTCTATGGCTAGCCAATAGTTCAAACACACCTAAATGAGAGGTTAAAATGAAAGAAAGCTAATTTTGAAGGAAGGCGATTTTTCATTTTTGAACAGCTGCACTCTATTACTTCAATGAGTGATAACTACGATAAAGCTACCAGTTACCAAGGTCTATCATATAAAAACTTATTGTAGGGATGTATAGCAATAAAAAAAATCACAACTAGAATGTGCCCACCACGGTGGTACTGATATGTGAAATTTTGGTTCTTGGCTCAAGTGCTATGACACCTGAAAGAACTGCCCCACCATCAAATTGGGCCACTCCCACTTCATCAACTCATTTAATTAGACACAGGTTTGATTCATTTATAGAAAAGAGCAGTGTGACCCAAAAAGAGTATGAATTTTAATGTGCTTTTGACTTTCTGTGTTGCTTTTGGAATTAACAAAAATTCGCCTATTGAGGAAAATAACAAAATGAGAAAAAAATATAAAAAGCTACCCCTATGAAAAGTCTATCATATTTTAATTTACTTATATTGACCCTAAAAACAATTTAGTATATGTAAGGTTTTGCCCACCCAAGTGGTACCGACATCTGGTCCGGCTCAAGGACTAATATCTCCGCTGTATGAATGACATCGCACACACAACAACAATAACAACTGTAAATAACAAACCAGAAGGAAAGAAGAAAGGGGGCTTAACTGGGCAGGAAGCAGTGGGAAGGCTATGTTACTGCTCAGAGGGGTTCTCAAAGTAAAGAAATAAAACTAATCTTCTAGCCACTTCTGAGTCTTTAATACATATATATGTATATATATATATATATATATATATATATATATATATATATATATATATATATATATATATATATATATATATATATATATACACACACACACACACACACACACATACACAAGAGTAGTGCTTGCTGTAGGTTAAGAAGTGTGATGTTGCTCTGCTGGAGAAATTATAAATGTTGTTCTCTCCTGGCATGCCTCATGTAGGGGGAAGGCAATTATTCAGCAATACTTGGCACACAGGGTTTTTTAGCTTGGATGGTTACAAAGTGAGAAATGTTTGGACACCACTGGTCTGCAGGGTTTGTGTATTCTCTGTGTCCTCTGGGCAGCTGCATGCTCCTGTTATAACAGGGATTTGGAGGGTGCTGTTTCACCTAGCCACATGTCACCAGTTGATACACAATGTGCCTTGTAGGCCATTCTGCTCCCCTTCACGCTTCTGCACACACAAACTATCAGGCAAACAAGCTTGCATATGCACAGCCACACATATAAATTCATGCGTAAACTTGCACCACATAATAATTCAGGGTCATTCTGTTAACAAGATTTTAAAATAGTACAAGTTTTGATAAACAGATGAGTGATACTTTAAAGCATAAATAATGAAGCCACATGGTGAGGGGATCTAAAATTCTGTTATCCTCTGTGGGACATTCTGCTGGACTGGTTGGGGCTCTTATATTTAGAAAGAGGAATCGGTAACTGCAAATAAACAAGGTTGTTCTAAATGGTCTTTTCAATATATTTATCCATAGAGTAAGGAGGACCATTAATTGGTTTGACTGGATAATATTAAATTGGCATGATCAATATGCAACAGCTTATTTCATATTTTGACTAAATAACAAAAACAAAAAAAAACAAAAAAAAAAACAGAATGTTTAGATCAGTATAGCAGATTTTTTTTTAATTTCTTGTTTAAATATAAATTTTTTATATAAACTACACAGTAATCTTTTTCAGACAATCTCCTCCTGAAGAAACTTTCAGTGTGCCAATTTTGTTGCCCGTTGTGGACAAAGACACACAGTTTACCTTGTCTGCTCAATGCTTAAACAGTATCTTCAAACCAAAAGTGTCATCTAGTGGATTTTTGTCAGTAAAATGTATTATTTATTGTAAAACTTTTTTGTGGAAATTGTAATAACAGGGCTGTTTCAACTGCTACTCATATCACTTTGGGCCTCACATTATTTTTAGGCATTAAAAAATGAGTGTTTAAATTAGGCAGTCTTGTTACTGATTGATTTGTTAATATCCCTGTATGTTATATCATAAAAAAGCATCAATGTGAGTTTCAGTCAATTTCATACATGTCAAAATACTCTTCACAGGAGCTTTGATTTACTTGTGATTTATGCACATACATATTGCACTTCATTATCAAAGCCAAGACCACCATAACGTCTGTCGTCCCTATTTTGAAAAAAACCTGGTCCCAGCCACTACAATAATCTCCACCCCATCTCCAATCTACCCTTCATCTCCAATCTACCCTTCATCTCCAAAATCCTTGTAGAATCAGTTGCCACTCAACTCCACTCCCATCTAAGTCACAGTTCCCTCTATGACCAGTTCTAGTCAGGCTTCTGTACATTCAGTACTATTCAGTACTGTATTATTCTGTACATCAAACATGTGAAGGCTGCCTTCAATGCCTACACACGTAGCAAAATAGTAATGGATTACAGTTGCAATCACTGTTTAAAGACTGTCCAAATTGAACGCAAGTGAAAGATCTCCAAATTCTGTTTTTATGCTTGATTAAAGCGGGAAAATGACTGAGATCTTTAGCCTTCTGTAACATTGTCCTAAAAATGTTATTGTGAACTGTGGACTTAATGTTTGAGTTCCCAAATCTTAAGTTCAGTGAGTTCAGTTTTGTGCACCTGTCAATTATGTGGCCTCTCGAAATCCAACCCTAACGTCTACGTCGTGAGAGGTGGAAACAGGTCAAGCTGGCCAATATGGCAATGGTAAAACCTCATGGGCCAATCACCCATGAGGTGGATTTAAATGATTACAGAAACATTGATGAAGAAAAAGAAACCCTACAACCTAAGAGATGAAGACTCTTCAAGCAAACAAGCCAAAGAGACAATGAAGAAGCATGCTGAAAACCATATGGAGAGGATGCGTCGAACTCTTCTTTCTCCTAGGCAAACTAGCAACATCGCAACCTGGAATATCAGGACCATGTACACAGCAGGGAAGACATCAGTCATTGCAGATGAGATGAGGAGATACAAGGTTTCCTTCCTAGGCTTGTGCGAAACTAGATGACTCCAGACAGAAGAAGTCAAACTGGGCAGTGGCGAGTCCATACTCTACTCTGGACACACCGACGAAAAAGCACCACATACGGAGGGAGTGGCACTCATGCTCTCCAAAGAAGCCCAGAGGGCCCTCATCAATTGGGAGCCTATTAACCCAAGGATCATCACTGCACGATTCCCAACCACACACAAAAGGATAAACCTCCAAGTCATACAATGCTACGCACCCACCAACAATACTGATGAACTTAAAGACAACTTTTACAACCAGCTACAACACCTGCACCAGATCAGAAGAGAACGAGACATCCTCTTGCTCATGGGTGACATGAATGCCAAGGTGGGAAATGACAACAGTGGATATGAACTAGCTATGGGAAAGCAAGGGCTTGGCATCATGAACGAAAATGGGGAGAGATTTGCAGACGTATGTGCTGACTACAATCTGATCATAGGAGGTACAGTTTTCCCCCATAAACCCATCCATAAAGCCACCTGGATATCACCTGACCACACTACAGAAAACCAAATCGACCACATATGCATAAACAGGAAGTTCAGGCGCTCTCTCCTTGATGTACGAGTGAAGAAGGGGGCAGACGATGCGTCAGACCACCACCTACTGGCTGCAAAAGTCCAACTGAAGCTGAAACGCTGCAACAACCCCTCAAACAGCAGAGCAAAATTTAACATCCAGCTCTTCCAGGACATTGGAAGAACTGAACTGTATCAAACCACCCTACAGAACTGTTTTCAAGCCCTGCAAGAACTCAAGCAACCAGTGACAGAGCACTGGAACAGCCTGAAAAACATATGGTAGGAGACGTGTCTAGAAGTGGCTGGGAAAAAGAAAACAAACCACAAACCCTGGTTGTCAACAGAAACACTAAAAAGAATAGATGAGAGGAGGGCAAAGAAGGACACACTAAACAAATGCAAAACTAGAGCAAGAAAGAGTAGCACAGAAAGTATATGAGTTAGCAAACAAGGAGGTGAAGTAAAGCGCTAAACGTGACAAACAGAATTACATCGAGGCCTTGGCACAAGAAGCAGAGGATGCAGCTGGAAAAAACAACCTCAAGGAACTCTATGTGACCACCAAGAAACTATCTGGAAAGTTCAGGCAGACCAACGCACAAATCCGTGACAAACAGGGACGACTCCTTACCAACAAGGAAGAACAACACCGAAGGTGGACAGAGCATTTCAGAGAGCTGCTCAACAGACCACCCCCTGTCCAAGAGATAGAGATTTTACCAACTGCACACATGCTTGACATCAACTGTGCCCCCCCCCCCCCAACAAGATCTGAGGTAAAGAAGGCCATAAAGGCACTACGACGAGGTAAGGCAGCAGGGCCAGATGACAATATACCAGCAGACTGGAAGGACGGGCTCATTGCTATTATTCCCAAGAAAGGAGACCTCAGGGATTGCAGCAATTACCGAGGGATCATGTTGCTATCAACACCAGGCAAAGTGCTCAATCGCATTATCTTAGAGAGACTGCGAAAGGGGGTTGATGAGGAGCTGAGAGAAAACCAAGCTGGTTTCAGGAACGGAAGATCGTGCAGTGACCAAATTGCCATCCTCAGGATCATCATCGAGCAATCCACAGAATGGAACACACCTGTCTATGTCAATTTCATTGACTTTGAAAAAGCATTTGACAGTGTAGACCGCCAGCTGCTATGGCAATTGATGGCACACTATGGAATCCCCCCCAAATTCATAAACATCATAAAGAGCACATACAAGGACATGCAATGCCAAGTACTCCACCAGGGACAGGCACAAGAAACATTCACGGTGCTCACTGGGGTGAAACAGGGATGCCTGCTTTCCCCCTTCCTCTTCCTCCTTTGCATCGACTGGACCATCAAACAAACAATCCATAATAAAAAGACTGGCATCCAGTGGAGCCTGACACAATATCTTAAGGACCTCGACTTTGCAGGTGACATCGCACTACTCTCACATAACCACCAAGAGATGCAAGAGAAATCCCAACTGCTAGAAACAACAGCGGCTGGACTTGGGCTCAAAATAAATGGACCAAAAAGAAAAATAATGCGCATAAACAACAAAGCACAAACCCCATAACCATCGGGGATCAGACACTGGAAGAGGTTGACAAATTCACATATTTGGGAAGTGTTTTAGCTGTGGACGGGGGGACAGAGGAGGATGTGAAGGCAAGAATAGGGAAAGCAAGAATCACATTCAACATATTAAACAAGATCTGGAAAACCAAAACCTTTCACTCAATACCAAGCTCAAAATCTTCGACTCCAATGTCAAATCCGTACTCCTGTATAGATCGGAAACCTGGAGGACCACCAATGACTCCACCAATAAACTGCAGACATTCATTAACCACTGCCTAAGACGCATCCTCAGGATCTTCTGGCCAAACTGCATAAATAACACCAACTTGTGGGAACGCACTAACCAACAAAAAATAGAGGTACAGCTGTTAAGGAGAAAGTGGAGCTGGATTGGTCACACACTCAGGAAAGACAAAACTGCAATAACCAAACAGGCACTAACATGGAACCCACAAGGCAAGCGGAGCAGAGGAAGACCCAGAAACACCTGGAGAAGGAGTACAGAACAAGAAGTGAAAGAGAAGAGACTGACATGGAAACAGCTAGAGAGGATGGCCCAAGACAGAATAGGGTGGAAGCGATTCATCAATGGCCTATGTTCCGAAAGGAATACAAAGGCCTCAGTAAGTAAGTAAGTCAATTATGTGTCAAAATGATGAGCATCATTTATGTCAGCATCAAGTTCTAAAAAAAATAATACTCATGACACATGTAGCAAACGTCACAAAAATGGAGTGCTGTATGCATGTGGTCCAAAAAGGTCCTATAGTCCCTTTTACAGACACTGCATGAAAGAAATTTATCAGGTCTGTGTTTCTATGGAGAGGTGTTGGTAAACCTGAAATTAAAGTGGCAGAAGAGGCAGTACAAAGATTTAATCTTGAAAACCAGGTTTGTTGTTATCACACTAATCTTGATAAGTAATGTGTTAAATCAGTCAACTTAAACTGCCAAGGGATTGAAGATGGAAATGACCTTTGGCTGTATATGTTAATTGATCCATATGGCAAATCACATGAGATTTCACAGATCCTCTTCGACACTCAATAAACTAATGAGGCCGTTGCATTAGACTCTCCTAACTGATTCATCTGTGTTTCCAGCACAGAGGAATGGCCTGCACCCAGTAACGCGTGAGGTGACACCATAGACTATATATACTGTGGACAACATGGCTCCACCTCCTGTCATTGTACGAATTTGAAGCCAAGTTGCTCTCCATATTTACGGGATTTTCTCCATTTGCTGAAAACAGCACTTGTGCTGTAGCGTTTGGCAGTAGATTTGCTGTAAAGACACTCTGCTCAAACAGTGTATAACCCTAATGATCTATGCAACCCTCTTACGCCCATAGGCTGTATCAAGTATCAAGCATAGAAAACATGAACCCCCTAATAACTTTTAACGATGGAGCTGTAAAGAAAAAAGAGGACTTGAGCACAAACCAGTCTTACAGTAACTACGTTAACATTGCATTATATTATAAAAATATATTTTGTGTAATTTATTTCTAAAGTTTGTCCACAGCTTCATACATTTTGCTAGAGGGGGCAGGATTTATGACCTGTACTGCAGCCTGTCAAGGGTGCTGTTCTTATAGTGGCTTCACCCAAAGAGAGTGGGGGTAACTCCTCCTGTGCCTTAAAGGGGGGTAGGCCCAAATAGTCCTCTCTGCCGTCGGCCTGTCTCTGGAAAGCCTCTGGAGAAGTGGCCAATCAGAAGAAAGTAGGCTGGTGGAAGGAGGGCCCTAAAGAGACAGCAGCTGAAATGAAATATTTAATTATATTTTAACACACCAGAGTGAGAAACAGGAGGATTTTTTGTATCTAAAATCTATTGCAAATATATTAAAGATGGATAAGAGAGGAAGAATAGAGTCTAAAAAAATATATGCATACTACCCCTTCCTTAAGGGTGAGCAAATGAGCAACAGATAGAGAGAGGAAAAAAGGCAGGAAATGGAACAGACAGGGAGCAGTGTACTTGACATTATACCAGTAATGCAGCCACATGCTGAACAGTGGCGATACTCATATGAACAGACATTATTTACAGTTGAAGGAGTTGTCTTAAGACCATTAACCTTTTGATTATTGCAGCTTCTGTGGCTTCAATAGTTGGCTAATGGGGTTTGACTAATACTTCACACTCTTAACTGCTAATGGCCAACAGAGGGATAGATAGAGAGTAAAGGACTTCTGCTGGAGAGGCAGAAAAAAAAATCCCTTTGTTAAAAAAAAAGGAAAGAAAATGATTGGTATTGCAACATGTAAAGTGGCTGAGTCTAAGTGACAATAGCCCATAACTGAAGAGAGGGCCACGATGTCAAAGAAACATACTGCAGGTTATTATTGCCTTTATGTTATGCCTTTGCAAGTTTAAGGAGCAAGAAATAATATCAAGAAGCATGTTCAAAGTGAAATGACCTCCTCATGTTCAGACTTGCAGGGACTATTACAGTGGTCTTCAGCAATTAAGCAACAATGTTGTTGTACTACTGCGTGTTCTCTGTGTGGTCTCAGAAAGCCCAAAGCACCTGACAATCTCAGGAGGAGTCCCCATAGGATTAACAGTGATGAACTGGGGCTTCACTCTGTGTGACATAAGAAACATATCCTTGACAGCAACAGAGGAGTCTTTTTAATCCTTATTTATCTACAGTTAACATCAACAAAATAAGGGCATGTAGATATATTTGGAGTCTTTTAGAAAAAAAGAACTGAAACTTAGACACTCGCTAAACAGCATAATGTTTTTAACAACAGGTGAATGACCTACAGGAGAATAAGACAGGCAGTAAAAGACATGTTTAAAGAAACATGGCTTCTTCTATGCAGTAGACTGGAATCAGGGAGAAAGTTGACAGAAAGTTGACTGTCAGCAGATGCTATTTTAAAAGATACTACACTGTCTCCCCATATATCTATCAACTCTAATATTTCTTCTTTTTGCCACTGGCTGTTCTCCGTTTTCTCATCCGCCATTGCTTTCTGCGCTTGTTTGTGTTGTTGAACAATGGTGACGTTTGTTGCATATTGATGACGTACAGGTCAGATGAACACGACCTGAGCGTCTACACTGCAGTCACATAAGAAACATATCCGATTTATGTCCACATACAAAAGAGGCCTGGGTCGGATTTGACAAAATCAGAATTGCACTGTTCACACATACATTAAGAATCAGATATGTGTCACATATGGTTAGAAAAATCAGAGTTGACCAGTGTGAACATAGCCCTAGTGTGTGCCAGGCTTACACTGTATCCTGTAAGAAAGACTCACTAAAACAGATGCCACAAATTTATTTTATCTTTATGCTATATAGTTTTTTCATGAACATTGCTACAAAATAGTTATTTGTACTTGCTGACAACTTTCATTTTATGATTTTAACAAACAACTATGTTAAACTCACTGATACTCTCTTAAATCAAACCAAAATATATGAAAACTCTTTTCTTAAACTGATAAAACATGGATAAGTTTAATATGGGAAAAGACGAACAAATGCAGCAGTTGTGCGCTTCAGAGCAATCACTGATAAAACTTGTTTTTGGTTTGGATGGATGCCCAACAGCACATCTATATTTCATCAATGAAGATTTAGAGGTCCACTGAATTGTTTGCCCTTTTTTCCACATTTTTAGCACACATACATTTTAGCCCTGAGCAAGGTTTGTGGTCTGGCTTGTCACAGTTACTTTACAGTGGAGGATTTTTTGATAAATCACCCCTGAAGTTAACCTACAAATGTCCACAAAGCACAAATAACTCAAGGCAGTGGTTATACAAAGATGTAGCCCTGCTGATGCTTCTGGCATTGAATATATTTACTACAGTATGATGTAGCACATGTTGGCAACATCTCTTTTTTACAATGCATCAGGCTATTTGAGGCAGACAATGTTAACCGCAAATATAGAGAGAGTGTTCTTGGAGGTTAGTGTTGTGTCGTTCATGAACGTTTTATTCAAAAGAACAGAACTGCTGAGCGAACGACGTGAACCGAATCACTCCGAGACCTGATTCAATCCTTTTTCAGTTCAGTTGAGCTCAGCTGCTAGCCTGGCATGCCGGTCCGGAATTGAACTGCCGCCTTCAACTATTTGGCGAACAACACACAGCCAGCCAGCCAGCCAGTGGGTGGGCGGAGTCTCGTGATTCACTCACAGCGAATGAATGATATGTATCAGTCAGTGAACGGAACGTCCGTCAACGACATGTATCAGTCAGCGAACGAAACAGTCAGTGAACGAAACGTCTGTGAACGACATGTATCAGTCAGTGAACAAAACATCTGTGAACGACATGTGTATCACTGTCGGCAAAAACAACACAGTAGCAAGCAGCACGCCCGCTGAAGTGAACGGAATGTTTCAGTCAGTCAGTGAACGATGCTCCCCCCCCCCCCCGCCCCCCGTTGTTCACTGACTGACTGAATCATTCCGTTCACTTCAGCGGGCGTGCTGCTTGCTACTGTGTTGTTTTTGCCGACAGTGATACACAAAGAAGTGAGTTTTTCAGGGCAGGAGTGTGATTATTCCTTCAGGACTTGGCGAATGAATGACATGTGTCACCCAGTTAACGATGCTGTGACTACAGCAGGGGAGGGGAGGGGCTTTAATGAACAAACTCGCAGCTGTGTCATTCACTCGTGAACTGCACTGGCAGGACAGGGCTCCGAAGCACTGACTGATTTAGTGAACAAATCTTTTGAACGAATCGTTTTAATGAATGGATTCTAAAGATTCAGTACAGTCAAAAGAACTGTTCTTCCCATCACTAGAGGAGGTCTTAAACCAAGGGTTTATCTGGAGAGTTTATCTGGACAGTTAGTCTGTCATTATAACCATGAAACATGTTGTTGTTGAGAGGCTGTTTGAAGCAACTCGAAATGTAGATAAATAAAAAAAACACTCACATCACCCATGGTAAGGTTAAGAAAACATCTTGGATACATTATACCATTTTATTGTTCCTCAGTTAAATATCTTTCTTCTTCTGGTGATTTGTACATCACCCCAGTAACCCTGTGAAGAATTAAGAAGCCCTGGCAGAATACTAATGCCCCTATTTCACTCACTCACTGCATGGTTGTAGCACTGCCAACTCAACACATCTGCCAGGAAACTACTTTTTCTGAAGGCTTTACTTCCATACCGGGAAAATTTAATGGTGTCAAGTTATTTTTTTCAATACAGTGCAGGTAATCCCACTTCCGACATGTCCTCACAAAACTAAGTGCATCAAAATCATTGTAACGAAACGAGTCAGTTTTCTATGGGACATGGTTTCCAAATTGCTGCTGATGAGGCCGGGAGCTGCTTAAAAAATCACAGGCTTTGAGTGTTATGCCTGGGTCTTTGTGGTTTTGGAGGTGGGATTGTGGCTGCTATTGATTGTCTTGTGTTTGGAGACAATAATCAGGGAGGCTGTTGTGAGGCACATAGTGAATCTACCTCAAAGAAATTGATTGCTTTGAGATGCTGGCCAGTGGTATTCTTGTGCTGGGAGACAATGGCAGACAGACAGAACATGGCCCTCTGTCTTTGAGGGTCAGCAACTCCAGGGATAAAACTGGTGGCAGACATGGAGAGCATGGCATTCAGTGATGGAAAGGAGATAGAATGGGTTAAGAAAAAATAAAGAAAGTACACAACAATAGGACAATAAGATGACAATGGGCCAGCTGTGGCGTCATCTTCTTTACATGTGAAGTTTCCCCTCACTACTGTTACTTGCTAAATGCTGCAAAGTACTTTCCCCGTGGTGGATTAAGAACAGATAAGATTGGATCTTATCTTGTCATGATGTTGGGTCTTTGTCAACTTTCTTGCTAAGAGAACTCTCTAACCTGCTCTTTGTTTGAAGTTCCTTGGTTGCAGATTGGTGATGTATGAATTTAAGGGAGCTTGTTTGATTGATAACTCCCGACAGTAATTCTCAAAACACCAAATGTTTCATAACTGGTACATTTTTATGATTTCTAGATGAATGAGACTGACAGGTGAACTCCCTCAAATAAGAGTGCAGTTACAAGTTTTGATGGCCCTCCTCTCTGGGCAGGGCCTGCTGTTGGTGTGGTGGTTGTCCTTGCTGTTTTGCAGATCCTGGTGCATGGAGTCACTTAAGGGTCATTCCATGTCAATTCAACCAAGAATTGCCACTCACGTCACAGATTTTGATGAAATTTGGTGGAGTGATTGGCCTTCAGGAGAAACTGTCAGAGCTCAAATATTTTTGTTCAAAGCCATCTAATTAGTGAGATAGGGGCTAATGAATTTTTGGCTAACTAGCATGACATGCGTTACAAAAGTGTTCATATCTCTGGAAGTATGGCACCTAGAGAGCTGATTCAGGTGTCATTTTAAAGCTCTCTTCAAGTTCTATGTTTTTGTTCATAACATTTTATCCCAAATTGGACCAGAAAAAAATTATACAAGACCAAAAACTTAAATTGGAAATAGCAAAAAACACGCGTCCTTCAATTTTCTTCATATTCACACTTAAGAAAGACTATCATGTCCACTAGCATCCCTGCAAGTTTCAGGATGGGCATTCCATAACTTTTTGAGTAATCAGTCAAAATGTGTGATACGTTAGGTGGAAAATCGCCATATTTGGCACATTATACAGTCCTGACCTCATCTGGAGTCAGCCCCACTTGCCTGCTTGTGTAAAATATTACTTCCTCATATTCCAAACACTTTGAGTTTTTTCATTTGTATGTTATCCCATATTTATATGAAAAATGGCTAGAATAGCTTATTTTTGCTCAGTTTTCCCTCGCATTTCATTTCTATTTGCACCTACACTGTGTGCACAATTATTAGGCAAGTTGTATTTTTGAGGATAAATTTTATTTTTGAACAACTACAGTGCTCTTGGTCAATCCAAAATGTTAAAAAACCTCAAACCTTAATATTTAAGGGAGTAAAAGTGAGATTTTGACTTCCTTAGGAGAATATCTATGTGTGCACAATTATTGGGGGCAGCTATAGTGTGCAGAATTATTATGCACCTAAATTAAAAATGAAAAATTTTCCATCTCACTTGTTTATTTTCACTTGTTAAAGTGAGAATGATAAACAAACAACTCAATTTACAAATAAAAATTGTTGAAATTAAAAAAAAAAAAATCAGTGACCAATATAGCCACCCTTCTTTTCATTAACAGTCATAAGCTTTCCATTCATGGAGTCTTTCAGTTTCTTGATCTGTTGACGATCAACTTTTTGTGTTGCAGTAACCAAAGCCTCCCGGACACTGTTCCAGACACTGTTCAGAGAGGTGTACTGTCTTCCTTCACTGTAAATTTCCCGTTTAAGAGGGGCTCACAAGTTCTCAACAGGGTTTAGGTCAGGTGAAGAAGGAGGCCATGTCATTATTCTTTCGTTTTTAAGGCCTTTACTGGCGAGCCACATAGTGGAGTACTTTGTTGCATGCAAATGAGCATTGTCCTGCATAAAAATCATGGTTTTCTTGAAAGATGCAGACTTTTGCCTGTACCACTGCTTGAACAAAGTGTCTTCTCAAAACTGGCATTGGATTTGGGAGTTGATTTTAAGTCCATCTTTAATAATACCAGCCCATACCAGTACCCCGCCTCCACCTTGCTGGTGTCTGATTCGAAGTGGAGCTCTGTGCCCATTACTGATCCAGCCACGGGTCCATCCATCTGGTCCGTCAAGAGTCACTCTCATCCCATCAGTCCATAAAACCTCTGAAAAATCTCTCTTCAGATATTTCTTGGCCCAGACTTGACATTTTGACTTGTGTCTTGTTCAGTGGTGGTCAGATTTCAGCCTTCCTTACCTTGGCCATGTCTCTGAGCACTGATCATCTTGTACCTCTGGGCACTCCAGGAAGGTTGCAGTTCTGGAATATGACAGCACTGGAGGATATTGGGTTCCTGGTAGCTTTACGTTTGTGTCCTCTCAAATCTTTGGCAGTTAATTTGCGTCTTTTTTTCTTAACACATTTCTTGCGACCCTGTTGACTATTTGCATCAAAATGTTTGATGGTCCTGTGATCACGCCCAAATATCTAAGCAATTTCAAGAGTGCTGCATCCCTCTGAAAGACTTTTTACATTTTTTGACTTTTCGGAGTCACTTAAATCTCTTTTTTGGCCCATTTTACCTGAGGAAAAGAAGCTGCCTAATAATTATGCACACCTTGATATAGGGTTTTGAACTCCTTAGGCCCCAGCCTCCCTCATTACACTAATACACATTACCTGATATGCTTATATCCAATAAACATTCAAGTTTATACAGCTTGGAGTTGGAAAATATGCATAAAAATGATGATATGATCAAAATACTCATTGCCTAATAATTGTGCACACAGTGTATATCCAGAATATGAATGCTCTTAGCTTCATGGGAGAATCATTTGGGCATACCTGCATGTCCTGGATCATAGGGTTGACAAATAACTTCTACCTATGCACCCTGAAATTTTGTTGCTGGTTTCCCTGTGAAGTATTCCAGGCTATTTATCCTGAGCCCTTTCAACGTTTCCTTGATACTTCAAAAGTACTTTTAGCATGGTGATCATGCTTTGTGCAGCTTTTCGATATTGTTAGTTTGTTTCCAAATAGGAAAGAATGTATGAACTACAAAGAGTTTGATAGCGTCACTTTAAGGAACGATGGTTCCCCAGTCGTCTAGGTCTTCTGGCTTTCAGTACATGCAAATCTTTGAGAAAGAGCATATCAGGAGAGCTACAGTAATTAGCAACCATTCCAAAATATACTAGAAGAAGTTGGGCAAGAGGAGAGCAAAGGAGCCATGTAAGGACTGTAAAATAATTTCTCTTGAGTAGTGAATAATGGTGCTCTGTTGCCCTGAGTCTCAATTTCTTGATGCACTTTGGAGCAGAGGCAAATCGGGTAAGCTAAGAATGAGCTGGCACTTTATCTACCATATTACTGTATCAAGGAAATTGACCAAGAGTGAATCATAAAATCTGGATTCCCGCGAGCAAGTATTGGATGATACCATACTCAAGAGAAATTATTTTAATAAAATTATTAACAAAAGTACTTCAAAAGTATGCTAAAAGTACTTTTGAAGTATAAAGGAAACGTTGAAAGGGCTCAGGATAAATAGCCTGGAATACTTCACAGGGAAACCCGCAACAAAATTTCAGGGTGCATAGGTAGAAGTTATTTGTCAACCCTAGGATCCAGGACATGCAGATATGCCCAAATGATTCTCCCGTGAAGCTAAGATCATTCATATTCTGGATATAGGTACAAATAGAAATGAAATGCGACGGAAAACTGAGCAAAAATAAGCTATTCTAGCCATTTTTCATATAAATATGGGATAACATACAAATTAAAAAACTCAAAAAACGCATTTTGCACTATGAGGAAGTAATATTTTACACAAGCAGGCAAGTGGGGCTGACTCCAGATGAGGTCAGGACTGTATAATGTGCCAAATATGGCGATTTTCCACCTAACGTACCACGCATTTTGAATGATTACTCAAAAAGTTATGGAATGCCCATCCTGAAACTTGCAGGGATGCTAGTGGACATGATAGTCTTTCTTAAGTGTAAATATGAAGAAAATTGAAGGACGCACGTTTTTTGCTATTTCCACTTTAAGTTTTTGGTCTTGTATAATTTTTTTCTGGTTGAATTTGGGATAAAATGTAATGAACAAAAACATAGAATTTGAAGAGAGCTTTAAAATGACACCTGAATCAGCTCTCTAGGTGCCATACTTCCAGAGATATGAACACTTTTGTAACGCATGTCATGCTAGTTAGCCAAATATTCATTAGCCCCTATCTCACTAATTAGACGGCTTTGAACAAAAATATTTGAGCTCTGACAGTTTCTCCTGAAGGCCAATCACTCCACCAAATTTCATCAAAATATGTGACGTGAGTGGCGATTCTTGGTTGAATTGACATGGAATGACCCTTAATGAAACTGGGAGCACCTGGCCAGTCTCCCAGGAGTATTTAAGACCGGTCTTGGTCTTGGTCTTTCTCTTTTTTCTTTTGGGCTCCTCATGAATTGTGTTGTTTCAGCTTTGGTTGGTTTAGTTAAGGTTTGCACCATACAACATTTCGCACTCTTTATAAACACTCATAGATCTGCTGACATACTGATACCAGTGACTATCACATCCAATAACTTTTGCACATTTTGGTTAATTGTTTGATTATTTAATAAATCCTTCCTTTCTTCAATTTAAACCGTTTTGTCTCCCATTTTTTTGTCATGGCTCACGAGCCGGGTCGTGACAAAGTTTATCCACTGAGAACACTCTTTACAAAGTTCAAAATCCTGACCCAAAACCATTCTCATTTCAGCCAGGAAAAGTCTCTCACATGCTTTCAACCATTTACTGCAGCAACAAAACATTATGTTTGGCATCTAGGCTTCGAACTGATCACTCCCTCTAACTCCCTCCACATGTGGATGCTGGGGTGGTGGTGAGGCTGAACCAGTAGTAAAGCAGAGGCAGAATGGAAGTCTTGACACTTTAAATACCAGACTGAGAGGATGTGTTGGTCATGTGATTGTGAGAATGATACATGGTAACTTTGAAATATGTGCAGCTTGAGTTGAACTGGCTCACAGGCTTCACTTCATATACAGTATCTGACTGTGTTCCCTATTTAATGAATTATTGTTTACATGTGTCCCAAGAATGAGAGGATTCAAAGCTATGCAAAAAACAAGGTATATTTTGGAATACTTTGTGATTACACTGATTTAATGATGGCGAAGTGTAGTGAGTGGCTGAAAAAGATGACTATTAACTTAAAGAGCAACAAAGATTTTATAAACAGAGGGAGAAGTCTTTGTTAGGTACAAACCATGGACTGTTTATAGAATGGACAACATCTGCCTCCTTGCTGGGTGAAACCACTCGCAGAACAGCACCCTCTGGTGATGGGCTGCAGTATAGGTTATAGCTCCAGCAAAGCATATGGAGCTGCGCACAAACTTTAAAAATTTATTTAACAGAATATACATTTTTCTCCCCCCTGCTTGTTATGTTGACATCTAGTTATTGTCAAAATGGTTTGAGCTCAAGATTCAAATGATGCGCTTGAACCGAGAGGTTGCTGCAAGTCTGGTCTCTCTGTATTATCTGTAATTTTTGCTAGATTTTTTTCATATTTTTGTTGTCATTTTGTTGGCTGCTGATGTATACTTCTGCTGGGTGAAGAGTTTACTCAGGAGAAGAGCTCCTTTCATTGATGGAAAAGCAAATCTGGACAACAACATACAATTCCAGAGGACATCAGGAGGTGTTATTGTGGTTGCCGTGCTGGTGCAAAGGTGAAGGCAAAGCTGAATGCTAGATGGTGGCGATATAAACCCTTTCTTCCATCAATCATCATGGGAAACGTCAACTCTCTGCCCAACAAAAGCGATGAGCTGGAGTTATTGGTGAAGACTGAGAAAGCATACTGTGAGTGCAGTTTCCTGTGTTTTACTGAAACCTGGTTGAATCAAAACAACTTGGACTCCAGTGTGGATCTACCTGGGTTCACTCTCATAAGGTCAGACAGAGATGCTCAAGCTAGTGGCAAGAAGAAAGGAGGAGGTCTGGCTTTATTTGTCAACCAGAGATGGTGTAACCCTTCACACATAACTGTCAAGGAGAAGTTGTGTTGTCCTAGCCTGGCTGGGCCATCCTGTTGCGTGAATCACTTGATGTTCCTTCCCACCACAGTCTGGACTTCGGCCCATGGAGAGCATGTATTCCCGATCAGAAAATAACCGGGCCAATCAGAGTCCGTGTTTCCCCTGATTGGTCCATGTGTAGTGGTGACGTCTAACACATGCTGCGGGACTTTTCAAAGCCCTGTTCATTCAGAACGCCGTTAATTCTGCAGTTGACTCTGCAAAGTCGTCAGAAATCGTTTATATCCGCAGAAGACGTTGGATATAAACAATTAGCATGTCTCCAAATCTCTGTGTATGTGGTGTCAGTAATGTGCTCATGTTGCTGAGGGTTTTTTTTGTCACTACACTCATATTAATGAGAGCAGTCTCTTTTTTTACCTCCTCCTCTCCCTCCCTCTTGTGTGTTCTTTCCCCATCTGTAAATGCAATCTCGTTGCGCATAAGTGCAATGACAATAAAGCATCTTGTATCTTGTAGAATATGGACTTTATTTACAGAAAGGGGCAAAGCCGCCTATTTTGCCTGAGAAGACTCCAATCAGACATCTGTAGTAAGACGCTGCAGATGTTTTATCAGTCTGTGGTGGCAACTGTTCTGTTCTACGCTGCAGTCTGCTGGGGAGGAAGCATCAAACACAAAGATGCAAGACGTCTTAACAAATGGGTGAAAAAGGCTGGCACTGTGGTTGGACTCAAGCTGGACTCAGTGGAGGATTTGGTGGAGAGATCTACACTGAGGAAGGTGGAGACTATTCTAATGGACCAAAGGGCCAATGGTGGTGGACGACTCCTCTCTCTTTGCTGCAGGACAGAAAGATTCAGAAGATCTTTTGTACCAACAGCCATTAGGCTTTATAACTCTTATGTAATTAACAGATAACCTTTATAGACATATTATGTGAGACAACAGACAATTGAATTTCCCTTCGAGGATCAATAAAGTTCTTCTTTTTCTTCTTCATGTTCATGTTCTCCATGATTGACACTTGATACAGCCTATGGGCATATGACGTTTGTGTAAATCATTCGGGGGGATATGCTGTTGGAGCCAAGCATCATCACAGCGACTCTCGGCAACTCTTCCACCGAATACGTACAATGCTACTGCGCAAGTGGTGGAGTGCGTACAATGCTACTGCGCAATGTTGGTTTCAGAAAGTGGAAAAAAATGTGGAATTACCAAGAGCTTTTTAGCTTCAAATCTGTATACTGGTAAATGGCGGAACCAAGTTGTCCATAGTATATACAGTCAATGGTACGAACCAAAGACAACTGATAATTCAATAATTATCTCATATTTGACTTTTTCTTTTTTCTATTGTTCTCATTTTAGTTGAGGGGTACTGATTTCAAAGAAAACAGCTACATTTTTAGCATTTTTGTGTTGCAAATATAGGCTGTGTCTGTACTGATTCTCAGCCTACCATTATCCTTACCTGAAATGTGCATTATTCCTGAAACAGTACTTAAAGGTGGAGTAGGCAGGACCTGAGGAAGTACCAGTTTTTAGGAGAAATCTTAAATGTAAACACTACCCCTCCCAAACAGTTTTCTCCTCAGCTCCTCTTCTCCCCTCCCTCTCTGCTCCAGCATGCCCCGCCAACAAACAGATGCTTGTGCTCGCTCGTATCGTTCCAATTAAATTCAGACATAATGCAGATAAATACTTTGAATAATTACAAATGGGGCCCGGTCAACGTGAAAGTAAAAAGCATCGGTGCTACTCTCGATGCCAACAGACTACCAGCAAACACAATGTTTGCAGGACTTCTGAAACTGGGATACAGTGACATACTTCAGGACCCAAGATAAAAAGTTTTGCAGCATTACAGCATGCAGCAGGTCCCGTTCAACAAGAAACACTTCTGTTACAGACAATTGGCTTACTTTGTTAAAGCGGTTTACCTGTCCAGCAGAAAAGTTACAGGGTCTGGAAGATCCTGAAGCGTCCCCAAAGTGTCTATGCTTCATTGATGTTGACCTGGCTTTTTAGATCTTGTCCGGTCTACCTCCTTTTTAAGCGCCCATTATTCCATCTAGAGTCTCCAGTATTTACTTTGTTTTCTTGCTTGTGTTGGCAGTCGTGGCCAAAGGAGGATTCAGACTTCTGTACTTTCTGGTTGGTTTCTACTGTCCATTATTGTAGCACACTAAGCTTTTTTGGGCTCATGAACATTATTCGAGGACATGGAGCGTGCATCACAACACGAGGGAGCAGCGTCTGCCTCACAACCAATCAGGTCGGGGAGGTGGAGAACAGCTTTGTTTACCGTCAGAAAGAGCGGGCGCTCAAAAATTTTAAAATGTTGACTACACAGACATAAGAGAACACAGCAATATCGTTATATTCCCAAATGTCATCAATAATTAATAGCTATTGACTGATATTAAAAGTTTTTTGTATATACACCACAAAAAAAAAAAAAAAAACAGATGTCGGTACCACTTGGGTGGGCAAAACCTTACATATACTAAATTGTTTTTAGGGTCAATATAAGTAAATTAAAATATGATAGACTTTTCATAGGGGTAGCTTTTTATATTTTTTTCTCATTTTGTTATTTTCCTCAATAGGCAAATTTTTGTTAACTCCAAAAGCAACACAGAAAGTCAAAAGCACATTAAAAGTCATACTCTTTTTGGGTCACACTGCTCTTTTCTATAAATGAATCAAACCTGTGTCTAATTAAATGAGTTGATGAAGTGGGAGTGGCCCAGTTTGATGGTGGAGCAGTTCTTTCAGGTATCATAGCACTTGAGCCAAGAACCAAAATTTCACATATCAGTACCACCTGGGTGGGCAAATTCTAGTGTGATTTTTTATTGCTATACATCCCTACAATAAGTTTTTATATGATAGACCTTGGTAACTGGTAGCTTTATTGTAGTTATCACTCATTGAAGTAATAGAGTGCAGCTGTTCAAAAATGAAAAATCGCCTTCCTTCAAAATTAGCTTTCTTTCATTTTAACCTCTCATTTAGGTGTGTTTGAACTATTGGCTAGCCATAGAGACTCGTAATAACCCCCTAAGTAGTATTTCAAGTAATTTATCTAATACAGGTGTGTATATATAAGCTTCAATTAGCCAATTGTCAGGTCTAAATCAAGGTCTAAATTAAGGATATTTTTTTACTTAGAAGTAGAAGTATAGGAAGTACAGACTAATAGCATTATAATAACACAACTTTAATATGACACTGACATATTTTAAATGCAGGCACTCATTAAACAATCATCCTGGCTTGTGCAGGGCAAGAAGACATTAGCAACAAAATAAGATCTACTGATGTAACTCTATACAATCATCTGAGAAAAACTCCATTCCTCCACCAAGAACTTGATGAGACTGGCTTTGTTGGCAGGGCTGCTGCTGCTGAATATTGTGGCCAGAAACAATGTTTCTGAACTGGATCCCCATGTCTGCACCTCTGTTTAGTCTTTCTGAATTTTTGATTGACATGTCCTTGTAAACGTCAAAGACAACATCAATCTTTTAACTATCACCACCTTCATGCAGGACCTTGGCTAAAGTTGAGGCCAGCCAGCTTCCACCATGTCAGGATTGCATATTAATGCAACCGATTCGTGCCAACTACCAGGCTGCTATCTGGAGACGGTCTCTTCATACCAAGCCATCTGTACCAAGCCCCAAGGACCATGGGTGGACCATAAATGACGAAGGGCAGCTGGAAATACAGTGGATGCGTGGTTCCCCAGCACCAGATGCGGTCTTGCAGTTGCTATCCTGCAAGTGTGTGAGGACATGCAAACCACCAGACTGCACCTGTCTCAGCAATGGGCTGAAGTGCACAAACCTGTGCAAATTACAAACTTGTGCCAACCAGTACAGTGAGGAAGAGCCCCTTGCACACCCGGCAGACTCAGATGTAGAAGAAGATACAGATACTGATGTCGATTACTGATGTTGATTAATAAATGATGACCAAAGAGAGCTATGTTAACAGACCCACTGTGACTCAGTGACAGTATTATGTACTAAGCCAAAACTTCATATTTGCTGTCACTGTTCCTTATGGAAAGAATAGGACTTTGAATAGGAATTTGAGTTTTTCTCAGATGATTGTAAAGAGTGTATACATCAGTAGATCTTATTTTGTTGCTAATGTCTTCTTGCCCTGCACCAGCCAGGATTATTGTTTCATGAGTGCCTGCATTTAAAATATGTCAGTGTCATATTAAAGTTGTGTTATTATAATGCTATTAGTCTGCATTTACTTTACTTCTACTTCTAAGTAAAAAAATATCCTTAATTTAGACCTTGATTTAGACCTGACAATTGGCTAATTGAAGCTTATATATACACACCTGTATTAGATAAATTACTTGAAATACTACTTAGGGGGTTATTACGAGTCTCTATGGCTAGCCAATAGTTCAAACACACCTAAATGAGAGGTTAAAATGAAAGAAAGCTAATTTTGAAGGAAGGCGATTTTTCATTTTTGAACAGCTGCACTCTATTACTTCAATGAGTGATAACTACAATAAAGCTACCAGTTACCAAGGTCTATCATATAAAAACTTATTGTAGGGATGTATAGCAATAAAAAAATCACAACTAGACTTTGCCCACCCAGGTGGTACCGATATGTGAAATTTTGGTTCTTGGCTCAAGTACTAATAGTTTCCTTTATTGTGAGGCCTTCCATGCTGAGTTGCACACTCGATTTGTATGTATGTATCACCAGGTGGAGTGCAGCAACTGGCAAAAAGAAGGAGCTGTCAGCATGGAGACTGGAATTGGTAAGGGACTTGGTATACCCCTGTTTAAAAAGTCTGAACTTCAGACTGTCAATGGCTTCCTGATTGAAAGCAGCATCTTGTCCGAACCTCAGATTCCCAAGTATTTCGTAACTTTGTGTACTGTAGTCAATGGGCTTGGGTGTTGGTATTTCAGGTATTACTGTGATTGTATCTAGTTTTTGAGAATTCTTTAGTTTGCACCTTTTGTACCAATTGTCTCCTGTTTATTTTTTGTGACCCTGAAGCAAACCCCTTTACGCTGTTTTTGAGCCGAGCGTCATCACAGTGACTCTTAGTAACACTCCCACTGAATGCGTACAATGCTACTGCACAAGTGGTGGAGCGAGTAAAACACTACTGCGCAATGTTGGTTTCAGGAAATAAAGAAAAATCACGGAAATACCAAGAGCAATTTGGCTTTGAATCCTGGTGGAAGGCAGAACCAAGTTGTCCATAGTATATACAGTCTGTTAAATCCCAAGTTCTCACCTCACCATCACCATACCTGACTCCCCTGTCACTCAAAGCCAAGCCGCACCCCCAACATAATAAAAGCCAGCCCTCAGGCCTTCTCTGCCTCTTGCACCCTGACCAAAGATCAGCACAGAACAAAGTGAGTCTGAATGTGAGTGAAAATGGACAAAGCCTTACAAAATTTTGTTGGATTCTCCTGATTTGTATTATTTCTAATATGGTTTATTCTCAAATATTATTTTATTAGATTCCTGTCAAGCTAAACCCGAATGTAATGATGATTTAAAGCCCTGAAGTGGATGCATCTATGATAATAATAATAATTATAATAATAATTATGATTACAATTACGTCCTAAGATGCTTCTCCTTCATTCACTTTTGGTGAATGTAGCCTTGGCCAGGAAGAGTTGATGTCGTCAGGCGGTATCCAATGATCACTGGGTGTTTCAACCCTGAACCGCAACACCCTCAACATTGGTGGGTCAGCAGTGATTGGCCAAATCACTGCCCATCAACTCCCCCTGGCTTCCAGCTGAGCTCCTCTCTCCTGCTCCATAACCAGCAAGAGGCTCTTTCTGCTGCCTCCCCCATCCTGTGAGCTGCCGTCTTTCTCTCCCTCCCCGTCACCCCAATGGCTGTGAGCATCCTCCACACTGACTGGGCGGGGAATCCTCTACAGCCGACCTCGACTGGGAACAGCCATGCCTGCCATCCTTTCCCCCTGCAATCATGTAAGAGATCTTGGTATTTGGCGCTCTTTCTCTCAAACGCTTGCTCACAACCCTCTTCCCATGGGACTGTAAGTTCAATGAGGATGATCTTCTTTGCCTCTTCAGACCACAGTACCGCGTCTGGCCTTAGGGTTGTCTGGACAACCTGGGGGAATTTCAGTCTTCCCCCCAGGTCTACCTTCATTTCCCATGATTGGGCTTTTTGCAGCAGATTGGTTCTTGTTGTTGCTGTGGTTGGTGGCTTTTGACCCTCTCTTACAAATTTGATCGATGGTATTGCTCTCCCATGTGATTGGCGTTTCTTGCGTCTCTCTTGCTCGAGGGTGTTAGCGAGTGTCATGAGCACCTTATCATGGCGCCACCTGTATCGTCCTTGGGCGAGTGCTGTTTTACACCCTGACAGGATGTGTGCCATGGTTCCCCTCTCCCCGCAGAGCTTGCACAAAGGGTCTTCTCTCAGGCCCCACCTGTGCAAGTTTGTTGGAGTCGGGAGTGTGTCATACACCGACCTGAGCATAAAGGAGATGCGGAAAGGCTCCAATCTCCATAGATCTCCCCACGTGATCTTTCTTTTGGGTAGGTCCCATTTGGTCCATGCTCCCTGGGACGCTAGCTCCACTGCCCTTGCCCTTCGTCCTTCCTCCTCCAAGTTCCGTACTTCCTCCTGGATCATGGCTCTTTTGTCCTTGGATCCTGCCTTCCCCCATTGCTGGACATGGAAAGTTCCAAGACCCTGTCTTCCTGTGCATGGTGTTCCGATGATGTCACGTAGCTTCAGCATGCTTTCGGCTTGTGCCACAGATGAGTCAGCTGCCCACTTGCGTCCTGATCTTGTGAGGATGCCTGCCTGCCTGACTTGTTCATCCTGGGAGTCTCTGAATGTCATTATGACTCTGCACTTTGCTACCTTAAATTCCTCCACCACGGATGACAGAGGAAGTTGGAGCTGCCCTGATCTTATGTAGAGGCCTACTGAAGTGAAGCTTGGAGGGATTCCCAGCCACCTTCTGAGGTACTTGTTGATCTTCCTCTCCGCTCCTTCAACGCTTGTCATGGGAACTTCATACACTGTCAACAGCCACATGAGTCTTGGCAGTAGTCCATGTTGGTAAAGCCATGCTTTGAACTTCCCCGGGAACCCTGATTTTTCGATCCTCCTCAGCCATTCCTCTGTCTGCTTTTCTGTACTGCTGATGTTGTTCCTGTCCGTAAGTGAGTCGTCGAACCACTTCCCGAGACATTTGATTGGATTTTCCTTTATCGATGGAATCACTTCCCCTTGCACATGCAGTGTGACCCTGTTAGTCAGTTTACCTTTCCTGATCACCATACACCTGGATTTCTTTGGCTTAAACGTCATTCTGGCCCACGTTGCCATGTGGTCCAGAACTGTTAGCACCCACCTCGCCTCCACATGGGTTGTGGTCGTCACAGTAAGGTCGTCCATGTAACCTCTTATTGGGGGCTGTCGGATGCCCGATTGCATTTTTGGGCCTCGAGCTTCCTTCCCAGCAGCTGTGATGAGGAGGTTCATTCCCATGATGAAGAGGATGGGGGAGATTGTACAGCCAGTTACGATCCCTTTTTCCAGGTTTTGCCACTGGGTGGTAAAGTGGGGTGTCTTGAATCGTAGCTGGATTCCGCCGAAGTAGTTGATGATCATTCCCTTGATGTGCTGAGGGATGAGGTAATGGTCTAACGCTGCATGGATGAGGGCGTGAGGGATTGATCCATAGGCATTAGCCAAGTCCAGCCAAACGACAGTCAGGTTGTCATTGTTGGCCTTGGCCTCCCGGATCATCTGACTGAGAACTCCGGTGTGTTCCAAGCATCCAGAGAAGCCTGGGATTCCACCTTTCTGGATAGCGATGTCGATGTATCCGTTCTCAGTTATGTATGAGGTCATCCTCTTGGCCAGTACAGAGAAGAAGATCTTGCATTCTACACTTAACAGTGAGATTGTTCTGAATTGGTCTATGGTTGAGGAGTTCTCTTCTTTTGGCACAAAACAGCCTTCTGCCTTTTTCCAACAGGATGGAATGGTGCCCTTCTTCCAGATCCTCTGGAACAGCTTCCATAGCCTCCGGAGGAGCATTGGACACTTCTTATACACCTTATAAGGTATGCCGCTTGGGCCGGGGGCAGAACCTGTTCTGGCCTTCTTCACCACCTCTTGGACTTCCTTCCAGGATGGTTCGCTGATGTTGAGCTCTCTTTCAGGTGGAGCAATGCTGTCAATCCTTGGGTTGGCATCCAGGGCCTGATTTCTGGAGATGTCATTGTGGGTCTCTCTCAAGAACGCCTCCACATCTTCTCTGGGGCTGGTCAGTCTTCCAGATTTTGCTTCACCCAGCAGTGTTCTGGTGAATTGGAAGGGGTCTTTGGTGAACTGAGATCTTTTGTTCTCCCTATCCTTCCTTCTTTTCCGAGTGCTTTCTGCTCTTCGGAGTCTGCAGAGACGTTCTCGGAGTTGACTCGTCAGGTCCTTGATGCCTTCCCTTTCATCAACTGGGGATCTTTTGAACTGCTTGTTGAGTGTCTTGATTTCTTCCCGTAGGCGATGGATTTCCCTTTCTCTTCTGCTTGGTTGGTGTGCAGCCTTGATGTTCACCTTCTTGTCCTCCAATCCAAACCGCTCCTTTGCCAGATTGTAGGTTATTGTTGTGAGAGTATTGACTTTCTGCTCAGCTGTCCCTGCTAGTGTGGCTTCTAGCACTTTGTCGATAACTTTATTTATATAGCACCTTTAAAAACAGAAGTTTACAAAGTGCTTTGACAACAGTTGCAAGCACAGAACATCAGCACATGAAAATAAAAACACATAAAAACAAAAGCTCAGTTAAAAACAGGCCTCTGAATTGTAGGCCTGTTTCATTTTTTGTAAGAAACCCAGGCAATACAAGAACCCTACAAAACAAATGGGACCATGAGGACCAAAATAAAAACATAAAATGAAATAGAAAAGGAGGGCAGGAAACAGGCTAGTAAGTATAAAAGAGGATATCAATAATAATAATAATAATAAAATCATAATAAAATAATAATGATGGTAATATAAATGATAAAGTGGAATAAAAAATTAATAAATAAATAAAATAAAAAACATTAAAATCAATGAAGGACCTGGGAGATAAAATAAGAAAAGATTATAAGTAAAACAAAGGCTAAAAGGACAGTAAGTCTAAATAAGAAAGAGGTAAAAGAAAAAGGAGAAAAAGAAAAAAGGTACAAGACGGTAAAAGATGGCATCACATAAAAGCAAGTCTGTAAAAGTGAGTTTTTAAAATTGACTTAAAAGAAGCGACTGTCTCTGCACGCCTTATCTCCTCTGGCAGGTCATTCCAAAGTCGAGGAGCTCTGATGGAGAAAGCTCTATCACCTTTAGTTTTGAGCCTCAACTTTGGAACGACTAGGAGGCCTTCGCCAGAGGATCTGAGGCTGCGAGTTGGCTCATAAGGTATTAAAAGCTCAGAAATGTAGCTCGGAGCAAGTCCTTTGAGTGCTTTAAAAGTAATCAATAAAATCTTAAAATCAATTCTAAAGCTGACAGGAAGCCAGTGAAGGGAGGCTAAAATTGGAGTGATGTGATTGAGTGATGTGATGCCGTCGACTAAAAGTAGTTAAAAGTCTAGCTGCTGCATTCTGAACTCGTTGGAGGCGAGAGAGTGATATCTTGTTTAAACCAGGGAGGAGAGAGTTACAATAGTCCAGTCTTGAGAAAATGAAGGCGTGGATTATCTTTTCAAGATCTGTTGGGGTGAGTATTTGTTTAATCTTTGAAATGGAGCGCAGGTGAAGGAAACAGGACTGGACAATCTTGTTGATATGGGTGGAGAAGGTGAGGTCTGAATCGAAGGTTACTCCCAGATTTCTGGCTGTTGGTTTGATGATTACTGAATGTGGACCGAGACAAGGCTGTATGAGGGGGGAGTTTTGTATGTTACAGAGAATTATTTCAGATTTTGAATAATTTAGCTGAAGGAAATTTTCTGCCATCCAACTTTTAATGTCACTTAGACAGTCCATGACAGCAGCTAGGCCTCTTGGGTCCTCAGGTCTCAAAGGAAGGTATGTCTGTGTGTGGTCTGCATAGCAGTGAAAGGAGACTTTGTGGCGCTGAATTAATTGGCCGACTGAAACCAGCCAAGTGCAGTGCCCCTGATACCCACCCAGTTTTTAAGACGTTCAATTAAAATAGTATGATCAACTGTATCAAAAGCTGCACTGAGATCTAAAAGAATCAAAATTGAGCCATCCCCTCTATCTGCTGCTAAAAGAAGGTCATTGGTCACACGGAAGAGGGCAGTCTCAGTGCTGTGACCTGCTCTAAAACCAGACTGAAATTTCTCAAAGAGGTTGTCTTCAGACATAAAACCTAAAAGCTGTTTAGAAACCACCTTCTCTAAAAGTTTGGATAAAAATAGAAGTTTTGAAATTGGTCTAAAATTGTTAAAATCAGAGGGGTCAAGGTTTGGCTTCTTTAAAAGTGGTTGGACCACAGCGTGTTTAAAAGCAGAGGGAAATACTCCCTCCACTAGAGAGCTATTAATGATGGATAAAATGCTGGGCCCAACCACGTTAAAAACTTTTTTGAGAAATCTGGTGGGGATAGAATCAAGACTGCACATAACTGGTTTCATTTTGGCTAAAATATCAGATAAAAATTTTAAGGACACCGGCTCAAAACTACTAAAATAGTGCTTAACTTCCCGACTTAAGAGTACAGGGAGACTGGGAGGGGTGATTTGATGTCTGATATCCATAACCTTTTTTATTAAAATGAATTAAAAACTTCTCACAGGTTTCTTGAGAAGCATCAGTAAAATAAGAGGGGGAAGGGTTGGAAAGAGACTCTAAAACCTTAAATAAAACTCTGGGGTTTGAATAATTAGCTAAAATCAAATTTGAGTAAAATGCTGCCCTTGCATCCTTAACTGCCTTCTGGTAGTTTTTCAAGGAGTCTCTCCAAATTTCAAGGAAAACCACCAACCCAGTTTTCTTCCATTTGCGTTCGTTTCTTCTACATATTCTCTTTAGTTCATGGGTGGACTCTGTGAGCCAGGGTTGGGGTTCTTTGTTAGATCTTTTCTTTTTCAGAGGAGCTACAGAGTCCAGGATGGTTCCACACATACTGTTAAAAAGAGAGACAAGCTCTTCAGTGTTAAAAACTGGATTAAAATCTGGGTTGAGGGCAGTTAAAGATGCAGCGATAAAAAGCTCTGAAAACTTGCTAGCAGACGATGCATTAAAAACCTTTCTAAGAACAGGAGTGTGATCGGTAAAAGAAGGCTGGGATAAAACCATGGAAAATACAACCAGTTTGTGATCTGACACACAGATATCCTTAGTTAAAAACTCCCCAGGACTAAGTCCAGTAAATAAAACCAAATCTAAGCAGTGTCCCTTTACATGAGTTGGTTCCTGACTGTATTGCCTGGGTAAGATTAAAGGAGTCCAGAGTTTCAATAAAATCAACAGTTAAGGGTTGTGAGGGACAGCAGACATGTACATTAAAATCACCCAAAATAAGAACTTTGTCATATTTACAAATAAAAAGGGATAGAAACTCTGAAAACTCCTGAATAAAAACAGCGTTGTGTTTGGGTGGTCGATAAAAGATTATGATTAAAACAAGTTCTTTCAATTTAACAATAAAAGCAAGGTGCTCAAATGAACTAAAAGTGCTGAAGGTGATGGGGGTGCATTTAAAATCCTTCTTGTATATGACAGCCACCCCCCCTCCCCGGCCTGATTGCCGGGGCTGATGGAGGTGAGTAAAATCAGGGGGGGTGGCTTCTATAAGAGAAATACAATTGTCCGGAGTCAGCCAGGTTTCAGTCAGAATAAAAAAGTCCAGACTGTTTTGTGAAATAAAATCATGGCATAAAAATGTTGTGTTGTTGAGGGATCTGATGTTTAAAAGTCCAAAGTTTGCAGGTTTGCTGTTAAAAGCAGGGCGGGGTAGCCGAGGAAGCAGGGGGATGTGGATGAGATTGGTGGGGGGACAAAGTCTGGCAGGAGGACGGGGAGGACGTGAGGATGTGATCTAGACTGGAATCACAGATTTACTGATAATACTAGTGGGGGGGGGGGGTTGGCAGGTGAATGAGCGGGGATTGTGGGACTGTTTTGAGATGACCAGAGGTTATTGTGAGGAGGAGGGGGAGTGGCCTGGGTGTGGAAAGATGGGCTGCTGAGTGCAGACTGTCAGACGGGTGAGGAGTGGATCATATACTGGATGTTGTAAGAGAGCATTCGGCTATCCCGCCTGTTGGGGTGGATCCCATCATGACTGAAAAGTGATGCTCAGTCCCAAAACAGATTAAAATTGTCAATAAAACCGAAGTTGTGGGTGGGGCATGTGGATTTGAGCCAGGTATGGAGGCTGAGGATCCTGCTAAAACGTTCTGCTCCACGACCGAGAATGGGAATCGGGCCAGAGATGAAAACTGTCTTTCCAGTGTCCTTTAAAACGTTAAAAAGCAAGTTAAAATCCCTCTTTGTGATTTGTGATTTCGGACTGCTTCAGGGACATGTCGTTTGAGCCAACATGGAGCACAATCTTAGTGACAGAGGAGGGGAGAGAGGGGAGTAGATTAAGAAGTTTGTCCAGGATGACAGGTACTGTGGCGCCGGGAAAACAGTGAGTGATGGCATTAAAAAAGCTGATGTACCTGGTTATGGAGTCTCCGATGATGAGCGTGGCCGGGGGAAAAAGGGGATGAGGAGCTGATGTGCAGGCGCTGAAGCCTTCAAATGTTGGGCGCTCCACCTGTTGTCGGCAGTGAGCGGACGCAGGTGGAGTGAGGGTGTTGCCGGCCCAGGGGAGCCTCTCCGAGCGCCTGGAGACGGCCTCCTTCAGCAGCCTGCGACGCAGTATCCCGGTCGAGGAGGGCCGCGGTGCCAGGTCTGTGTTGGACATCCGCAGAGCCGCCTCTGCTGGAGCTGGGACCGTCAGGAGAGGTGGAGCCGGAGCAGCGACTGGGTCAGCGGCAGCCTCATCCCTCAGGGCCAAGAAGCGGTTGGAGAGGGAGAGCCGTGGTGGTGAAGGGACTCTCTCCGCTGCGGTCATCCTCCGTCCGCGTTGCGCCACCTCGAGCCAGGTTTGCTGCCCCTTCAGCTTTGGGGTCGAGCTGTGGGTAGGGAGCGCTGGGAGCCCCGCTAACATGCCAGTATCAGGATCGTCCAGCGGTCTTAGACCCTGACTGTACCGATGCACGGGAGGAGAGGTGGAAAGACAGCCTGCCGGCTTTGCGCTGTGCAGCACGGGTGAGCCGGCTGGACCCCTGGCTGCAGGGCCCTCGGCCGGCCCGTTCGGAGAATGAAGGGAGGCCAACCAGGGCAGAGTGGCAGCGGCGGCCGAAACCAGCTGTGGTGCCAGTGCTGAGGGCGAAAGACCGGTGATCTTGGAGGCCTGACTCAGGGAAATATGTTTAGCTTGAGCTGAAGCTACGGATATGAAGCCCTCCAGCAGCCTATCCTTCTCACGGAGATCGTTTAGCAGACGACAAAGCTTCTCTTCCAACCGTGAGTTTTTTATTTTGCAGTCCGCACACACAGCCATTTGAAATTCCCACTCTTCCGGGTCCCGCGCAGAGTTCCGTGTGTAATGCAGCGTGGATCGTCTGAGGGCCGTCTTAAAATAGCCGATAAAACCCATACACGGTAAAAATTCAACTTAAAAGCCAACAAACTCTTAAGGATGCAGTCTAAAAAGTTGCTTAAAACCGGTTAAAATTGGGTTAAAAGTCGCCCGGGACGGAGCGATTCGGCGGGATCGTGTACAATGCTGACGCATGATGTAAGCTAAGTTAACAAATTTACAAATTCATTTGACTTTATAAGTCCCCCTTTATTGAAATATTTTATGTTGATATATCTTGTTTCAATTTCTTTGATTGTCTGGACAGAAAAAATCATCCACTGAAGACAAGCGAAAATAAACCTTCTAACTGAATCCTGGATCCTGTGTTTAAATGTTCACATAGTAAAGGATGTTCACTGAGCCAGCATCAGCGTCAACATAATCTTTTACACAGTCTATGTTCATAAGACTGGCTATCCTCAACCTCCTTAATTTTCTACTGATCTATCCTATCAACCCTCCCTCCCCATTCCCAACCCCTCCCTTCTCCAACACCCAAATGTATTTCCACCTCCTGTACATAATTACACAGGAGCCACAGCTGCTTTACCTAGCCAACTGTGTCTGACTCCTCCTAAGCAATCATAGCTTCTCCACTTTTCGGCGTTCACTTACTCATACATCCTTTTATCCCAACACAACCATCAACTTAAGACAACCCAAGGAACTGCAAACCAATTTCGGTCCAGTTCAACTCCATGACCTACTTCCATCCAGGTCCAAAGACCTGACACCAGTAGAATTTGCTTGAACATTTTCACCCTTTTGCGACCTGATCCGTTTAGTTTTTCAATCCTGCAGATCCAAGCTTGACGATCATCCTTCAATAATCCTGGGCAGGGCCTTGCGTTTTGGGGGCACCAGCTTTCACAGATACCACATACACTTTGCAAACCAGGCAGCCGGCCGCATCCAGCAGTTTAACCAGAATACATACTTGAGCATACTCGTCTCCGAACTGTATTGCCAAATCCTGGCGCCCGCACCTCCCTCCCCACAAGTTATGAGTAGCCCCCTCCCACCCAGCCGTAGCATGCATCGTCAGCACTCCTCCGCCTAGTTCACACCCCTCTTCCTCACATAACACCACAGTATTTAACCGCTCGTCACCAGCAGCACCCCCATCTCCAACCATCCCTAAGCCCTTAGACATTCAACCCACTGTTAATGTCCCCTTAACCTCATGACCTTCTTTTCGAAAAAAAAAAAAAAAAATGGCTACACGATCCTGGTTCCGTAAACATCTGCATCAAGTCCTCCCCATATAAGGCATAACTTCAGAGCACTACTCAGCCCATTCTTTCCATATTGGCACAGCATCCACAGCAGCCAGACTTAGCATATTAGATTGAACCATTCAGACCCTCAGACGACGGTCAGTTCAGGCACACCATTCTTATATCCAACATAATCTCTACAATCTGCGTCAAGCCCACACTTGGTTAAGCTCCTTTCCAATACAACTCTTTGGGGGTTGGACTAAGCTCGGGCAGAACAATGCCTGAGACGGGACCCTCATTCTGAGTCTCTCCCTGCCGGGCCTCTAAAAAACCTCCCAGACTAACAAAACATTCGACACTCCTAATAAGCCTCATCATCCATCACAACTTACACACAACAGACAAGACATGCACATTCCCAAATTCATATTAAATATTCGAATGTACATCATTGTGGCGTGGTCATTGCTAGTGAATTTCTAGTTGTTCTCTGATTTATTGTTGTTTCTTTTTCTGTCTGTATACAGACCTAACTGCAGGGTGCAAAAGGAAGACCACCTGCCTAAACAAAATCCTTCAGGAGTTTGATTTTATTCTGAAGGATGTATTGTTATGTTCCTAAACCCTATCCAAAATCTAAAATTCATTTTTAGCATTCCAAATTTTCTCACTACATAAACATGACTTTTTCTGTGAATGAAAAGTCCCACATTGTTGTTGAATGGTGTCACAATCCATGTCTTCAACAGAATACAGGGGTACCTGTATTTGCAAGGATAAAGAAGTCCTGATTTGATCCAGGATCATTTGCATATAGATGTATAACCCTGCAGAATGTATAGCAAATCAAATGTACACAGATGGACTAGATTCCCTTGCAGTTTATAAAAACCAGTGCATTCAGAGACCACAGGTCGTAAAGAGACAGCAGCCAAAACAAAGTGTTTTAGACAGAGGCTGAAATAATATTTTAATACACCACTGTGAAAAATTTGAGTCTTTTTTTGAAATCTGAAAATCCTGTAAAGATATTAAAGAGGTATCAGAGAGAATGTACAGCGTTCGAAAAAAAAAAGCAATACCCACTTTTTATGTGCTTATTTAGTTGTGTTAATAATGTTGATGCCAATTCTCTAAACTATACCAACAAAGCATCATAGTGAGCAAAGCCACGCCTTAAATCAAAGGGTCAAAGGTTTTCATTGATTCTGTATTTATGATTGGAAATCCTTGGTCTTGTAAATCCAGCCTTCTGGGGTCCCTGCTACATGCTGCCCTCTGAAAGTGCATCCAGTGACTGTTAAAAGATGACGGGGCACTGAGTCAAATTGGATCAGAGCAGAGATAAACAGAACGTTAATCTGGTGGAATTTCAGTTTCAGACTAAGCTTGATGAGGCAGCACATATTGCTGAATTTACTGTAGATTACATTTTACCTCCAACTGAACTGAGGAGGTGCTGCAAATGGTTTACAAAGAAAAGCAGTACAGCAGTAACTTTGATAGAAGAACACAGGGCAGCCAGATTTACTCTTCAGATCAATGGAGAAGAGACAACATGCATCTGTTACAGCCAGCCTAGTTAACACTTATTTACTCTTTTGCATTACTGTATTTCTGC
Organism: Xyrichtys novacula; assembly: GCA_962446985.1. Taxonomy (NCBI): domain Eukaryota; kingdom Metazoa; phylum Chordata; class Actinopteri; order Labriformes; family Labridae; genus Xyrichtys; species Xyrichtys novacula. Next base: position 30,986,420 of record OY660867.1, read on the forward strand.
TTGCTTTATCTTGTTCTTTGATTGTTTTATTTGTTTTTATGTGTCACTGTACAGCACTTTGGCTACCCTTGTGGTTCTTTTAAATGTGCTATAGAAATAAAGTTGATTGATTGATTGATTGATTGCACTCGCATTCCCAAATGCCAGATTTATGGCCTTTGAGTGGTGTACCTTCTGTCCCCACCAACCCCAAATTCTCAGAAAACAACTACTCTACTTGTTGGCAAGTGAACAAAGAGTCATACATAAGTGGAAAGGGAAAGGGCCATGTGCACTGAAAGTAGAAGAAAGCATATTGTGAACCTGCCTCTGACTGCAGATCTCTTTATTTTCCTTTGGTGCTCTTTTCATATCTGAAGCATACAGTGGAGACATTTCATCAGGGGTTTCCTGGTCTATGGTGCATTCTTTTTGCACAGTCAGGAATGTGCCACTTTTGCACCTGAGCACACCTTGTTTTTAAAACCCATATGCCCATCGGCACTAAACTCGGTGCGAAGTCACATACTCCTTACACAACATGGATGCTGGGAGTAAAAAAACAATACATTGTCTGGCAGAAAATATCTCTGACACTTGTACTGCACACCAGAATGCCCTGCATCCCGTGAACATTAAAGGCCTTTTCTCTAAGTCTTCATTCAGTCCTAGTAGTACAGACCAGGATATCAAGATGAAATCACAGGGGATTCAGTTTTTTTCCCTTTGGTCAATGAAATGCACTTTTTGAAAGTTTTCTATATAATTTCACATCAGAGAATGGCCTAGACTGTATAGGATATTGAGACATCTGTCATTCTATAAGTTCTTATTCAAATGTCTGATTGCACAAGCAATGAAACAGAAAAATACTGCAGTTTTCTCCTACCTTGACATTTTTACTTTTAAAAGCAGCCTTGAGGCAGGGCTCCGGTGACAAGGGACCAAGCTGTATGACTCATTTGTTTATAAAAAGATGGTGGCTGTCTGCCACAAATCTGTCAGAACCTGTGATCAAAGAGGAAGCAGGCTAGTGCTGAGGAAAAGAACTTTTCAGTTGCTGTTGCAGCCATCAGCTGCAAAGCTGCTGTGTATTCCCATTGAGCTTATTACAAAAAGGCTGTGACAAAAAAGCTAGCTTGCTGACAAATAAATTAGCTAAAGTGTATCACTTTAAGGATGTGTCAATGAGTTCTGTATCTAAATTTCCCTGAAGCACTTCCTGTCAGTTTCCATTCTGTCTATTTTCTCCAAGAATTTTGACACTTTTTTGTTCTACTTCAAAAACAAAAGATAAAAAGTAATCAGGTGTCCGTAACCTTTGTTCCAGGCAGCAGATTTTTTACAATAAAGCAGTTATAATGCTTTTCCGTGAAGTCTGATGGTTCTGATGGTTTTCTTTAAGAGGAAAATGTGTTTAAGTTCTTCTAAAGAGCTATGTTTTTCATTTTGATAAAAAACATACTGTAGAAGGATATGTTAATAGTTTTTCTCCCCAAAAGTTTCTTATTATTTTTATTATTATAAATGTTTGTGACTCTGAACCTTTCACTGGATATTTTCTCTTTCTCCTGACAATTTTTTTATGATTCCCAGAGATGGCTGTGCATGAAAATCCCTGCGGATTGGCAGTGAAATACCTCGGCTGTCCCATTTGGCACCAACCAGAGTAACACCTTCTTTCCGCTTGCCCCATGACTATGTCTGCATGCTGTAATGTGCAAAGTTGGTGTCATGTGATCATGTGACTGGCTCAATGGTATTGGTAAGTCTCTGATAGCAATTTGAATTGCGCAATAACGACTGTTATTTGCGGTGTCTTACGGGGTTTTTACCTGGGTAAAGTTTTGTAGCTCAGTGCAACCTGCCCTCGTTTTGCAAATGACTGTGAAGACGGATAGTCAGCCCCCCCTTCTGACTGCAGGAGCCTTACTCTCATGCTGGTAAAGTTCAATTTTATCCACATATCAATGATGTTCTGGGAGGAAAGACCGAAGCTCTTTTTGCAGATGATGGTGAAGATCAGGCATGGTGATACCAGCTTTACTGTCTGTATCTCTGCTTCCTCCCTGCAGTGAGCCAGAGATAAAACCTCTGCCACATAGAAAAAGAAAAAAAAAAACATTATATACAGTATTAAAAAAAAATTCCATTCTGCTGACAGACTGTTTCCCTGTGGTCATCCTGGAACAGGGTTTAGCACCACACCTCTGGCCTGATTTTATCTTTTGAATTATTATTTTTTTTAAATTAAAACATTCTAACCTTTTTCATACACATTTAAATACCAAAATAAATAAATAAAAAACAAAAGATAACTGAAAAACCTCTCTTAAATTTGTGCCTATGTTTAATGTGATTTTCACTGTGGGATGACAAGAGCCTGGTCTTAGTTTTCTCTGGTCAGTAATTTAGTGAAGTCCAGTTGCAGGTTTTTACTGAGGAAAGTTTCAAAAAGGACTATTTTTTTCAACTTGATGTCAATGATGTTGTTTACAGTGGTTTTGAGTGTAGAAAGCTAAGCCAGAGAAACTAACATTATTGTTGCTGATGGTCTGCTATGCCTTTGAAGGTCATAAGAGGCATCAGATATAGTTTCAGTCTGTTTTGCAACCAATCAAAAACTCCTTACATTACATTTATGGAGACTTTTCAACATCAGGAAGACATATACCAAATACCAAAAGTCAAACTAGAGATACAACAGGGCTCGACAGTGCAACCATTTCACTCACATTTGCGACTAAAAATAGATGTGTGCAAATTGTAAAATGTATTTAAGGGCACATGTGCACATAAAAAAATCAGCTGAGGCAAAAAATGTTTTTTCCATGTAAATACCACAGTGAAGTCTGTTTTAGGTTGGATATCCAACAGACATTCACTGCAGATCTACCAGTGTCTCCTCACTCTTCATAACCGGGAATAGCAACAGCAGCGCGGTTAAATCTACTCGGCACCCTTGCTTTTGACACTGAGTGTATAACTCTGGAATTTGATGCCAGAAACAAGTTTCAAAATAGCTGGGACAGTGGGCTCTATTTTCATGTACGTTGGTGAGGTGGCGGAGGGTGGCGGTCCCCACACTTTAAATCAAACTAACATTAGTCTAATCATTGTGCTGTAAGGTGACCCTGAGTGTCCTGAAAGGCGCCTATAAATAAAATGTATTATTAGGGCCCGAGCCAGCTGCAGAGCAGCCGGGCGTAGGCCCTATTATTCCCCAAGTGGTTTTTCTTTGTTTCTTTCTTTCTTTTTTCTTTTTCCTCCCCTTTGAACTGGAAAATGGCCCACTTCCCACTGGCGAAAACTCATGAAATTTGGCAGGATGACCGGGCCTGGTGAAAAATTCGATATTCTGAAGTCGCCAAAACAATAAAATGCAAAATGGCTCCATAGCGCCCCCTAAGGTGGAAATTCACACTATTGACTGTCACGACTGTACGCTTTGTCATATTGACACAAAAATTGACACACATATGTATCTCAATAAGATCTACAAAAAAGTCAGTGCGGCCGTATCTGTCAAATGTACGGTTAAAGGGTTATTTCGCATTTTTTTCCGATCCGCACACATTGGAATTTCGCTAACTCCTCTGAAGGCTTTCGTTCCACCGGCACCACATTTGCTCAGGCCAATCTACACCCCGTGGCCATTAAAAGTTATCAAAATCATGACGCTGCACCCCAAGGTTTAGGTTCTAGGGGGCGCCAAAGATAACACTAAAATCCACATATTTAAAAGTCTTATAACTTTTTATTTTTGTCCTCACTGGCCTCCAAGTTTTCTAGGATGATGCAATGTCCAGCCATCAACACATTTGTGAAGGAATTTTTACTCCCCAAAAGAGCGCCCCCCCATGGCAGGAGAAAAAAGTCCATTTTTTCTTGTCCCCTAAGGTGAAAATACACATTGTTGAGTGTCACGCCTATACGCTTTGTCAAAATGACACAAAAATTGACACACACATATGTATCTCAATAAGATCTACAAAAAAGTCAGTGCGGCCGTATCTGTCAAATGTACGGTTAAAGGGTTATTTCGCATTTTTTTCCGATCCGCACACATTGGAATTTCGCTAACTCCTCTGAAGGCTTTCGTTCCACCGGCACCACATTTGCTCAGGCCAATCTACACCCCGTGGCCATTAAAAGTTATCAAAATCATGACGCTGCACCCCAAGGTTTAGGTTCTAGGGGGCGCCAAAGATAACACTAAAATCCACATATTTAAAAGTCTTATAACTTTTTATTTTTGTCCTCACTGGCCTCCAAGTTTTCTAGGATGATGCAATGTCCAGCCATCAACACATTTGTGAAGGAATTTTTACTCCCCAAAAGAGCGCCCCCCCATGGCAGGAGAAAAAAGTCCATTTTTTCTTGTCCCCTAAGGTGAAAATACACATTGTTGAGTGTCACGCCTATACGCTTTGTCAAAATGACACAAAAATTGACACACACATGTAACTCAATAAGATCTACGAAAAAGTCAATGCACGCGTATCTGTCAAATGTACGGTTAAAGGGTTATTCCGCATTTTTTGCCGATCCGCACACATTGGAATTTCGCTAACCCCTGGTGGTCTCTGAGGGTGAAACCTGCTAACTGCTGCAGCTCTGTCAGCTTCAGTCTCCCATCCAGAGCTCTGAGCGCATGTGTGGCTCTGCACCCTTAGCAGCGTTGCTAACTCCTCAGTAAGGAAAGCCTGCTTCATGTCAGAGTCTCTAAACTCCAGAAGAAGTCGATAAAAGTCCCTTTCTTTCTAAAAAAAAGTCGTTAGGGGGTCTGAAAAGTCATTGAATCTAACAACAAAGTCGCTAGGTTTGCAACTACGTGTCCCAGACTGCATCCCTGCTGAGAGTCCCTCCCTCCCTTCTCATGTTGCAGGAAGAACGTAAGCGCCCTCCCCTTGTCAATCAGTCACCATATAATTTTGGATTGGTTGTTGTGGTGAAGTTTTCCACCAATAGGAGAGATGTTGTGGTGTGTTTTTTTTTCTTTTGGCAAGCCTTTTCCGCCTGTAAGACCTGTCGCTAATGTCTGCATGCTATGTTTTCCTGTCTCATACAGCGCGATCGAGCGCCGAACGTGATCAAAATAAGCAGAAAAAAAGTATCGCGGACATAATTTATCATAACTCTGGTTTTATTTGGCCTATCAACACAATTTAAAAACTGGTATATAGGTTGAGGTCCTCACTTTTGAGATAAGTTGAAACGGAGAGTCAACGAGGCTCCGTCTTGCAGCTACATCCGGTTAAATATGTCATGTGACTTGAACGCACACACAGACACACACACACGCACACACACACACACACACACACACACACACACACACACACACACACACACACACACACACACACACTCAGAGTCTGGTTTTTAGCACCTGCAAAAACATGCTATTTACATATTTGACAAGAATGCAGAGGCTCCTTTTGCCCCTGAAAAAAAAATCAAATTTCAAACACAACTTGACTGGTCATTTCTCCAAAAGACAACCATGAAGCTCCATCCAAACCTGAAGCAGGCAGTTGGTGCATGTGTACAGTAACCTGAGGGGAGTGAGGTGAGTGCTTCTGAGGAGAACATGAGCAGTGAAGATTCACCTTGGAGCTAGAACAGAGACATGCACATGATTATACAGGGGCAGGGGCTCAAGTTTTTTCCAGTCGTTTATACAATATGGAAATTAATGTGAAATTAAAACACAAAGTATTAATAGAAAGGTAATGACTGTCCTGTGTAGGTGACAGTGATATCCAATAGGCTAGGCACTCACGAGGCTGGCTGTGGCAAGTGTAAGTGAAAGCAACACGCACTGGCAAGAAGAACAGCTAACGCCGATGAAGGAAAAGGGTCTTTGCAGTGATGGGCGTTACAAGAGAGGGCGATGGCCAGAGGACACAAATGGGACGGGGAGGCAGCACGTTGGGGGGGGGGGGGGGCGACACGGCTCGGGCCCGCCAGTGCCCCAACGGGGTCCTAGTTATTATTATTATTATTATTGTTGTTGTTGTTGTTGTTGTTGTTGTTATTATTATTATTACCATGCTACTCTTGTAAATAGTACACATACTTGTTCCATTGTCTCTGGCATAGGAACCATACATTTGTATGTACTACTTTTGTTGCTGTTTTTTCTATGTCCATCTCTCCTTTACTTTATCTCTCTCTTTCTCTCTTTTTCTCTCTCTCCCTTTCTCCCCTCACTAAACCAGTAGCAGCAGATTCCTGTCTTACATGAGTCTGGTTCTGCTCAAAGTTTCCGCCTGTTTAAAGGAAGTTTTTTCTTGCCATTATAATTTCTAGTGTTGCACTCATGTAGATGATGACAGCAGACTGGGTCTGATCTTATAAGATGGGACTCAGACTATACCATGTTTTATAAATTTATAAATTTCATGAATTGAAAGATCAGTTCTTTAGTTGACTGTTAAAGGACAAGTCTTCAGGGGTCCGTTTCACGTAGCAGGTTTAGTGGAAACTCCGAGTTTGTTAACCCTGAAATCAGGGAAACTCTGAGTTTTCCGTTTCACAAAGGAGGGTTAGTTAAACCAGGGAGAGAGGGGTAACTCTAACCTGTTTCACAAAGAGAGGTAACTCAACCTCGCGGTCAGTTACCACAGTAACAGACTCCGTGAACCTAACCTGCTCGGGAGCAGGTTTAACTCAGTAAACCCAGAGTTTCAGCTGAGACATCGGCATTTTCTCATTTTGATCATGTTTTACAATGTCAAGTAAGTATTGAGTGGCAGTTTGATCCCTTAAAAAATGCTCTTTTCACACTCAAAACTGAATTTTACTCTCTTATTATGTTCCGTTAAATGATTAGGAATATTAAACTAACACAAAAACGGGTGGTGGTCCAGCAGCCCCACCTTTAACGGAGGCAGAGGAGCTGCCCCCCACCTCCCCCGTTCGACGATCGCGGCCGGTCCGATCGCAAATCCCCCCACCCCCCCCCACCCCCCCACCCCCCCCCACCCCACCCCCACACACACACACACACAGACACACGCACACGCACACTAGTCCGACGATCGCTGCTACGGGGTGGGAGTTGCGATCGTCGAAGGGGGGGGGGGGGCAGCTCCTTTGCCTCCGTTAAAGGTGGGGCTGCTGGACCACCACCCGTTTTTCTGGCATCTGCCCTCTTTCTGTTTGCTGAGTGAAAGTCTAATATTGAGTGTAGTGTGTGTTAGTTTAATATATGTACATATACATACTGAGAGTTAGTTTAATATTCCTAATCATTTAACGGAACATCATAAGAGAGTAAAATTCATTTTTGAGTGTGAAAAGAGCATTTTCTAAGGGATCAAACTGCCACTTAATACTTACTTGACAATGTAAAACATGATCAAAATGATTCAAGCAGTTTCCCTGCAACAGTCTGTCATTGTGATTGCACGAGACTAGATTTAAAGTTACGCATTGACGCGAGCAGCGATTTCCTCCCATGCCCCCTCCCTCTCCTTTGCAGCTGCTGCTGTATTGCACTTTCTTTTAAAAACGTGCTGTAATTCGCTGTTGGCTTGCTGCTGCCCCCTCCTTCTCCCTGTTTCCATTGGTTGATCATTGAATCTGCGCTCCACAGATGCTGGCTGTTCATGTCTGGCGTGCACGTGCTTAACTCCAGGTCAAACTACTCGGAGTTGTTAAAACCGTCTCAAATCAGGTGTTGTGAAACCGGAAACTCAGAGTTTCCTAACTCAGAGTAGATCAACTCAGAGTTAAGGATTTAACTCAGAGTTTGTTGAACCACCTACGTGAAACGGACCCCAGGTCTCAGATAAACCTTTTATTATGGTCACAGGTAGAGTGATACAGCGCTGGACTCACATTGTTCTGTCCCGCGGTCTCCTACCAGTGGGACATTCCCTGAACGCCTAACCAGCAAGGCATCCAGGAGGCATCCTGATTAGATGCCCAAGCCACCTCATCTGACTCCTCTCAATGTGGAGGAGCAGCGGCTGCCCCTTTCCGAATGACTAAGCCTCTCGTCCTATCTCTAAGGGACCCTTTTGAGGAAACTCATTTAGGCTGCTTGTACTTGCAATCTTGTTCTTTCGGTCACTACCCACAGCTCATGACCATAGGTGAAGGTAGGAATGTAGATCAGATCAGATTAGATTAGAACTTTATTTGTCATTGCAAAACAACGAAATTCAGTTTAGAGCGTCACCGCTGGCATACATCATTCATGTAAACAGATACACCCGAGTGCAGTATTCAGTGCAATAATAAATAAACTACATAAATAAATAGATGAAAAGCATAAATACAAGTCCAACATTCTATGCCAAATCCAAGTCCAATCTGTGCTGTTCATACTGGGGGGGGGGGTCAGGAGTTGGGAGCATGGGAGACAGGCTGGGCATTCAACAACCTGACAGCTGTTGAATACAGGCTGTCCAACAGTCTGGTGGTCCTGGCCCGTATAGAGTTGTATCTCCTACCAGAGGGCAGCAATGGGAAAATGTGGTGTGCTGGGTGGAATTGGTCCCGGATGATGTTTTGGACACGGCGTAGGCAGCGGGAGTCAAAGACCAAGGAGATCTCTGGGAGGCTGGTCCCGATGATCCTCCCCGCAGCTGAGACAACTTTCTCGATGGCCTCCTTCTCCTCTCTGGTGCAGCTGGAGAACCACACCAGTAGTCCGTACGTCAACACACTCTCCACCGCGCAGCGGTAAAAGTTGGTCAGCAGCTCCCGTGAGAGGTTTGCCCATTTGAGCTTCCTCAGAAAGAACAGACGCTGCTGTGCCTTGCCCAGGGCAGACTTGATGTTAGAGCTCCAGGACAGGTTGTCAGCCACAGTCACACCCAGAAACTTGAAGCACGAGACCCTCTCCACCTCCTGATTGTCGATCAGGAGTGGGGAGTAGCTTCGCACAGACCTGCGGAAGTCGAAGACCATTTCCTCGGTCTTGATGACGTTCAGAATCAGGTTGTGCTCCCGGCACCATGCCACCAATCTCTCCACCTCCCTCCTGTATGAGGTATCTGCATAAAGCAGTGACCCAATCCTGAGACCACCAAACCTGAGCCTCTCAACACTATTAACTGTTATAGTATGGGAGGTGCTTTTAACTGCTTAAAATTTAAAGCCTTAAATATGCTGGCAAATTACATTTGCATGGTCTTCTGCGATGCTCACCCAGGTCAAAAGTTTACAGAAAAAAATAGTAAAAACAAAAACTCTCTTTCACAGTTATTTGGCCTACTAAGTTTCTGTGTTTTTTTATTTTTATTTTCCTGTAAGGCAATGCAGCTGTGCAAACAGTTATTAAAACAGTGACACAGTGCATGCTATTTGAACTTCAAAGTTATGAGTACTTGTATCATGCAAAAAGTTGTACACATTTCCTCCCAGAAATACACATCAATAGGCTGAGAAGTATACAGACTTGATATTTGGGTGGCCAACAATAATAGCTTGGTCTCCATCCTGTATGCACTCCGTTTTAAAATCCCTACTTAAAAGTAATAAGCAGAGTCAGATCCCCGTAAACTTCCAAGCACTCTTCTTATGTATCACCACAGATTGAAGTCATTCTTAAAGATTGTCTGTATTAATTTTGGCAGATGTACAGATTCAATGTTTTTTGCTTTTGGAAAGGGTTCAAGTGCTAAGTGGAGTGTGGGAGGAAGAATACACCAATGAAGAAGCTAAGATTGGTTATGGGTCCTGAAGTTCAAATGAAACAATAAGAGGATGAAAAAAAAGAACTGTATTGATCCCCAAAGTGAAATTCAATAAGAACAAGGCATTAAAGTAGACATCATATAACTTTACAAAAAAAAAAACTTATTTTAGAAGTTGTAGAATTTGAAATATTACAATTTATTTAATCAAAAAAGATAGATGGTGATCGTATAACTATAAAACTCAAGGGTTTGTTTTTAAGAGGAGGTATTATCCTTTTACATTTTTAAAAATGCCTTTACGTGTCACACGTGTGCCCCAAACATCAGGTGGGATAGCACAATTTTGCATTCACCTTTTTATTATGTCCTAATTTGTGTGTGTGTGTGTGTGGGTGTGCGTGTGTGTTAACTTATTTATAACTTTATTTACAGTTTAGTTGTCTTACATGGAAGTTAGGTAAATTATTATCAAAATGTCTGTGAAATTCCTACCAATAGACTGCATATTGCTAGGATGTGTAAATCTAAATTGTTCTTATCCATAAGGGAACTCAAAACTGCTTCCAGCAATTGTTCCCATGATAAAAATGAGTCACCCCTGGTTTACTTCTAATAAAAAATATATATATATATATATATATATATATATATATATATATATATATATATATATACAGTATATACATATATATATATATAACTACAAGGCAGTCTTTTGAATGTTTTTTCCTTAAGATCCAATCCCTTCAAAGAGCCATAAATCACATCTTTATTAACATGCCATGGATCAAAAAATCTGTCCAAAATCAGAGACAAATGTTTCTTTAAAAACAGAAAGCCAAGAAATAGAATAAAAATGCAAAGGGCTCTGTCCTAGCTAAAGTACACAGTCTAAATAAAATGTCACTAGTAAATAGGGATCCAAGTGTGTAGATTGAATGAAGGGCTTAGCATCACTCTAAATGGAGGTTCTGGCCTGTTCAGGACTAAGTGAAAGCTAACAAGTGAGAACACTTAAAGTGTCCTTGTTGTTTAATATCACTGCTCATCTCAATATTAGAAGCTGCTTTATGATGAAAGGAGAAAAGGAAAACAGAAGCTTCTCAATATTTGATTACTCACGTTGAGGGTGTGAAGGGTCTTATCTTTTAACATACATAACAAATTTAACACCAAGCTGCTCTGCAGCCATCACCCAGCCATTGTAAAGCAGATGTAATGGCACTATGGTTGACTGATGCTGGACAGACATTCACTTCACTGGACTCCTGACGGCATCTTCATTTTTAGTTCTTTAGATGGTGATCAAAACTGTGAAACATCTGACTAAATATGTTCACCAATGTATCTCCAAACCAGGATAGATCAGGCTTTCACATTGAGCAATTAAAGATAATAGCAGCAAAAGATGTCAAACATCAACAGAGTCACCCCAGAAGCTGATTCCAGCTGTTACTAACAGAAAAAGGAATGCATATTAAAGAACAGGTTTTGATGAGAATCAGATCCCTTCCTGAAAGCTTCACTCCTGAGGAAAAAATTCTTCTGTCGGTCAAATGTTTCCCTAAAATTGTGCATTACTTGAAAGAAAAAAAAGACTAATGACACAGTAACATCATAGCACTGACCTGTGGGACAGTGAACAATCACTGTTGCTCCGTTGTACCGCCATGCAGGCACATGCGCACAGACATTAAGAGGTCTTGAGCACATACCCCCTTTGCCCTCTAAAGCCAAAGGGCCCTCTGCATTTTGGTGAGGAGTTTTATGTTTGTGCACAGCGTCGCCCACCAAACTGACCTTTTAAATCTAACCTAAAATTTATATTAGTTCAGGGATATGAGATCCAGGCCAACGTGATGGCCTCTCCCTATTCTCGTTTCTTTTGCAGTTCCAAGTGCATGCCCACAAGTTCAGGACTGAGAGAATATGCTTTTATAGACACAGTCAGTGAATGAGCTACTTTGAGGCAGAGGATCAAGTATGTCAATTGCTGTCATTATTTTCACTTTAAGAGGAGAGAAGTACCTTACACTATAAGTCAGCAATTAGTCTTTCTTTATTTCTGCTATGTCACAATTGATCAAAAACAAAAAGGGGGACCCACGTGCAAACTCAAAAAATAAAATGTGTATTTCACAAAAGACTCTGTAACAAAAATTTACTCTGAAAGTCGCACATGGCCGAGCGGGTTAGTGTGCCCAGCGGTTGTGGGTTTGAGTCCGGCCCCGACCATGTGCTGCATACCCCCCCCCCCCCCCCCCGCATATTTCTATGCTGTTCTATTGAACCATGGCATTTTGGTTAAGTTTAAGGGCATTTATTGGCATACTTACTCTTTGATTACCAAGGCAGGTTTAAATTAAAACAAATATTTAATAAAATAGTAAAATGTATTATATTAATGTTGTTTTTTAATGAGAGTATTTATTTATTCGTTTATTCATGTGACATATTGATTAGGGCCACATGGCAAACGCACAGAAGCACTTTTGTTATGTTGCATTCACACAAAGCATGAATAAAACTATCGACTTACTTATTCATGTGTATTTTATCCTCCTGCTCAGAAGGCTGAATACTGTCTTGATTGGTTAATCCTTCATTTTTCTGCTATCTGTTGTTGTCATATGTCACTGGGGTTCCCCTGTGCTTATTGGTTATTGCAGTGTGCATTCGCTTGAGTTAAGATATTTTCAACTCCCACAAATTCACATCATTCTCTCAGATGATTCTCTCAATTTGCAGAAAATAGTCCATTCAATTTGCACTATTTGTGCCACATAATTTGCACCACCTGAGTACAAGAGTCTAATCAAGTATTTGCATTGACATTACATGCAATTCACTGGCATGAATACATTTACTCATGCTTGGTGTGAATGCCCCATTATACTGTCTTTTTTTCTCTTTCTTCTTAACTCTACTGTCACATGAGCCTGCACCTCTTTTCAATATAGTTTTTGATTTTTGTTTTGTTTGATTATAAGTAAATATTTAAAAAACGAATGTTTGTTGTAGGTGTACACACCCCGGCAGTAGCCCCTAGTCTACAGGGAAAAAAGTTCCTAGTGAACAAAATAGCTTTGCCTAACTAACCATTACTGAAAAGCGTAGTACCTGTTACTGCAGCAGTCTCATTTAGTTACGTTAGCATAGTTAGCTGTGCAGCCATATTTTTATCAGTCAACCCTGGTTATTGTGTTGGTTGTACACATCTGAAGGGAATGGGTGTATACCTAGAAGTAAAATAGGGGCTTTAGGCCACTGGAGGGTTTAGGTTGTCAGTCTCAGGGAAGTAAGTACAGATCTCCTTAGGAAACAGTTTTCTCCAAAAAAAAAAAAAAAAAAATAGATTTCACTGAAATCAGGCTTCACTAAATTCCTCCACAGGCCTAGAGCACTCCTGTTGTGATGACCGGGCACTGGAACACATCACAGCCCTCAGTAGACCTGTCTAGGGAATATTTTTCAGCTGTAATCAAATAAAAACCCAGGAAAATCCGGATTTTCAATGTACCAAATTGTAAAACTGTTTGTGTCTCTTTGTCTAAAGGTATGATGGATGGTGAGACAAAGCATCAAAGAAGTGGTTCTAGGATGCTGTAGTGAACTGCATCCTGGGCCTAATTTGATGAAAGTCGACAAGTTTAAATGATAAATAAAGCAGCCAAATCAACTAGACTGACTTATTTCTGATCTCCAGTTTTATGACGTTCTAATCTATATTGTTGGGAAGTTATCTAATTTTATGTTTGATTGTTATGTCCTGTGACATCCCCTTTCCCTTTAAATTTTTTACACTTATCTTGCATGCAGCATCACTGGAGTATTACTGAGGGACATCTGTCATTGGAAAGGAGACATTTAGTCCCTGTCGATAAATAGAGTGGTTTACAAAAATGGCTTCTTATTCTCAAATGCTGTTAAAAGTAGGCTTAACTTGGAGGTAAACTAAAATGCTAAAGCAAAGAAAACACTTTAAGTGATTCTGTTATGGTTCTGCATCTCAGTGGTATCATCTGCTTTTCATCTGTGGATTACGTTGCGTATTTATTAATCTTATCATCTTCCTAATTCGAAAGTCAATGTCTTATCTGTCTTTTTGTTTTAAACAGCTGGATCAACTGGGTGGCCAAGCTGGCTCAGATTTGCTTGAATTGCATTCTCCCTCACAAACATCGACACGCACACCCAGACACACACTTGCACTGTGAGGCACCAAAGAACATCACACATTGTCTTTGACTTTTGCAATTTCTTGCTAGCAGTCCTGGTGGGGAGGTTGGGGGGATAGCAGGAGAATTGAAGGGATGGGTGACAGGTTTCTGACCAGCTGAGCTTTGCTGGCCGTAATTAGAGTTCAGGAGGCAGTGCAGACTGCTGGGTATAATTGGACTACAGCCAGAATCTTGTGTGGATGTGGTCTAAGATTCACTCCCCTTTTCACCAACCATCTCAATTACTCCCACATTTCAGGGATCCTTGTGGCCTGGCCACTAATATAGCAACCACAATTTCCTTCCATAATGTGTGTGTATGTTTTTATGGTGGTTATAGAGAAGGTTATAATAAGCTACAGTCATTCCAAGGACCAGGATGAATGCAACGGGAGTGGACTAGATCGCGTGAATCATCTACCAGAAGATGAACATGTTCAGTCATCTGTGCAGAATAATCCAAGATTTATAAGAGCATTCAGAGTTATGACTATCAACTGTATTTAGTATGGATAATGTGGTTCTGCCTCCTGTCATTGTATAAATTTAAAGCCAAATTGCTCTCTTTTCTGAAACCAGCATTTGCACTGTAGCGTTCAGTGGGAGAGTCACTGTGATGACTACTGCTCAAACGGCGTACCCTCTGTATAATCAACACAATCTTTGTACACCAGGAGGGTGAATCAAGTGTCAATCATAGAAAACATAAACCCCTAATAACTTTTAAGAATGGAGCTGTACAGAAAAAAGAGGACTTGAGCACAAACCAGTCTGACAGTAACTACATGTCAACATTGCAAGTAGGGGGAGAAAAGTTTATATTCTGTGTAATTAATCTCTTAAATTTGTTCACTGCTGCATTAAACTTGCTGGAGAAGGCTGGATTTACGACATGTACTACAGCCCATCACCAGGGGTTGCTGTTCTAGCAGTGGCTTTACCCAGCGAGGAGGCAGAGATGCATGCTTCCCTGTACTGTCCTTAAAGACACAGTGAAGCACAGTGCATCAATAGAAACACAAATAGAAAGACTTTGACAATGCTGAACATTTCACAAACTTTACCATTATCCATCCCAAATGATCAAGCTCACAAGTAGGAAGTAGTCTGTATCTTAAAAATCTTCCTCTCACATGAATCCTTTTTTTTTAATTAAAAAAAAATGTAATTTGGATAAATGGTCCATTTTTGCTCTGATTGTTAATTCAGAGCAAAGCTTTGCTTAAACCCTTTTTTGGGTTAATAAATTGTTTAAAAAAAGTGTGGCAGAGGAGAAGACACAGTTGCTCAGCAACCAGGCTTTAAAGCAAAGAGGTGCATGTTTCAGCCTCCTTTGCTTGTGTCAAAATCTAGGGACCAGAATCCTTGGGTCATACTTTTTTTTGTCTTTTTTTGAAGGTAGTTATAATTAGATTTGTGAAAACACAGTCTAACACTAGAATATACTAGAATTCAGCTAATTAATCTAATTTAGAATTGTACAAAATTTGTCTTTCACGCATGTTGAAAATAGATGATATGTGGTGTTTGCACCTCAGTGCAGTTTGAAGCAGAGAATTTGGTGCCCAGTATATATAAATCCTAACCCATTTCAAAAATAGTCAGGATGATGTAAAACCTGTCAAAAGCACTCTGTTGGGGTTTGGGAACAAGAAAAACAACTGCTGTCATGTTGAATGTCTCCTTTTTGACCTTAGGTAGGATTCCAGCTGCTTGTCAGTTCAGGATTGCTTGTTCTATTTTAAATTTCTTAATAATGAAAACATTACAGAATGTGTTTTTTGAAAGGTTACCAAGGCTCTCAATATTGCTAAACAAAGTTGTTTCGTCCTTTTTGAACTGGTGCTTTGCAGTAGTGTCTACAGTGACCATTTCCTGCAGTTTGTATGCAGGCAAGAAGGGGAAGTTTTGAAGCAAGCCACAAGTAACTATTCCATGGTGGACTGTGATGATCTTGTGGAAGTTCTTGATGGCTATGGCTGTTAAAGAAGAATCACCACTGAGAATATTTGCTAGATACTTCATGTATCACAAAGAGCTTGTCCAGAAGCCAATATTTGTGATTGTCTGCTAGAGGGAAATCACCCTTGATTATCTCTTCCTCAGTTCAGAGCAACTGACCAAGTTGCTCTCCGACCTGCAACCAACCTCAAAGAAGGTGTGCCATTTGCTGAAGTTTGATGCTGATTGAACTCCATAGCAAAAGTAAGCGAGAATTACCTGAAAAGAGTCATCTAGGAACTTGATTAGCCCCAGAAAATGCTTACTTTTTAAATTTTATAATGTCTTCAGGTAAGATAATTTTTAAGGAGCTGACATTCTTAACTTTTTATCATATAGCAGACACATTTAATCCAGCACCATTTCTGAGATCCTGGATTAAAGCTGGACTTATTTTCTGAAGCCTCAGGATAGTAATAAATACAAGTCAAGCCTGTTAGGTTGAGGTCAGAAAAACATTTGAATCTATTATGCTGCATGGGATGAGCTGTGGTTCACCTGCTGCGCTGAACATAGAAATGTGTATCGCAGTTTGGCCCTATCGTGCACCTGGCTTAAAGTAGCCCATTGTGGCATGCAAAAAAAATGTTTTTATTTTTTTCACCTGATGCACTCCTCACTTCCACACGCAGATCCCACGCTCTGAGTTGATATCAGATGAACATGCGCTCAAGTTATCATACATAGTTGTGGTGGTCACGCGCAAATGCGCGTTGCTATCTGGAGGAAGCATGATGTTTCTGTGCCTCAGACCATCAGAAACCTGGTTTAAAGGTTAAGATGTACCTTAGTTGTTCAGAGAGTATTCTTTTAAGAGAGAGGGGTTAAAAGGCGGCTAAAAGAGCCGACAGTGTGCCTTGTCTTTTATGTCCAGAGACACACAGCCGAGCTCTCGTGTGTTTTTTCTGATACAGTGAAATTGAGTTCTTTACTTGGTCAGAGGGCTTGGCAATAGCCTACACTTCCTTGTCTCTATACACCGCAAGGCTGCTCACTGCTTTCCTCTCCTAAACTTAGCCCTGCTGGGCTCCAAAGCTGCAGCCTGAGAGGTAACCAAGCCTTTTGTGCACTTTCTAAATTACGTGCATAAATTACGTGTATATTTTGCAGTCTTCAAATATAACAGTTGACCTTGCTGTGTGCTTATTGAATTGGGAAACATGGTCAGTTGCTCTTGCTTATTCTGCTTGGTGAAATAAGGTTCATATTGTGCATATGTGGGTTAGTGATGTGTGTCAGCACGTGCACTGGGTTCAGTAGTTGCCAGAGTGCTCTCCTTGTAACAATGTTGGTAATATGTGAAGTGTGTAGATGCAGTAGTTGTAAATGACTGCTGGATCTTTACAAGATTCCCTGATTCAGACATTTCTTTCTTTCTTTATTTCTTTTCTTTTTTTTCTTTTTTTTTGGGGGGGGGGGGGCACTAAAATCTAGACTACACTACTGAAAAAAATGTACTAAAACCCAAAATGTAACAAGTTATTTGATTTTTGGCAAAAAGTTTTCATCTTGTTAGATTTTGGGTAAATTATTACATGGGGGGGGGGGGGGGGTATTTTTATTTTTTTTATTACATTTCAGGTTGTTGATACATATCAGGCTCTAACATGCCTCCTGATTGTGACTCCCCACCTGTGTCCTATCAACCTCATATTTAACCACGTCTCTCACTGTCTTGTTGCCGTTCCTTGTGCTTCACAGTCCTTTTTCCAGCTCTTTTTCTTCACAGTCATAGTCACAGTCACCCAGTGTATTGAACCTTGCCTTTTTTTTTTACCTTGGGCTCTATTTTCGTGTCTGCCAGGACCACGGCAGAGGGTGGCGGACCCTGCGCAGTGGTATACTGGTATATAAAATTTATTTTATATGCCAACATCTATGAAAGAAAGAGCCAGGCCACAGAGTGCGATGCGTCAGTTCCGATTTTAATGCCATTATTGGAATTTATGTTATGATCTGTGCACACAACCCACCTTTGTCACGTGAGGTTATCATATATGCAACTTTATGTGAGTGTCATTCTTTGTGGAAAAGGGTGTTTGTCTTACCAGTGGGTCCAACATTACACACACCAAATCCATCTGTGCTAATATGAGAGAGTGTGGAGGACGCCCTCTGCAGCGCTTACAGCGACACTTGTTGAGGGGCTGCCTTCGTCGCCATAGTGTGGCATTGCTGTCTTCACACATCTCTTGATCTCTTTGACTACTTCATGAAAATTGTAATATGCCTCGCCGGTGGCGGTATTAAAGGTGAGGAGAGGAACTGATGTTATTGGTCAATACAGGTCTCGGCTGTGCTAAACCCACTCCACGCCCTCTCTCCTCCCTCCCTACGACTTACGCCGCTAGGAGGAGCTGAGTTAGGGAGGGGGATACTTATGCCGGGCTGGGCCACTCACCAAAATACCAAAATGTGCACGAAAATATAGCCCCTTGTCTACCTTGTCGGCCTGCTTACCTGTGTAAATAAACCCTGTCTTTTTTTTTTTTTTTTTTTTAAGAACTACATTGGTGCTGTGCATTTTTGTCCAGTAAATCTGTGCCTCAATTCATGACACACTCAGTGTTTTTAATTTCCCAATTCTTAAAGACAGAAAAAACGTATTGAGCATTGGCCAACATGCTCTCCCGTAACAAGCCTTATCTGCAAATGAAAAGACAATGTCAATTACTTGATCATAAATTTTTAAATATGCTCAAAGACAAGGAGCAGGTACATCAGCTCAAGAAGGAGGTAGCGAGCAGTCTGGAGAACATTGCCAGAACCCTACTGTACACATACGACTGGAGACATGAATACACTCTTTTGTTCAACTTTATTCTATACGTTCGTCTCTCATAACATCCTGTCTGTCCTCTCATCCAGTCCCTACGGAACTACTTACGATAGTATATGTTCCCACACATATCCTATCAGTACATCTCCCCCTTTTAGCTTAATGTCAGATTTCTTTAAGAGCTATTGTTTCTTTTTTCAATTTGTCAATATCTTGAACAATAAACATGAACAGCAAATAATAGTGCAATTTCTGAATAGTGCAATATCCCAATCATTTCTCTTAAACATTTTCTGCATTGACCATCCTGTATGTCTTGTAAACATTCTGTAATACTCTCCTCTTTCTCTCCTTTTTCCAAAGACATTCGTATTATTTCAAACAAAACAATGCAACATGGAGCTTGAATGTCTAACTCCTAGGGGTCAGGGTAGACTGCCTGGATCCCCAAAGCTATGCAAGGATTATTCTGCCTTGTGAAGGAACCACAGCTTTTTAACCTGAGAACTTTTTAACTATAAGTCCATTCTCTTAGGTGGTCTAGTACACCTGCCGGATCTGGTCACCGTGGAAGTCTCTGGAACAACCCTGATGTGAGATCTATTTCTCCTAATACTACCTGTGGGCAGATCTACGTTGTAAGACCTCGGTGTGTGTCCTGGACCACTAACAATTCCAGTTTCACTTGTGTTTTTCACCAAGACTCTCTGTCCTGGTCTGAGCTCTTGTTTGGCCTTGGCGTTGTGTCGCTTTTCGAACCAGGAGGCCTGTTTCATTTCCAAGTCCTGATCTTTCCTCCTGAAGTCCTGAGGGTCAGGCCAACCTGGCTACAGCTTCTCTCAAATGACGAGTAAGGGCGTTCTGATGTTACGGCCCATTAGCAGTTGTGCAGGAGAAGACCCGTGGGCCAAAGGGGTGGCTCTGTAAGCCATGAGAGCCCTGTGTGGAGCTTCCCCGTTACTATGTGGGTAGCGGGGCCTGCTTGTAGTGTGACTGAAGCCATAGTCACTGGCAAAAGCTGCTGCTGAGAATTGGGGGCTGTTATCAGTGACGAGAGTCTCAGGAACCCCATGGCGGGTGAAGATAGATTTCAGCTTCTCTGTCACGTGGGCTGTGGTAGTGGATGAGAGGTTGGCTACTTCTATGTAGTGGGAGAAGTAGTCAATTACCACGACATACATGGCGCTGTTCCACTGGAATAGATCCGCTGCTACACGCTGCCAGGGCCTGTCAGGCAACGTTGTTGACTGCAGTGGCTCCGGTGCATTGTAAGCCTCACGTGCACAGGTCACACAGTTCTCCACTTTCCTTTTGATCTGAGTGGTTAAACCAGGCCACCAGACGGATTGTTGTGCTCTGGCGGCACACTTCGTCATGCCTTGGTGGCCGTCATGAAGTTTATCGAGCATTTCCTCTTGCATGGTGAACGGAATGACAAGTCTCTCACCCTTCAGCAGTAACCCATCAGCCATGAGCAGGTCCTGGTGATATTGCCTGCTCCAACTTTCTGTCCTCTGCTGTGGGCTCGCCCTGAATTGGTGCCCGGGACTGCGCATCCACTGTTATCAGCTTCTTTCCTGGTACATGTTCAATCTCATATGTGAAGTGAAGCAAATGCAGCCTGAATCTCAGGATACGAGGTGGCATATCATCAAGTGCTCTGCTTCCTAGCAGGGAAATAAGAGGCTTGTGATCAGTTTGAATGAGGAAGTCCATTCCTACTAGATACGTCCGAAAACACTCACATGCCCAATTTGCACGTATCGTCGCTCTGCCTCTGTCATGCTGTGTGAAATGAATGCAACTGGGCGCCAGTCCCCCGATGGCTGCATCTGTGACAACACTCCTCTCAGTCCAAATGAGGATGCGTCCGCTGCAACTGTAGTTGGTCTGTTTAGGCAGTACTGTGCTAGAACCGCAGGCGAGCTAAGTTCCTGGCGCAGTTCGTCAAAAGCACGCTGCTGCATGCTCCCCCACTGTCCAGTCAGTGTCTGTTTTGAGTAGTTCTCTTAGCGGCTGTGTGAGCTCTGCGATGCGTGGTGAGAACTTACCCACATAGTTGACCATGCCCACAAACCTTCTCACATCCGTCTTTGGGTGTGGGCATCTCTCTGATGGCTTTGATCCTTCCCGGGTCAGCCTCTATACCTCCTGCACTGACGACATGCCCAAGAAACATAACTTTGTCCACAGCAAACTCACATTTTTCACTGTTGAGCGTCAGCCCTTCCTTCTGGAGCTGCTCCAACACCTGGTGTAGTCTGTGGTCATGTTGTTCCTGTGTTGACCTGAAGACCAGAACGTCATCAGCGTGACACACTGTACCTTCCAGGCCTGTCAGCATTTGTGTAAGTCTCTTTTGAAAATGTTCTGGTGCTGAGGAAATCCCGAATGGGAGCCTTTTGTAGCAGTATCTTCCAAACGGAGTAATAAATGTGGTCAGCGGGACAGATTCTGGATGTAGCGGGACCTGCCAAAATCTAGCTGTGGAGTCCAACTTTGTAAACACTGTCGCCCCTGCCAGCTTGGCCAGGGTTTCATCAACGGCAGGAAGGATGTGTCTCTCTCTGACAAAGAATTCATTCAGGTGGGTCATGTCAGAGCAGATTCGGATTTTGTCTTTTGGCTTTGGTGCGACAACCATGCTGGCGCACCAATCCCTTGCCTCTTCGATGGGCATAATCACAAATGGTCTCCATTCTCTGGAGCTCTGCCTTCACCTTGTCGTGTAATGGTAGAGGTACACGTCGGGGCAGTGACAAAGCGTACGGCTTGGCGTCCTCCTTCATCTTTATCCTATACTCCCCCTTCAGGCACCCCAGCCCTGTGAAGACCTTGGAGTATTGTTCTTTCATGTCAGTCTCCAGCTTTCTCACACTGTCCACTGGATGCAGTAACTGCAGTGCTTAAATGGCTGGAGTAGCCAGTTCCTGTACGACGTACACTGGTTGTGTCGTTGTCCTGTCCTTGTGTTCCATGACCCCATTAAACTGTCCCTTCACCTTCAGAGGCTCATTGCTCGGGCCGCATAGCGGCTTTGTTGCTCTGGTAAGGGGTCCATGCCATTCTCTTGAGTAGATGGTTGCTGGAATGACAGTCACGTCCGCCCCGGTGTCCAACTTGAAAGTCATATCTTGGCCATTCACTTTCAATGTCTTTTTCCATGTTTTTAGTTTTTCTCCTCCCGACACAGCTCCCAAGAACAGAGGATCGTCCTCCTCCTCCTCTTGGACTGCACCCACAGCTCTACTG
The DNA here is from genome assembly GCA_962446985.1 of Xyrichtys novacula. Lineage (NCBI taxonomy): Eukaryota > Metazoa > Chordata > Actinopteri > Labriformes > Labridae > Xyrichtys > Xyrichtys novacula. Next base: position 31,008,307 of record OY660867.1, read on the forward strand.
GTTTTAAACACAGCAGCAAAGTGTCCTTTTTTTCGAAATTTCCTGCACTCAGCTTCCCGTGCGGCGCAGTTGTTCAGTGAGTGTGCGGGAGCCCTTCCACACCTGCCACAGCTTTTCTGATCTGCCTGACCCTTTTTGTAAGCTGTTTTATGTGCCTGATCTTTGTGAGGCTTCTTCCTAAATTTTAATTGATCTACATTAGCCTCTTTCTGATCTGTAGTCTCTCTAACCAGTTTGCTGCTTCTTTGTCTTATCTTGACTTTTGCATTTTCTAAAGTCATGTCATCTGGAGCCTCTCTGAAAGCCCATTATGTCTGATGCCTACCACCAATCTGTCTCTAATCATTTCTTCCCGTAGTGTACCATAGTGACAGTTCTCAGATAGCTTGTAAACTGCAGAGATAAATGACTCAGCTGACTCTCCTGGCTCCTGGACTCTCTTACTGAACCGAGCCCTCTCATAGATCACATTATATTTGCATATAAAATGCTTATCAAAAGCTTCTTTTACTCTACTGTAATTCTTCAGATCATCATCACTTAGGCCTAACGTGCCTAACACATCGTCAGCTTTATCACCCATTGTGTAAACCAGTGAATTGACTTGGTACGCTCCACTCTTCTTGTCTAATCTGGCTGCTATTCTGAACCTTTCAAAGCGGCGTCTCCAATTTGGCCAGCCCACGAATTCAGAAAAGTCAAAGTTCTCCGGCGGGTTGATAGAGAAGAGGGAATCCAACATTCTTATTCTTGTGGTCGTTCGTTATGTTACACGGCCGTCTAACTGTTGTCTAGCGTTAGCTTAGCTAACGGGACTTTCACGTCGCGGTTATTTTACAACTCACCCAAACACTTCTTCCGAACGACATTTATGTACTCTTGAGACGGAATTCTTCACTTCTGACACCATATTATATGCTGTGTATTATGGCAGTGTACACAAACGACTGGAGACACGAATACACTCTTGTGTTCAACTTTATTCTATAAGTTCGTCTCTCATAACATCCGCTCTGTCCTCTCATCCAGTCCCTACGGAACTACTTACGATAGTATATGTTCCCACACATATCCTATCAGTACACCTACTTCCTGGCAAGCTGAAGCTCTGGTGTATGCAGTATGGGCTACTCCAGGGGTGGGCAACCATGTGCCATGGAGAGCCAGGTTTTCTTTCAGTGATTACCTTACTTCCAAGCAGAGAGCAGGGACTAATCAGTGAAATCACCTGGTGGAGTTTTGGGTTGGAAAGAAAACCTGCAGCCTCTCGGCTCTTACTGGGGGCCCACTGTCACAACAACATTATGTGACTCTCCTGAGGAGGACTGCAGGTATAAATGGAAACACACAACTCTATGTAGAAGAAATATGACTGCATTGTCTAGTCTGAGCAGATGAAACTGAGGACAAAAACCAGAGGTTTTACTTTTAGGTGCTCATTTACTACAACAAAAATCTTTTAATTTAATGCTGAAATGTTTCTAAACTTGTAACTCTGGGATAGTAGCAGGGGTCATTCATCTTCTCCACTCAAGCTTTTATTCCCTTCCTTTTACACAAGCATCAGAGCTAAAGGCTTTGCTCTTTTTGCAGCTACCTTGGCTTCTATTAGGGGATCAGAGTGTGTGCAAACATTGGTCTGATGGGAGCCATAATCAATCCCTAAAGCACAGGCTGAGGCTGCTGTTGAACAAAACAGAAAAACACCCACCTTTACTATACCATCCATCCACCTCTCAGGCAGTAGATACTCTCTTATACCATTGGGGGGAAAGAGATCTCATGGGGAAATCAGGTAGATAGCTGAAGAGAATTTCTTAATTGGGTAATGTTTGGAATTGTCTGGGGTCAGAACATTTAACCCCAGAGGAAATACTTCCTAGTTAACCTGGGTTAACCTGGCCTTGTGTGTCCCCACTGCTCTCTGCTGATGGAAAAATAGGGGGCTATTAGGCAGAGACAGACCATCTGGATCTGTTACAGGCAGCCTTGAGGGGTTGAGGGGACTTTGAGAGGATGGAATGGGGGTAGTGTTGCTGCAGTGCTCCAGTCACTGTCTTTGTTATTCTTTTTTGGCCCTTTTTTTTAACTCAAAGAAGCAAATAAAAGTCTGCTTTTTATTTCAACAGAGCAGCAGAAAAATATTTGGGCATTGTGCTTCCAGTGAAGGTATGTAGAGAAACAAGCACATGGACAAGATAGGCAGGTATTATTCCTAGTTCTGTTGACCAAAGATTGTAAGCAAAACACAGGGCAAAACCCATGTTGCAAGGGACTGAGAGGGGAACTCAGGGTCTGGGATGATATACATTGAAAGAGGCTGCCAAAAGTAGCTGGTGCAAGGTTCAGGATTAAATAAAGCCAAAAGAAGAGTCAAAGAAAACAACTGATGCTTGTCATAGTGCGGCAAACAATGTGAAAACGAATTTTCAATGTTACCAGAAGAAACAAGCATAAAAGCTTTCATCAACATATGAGGTCTTTCTTGTCATTATTTTATTTATTTATTTTGACCCAAGATCTTTGGCATTTATTTGCTTTACCTGACATTGCTAGTTGGTGACAAGGTCAGAGATTTTTATTTTGAGTTCTTAAATAATGATGCATGGATTGCACTTGCAAATAGAAAGTGCCCTAAACTGCAGCAGAACTATGTGGGAGGTTTCCCTCAAAGCAATCAATCTTCATTAATTTATTACTCAAACCTGTCATAACTGCAAGCTCAAGCTTAGAATAGTGTACAGCACAGTGAATCTTGATTGGGCCGCATAGACTGTTGATGTTTTTAAGAAAAGGCTCCAGACTCACCTTTTTAACGAGGCTTTTCATTAATTGCTTTTTTATATTTCTCCTACTGCAAATGTTCATTTTAATCAAACTTCTTAATGTTTCTTTTATGTCACTTTATTAGTTATTGTTCTTAGTCTTTTTCTTAATTCCCATCATAGAGGTTTTTACTCCTTTTACCCCTTTTACATGGTATAGAGCTGCTACTTATCTCTTTATTAAATATTATTTTCGGTTTTTAGTCCATCAGGTTTTACTCTTTCTTTTGACCATTTTGATTTTTATCTCCAGTGTTTCCCAGAGGTAGCTCTTTCCTCACGAAATGTCTCGGTGTCACCCCATGTCTCCTTAACAATATATATTAAATTCTCACTTTGTGTGCTATTGTGTATGTGTATGTGTGGGTGAGTGAGGGTGGGGATGTGTCTGTATGTGTGGGTCCATGGGTGGGTGTGTGGGTGGGAGGGTTGGGTTGTGTTGTTGTTTAATTGTTGTTTTTAGCCTCTGTGAGGCACTTTGAACTACATCTTTTTGTCTGAAAAGTGCCATACAAATAAAGTTGAATTTCAATTTGAATTTAAAGCCAGTAACAATGACAAACCACATTTTCACCAAATCCTCACAACCCTACTCTAATATCAGCTGCTGGACTAGCATAAGACAGTTAGTTAAATAAAGACTGTAGAGACAATGTGGGAATGCTTCATATGCCCCAAAATAATGACTTTTCAAGATTATCACTGATACACACATCAGCTTTGCCCACTGCTTTGTAAAACCTAAAAGCAGACTGATTTGACTCAAAACAAAATATTGTAAGTGGATGCCTAAATCTTTATGTTGCATAACAAGGAAGGGAGTCTGGAGCCATATATAGGGGAAACTTGAATTTGCAGGGAGTTGACAAATTTGTTTGGGTGTACAGAATGTACAGAAATGGGTTAAATTTCCATGTAATGTTTGTGATTGTACCATCCTGACTTTCTAGTTATATTGTCTATCCATGTGGGGTGGCTAGAACTGAGAGCTTAGCCCATTTATGTAAAAACTGTCCTGTGCCAAAAGTGAGGCTATACATTTTCTTACTAACTGAACTTGATATTCCCACATTTTAATAATGCCAAGTAAAGTAGTGATCTTTTCTCTGAGGCAAATTACATGTATGTATGTATGTATGTATGTATGTATGTATGTATGTATGTATGTATGTACAATACATTTTAACGTCCTAAAAGAGCTTGGTTGACCTGACTTTATTCTTACAAATCTCAAGGTTCTTTGAGTAGAGATTACCACTGACAAACCATATTAGCTAAAATACATAATCACATTGATTTGAAAAGGTGAAAAATTGAAATGATTTACTGATTTATTGATGAATTTAATGATGAACCTTGTATTTCCTTTGAGCCTGAGATAACTAATACTATTGGAACAGATGAGTAGCAGTCAAATTACTTTTGTACATCAAAGTCAGTGAAGAAGTTTAAACTTCATTCAAATCGAATTGATACCTGTTGAGGTTTATATATGGCCATAAAACATAATCTCACATGGTTCATTCCAGAGAAAATAGGGAACAATTAAGTTGATCTATTAATTAAGGTTCAGGAGCAGGACCACGCCTCACCACACCTTCAATCACCTGACTAGCATATTTATACACAGCCAGCCCACTACACTCTGCAATTCTCTGAGTAGCACAGACAGACTGTGCGCCAAGCAGTAATGCTTGCTTGCATTAAAAGAAACTGTAAAAATCAGCCACTTACACTGGAACTCCACTTCACACCACCGCAGAGTCGCTTGCGCTTCGTGGTTGGCATTCCGCAATAACGCCGTTCACATTCACACTCCCCGAACATCATCCCAATGACTTCCAACAGATCCCCAGCCTCATCTCCACCAAGAGGATCCGTAGACCATAGGAGCTACAGTCACAGCAACCTACTCCACTCCCCATTACGCCGCTCTCACCGCTCAGCCATAGGCAATTCAACACGCCGCGGCAAAGCCTCGCCGAGATGACAGACTCCGTGCCCACGAACTGAGGACTATATCAGCAACTGGACCGTCGCCCGCCTCTGTTGATCCCTGAAAGCAAGAGGCATTCCATTCCACCGCAATGACAACAAAGCAAGGCTATTCCTGCTCTACAATTCCTCCACAAACACTGCAGCTACAGCAGACAAAAATCCCGCCAGCTGACTAACACAGCACCTCAGCTCACCCATTAAGGTAAGCGCTCTAGCTGCAGCTCTAAATTCACCCGGACAGAGAGTTTGACAGACAGAAAGGTTGAGAACCACTGTGCCATTTGGAATTGTAGGATAGCCTGCTTTCAATAGTTTATGAATACAGTGGGACCAAATAACCAAAGGTCATTGGAACATGTTATTAAAAGAACATGTATATCCAGTATTATTCATAATTAGGGGTGGAGCTGAACCCAAATATGGTATTCAGAGAGGCACAATATAAATAACGGGTTTTTTTACGAATATTTCTTTCGAACAAATACTTAACAAGAAAAGAAACAAGAAAAACATCTTAGCATAAAGCTGTGTTTCCTCTGTTTCCAGATGAGTGAGCAAGTGACCTTCAGGAGTCACAACCCACCGGGTTGGGAGTCAGGGGAGGGGAGAGAGTAAAGGAGTCCTGACACAGGCTGCGCAACACCAGAGGTGTCAGATAACGTAGTTAAATTCGTTATCTTACTTAAGTAGAAATATGGGGTATCTGTACTTAACTGGAGTAATTATTTTTCATCTGACTTTTTACTTCTTCTCCTTACATTTTCACACAGTTATCTGTACTTTCTAAACCTGACATTTTTTAAAATAACCTCATTACTCCTATTTCATTTTGGCTTGTTTAGGTTTTCATTCCGGCTTCTTATTGTTTAAAAATCACAACCCCTCCTCAAAATCCTATTCAGAAAAATTGTATCCATCTTAGTTTTTGTTCCTTCATCTCCTGTTTCTGAGCATCCCTGAATGCGGCATGCTAACAGCACATCCCCTGAGTTATGGGAGGGAGAGAGACGTGCCCAGAAAAGTCTAAAGTAAGCTAAGCATCTAATGTATTATCAAATGGTTCAAACTGACTTCTTCATATTGTGTGTCTGTCAGGCACAACCACACAAACAGACCTCCTCTGGTGAGAGTTTGTTTACCTGTGTGCAAGCAAGTGTCTGTGTGTGTGTTCATGTGTGCATCGGGGTGAAACTCTGCTGTGCTCATTTTATAGAGCAATGTAAACACGCGACCATGTAGAGACTGAAATTAGATGCTGTCGTGTAAAAAAGATAAACAACAAACTGTTTAGTTTGTTTAATAAAAAGGCAAGGTATCTGCCTTTACTATATGAAAGGTATCCTTATGACTGTTATCTAGAAAAAAAAAAAAAAAAGAGTCCTAATTTGAGCGTCACTGGTTGTTTTGAACCAGAAGCTCTCAGCAGTTTAGGATTATTTGTCTTTTTTTTTTTGTAAACAAAAAATGGGCTCTATTTTCGTGCCCACCGGCGGCGCGGCGGAGGATGGCGCACCCCACACAGTGGTATTTTTGTCGAGCAGAGCCTGGCACACAGTCAGTTTGGTATTTTCGCAGACTGAGGCGCACCAAGGTCCGCCAAGCTGGGCGTGGTGGCGCAGTAGGGGGAGATGTCAACAGAATCAGCTGTCGCAGTGACATTTTTGTGCTCGCCGTCGGCGTAGAAAAAGCGCTGAGAGATAGCCGATTCAAACCTGGTCAACTTTCAGCGCAGGCGGAGCTCAGCTGGTCTAGTGGTATTTTGATAGACTTGCAGCGTAGTGCGCATACGTCACCAATGCCTCACTGGCAGGTATCCACAGTGTGTATCAACAACAGCCAATATTCTGAGTCAGCAAATAAATTTAGATGTATAAATATATTCTGATCTATATCTGATCTGATGAGTGCATTTGGCATGTGTTTAGACACTCAAGCTGATCCAATTAACACAGCTGAAACCGCATTAAATTACATTAAATATCTAGTACATAGACACACATGATGAAGTTAAGATATTTAATTCATCTCCCCCTATTTCTATCTTCCTCTTCCTCTTATTTTCTCGCAACCTGGACACGTCTCTGTGTCTTCTCCCTGTCCTGCTGCTGCTGCTGCTGCTGCAGCAGCAATGCTGACCAGATGATTTATTTCAGTGATCAGATGAGTTATTTACTTTAAGCCTACATACAAATATTATAATATTCAGTTGTGTGTAGGCTAATTTATTTTATATGCCAATATCTATGAAAGAAACAGCCAGGCCACGGAGCGCAATGCATCCTTTATGCACAGATGTTTCCGATTTAATGCCATTATGAGGTTTAAATAAATGCAACTTGATGTGAGTGTTTTTATTTGTGGACATGTGTCACTGTACAACGCGGGGAGTTAATCACAGCCTGTCTGGGCCAGTGGTCTGGACTCGGTACCGAGTTATGTCCATGCTGCAGTCCAGTGATGCTCCTGCTGTTGGTCTCTATCAGGACACCAGAAGCTAGAGCGAGCTCAAACTTTTTTCACAATGCAAATGGATGAAACGCGCTGACTGCGAGAAACGGGAGGTGAATAATATTGGTGGATTATTAAACTGCTGGAGCTGAATAACTGATAATGCTGACTGTTTTAGACTCCAGAGTGAAGGTAAGACATTTTTCCTTAAGGTTTGATCAATTATTTTTCTGCTCAGATGTGTGGTGGACAGAGATCAGGACGTTTTATATTTTTTGAGGTCACGCTTCCTCCGTTATTTTATATCAGATCTCCATTAAATAGTGGTGTGGTGTGATGAGCTCCTGTGAAAGCTGTAGCTTTGTGAGCACAGGTGGGTCTGAGTAGATGAGAGGAGACAGGTATGTAGATGAGGGAAATAAAGTTTATACAGTTAAGATCGATGTTTACTTCAGATCGCTGCTGTGTGTGTGTGTGTGTGTGTGTGTGTGTGTGTGTGTGTGTGTGTGTGTGCGTGCGCGTGTGTAACATTGTGAAGGATCCTCCGTGTGTGAGTCTCTCTTCCTGTAGAGACTGATTGTCACCGGTCGGTCAAAGCAGGATGCTTGTCCTGCTTACTAGGTCGTTTTGAGTGGCTGGGGCAGAATAGTAGGACACTTTTTTTGACACTTACCACGCTGTACCGCAGCTTCTGGATGAGGTCGACTGTAAATTGGTCTATTTCCAACTGCTTGGGACTCTGCTACATCTCCTTTGTACTAATAGCCGCTTCCCGTCACCCGCTTCCCGTCACGCGCGCCCCCCCCCCCCCCCGGTTGAGAACCACTGATATAGAATATAACTTTTGTTCTGCCAGATCTCAGGGGTTAATAAAGTTTAATGTTTGGCATTCTGTGCATGAGAAAGAACATTGCTTTTAAGTTTTATTTGTTTTTATTCTGTCTGTTCAGCGTCCTCCAACAAGGACGGGTGGTGGTGGGGTTCATAATTTTCACAATAGTATTTTATTAATTGTTGGTTTAACCATGGATGAGGTAATGGCTGTTATGTTATATTCTTTTCAATGATGAACCTTGTTACATGTTCATTGCTGTATTTATTGAAAAAATCAATGTTTGGTATCCATAATTATTATAATGGATAACATAAATTAGAAGAGCAACAACAAAAAAAGAAAGGTATTTTTACGCCTATTTTGAATTTTACTCAAATACAAATACAAATGTAAATAATCCCCCCCCCCCCCAACTAATTCAAATACAAATACAAATACCTGCTTTGCACACCCCTACTCATAATACAAATCACTTTCATCCATCTAAAATATTTAATATGTCACTGATGACTGTGATAACGTAGATTTTTTGGGGGGGTCCTAAATGGTGTCTTATTACAGTGTTTGGGGTTTATTTTTGTGAGGTAGCTTATGAGAAAAACTTTTTTTTTTTCATGCTCCTGAAAAGAATTTTGGGGATTTCTTGGAATTTTTTTATTTTTTTATTTTTTTTTATCCAACAGCGACAATATTTAAAGTGTCAAGACAGTAATTCATAGTTTAATAAATAGTTCACTAGCAATGACCACGCTACAATGATATAAGTCCAAGCTTAGTCCGATCCAGACTATATCTGAAATGAAGTGAGATCAGAGAAAGGTGGAGGTAGAGAGGTAGTAGAAGCGTTGATGTTAAAGAGAGAGGGAGGGAGGGTGGGTCAGAGAATTGCAGACAAACGGAGTGTGGTGGGCTGGCTGTGTATAAATATGCTAGTCATCTGATTGAAGGTGTGGTGAAGCGTGGTCCTACTCCTGAACCTTAGTTATTACATTAACTTCATTTCACTAGCAATGACCACGCCACAACGATATAAGTTTGAATATTTAATACAAATTCAGGAGTGTGTATATCTTGTCTGATGAGTGTATGTTGTGATGTATAATGATGTTGATGAGAAGTATCGCATGGCTGGTTGGTCTGGGAGGTTCTGTAGAGGCCTGGCAGTGAGAGACTCAGGATGGGGGTTCCATCTAAGGCGTAGCTCTGCCCAAGCTTGGTCTGACCCCCAAAGAGTTATAATGAAAGGGAGCTTAATTTAGTGTGGGCCTGACACAGATTGTTGAGATTTTTTTGAATGTAGCAGAGGCGTATCATCTCAGGCATACCTGAATTGTTCGATCTGTTATGCCAAGCCTGGCTGCTGTGGATTCTGCGCCGATGCGGAATGAATGGGCTGAGTACTGCTCTGATGTTATGCCTGACATGAGGAGGACTTGATGGAACCAGAATCGCGTAGCCATTTTTTTGTTTTCAGTAAGGAATAGAGAGTCGTGAGGTGATGCTTGTGCTGCATACCTGGAGCTGATGTATTTGGTGAGTGGTTTGAATGGACTGAGGTAAGAATTTAAACGGAAGATGAAAATTGGGAAAGAGATGCGGAGCTGATCTGTTTTGCTACGTCGGAGCGTGAATATGAGAGAATCTGAAGTGTGAACTGCCATGTCAGATAGTCAGGGATGATAGGATGGATTGAAGACATAAGAGGTCGGAGCGAATTTGGAGTATCTGAGGAAACCAATGAAGGCAAGCAGGAACACTGATTCTAGTGGAGAATCAACTGTTGGAAATGAGTAGCCTGAACGTAGGGTATGAATGCAGAGGCTGAGTAAGTTGGAGGTGACATGTAGGCTCTTAATGGAGATAGTAGGTTCCAGTTTTCTTAAACCCTTGATTAACATGGTGACATGCATTGAGAGCCAGTGATGAGTTTGAGGAAGAAATTGATGCCAGCAAGGTAGGTTTCAATGGTCGAGGATCAGATATTTTGGATGGTGTGAGTATGAGTTATGAAACTGCAGATGGATACGATGTCCAGAGATTGGAAGGGCAGCTGGTATGCGGAGTGGTAGGACTTGAAGCAGTTCCAGCCTGTCAGGTAAGCAGATAGGGTGCTGGGAGCAAGACTGTCGAGAATTGCATCTTGTGAGGCATGAGTGAGGTTTATTAGCTGGGGAGTTAATTGAATGTTGTGGCTGAAAATGGTGGGACTGGTGAAGGATGCGGATCGGACTCTGGTGCCAGATGTCTCAATTTCTGAGAGGAGAAATGAGACAGAGCGTCAGCAATGGTGTTCCGGTAACTGGGAGATTAGTGTGAGTCTGCGCAGAAACTGCATGATTGACGGGGAATGAGATCTGCCTTTGTTCAGGATTTCTACGACTGCTGTGTTATCTGAGTGTATGAGTATAGATTTTCTTGACCATTCTTGCCCCCAAAGTAAGGCTGCAATGATGATGGGGTAGAGTTCATGAAGGGCTGATGAAGGAGACTGGGATTTCGAGTCGAGATCTTTTCGTTCAGGAGGCCAGGTGGAAGCAAACCATCTCCCCCTGTAGTAGCCTCCGAAACCTATAGAGGGAGCTGCGTGTGTGAACAGTTGAATGTCTTCTGATTGGGTTATGAAATCGTCATAGAAGAAAGAAATGCCATTCCAAGAGGACAAGAAATGTTGCCACATGTTCATCTCCATTTTGCATGCTTCATCCAAGACCACTCTGTCGTGCAAGGAGGGTATGGCTGCAGCTTTTGTTAGGAAATTGGAAAGGAAAGATTTTGCCTGAGGGATGATTCAGATGGCATAGTTGAGGTGACCGAGGAGGGCCGGTAACTGGCGTTTGGTGCGTCTATCTGCTAGGAGATAGTTAGAGAGGAGAAGGGTGATGCGCTGTATCTATTCCTGAGGTAGAGATACTTGGAGGGAAACTGAATCTAGAGTAATACCTGAAAACTCCATTGAGGTGCTAGGCCCTGAAGTTTTTTCTTTTGAAAGAGGTACACCCAACTCTGAAAAGCAGTCTGTAAGGGTGGTGAGTCCGAACTTGGCTGGGGATGATGGTGGAGTGACGATGAGAAAGTCATCTAGGAGGTGCAGAATGAATGGGAGTCTGTGATTGTTTGTGAGAATCCAGCAAAGTGCTTCTGAGAGGAAATCGAAGATCTTAAGGCTGCTTCTGCAACCGAAAGTGAGGCACACTGCACTGCGAGGCGGATGAGATTGATGGCATGATTGATTGATGCATATTGCATTGAGAAATCAGGGCATGGGATGTCGCTGTTGATGCTGGGGATTTGTGATGCATGGGGAGAGGAGAGGTCTTTTTCATCCTCTTTTTGCCAGAGTATTTTTGGGTGGCTATGCCGATAGGGCTGACCCGAAACACAGGGAAAGGTGGTTCTTTAAATGGGCCTATCATGAATCCCTCTTTGACCTCTTTTGCTAGCAAGGAATTAACAGTGTTGGGAGCAGACTGAAGGTTTTGGCAGGTATATGAAGTGTCGGGGAGAATGTCTTTGCCTGGATGAAAACCGTGAGTGAAGCCATTAAGAAGGAAGTTGACAAACTCTCTGTCTGGGTGATTTTTTGGAGCTACAGCTAGAGCGTTTACCTTAATGGGTGAGCTGAGGTGCTGTGTTAGTTAGTTAGCTGGCGGGCGTAGTTGGGTTGTGTGGGCCAGTGCACCTGGCATGAGCACCCCCGCAGAAGGAGAAGACGTGTAGGAAGCGACAGGTGGAGAGGGTGCAGCCAAGGTGGTTGAAGTTATTGCAAACCATCTTTTCAGCTTGGTATAGGATGGGCCTTCCTATCTTGTCAACTCCTTTTGGCATGGGAACATGTACAGTGGGTCGAATGTCTAGGGCTTAGGTATGATTGGAGGTGGAGGTGCAGCAGGTGACAAGTGGTTAAAGACTGTGGTGTTGTGAGAGGAAGATGAGCATGGACAGTGTGGTGGAGCACTGACAATGCATGCTGTGGCAGGGTGGGAGGGGGCTCCACATAGCTCACAAGAGAGGGAGGTGCGGGCGGCAAAGATTCAGCAATACAATTCGGAGTAGAGTGTGCCCCAGTATGTGTTCTGATTGAACTGCTGGATGCGGCCGGCTGCCTGGTTAGCAAAGTGCACGTGGTAGCTGTAAAAGCCTGTGCTGCCAAAATGCAGGGCCATGTCTAGGATTATGGAAAGGCAATAAATGAGCTCGGACCTGCGAGATGGAAAAACTGAACAGATGGTGTCACGGAATAGTGAAAATGCTAAGGCAAATTCTGCTGGTGTTAGGTCTTTTGACCTGGATGGAAGTGGGTCGCGGAGCTGAACTGGACTGAAAATGGTTTGCATCTCCCTAGGCTGTCTTGTGTCAGTTGTGAATGGGTGGAGTAGCTGAGCAAGATCGACATAATTACCAGAGAGAATTTGTTGGCGTAGTGATTGTGAAACGGGTGAAGGACGGTTGATGGATGAGACTGGTTGAATAGGTGGAGCGGCAGTGGCTAGTGTGTAATTATGTACAGGAGGTGGAAATACATTTGGGTGTTGGGGAAGGGAGGGGTTGGAAATCGGGAGGGAGGGTTCAGAGGATAGATCAGTAGGAAACGGAGGGGGTTGGGACCAGAAGGCAGACACACATTACACGGTTTTAAAATCACTGCATTGACTCCCTGTGTGCTTTAGGATTGATTTTAAGGTCCTTTTAATGGTTTTTAAATGTCTTAGGGGTCTTGGACCTTCTTCTCCTTCAGAATTGCTGTTACAGATGAGCCCTCGCGGATCCTGAGATCCTCTGGCACTGGCCTTTTAATAGTCCCCAGAGTGAGAACACGAACTTACGGTGAGGCATCTTTCCAGCACTATGGCCCCCGTCTTTGGAATAGCATGCTGGAGGACCTTAGGGCCGGAGAGAATGTTCATATTTTTAAAAGCAGGCTCAAGAACCACCTATTTAATTTGGCTTTTAACTAATGTCTTATTTGTAATCTATATCTTTGTCCTATTTTTTATCTTATTTTATTTCATTTATATAAATATATATATATATATATGTATATACACACGCCTGTAGCGGGGTGCGCATCCGGGTGGGGGCTCTCAATGAGGGTTGGGGGGGTGGGGGGGTGGGCTGGATATGGGGGGCCCATTGTAAAGCACTTTGTGCTGCATTTCTTTTTGCCTGAAAAGTGCTGTATAAATAAAGTTTGATTTGATTTGAGAATAGCCAATGTTGTGAATTGCTGGAGGGGCTCCTTGAAGAGCTGAGAAACTGGCTATGGTGGGAAGAGGGGGAACAGAGGCTGTATTGTTGTTTGAGGCTGAAGGAGGAGAGCAGAAAGGGAAGTTGGGATGAAAGGATGTGTGTGCACGGAGATTTGGTAAAGAAAAACTGTGATAGCTTGAGAGAAGTCAGACACAGAGGGAGCAGGCAAAGGGGGTCATACGACCTGGTCCCCACAAGTGTGTGTGTGTGTGTGTGTGTGTGTGGGGGGGGGTGATGAGGCGGGCTGTGGTTGAGGAAGCTGCTCTGTGACGTCACTCCTGATGTTACTGGCGGTGATTGGCTCAGACGGGGAAGCAGGATTTATGGCAGCTGCAGCTGCGGTGTTTGTGGAGGAATTGCAGAGCAGGAATAGCCTTGCTTTATTGTTGTTGGGGTGGAATGGGATGCCTCTTGCTTTCAGGGACCGACAGAGGCGGGCAACGGTCCAGTTGCTGATGTTGCCCTCATTTCGGAGGAGTCTGCCGTCTTGGCGAAGCTTCGCTGCAGCGTGTTGAATTGCCTGTGGCTGAGCAGTGAGAGTAGCGTAATGGGGAGCGGAGTAGGTTGCTGTAATTGTAGCTCCTATGGTCTGCGGATCTTCTTGGTGGAGATGAGGCTGACAATCTGTCGGGAGTCATTGAGATGATGTTCGGGGAGCGTGAATGTGAACGGCGTGGTTGTGGGATGCTAACCACGGAGTGCAAGTGGCTCTGCCGTGGTGCTTGGGTGTGGTCCGATTCCTGATCACCGGGTGAAGGATGATTAACCTGGAAAAGTTCGTCATACAGATTCTCATCCGAGTCATGCAACTGGAGTTTCATGTAAGTGGCTGAATTTTACCGTTTCTTTAAATGCGAGCGAGCGTTACTGCTTGGCGCACAGTCTGGCTTTGTTCCTCAGAGAATTGCAGCCAAACGGAGTGTAGTGGGCTGGATGTGTATAAATATGCTAGTCAGGTGATTGAAGGTGTGGTGAGGCATGGTCCTGCTCCTGAACCTTAGTTACCTCATTAACTTCATCTACTGTTTCACATAATTCATCCTTTGAATCAAATTATTCTCTCTAACAAAACAGAAAAATACCATCTTGTACAGCTATATGGCCTCCTATCTCAGGTGATGGACCTGTGTTATCTGCCTTCTTGTGACAGAATCGGACAGCTTCTTCTGGCATTAAAACCAGAACTATTTATCAGGCTGACACCCTAGTGGCATATCCTGATGGAACAAGTCAAGCAAGTGTTCTTCAGGAAGACTGAAAGAGAGGGGATGGATCTTAAGCATGCATGAGCACCAGGCTCTGACCTGTTTGGCACTCTGCCTTGTTGGCAACCCTGTCAAGAATATGGACATTTGGCCTGTTTCATCTACATTAGAGATGTCTGTGCAGCCTGTCTTTTCCAAGTAAATTTAGAACTTGAGTTAAAGCTTGTAACATCAGCCAAGGCTCGTGACTCTGGGACATAGACTGTATATAATGTGAACAACTTGGTTCTGCCCTCTGCCACTATACGAATTTGAAGCCGAAAAGCTCTCAGTAATTCTGCATTTTTCTCCACATCCTGAAACCAACATTGCGAAGAAGCACTTCACCACTTGCGCAGTAGCATTGTGCGCATTTGGCAGGAGCGTCGCCGAGAGTCGTTGTGATGACGCTCAACTCAAACAGCGTATCCCCTGGTGAGCGACGCAATCTTTGTACGCTTATGGGTTGTATCAAGTGTCAATCCTAGAAAACCTGAACCCCCTAATAACTTTTAAAATGGAGCTGTACGGAACAAAGAGGAATTGAGCACAAATTAGTCTTATAATAAAACATGTCAACATCACAAGCAAGGGGGAGAAACATTTAAGGATGGCTTGAGGAGGCAGGATTTATGACCTATACTGCAGCCCATCATCACAGTGTGCTGTTCTCAGGGTGGCGTCACCCAGCGAGGAGGCAGACGCTGTCCATTCTGTATACAGTCTACGCTTTGGGAGAACAAAATGAGGTCTTATCTTGTGCCGCCTTCCAGCAGGGCATCCATAAAGCTTACAACTGGCGGTAGCCCGGCAAAGAGTGTCAGGCCTTGCTAAGACTAGACATAGAGATAAGAGAGGATTTAATTTTTTTTTTTGTCCCTTTTTCTATACAACTTTTATTAATGGAGATGGACAATACCATCTTTCTGCTATAACTAAAAGTATCACTATGACTAAATAAAAAAAATGTCATAACTATGAAAAATAAGCAAAGTACATGAGAAAATATTTGATTATCTATCCAGTCTAGTTTTGTGACACAAACCAATACATGTCTCCTTCATAGTTACACTCCTTAAAGTGCCCAGTAAAAGCCTTTACAAAGACTAGACTTAGCATTATAACTGACCTTAAATCCTCACTTTGGTGAGCACGTTATGCCAATTCTTAGATTGTCATGACCCGGCTCAAAGGCCATGAAAAAGATTGCGAGGCGTACGGGTTTAAACTTAAAACGAAAGATTTATTGACAACCAAGATTAATTAAATTATTGACAACCCAAGAAAAGAACTAAACTAACAGAACTTCTAAACTAAAACAGAATATTGTGCCACGAGGATCACTGCCGTGGTGCGCAGCGGAGGAGGGAGAGAGAGACACTGGTCCTTAATGAGGGCTTTTAACACCTGGTGGAATGGCCAGATCCACGCAGGTGTGGCTAAGCCCACTCACCAACCTGCCAGGGATAGAGAAAAGACAAAAGAACAACAGCAAACCCTGGAGGCCATCACAGGCAGGAGGCCATCACACTAACCCTCTGAACGTCTGACACTGATAATCCTATTTTCTCCAGTAATAAACTATGTTGTAGTCAGTCTAACCATTGTAAGGTATTATAAATATATATATATATATACACTCACCGGCCACTTTATTAGGTACACCTGTCCAACTGCTCGTTAACACTTAATTTCTAATCAGCCAATCACATGGCGGCAACTTAGTGCATTTAGGCATGTAGACATGGTCAAGACAATCTCCTGCAGTTCAAACCGAGCATCAGTATGGGGAAGAAAGGTGATTTGAGTGACTTTGAACGTGGCATGGTTGTTGGTGCCAGAAGGGCTGGTCTGAGTATTTCAGAAACTGCTGATCTACTGGGATTTTCACGCACAACCATCTCTAGGGTTTACAGAGAATGGTCCGAAAAAGAAAAAATATCCAGTGAGCGGCAGTTCTGTGGGCGGAAATGCCTTGTTGATGCCAGAGGTCAGAGGAGAATGGCCAGACTGGTTCGAGCTGATAGAAAGGCAACAGTGACTCAAATAACCACCCGTTACAACCAAGGTAGGCAGAAGAGCATCTCTGAACGCACAGTACGTCGAACTTTGAGGCAGATGGGCTACAGCAGCAGAAGACCACACCGGGTGCCACTCCTTTCAGCTAAGAACATGAAACTGAGGCTACAATTTGCACAAGCTCATCGAAATTGGACAATAGAAGATTGGAAAAACGTTGCCTGGTCTGATGAGTCTCGATTTCATTCGGATGGTAGGGTCAGAATTTGGCGTCGACAACATGAAAGCATGGATCCATCCTGCCTTGTATCAATGGTGGTGGTGGTGTCATGGTGTGGGGAATATTTTCTTGGCACTCTTTGGGCCCCTTGGTACCAATTGAGCATCGTTGCAACGCCACAGCCTACCTGAGTATTGTTGCTGACCATGTCCATCCCTTTATGACCACAATGTACCCAACTTCTGATGGCTACTTTCAGCAGGATAATGTGCCATGTCATAAAGCTTGAATCATCTCAGACTGGTTTCTTGAACATGACAATGAGTTCACTGTACTCAAATGGCCTCCACAGTCACCAGATCTCAATCCAATAGAGCATCTTTGGGATGTGGTGGAACGGGAGATTCGCATCACGGATGTGCAGCCGCCAAATCTGCGGCAACTGTGTGATGCCATCATGTCAATATGGACCAAGCTCTCTGAGGAATGCTTCCAGCACCTTGTTGAATCTATGCCACGAAGAATTGAGGCAGTTCTGAAGGCAAAAGGGGGTCCAACCCGTTACTAGCATGGTGTACCTAATAAAGTGGCCGGTGAGTGTATATCCTATCTGATGAGCGCGTTTGGCACACATTTGGACACTCCACCTTACCCCCCAAGACTGGCAAGATGGCGCCTGTGACTGGCAGTGCCACGGCTCGTCTCCTGCTGAATAGTTTTATATTGGCTATCTTTACAGCATATGTGATCATATCAGCCCGTATATCAAATGGATGTGTCTCAGCTATACGGATCTATGATCGGGACTCTCTGTTTCGTATTAAAGAGTCAATGAAGGGCCTGTTTGATACATGGGGAGATCAAGGAAAAGAGGCTCGCGTTCTGGAGTCCAGGTCAAACGAAGACGCGCTGCAGCTCGCATGGAATCTGTCTTCCGCGGCCATGGAGAACGAGCAAGGTGTTTACGCCGGATCCCTCTCCTCAATGTGTGTGACAGCACACCCACGCTGCCACCTGCCTGGACCACAAGGACAGTTTTTGAGCCTACACAGCGCTGGAGTATTGGTCAGTGGCTTTCATCGTGTCCACGCTCTTCTGTGTTTACGCCGGTCCCTCCTGCACTGTCCAGCTGGAGCCGACGTGACCGCTGGTCTTGCCTTCGACCAATCCCGCTGCGTTCCGCAGACACTGCCTCCGTGACGTCATCAACTTTGCATATTGGCCTGTTGAATGTCCGATCTATTGCAAATAAATCATTCTCTCTGAACGATCTTTTCAAGAGGGAAAAGCTGGATTTAATGTGTCTCTCTGAGACATGGCAGAGAGAGGAAGAGTTTATTCATCTAAATGAACTTTGTCCATCTGACTGCTCTGCTGTCGGGAAGCCCCGCCCCGGTCGTCGTGGGGGGGGTCTGGCTGTTGTATACAGGGACAGTTTCGCCTGCAAAGTGAGTCAGACCCAGGATTTTACTTCTTTTGAGTCCCAGATGGTCATGGTGGGTTCTTCAAATCCATTCTACTGTGTGCTAATCTACTGTCCCCCTGGTCCTGAGCTGACAGCAATGCATTCTTGAGATTTTTCATTGACAAAATTAAGATGATCAAGGAGAAAATCCCCCCTTCTTTTTTGTGTGGAACTCATGCTGTCATTGAGCCTGCCTCCAGCTTGTGGTCCTCATTTAGGTCTGTGGCTCTTACTGATATCTCGGCACTGGTGACCAAGATGAAACCCTCCTCTTGCTCATCTGATGCCCTTCCGTATAGGCTTTTTGTGAAAATGCTTGATGTAACTGGCCCCTGGGTGACCAAAATGGTTAACCTTTCTCTTTCTACGGGTGTGTTTCCCAATAGCTTTAAGCATGCCATAGTGGAGCCTTTACTTAAAAAGACAGGCTTAGACCCGACTGTCTTAAGTCATTTCAGGCCTATTTCTAAGCTGCCATTCTTGTCAAAGATCCTAGAGAAAGTGGTCGCTGAACAGCTGTCATTTTTCCTGGATCAATGTAACATCCATGAGACGTTTCAGTCTGGCTTTCGCAAACATCACTCTACGGAGACAGCCTTGTTGAAAGTGTCCAATGACATTATGATGTCTGCTGATTCAGGAAAATACACTGTTCTAGTTCTCTTAGATCTGTCCTCAGCCTTTGACACTGTTGACCACCAGATCCTGCTGAGAAGACCGAGGGATGAAGTAGGACTGTCAGGATCAGTTCTACATTGGTTCTCGTCATACCTCTCTGGGCGTAGCTTTAGTGTGACAGCAAACCAAATTAGTTCTGAGTCAGCAGATCTGCTGTGTGGAGTCCCCCAAGGCTCAGTTTTGGGTCCTGTACTATTTCTGTTATATTTGATCCCCTTGGGAAAAATCATCCGCAGATTTTCTGATGTTTCCTACCACATTTTTGCTGATGATATCCAGTTGTACTGTTCTTTCAAGCCTACTGAGCTCCATAGGCTAAATTCCTTACTCCACTGCTTGGCAGAGATTAAAAAATGGCTAAGTGATAACACCTTGCAGCTAAATGTGGACAAAACAGAAACACTGATTATTGCCCCTGATGACTCCATTCCAGGGATTAGTCAGTACTTAGGCTCGGTTAAACAGACCGGCCCAAGTCGCCTAAGAAACCTGGGTGTTGTTTTCGACAAAGACATGTCATTAATGCAACACTGTAATCAGCTGACCAAAAATTGCTTTTTCCAACTTAGGAACATCTCCAAACTTAGAAAAATGGTGTCACATAATGATTTGGAACTGATCATTCATGCATTTGTGTCTTCACGTTTAGACTATTGTAACAGTTTGTTTTCCTGTATGAACAAAAAGGAGCTGTCTCGCCTGCAGTTAGTAAAAAACTCTGCAGCCAGAATTCTGACCCACTCCAATAGGAGGTCACACATATCCCCGATTCTTCAGACCCTTCATTGGCTGCCTGTTTCTTTTAGGATAAATTTTAAAATTCTGGTTTTAACTTTCAGAGCCTTGCATGGTCAGGCTCCATCTTACATCAATGACCTGATCCAGCCTTACACCCCAGCCCGGGCTCTGAGGTCTGTGGGTCAGAATCTTCTGATGGTGCCTCACACGCGTTTCCGGACCAGAGGAGACCGATCCTTCCAGGCTGTTGCTCCCAAGCTCTGGAACGATCTTCCGCCTGCTCTGCGCTCGATGGAGTCTGTTGACTCCTTCAAAAGGGAACTAAAGACCTTTCTATTTGTTCAGGCTTTTCCCTAACTGTCTTTGGGCTGCTATGGTTGCTATAGTGTTGTTTTGGCCTTTTAAAATTTTAGCTTTGTATGTACCTATTTACTGTGTACTGTTTTTGTTTTTTGCCTCTACTGTAAAGCGCTTTGTGACCTTGGTCTGTGAAAGGCGCTGTATAAATAAAGTTTACTTACTTACTTACTACTGAATTAACACAGCTTAAACCGCATTAAAGAGGACATGAAACACTGACCCAAGTTATCATTATTTTTAAGAATGCCTTTGGACTTCACAAATCACTGTATTCATGACTCTCAAAATGTAATACATTTCTAGAAAACCACAACAGAAGTTCCACTTTAGCAACACTGCGGGGAACCATAAAGCAGAGCCACTTCGCGGGACGTAATAAGTTGTATAGCCCGTGTATTGACAATTGAATGAGAGCAGATTAGGATGGCTGAAATGGTGATATCGAGAGCCAAAGATGAGTAAACTCACTAGAGGAGGGGTACTTTGTTTTGCGCCAGGCTGCTCAAACCAATTTTACTACATAAGAAATTAAAGAAAACATTGCATTTTTATCATTTGCCACTGAAACGGCTGGTGATTATCCGATGCTGGCTAGCAGCTATAAAGCATCAGGATCCACCTGTTAGCATATACACTCGAGCAGGGGTTCCCAAAGGTGGTTCAATGCAGTTGAGCCACCTCACCCACCCACCACCCACACAACGAAATACAGTCGAGGGATCAATTGGCAGCATAGTTTTCAGGGAAGACAGATAAAGGCTTGCCTCCAGCGAAAGTGTTTGCCAGTGCACTAATAGACTTTTTTCATGTGGATCATTAAAGCCGCATTATCTTAGAGTGAAATTTATGAAGAAAGCATTCCATGATAGACTGCATTTCAACAAAACCATATTGATGCTACTGTTGAGTGGAGGAGAAATGTGATATAGTATTTGTGTGTTTACTGCTAGATAATGCTTGGCCTCTGTTGTTCTTAAAATCCTCATACTTAATTTAATCATTCTGGCCTCCACAGCTGGCATCCAACCTTAATGAAAAATACAATGAGTGTCAGTTGCAAGTAAGACAGCTATTAGAAATGCTGTCACACTGGCTGACAGGACTGTGAAATCAGAGGCCTCCACCCTGGTCACAGTGGAAAATCCCCATCAAGTCACAGTCATAGGCCGAGTCCAAAGATTAACATATGGGAAAGAACCATCACCAAAATTACCAGGTGACAGAGGAGTTAAGACCAGAGACAAACTCATAAACAAAGAACCCTTTAGTCAGCAACATAAACGTAGTGCCACACATTGAAATCAGAATATTAAAGTGCTGTGTTTTAAAGATTACAAATGGATTTTTCTCTTCTCCCATTGAGGACTTGCAAACATGGATGCTTTACAGTTGCAGCTTTCTTTAAAGGAAACATATTTTTCCAGGAAAAAGCAGGGATTAGCAAAGTCAAAATGCTCAAATACTCAAAATCTGGCTTTCAAGATAATTTCACACTTTCATTAAACATACCACACTCAGCTGGGTTGTGTGTATTTCATGAATATAGTGAAGCTTACTTTTCAGTGGAGGAAACTGCTACATCCAATGTCTCCTTTTTGCCATGCTTGCCTATTTCAACTGTGTGTTGTGTTTCCTGTCGGCATCTTTCCAAGATTTTCATTTGGATAATGGATACAATAAACAGTGAAGAAGTGAAAGAAGTGACCAGCGATCCTGGTCTTCATCTTTGCATCTGAGCCTGTTACTGTGGATCATACTGTTATAAATTCTTAAGAATTCACTCCATTTATTTGTCTTATATTTGAAGTGGGCATAAAGATGAACTAATACTAGGCCAATAGGTTTTTTGAACATACCTTACCTACAAAGAAGTAAGCCCCAAAGGGCAGATCTCATTTTTTGATATTGTAGCCCATCGGTACATTTGCTCTGATGCAGGTTTACTTATCCTTGGATATCCCAAATTTTTAAGCATTGTTGTCCTTTACTCATTTTGAACCACCATCCTTTTTTTTTACTTTGTTTGCATAAATGATCAAGACTTTTTTTAGGGAAAAATTTGTTGTTTTTTTCCGGAAAATTGTTCATCAACAACAATGTTTGATTTTAAAATACTGTACAAAGAGTATGAATAGTCCCATCAGATCCATGGTTGATATCCGTATTGTAGCGATTCGAATTTATAATAAATGTCTGAAGATTAATAATCTTAAATTATAACTTTTATGCACTCGTTAAAAGGGGTACCACCCACCCTTAATTCTGGGAAAAATAAAGAAAAACAAAAGCTTAATTCAGAAATCACACATTAAGTCAATATTAAATAAATCAATCTCATATCTCAAGCCGAAATTCTCATTTCAGGGACTCCACTTCTGGAAGAACACTAACAGACAAGAACTTAAAAAAATAATGATCTATTTATTAAAGGATAAATGATGATACAGCAAACATGCAATAAATGATGACAAGATAATGAGGATAAATAATAAAAGGTAAAGAATAAAAGATTCTGAGTCAGGCTAGGAGCACTAAAGTTAATCATAGTGAGTGAACAAGCTCTAACATATTAACCTACACTAACTTTGGTGTCAAGCTAAATTTGGATGTGGATTTGGATGAATCTAGGATGACTAGAATAAGTGAATATCTGAGTCATGACTACAGACTAAGAGATGAGACAGCATCAGCCCCGTTTGGAGCTCCTGAGGTTTGCATACTTAAGTGAGACTGGTCCTTGGAGAAGATGGAGCAGGGTCCGTATGTCCATGGCTACCGGCGGTTCGAGAGTTGCAGCTCAGAAGACAACCTAAGTCAGCCGAAAGATGGGCCAGGAGTTGCAGCACTCAGGCCGAGGCAAAAACCAGTGCCTTATAATCCTCAGGATGCTCCTTTGGTCTCACTCAAATACTCTGTCACAGAGGATGACTTTGGGCCTGCTCGGTGGCGTTCAGAGGTGACTTTGAAATCACACAGATAACTCAGGAAAAGAGGCTCAATGGCCAATTGAAACAATTTCAAAAATAACTGTGAAATTAAAGAAAAATCAATGAAAGGCTTAATCTTGGATTGCTATTTGCACAAAAAGTTTAAGTTTCAAAACTTGAACTAAGACAATGTTAATGAAAAATCAACGTGACCGGACGTGTGGCGTAAAACTTAGAGGAATGAACCATAGCGGTAGTTCAGGTAGGTAAGGGAGTCAAGCTAAAGGCTACAGTTAGCTGATCTGAAGACAGCCCTCAGTCAGCTGACAGCTCAGGTGATCGCACTCTACACATCCTATTGGCTAATGTCAAAATGGCGCCCTATTCAAACTGCTTCTGCTGCCTACTCTGCCTGCTGCAACCAGTCTGCATCGGCTCTGCAAGGCTGCATTGGTTCTGCAAGCTCCCACTCATGAGAACACTCAGATCTGCGTTTTTGCTTTTTCCTACCTTACATCATGTCGATCCCTGCCCACGACGAGGATCCATGGCAGATTGAGTGCTTTTCTGAAACGCAACATCAATGTGAAGTCAAGAAAGCCAGTCCTTGCAATGACAGCTGCATTCCCTTCTGCAGGAGCTCTCCTCTAGCAAGTAAAACTTCTATTTCTCCCAGCTTCATGAACAGCCGGAGTCCTTTAAAAATAACATCACAGCTCCAGGCGATGCCTCACATCAAGAGCTTTTCACCTTGTTCATGGAAAATATCCACATAGAGCCTCCACTAGCAGTTCTCTCTTCCTCCCCTGTCTCCAGAAAAGCGACCGAGAAAAGAAACACTGTTCCTGCAGCATCATGGCAGTTCCAGCTTCAGCCGCCATGTCACCGCCGCTGCCCGCAGAGAGCAAGGCCCAACCCCAGCCACCAGAACCACGGACAATCCCATCCTGAAAGCACTGTCCAGCATCCAGTCATCGCGTACCCATATGTCTTCAAGGATCGAAGCCTCAGAATCCGGTTCGGCATGTGCTAGGCTGTCTTCCTCCATCCCAGCTGTCACACCTGCATTCACCACACTGAATGATGATGTCACTCTAAAGACAACCGACGACAGCGTCAACATCCCGCGAAGGACCCTGGGAAGTGCAGTCCCCGTCTCCACCAGCCTCCCGTTCTTCCCTCCCATGGTAATTACACCTAATCTGCGGAGCCAAATCCTCACAGGTACTGATGTCAATCTTTAAAAAAAAAATTCTTGCTGTGCTCTGGCTACAACGATGGATGCATTGTGGATTGCAGAGACGTGTCTGTGATGCATAAAGATAGCGATCCCCGGCTGTTTAAATCTCCGACCTTAGCTGAATTTATGCAGCTTTTGGCGTATTTGGAGAAGTCATACGTTAATTGTTTTTCATTGCAACTGAAATGGACACATCTCGCCATCATTTCTGATTGAGCCATGACTTTTGGAAGAATATTATTCTAGGAATATCACAAATCATTTTCAGCAAAGCTGCTGTGTACATTCAAAGACTCAACCAAAGACTTGATTAGTCCGTACTCGACCTGGCTCTCATCAGTAGACATTTCACTGGGCATCAAGCTTTTTCCTGCTCAAGCTGTGGGTTTTTCTCTCACACTCAAAGGTGACAGTAAGCCAGTAAGCCAGTATGACATAATCAGCAGTTTACAGCCAGTATGCTGCGGTATGCAAACCTTCACCCCTGTAGTGTATGTAGGCTACATTTGGTTTGTGTGTTGCCGCATGTCAGTCTGCACTCTGCATTGTAACCATAGAAATCCAATAGGACCAGGCTGCCTGAGAGTGAGTTGTATTTGCTTCCGCATACAAACTCAAGAAATGGGAGCTCAGTGCACATTTTGATTGGACACTGGTTGCCTAGGCACTGGGGCTCGCCTTTTGCGGAAGGAGGGAATTTTTAAAGAGGCAGCTGCTTGGCAAGGCCAAGTTACTGCAGGGACAGGCACCTAAAATCAGCAAGCCCAAGATGCACCCGCCTTGTAAAAAAGGAGAATAAAGCTGTCTACTCTGTCAAATGTCTCTGAGCTGGGGAAGGCACTGGCAAAGCATCCCAACTGCTGTTTGTGAATTATTTGATAACAGGACTAGTTCAGGGGTTCCTAGACAGTTTGGTCTGTCTGCCAAAAGTGTCTTTTGTGTGTAAGAATAAATTTACAATCTGCGATGAAAGATCCTGAAATAGTTGATGGAGAAGAGGTTAACCCCTTGAGCCCGATGGTCCCTTGCAAGGGCCGAGATTTTGCTGGATGAAATTCAACACTATAAAAAATGTATTAAATCTTGACCGCGGTGTTTACTTTCACTTCTCGATCCAAGTTTAGACTCTAATGTTCACAAAACTGGGTCGGATGTCTGTTTTAGTGCAAACGTTACCTTTTATATGTCGATTTTAATCAGCCTTGTAGCGAAATCTGGACCTTTAAATTTTGGGACAGTCACCGAATCAAAGCTTTACAGTGTAGCGGAGAATGGCTCCATACGGCCATGCTTGTAGTCCTTTGAAAGGGGAGACTCTACTGAATCGAATGACTCCTTTCAATCCAATAACTACATTTCCCAGTACAGTGAAAAAGCCGCGCGTAAAGTTCTCGTTATCTGTGCGCTTTTAGCTGCAGCGCCTCCGAGATGAAGGCAGAACGCTGAATCGCACGCCTATCGCACAGATCAGCGCTGCTAACTTTCTGCACCGAGAAAAAACTTTCCCGAGGCATTTTCAAAGATGGCAAAGAGAACGTTTGATAGCAAGAGGGATATTGCGGCGATTCTTGCTGAAATTCAGCGGGGGTCAGATGTTGAGTTCGAGGACTCCTCTGACTCTGAGAGCAGCAATGATGCCGGCTCCGAGGAGGAGGCATTGTACATGAGCGACGTGGACCCGGTTTATGAGTGAGTATTTGCATATATTTATAAGGCTAAGTGTTGTGTGAATTGATATGCACGGTAAACCTTTGTAAAAACAAAACACAGTAGTAATTATGGCAACTCAATAGTATTGAATATTACTGCAGTTTCACAGTATTTGTTTATTTTGGGCTAACTTTGCTTGCAGGTACTGCTAGCATACGAAGTAAATATAAATGCAAACAAAATGTAGTAGAGGTGATAGCTTCTGAATTTATTGAATGTTTACATACGTCCACAGCCTTTGTGTCCTTCAGTGAAATGTACAAATGTTTGTTCTACGTAGTTATTTATCACCATTTTCACAGCCACCAAGAAGAGGAGAGTAAAGCACTGGCAGGCCCATCAGGAGCTTTCACACCTTCAACAATACATGCAGCAGCCACCCATCCCCCACCCTTGCCTGCAAGAGAGGTGTCACCACTTGATACAAGGTTTGTGTCCTGATCATTTGTGTAGTTTGGGTCTCTAAAAGAAATAATGCACTCTTTACTGCTTCAGTTATGTATTTATATGTCTTATTGTTTGTAGAAATTGATGTGAATCATCAGTTTTCTAAATATGTTTCTTTCAACATCTGTACTCCTTTTATCATGCAACAGTGAGGAGAGAGAAGGTTTGTGTCCTGATCATTTGTGTAGTTTGGGTCTCTAAAAGAAATAATGCACTCTTTACTGCTTCAGTTATGTATTTATATGTCTTATTGTTTGTAGAAATTGATGTGAATCATCAGTCTTCTAAATATGTTTCTTTCAACATCTGTACTCCTTTTTTCATGCAACAGTGAGGAGGAAGAAGAATGCCAAGAATATTTGCCACCACAGCGCACCACCTCTTCATCCTCAAGTTCTGGGCCCTCTTCCCCTGACCCAAAGAGAGCACGTGGCCGTGGCCGTGGCCGTGGTCGTGGCCGTGGACGTGGACGTGGACGTGGACGTGGAGGGCAAGCCAGCAACTTGCCTAGACCGGCTCCTGTGCACCTGGAGGCTCAGCATGAGGGATGGCACACAAAAGAGGAGCCAGATGTTGAGCCTCCAACACCACGATTTGAGCCGAAGTGTCCACCTGGTCCCAGGATCGACACCACTGCACAGTGGTCCCCGCTCAGCCTCTTCAGGTTATTTTTTAGCAGCAGCATCGTACACACCATCATCAATAACACAAATGCCAATGCTGCACGAAGGTTGGCAAAAGGTGCTAAGTACAAGTGGTCTCCCCTCTCAGGTGACTCTTTCTATCTTTTCCTATCAATAGTCTTGTTCTTTGGCTTGGTACGTGTGCACTCCAGGACGGACTATTGGCGGAAGGACTGGCCGTACCAATTTGTCTTTCCTAAGAGTAGCATGTCAAGGGACAAATTTGAGGCCATCTTTTGGTCTCTTCATCTCTCTGATGTTGCAGAGGATGAAGAGAATGAAAGAAAAAGGGGAACACCTCAATTTGACAGGCTATTCAAAATCAAGCCACTCTATGGTGAGATTGTGAATGCCTGTAACTCCCTGTACCAGCCATACCAGAACATAACTATTGATGAGCGGATGGTGGCCAGCAAAGCACGCATTGGATTTAGGCAGTACATGAGAGATAAGCCAACAAAATTCGGCTATAAATTATTTGTATTGGCAGACTCCAAATCAGGCTTTACCTCAAATTTTTTCGTTTATCAAGGTAAAGATGATACCAAGGTCAAACAGAGGGGACAGACGGAGGATGGCCTTAGCGTCACATCCGTCATGGACCTGATGAAGTTTGACCTCCTTGGGAAAGGCTATCATCTTTACGTTGATAACTTTTATACCAGTCCACGGCTTTTCTCTAAATTACTGCAACATCACACTGTTGCTTGTGGCACCATTCGGTCGAATAGGGAGGGATTTCCAAAAACCGTCATAAACGACCTCCCAAAGAAACCTGAGAGGGGAGACATGAGGTGGATCAGAAAGGGCAACCTTCTGTTCGCACGGTGGATGGACACCAAAATTGTAAACATATGCAGCACCTTCCACAAGGCGTACAGCGGGGCCACTGTACAGAGGAGGGTAAAGGGACCAGATGGACACTGGCACAGGGGTCCTGTGCCAGTGCCAGATGCATGCAGGGACTATAATATGAACATGGGTGGTGTGGACCTCTCTGATGCGCTTATCCAGTATTACACCGTCCACAGCAAAACCATGAGGTGGTATAAAACCTTTTTTTACCACTTCATGGATATTGCTGTGGTCAACAGCTTCATACTCCACAAAGCAGTGGCCACCTGCCAAAATCAGACCCCTCTGTCCCTCAAAAGGTTCAGGGAGGTTTTGATGAAGGAAATGGTTGAGCAGGCTCAACTTATTCCTGCTGCAGCCACCCCTGGCCCGAGCAGTACCACCACCTGCATGCCTGTGTTTAGGGGGGATAGCACTCAGGAGCGCAGGAAATGTGTGGTCTGTGCGGCCAAGGAGAGAGAAAAGGCCAAGCAGATTCAGGGGTACAAGGCAAAGGACATGAAGACACCGGTTTTCTGTTCAAGGTGCAATGTGTCACTTTGCCTTGTACCCGGAAGAAACTGCTTTGTGGAGTATCACAAAAATACTGGGTAAATATTGGGTTTTCGAGAACCACATTCATCCCTTGTAAATAGTTTGATTTTTTGCACATTTTTACATACTGTAATATTGTTTATTGTGTTTTGCTGTGTTTTTTGTTTACCTGCACATTCCATTCCTTCACATTTACATTGATCACTTTATATTTATTTGTTGAACTGCAGCTGGAAAGCCATTCCATCCCCTTATTGCTCATTGTAAATAGTTTTGTTGCACCTTTTACTTACATTTTGTTTGCACTAATTATGTTTGCTGTGTTTTATATTGTTATCTATTGTTTTTTATTTTATATTTCTTGCAATTTTACTATTTATTTTACATTGTTTGCACTTAGTGATTGTTTGTTTCTCTTTTTGCACTTTACTTTAAATAAAAATACTCCCTGTGGAGCCCTAAAAAGTAGAACTTCCTGTTATTTTTCATTATTCTTTATCGCATATGAACATATATATTGTGTACAATGGTGGAAATTGATGAGTCACTTGGTAAATTTCATATCCAAAAGCTTCAATAGTTACTAGGAGTCTAGTCTAATGGAAATTAATTGTAATTTGGAGCCAGTTTTCATCAGAGGTAGAAAATAAACCATTTGGCACAATTTGGCACAAAGTGTGCCAAACTGAGTCCACGCCAGGGTGTATCCTTACAAAAACCTTCATGTAGGCTTTACTGTTTGCCCAAATGCTATCAAACTTGGTACATTTGTGGTCAAGGAGTGGGTGAAGCTAATCAATGGCATCTGGGGGCCTGGAATCATTGCCAGCATTGTGTTTCCTCTGTCAAAAAAAGGAAACATTTTGGCGAGGGTAAAAAACGTCACTTTTCCTCTGATTTATTCCACTTTATTCAGGCATAATGACAGATACAACACTTCTGACACTTGGAACACATTCTCTGAAGTCTCTAGATGTCCAAGGACACCAAGAACATGCATATAACCTTTAGTAAAGTGTAGTAATTCCTCATTTACTTTGGGTATGTCTTTTAGGCGTTTTTTTCCCTAAAATAGGCTCAGGGCTTAACAGGTTAAGAAAGGATTCATGATTGGCCCCTATGCTAAGTCACCCTTTCAATTACCAGCATTAATCCTTTAGACATACTGCTAAAGGCAAGATGGCAGCGCGCACGGGTGCAGTGGCTCTTAGCTCTCCAGTTTGGTGTTTGTTTTTTATATTCTTGAGTGCACTTTTTTTTAATCTAAAAAGGGCAGCCATATTGTATAGTCGTCAGAATTTACTCGACCTGGGCTGCAGGTACAGTTTGGCAGTCACTGGCGACTATCAACAAATGCACAACATCCCGGAGGACATAGCAAGAATGCCGGGGTCTCCATGGATGGTCAGCCCGCATGGCAAGCACAAGAGGCAGCGGAGAGAGAGGAAGCAGAAGCGGGGATGCTGGTCGAGCTTGGCCACTAGGCTACGTAAACAAACTCACAGGCCAGCAGTACTGAGCCTTTTTCTCTCAAACGCCAGATCCATCACCCACAAAATAGACAAATTGGAGCTACAGATGGCCACGACAAGCTTTGTGCGGAACTGCAACATCGTTTTTATCACAGTCGTGGATTCACCCGCTGATTCCCGATGCGGCAGTCGAGCTAGCAGGCCGCATGCTACACCAGCAGGACAGAAACTGGGACTCGGGTAAGAGCAGAGGAGGGGGGCTCTGTGTTTATGTTCACAACGAGTGGTGTTGTAACAGCAGGATCATTGACACACACACTGTTCTCCCGATTTAGAGGTTCTGGTAGTCTCGTGCAGACCTTTTCATCTCCCGAGGGAGTTTACAGTAGTCATAGCGATAGCTGTTTACATCCCACCAGAAGCTAACGTTAGCACGGCTCTCAGCCTGCTGTTTAACACCATAAATAAGCAGCAGCTCGCACATCCCGACGTGGTTCTCATTGTCGCCGGCGACTTCAACCAAGCGTGCCTAAAGTCTGTGCTCCCCAAATTTGCCCAGTTTGTAGACTTTGCCACCAGAGGGAATAACACTTTGGATCATGTTTATTCCAATATCAGGCATGCATACAAAGCTACACCCCTCCCCCACCTGGCTGGATCTGACCACCTCTGCATGTCCCTCACCCCCACCTACACCCCCCTTGCTGACAAAAAAAAACCTAAGAGAAAGACAATAAAGACCTGGCCTGAAGGAGCCCTCTCTCAGCTACAGGACTGCTTCTCCACAACTATATGGGATTTATTCACCAGCCACAACCTCCAGGAGTTCACAGATACTGTACTTTCCTACATCGGGAACTGCGTTGACAATGTCACCGTCAACAAAAGGGTGTTTGCAAACCAAAAACCCTGGATGTACAGTGAAGTGCAATCCCTCCTAAAAAACGCAACACTGCCTTCAAGTCAGGAAACAGGGCAGTGTATAGCGTGGCCAGGGCTGACCTGAAAAGGGGCATCAGGGAAACCAAGGCGGCCTACAGGAGAAGGATTGAAGAGCACTTGGCTGATAACAACCCTAGAAGGATGTGGCATGGGATAAATCACATCACAAACTTCAGAGGCACCTATCAGGCGACAGCTAGGACTGATGCCTCGCTGGCAGAGGATTTAAACAGCTGCTTCACCCGCTTTGATACAGTCAGGCCCTCAGCTGTCACAGTCACAACACCCACATCCCCCAGCACCAGTACGCTGAGGACCCAACTACACGAATGTGGATATATTTCAAACCGCACATATTTATGTCCGATTAGGCCTCCCTACCACACCAAAACGGGAGTTTGGAGCACTCAAACCGGATAAATCTGAATCCGAAAAAACAAGTGGAGCAATAAGAAAATATCCGTATAAGTGGATTCGTGTGGTTGAAGTTTTACGGATCGATGACGTCAAACTGCAGCTTGCACATGCAAATTAAAAAGAAAAACAACAACATACAGGGTATTCTTTACGTTTTCTACGCTTTCCTGAGCTTTGGTGGTCTTGTAGTTTAATATAACATTAAGGAGAAGTTCAACTTCGTCTGTCCAGACAAAGGAATTTTTCTCTTTACTTGTGTTCTTCCCCGCCATGTCTCTTTCTTTGTTTGTTTGTTATAGCCGCCACACTGTCACATGGACCCGACGCACTAGCGTAGCTTCCGCAAACAATGCATGACGCATCACGCTGTTATGATTCATCGGCCAATCAGGTAGCTTTGTTCCTGAATTTTTTTTAAGCGGCACCAGATAGGATTAAGTTTGAAGGCTACGTGTGGATGCAAATATTTTTGAGAAATAACACGCGTGGACAGATACATTGATTTAGACGGGAGTACAAAAATATCCTGATTAATAAATATCTATATACGTGTAGTCCGGGCCTAACACTTCAAGAGAAGTATGTAAGACGTGTGCTGAGGACAGTGAACCCCAGGAAGGCACCCGGCCCTGACGGAGTACCCGGCAAGGTACTCAGAGCGTGTACTGACCAAGTGGCTGGAGTGTTCACGTGTATCTTCAACCTGTCCCTGTCTTTGGCCACCGTCCCTCCCTGCCTCAAGACCTCCACCATCATCCCCATCCCCAAGAAGACAGCTGTGGACAGCCCCAATGATTACAGGCCTGTTGCACTTAGGCCTGTAATTATGAAGTGCTTTGAGAGACTGGTCTCTCAGCACATCAGGACCCATCTTCCACCCACTCTGGACCCCTACCAGTTTGCCTACAGGGCAAATAGATCCACAGAGGACGCTATCACCATAGCACTCCACACCGCGCTGAGCCATCTGGAGCACCTGGGGAACTATGTGAGGATGCTCTTCCTGGACTTCAGCTCAGCTTTTAACCACATCATCCCGGAGATCCTGATCCAGAAACTGTCCCACCTGGGTCTATCCACCACCATCTGCCTCTGGATCAAGGACTTCCTGACAAACCGCCCACAATCTGTCAGACTCGGCCCCCACCTCTCCAGCACCATCACACTCAACACCAGCTCTCCACAAGGATGTGTTTTGAGTCCCCTCCTGTTCACACTCTACACATCCGACTGCTCCCCGACCCATCTCTCAAACACTTTCATAAAGTTTGCGGACGACACTACCGTAGTCGGACTCATCTCAGGGGGAGACGAGTCTAAATACAGAGATGACGTCAACAGACTGTCTGCGTGGTGTCCAGTAAACAACCTCCAACTGAACACCACAAACACTAAAGAAATCATCATAGACTTCAGGAAGGGCAGAGTGGACCCGGCCCCACTCTACATCCATGGGGACTGTGTGGAAAGGGTCCAAACCATGAGATTCCTGGGTGTGCAGATATTAGAGGACCTCTCCT
Source organism: Xyrichtys novacula (assembly GCA_962446985.1). NCBI lineage: Eukaryota > Metazoa > Chordata > Actinopteri > Labriformes > Labridae > Xyrichtys > Xyrichtys novacula. Next base: position 31,041,131 of record OY660867.1, read on the forward strand.
GGACCGCAAATACTTCTGCGGTGGTGAGGAAGGCCCAGCAGCGTCTCCACTTCCTGAGAGTGCTCAGGAGAAATAACCTTGAGGAGAAGTTGCTAGTGACCTTCTACAGAGGCACCATAGAGAGCATCCTGGCGTACTGCATCACAGCTTGGTATGCGGGGTGCTCTGCAGCCGACAGGAGAGCACTACAGAAGGTCATCTGCACAGCCCAGAAGATCACAGGCTGCCCTCTGCCCAGTCTGGAGGACATTGCCAACTCTTGCTACCTGAGCAGAGCTGGCAACATCGTCGAGGAATCATACCACCCCGGAAACCACCTGTTTGACCTGTTACTGTCGGGCCGAAGGTACAGGTCACACAAAACAAGGACCAACAGACTCAGGGATAGCTTCTTCCCGAGAGCTATCACTGCAGTCAACTACAACAAGTCCAATTGAACCTGTCCCCCTCAACCAACATATATTACTGATCACATTGATCTTAGTGCAATAAATGTATCTTTATCCATGCAATAACACTGGGCTTCACTTGTGCAATATCGGGTTTCATATCAGTCATATCATTCATTCCTGTTTGTTTATATTTTATAATGTACCGATATATACATTACTGCCTTTTTTACTTTTCTTTCTTCCTGTTCTTACCTTATCTCGTGTTTTATAATGGCTTCTTTTTAGTACTTATTTCTTTTGCTATGCACCAAAGGGAGTGGCGCTCAAATTTCATTGTACTGTGTACACTGACAATAAAGGCCATTCTGATACACGTAAATATACTTGAGGAAAATGCATCTAAGTAGCATCTACTGTAAGTAGAGAAGTAACGGGACATGCTCGAGAGGCAATACATCTACCGAAAAGAAAACTTCTCTCTTTGCTTGGGCATATTTATTTGCCATGTGCGTCATGCCTCAGGGGCGGTCCTTTATATCTATACTTCTCAACCTCGCCAAATCAGTTGAGAAACTCCATGATAGGGTAAGTTTAGATGAAGGTTGCAGATCCAAACTGCGGTTTGGTCACTTCTGTGTAAAAATGGAAAGGCATCTCATTGTCTTATAGTGACTATTAGGAATCTTCTCCTGCCATTTAAGCTATTTACAGTCACAGCACCATCTGTTGCTTTTGGGGGGTTTTAATAATCAATGGTTGCTGATATTTGGCCAAATAAACTGTCTTCTCTGCCAAAAAATGTGTCTTCAACTGCTCTCCACAAATTGTATCCAGTTGTCATAGCTTGCCTCCTATGGGATAAAAATTGGTCCAGGAAACAGATTTTTCTTTTCGTGACAATTAGGCAACTGTTAATATCATTAACAAAGGGCACTCTTCAGTTCCATTTATTAATAGGTTTATGAGGCACCTTACCTGTCTTGGGTAATTTTTATTATTTGAGCAGTCCATATTTCAGGCCGGGATAACCAAATTGCTGATTCCTGTCCCAATTCTAATTTTAAAAATTCCACCAACTGTGCCCGGAGGCAGCACCATCCAGCCTGACCTGTTCCCCATTCATTCAGATTGTGTTAGTCTTAGTGCAGTCTTGAAAACTTATGTGCTCTCTGCTGCCCGCTGTACGAGAGCTGGTTAAGCAAAATCAGCATTTAAGTTAATATGATTCTTCATGGTCTCACTTTACCTCTTCTGTACCACCTTTTCTGTAGCTCCAATGCTGTAAATTTATCCATCGTATGTGCATTAATAGTCCACTGTTTTGAATCTCACAAATATTAAAGGACTTGTAGCAGGTATTCAGTTCCATCTGCGCTGTCTGAACCCATCCACCACCAGCCTGCTTGAAAACCCATCTATTCATATTTATTTCTCGAACTAACTGACTTTGTCCTATGTACTCTATGTCCCCCTACCTTAGAGGCCAGCTGCTGGCCAGCTAGCAAGAGCCTCTCTTTGCCACTGAAGAAGGGAAACCTATATCCAGATCATGGTTTTCTGCTCACCTCTGCCTGCTTGATCACCTCTGCCTGCTCTGCTCACCTGTGCCTGCTCTGCCAATCCTGCTGGCTCCCACCCAAGCACGACTCTACGCATAGATGCAACTACAACAGCATCCTCCATTGTCCCCGTCTCAGCATTCAAGGCTATAGGTCAATAGTCCTCATCAGCCTATGAATAATACCGCAGGCTTAAGGCTCAAGAAATTCTTATGCTCAGTTGGCTATGAGTGCTTTGAAAAATGCTGCTGCACCACAAATATGTGTATGAATGAAATGAATCCTGTTCCACAATCATGTTTGAGGGTAACCTATACAACACAAGCTTTGGAGGTGGGTAGGTTGCCTTGTAACTGCTGGCTGCTGCTCTCCCTCCCCTGTAGGAGCTTTCATGTAGCTGGTATGGTTGTTCTGGGGGGGCTTTTTAGGGCCCGAGCGTAGCTGCTAAGCAGCTGCGAGAGCCCTCTTGTTCCTGCATGTTTCCTTCTTTAGGGCCCGAGCGTAGCTGCTAAGCAGCTGCGAGAGCCCTCTTGTTCCTGATGGATTCTTCTTTCGTTATTTTTCCTCCGCTTTAAACTGGAAAATGGCCCACTTCCCACTGGCGAAAACTCAGGAAATTTGGCAGGACGACCGGGCCTGGTGAAAAATTTGATATTCTGAAGTCGCCCAAACAAAAAAATGAAAAATGGCTCCATAGCGCCCCCTATGGTGAAAACTCACCTGACGCCTGTACGCTTTGTCAAAATGACACAAAATTTGACACACATGTGTATCTCAATAAGATCTACAAAAAAGTCAGTGCGGGCGTATCTGTCAAATGTACGGTTAAAGGGCTATTTCGCATTTTTTGCCGATCCGCACACATTGGAATTTCGCTAACTCCTCCGAAGGCTTTCGTTCCACCGGCACCAAATTTGCTCAGGCCAATCTACACCCCATGGCCATTCAAAGTTGTACAAATCATGACGCTGCACCCCACGGTTTATGTTCTAGGGGGCGCCAAAGATAACCCAAAAATCCACATTCTTAAAAGTCTTATAACTTTTTATTTTTGTCCTCACTGGCCTCCAAGTTTTCTAGGATGATGCTATGTCCAGCCATCAACACATGTGTGAAGGAATTTTTACTCCACAAAAGAGCGCCCCCCATGGCAGGAGAAAAAAGTCAATTTTTTCTTGTCTCCTAAGGTGAAAATACATATTGTCGAGTGTCACGCCTGTATGCTTTGTCATATTGACACAAAATTTGACAATCACGTGTATCTCAATAAGATCTACGAAAAAGTCAAAGGGCATGTATCTGTCAAATGTACGGTTAAAGGGCTATTTTGCATTTTTTGCCGATCCGCACACATTGGAATTTCGCTAACTCCTCCGAAGGCTATCTTTCCACCGGCACCAAATTTGCTCAGGCCAATCTACACCCCATGGCCATTAAAAGTTGTACAAATCATCTTGCTGCACCCCACGGTTTGGGTTCTAGGGGGCACCAAATATAACCCAAAAATCCACATTCTTAAAAGTCTTATAACTTTTTATCTTTTTCCATACTGGCCTCCAAGTTTTTTAGGATGATGCAATGTCCAGCCATCAACACATTTGTAAAGGAATTTTTACTCCCGAAAAGAGCGCCCCCCCATGGCAGGAGAAAAAAGTCCATTTTTTCTTGTCCCCTAAGGTGAAAAAACACATTGTTGACTGTCACGCCTATACGCTTTGTCAAAATGACACAAAATTTGACACACACGTGTATCTCAATAAGATCTACGAAAAAGTCAATGGGCACGTATCTGTAAAATGTACGGTTAAAGGGCTATTTCGCATTTTTTGCCGATTCGCACACATTGGAATGTGGCTAACTCCTCCTAAGGCTTTCTTCCCACCGACACCAAATTTGCTCAAGCCGATCTACATCCCATGACCATTCAAAGTTGTAAAAATCATGCCGCTGCACCCCATGGTTTACGTTCTAGGGGGCGCCAAAGATGACCCAAATATCCACATTCTTAAAAGAATCCACATCCCCCCCCCCCCAAGGAGGGAGAAAAAGTCCAGTTAACCCTGCCCATCGCTCAATGGCTCAATCGCATCGCTCTCCTGGCAACACAGTAAGGAGGAGCAACTTGCCATTTGGATATATCCTAGCTGTGTTTGTGCCCTCACTCATGGTCCAGACTTTTTTCAAATAGGACATGTAGTTTGTCTGCAGCGACCGTTTTGGTAGAAACTGCGCCTCCCATTCATTATAATGGGAAATGACCACAGACAAGTGCGCACACCATCTTTGGACCTTGAGTGTGATGCGATCAGGAGGGGGAGGCGGTCGCGCTGGGGGCGGCGCGACGCGGCTCGGGCCCGACAGTGCCCCACCGGGGCCCTAGTTAGGGCCCGAGCCAGCTGCAGAGCAGCCGGGCGTAGGCCCTATTATTCCCCAAGTGGTTTTTCTTTGTTTCTTTCTTTAGGGCCCGAGCGTAGCTGCTAAGCAGCTGCGAGAGCCCTCTTGTTCCTGTAGTTTCCTTCTTTTGTTATTATTATTAGGGCCCGAGCGTAGCTGCTAAGCAGCTGCGAGAGCCCTCTTGTTCCTGATGGATTCTTCTTTTGTTATTAGGGCCCGAGCCAGCTGCAGAGCAGCCGGGCGTAGGCCCTGTTATTCCTGTAGGGGTTTTTCTTTGTTTCTTTCTTTAGGGCCCGAGCGTAGCTGCTAAGCAGCTGCGAGAGCCCTCTTGTTCCTGTAGTTTCCTTCTTTTGTTATTATTATTATTATTATTATTTTTCCTCCCCTTTGAACTGGAAAATGGCCCACTTCCCACTGGCGAAAACTCATGAAATTTGGCAGGACGACCGGGCCTGGTGAAAAATTTGATATTCCGAAGTCGCCCAAACAAGAAAATGCAAAATGGCTCCATAGCGCCCCCTAAGGTGAAAATTCACACTATTCACTGTCACGCCGGTACGCTTTGTCAAAATGACACAAAAATTGACACACACATGTATCTCAATAAGATCTACAAAAAAGTCAGTGCGGGCGTATCTGTCAAATGTACGGTTAAAGGGTTATTTCGCATTTTTTGCCGATCCGCACACATTGGAATTTCGCTAACTCCTCCGAAGGCTTTCGTTCCACCGGCACCACATTTGCTCAGGCCAATCTACACCCCATGGCCATTAAAAGTTATTCAAATCATGACGCTGCACCCCACGGTTTAGGTTCTAGGGGGCGCCAAAGATAACCATAAGATCCACATATTTAAAAGTCTTATAACTTTTTATTTTTGCCCTCACTGGCCTCCAAGTTTTCTAGGATGATGCAATGTCCAGCCATCAACACATTTGTGAAGGAATTTTTACTCCCCAAAAGAGCGCCCCCCCATGGCAGGAGAAAAAAGTCCATTTTTTCTTGTCCCCTAAGGTGAAAATACACATTGTTGAGTGTAACACCTGTACGCTTTGGCAAAATGACACAAAAATTGACACACACATGTATCTCAATAAGATCTACGAAAAAGTCAATGCGCGCGTATCTGTCAAATGTACGGTTAAAGGGTTATTCCGCATTTTTTGCCGATCCGCACACATTGGAATTTCGCTAACTCCTCCGAAGGCTTTCGTTCCACCGGCACCACATTTGCTCAGGCCAATCTACACCCCATGGCCATTAAAAGTTATTCAAATCATGACGCTGCACCCCACGGTTTAGGTTCTAGGGGAGCCAAAGATAACCGTAAAATCCACATATTTAAAAGTCTTATAACTTTTTATTTTTGTCCCCACTGGCCTCCAAGTTTTCTAGGATGATGCAATGTCCAGCCATCAACACATTTGTGAAGGAATTTTTACTCCCTAAAAGAGCGCCCCCCCATGGCAGGAGAAAAAAGTCCATTTTTTCTTGTCCCCTAAGGTGAAAATACACATTGTTGACTGTCACGCCTGTACGCTTTGGCAAAATGACACAAAAATTGACAATCATGTGTATCTCAATTAGATCTACGAAAAAGTCAAAGAGCGCGTATCTGTATAATGTACGGTAAAAGGGCTATTTTGCATTTTTTGCCGATTCGCACACATTGGAATTTCGCTAACTCCTCCTAAGGCTTTCGTCCCACTGACACCAAATTTGCTCAGGCCAATCTACACTCCATGGCCATTCAAAGTTGTAAAAATCATGACGCTGCACCCCACGGTTTACGTTTTAGGGGGCGCCAAAGATGACCCAAATATACATTACAGTAGACAAAGTAGTTTTGCCCACTGAGTGGCGCCAAAGGGACTTGTCTGTGGAGTCTGTGAGTCACTATTGGCCGTTTTTGACTACTTTAGATTTTACCTTTATATTTCCTCTCACAAAATTTTTACCTTGCCTTGCCTGGTATCATTTTTTTCAGCACAACCTCACCTGTGTCAATTTACAGTTATTTTATCATTTTGACATACTATATTTACACATTGGACCCAAATTCACACACAAAACATAAAATCCGAGTGGAAAAAAGTAACGTTTTTACTGTGAAAACCACAAATATGTGTGATGAACTGTTTTTAAAACTTAAACTTCAAATAAAAATTGTAAACTTCAAAACATATGCAAATTTTTAACATAGAACATAGTAATTTACCTCTATTTACATCAAAATGCAGGCAATGGCCCAGGTGTTCTTTGTAAAATTATTTACAAAACACTGTATAGTCTCACAAATGTCACTTTTTATTTATGCCACTACAAAAAAACATGATGTAAATGATGCATGATGTAAAACATGATGTAAAAAACTTGTGTAGATCCTCCTCTATGTTAGTCCATGTGTAATTTTTCCATAATTCTTTGTTTTTTGCAGCATTTTTGTTAGTGTAACTGCAGATTGTGCTGACAGTGTCTATGGCAAAAAAAAAAAAAAAAAACTGAAAATGCCTCAACATGAACCCCTGGTGGTCTCTGAGGGTGAAACCTGCTAACTGCTGCAGCTCTGTCAGCTACATCCGGTTAAATATGTCATGTGACTTGAACGCACACACACACACACACACACACACACACACACACACACACACACACACACAGACACACACACACACGCACACACACACACACTCAGAGTCTGGTTTTTAGCACCTGCAAAAACATGCTATTTACATATTTGACAAGAATGCAGAGGCTCCTTTTGCCCCTGAAAAAAATCAAATTTCAAACACAACTTGACTGGTCATTTCTCCAAAAGACAACCATGAAGCTCCATCCAAACCTGAAGCAGGCAGTTGGTGCATGTGTACAGTAACCTGAGGGGAGTGAGGTGACTGCTTCTGAGGAGAACATGAGCAGTGAAGATTCACCTTAGAGCTAGAACAGAGACGTGCACATGATTATACAGGGGCAGGGGCTCAAGTTTTTTCCAGTTGTTTTTACAATATGGGAATTAATGTGAAATTAAAAAACAAAGTATTAATAGAAAGGTAATGACTGTCCTGAGTAGGTGACAGTGATATCCAATAGGCTAGGCACTCAAGAGGCTGGCTGTGGCAAGTGTAAGTGAAAGCAACACGCACTGGCAGGAAGAACAGCAAACGCCGATGAAGGAAAAGGGTCTTTGCAGTGATGGGCGTTACCAGAGAGGGCGATGGCCAGAGGACACAAATGGGACGGGGAGGCAGCGCGTTGGGGGGGGGACGCGACACAGCTCGGGCCCGCCAGTGCCCCAACGGGGTCCTAGTTCTTTCTTTCTTTCTTTCTTAGGGCCCGAGCGTAGCTGCTAAGCAGCTGCGAGAGCCCTATTATTCCCCAAGTGGTTTTTCTTTGTTTCTTTTTTCTTTTTCCTCCCCTTTGAACTGGAAAATGGCCCACTTCCCACTGGCGAAAACTCATGAAATTTGGCAGTACGACCGGGCCTGGTGAAAAATTTGATATTCCAAAGTCGCCCAAACAAGAAAATGCAAAATGGCTCCATAGCGCCCCCTAAGGTGAAAATTCACACTATTGACTGTCACGCCTGTACGCTTTGTCAAAATGACACAAAAATTGACACACACATGTATTTCAATAAGATCTACAAAAAAGTCAGTGCGGGCGTATCTGTCAAATGTACGGTTAAAGGGTTATTTCGCATTTTTTGCCGATCCGCACACATTGGAATTTCGCTAACTCCTCCGAAGGCTTTCGTTCCACCGGCACCACATTTGCTCAGGCCAATCTACACCCCATGGCCATTAAAAGTTATTCAAATCATGACGCTGCACCCCACGGTTTAGGTTCTAGGGGGCGCCAAAGATAACCCTAAAATCCACATATTTAAAAGTCTTATAACTTTTTATTTTTGCCCTCACTGGCCTCCAAGTTATCTAGGATGATGCAATGTCCAGCCATCAACACATTTGTGAAGGAATTTTTACTCCCCAAAAGAGCGCCCCCCCATGGCAGGAGAAAAAAGTCCATTTTTTCTTGTCCCCTAAGGTGAAAATACACATTGTTGAGTGTCACGCCTGTACGCTTTGTCAAAATGACACAAAAATTGACACACACATGTATCTCAATAAGATCTACAAAAAAGTCAATGAGCGCGTATCTGTCAAATGTACGGTTAAAGGGTTATTTCGCATTTTTTGCCGATTCGCACACATTGGAATTTCGCTAACTCCTCCGAAGGCTTTCGTTCCACCGGCACCACATTTGCTCAGGCCAATTTACACCCCATGGCCATTAAAAGTTATTCAAATCATGACGCTGCACCCCACGGTTTACGTTCTAGGGGGCGCCAAAGATAACCCAAAAATCCACATTTTTAAAAGTCTTATAACTTTTTATTTTTGTCCTCACTGGCCTCCAAGTTTTCTAGGATGATGCAATGTCCAGCCATCAACACATTTGTGAAGGAATTTTTACTCCCTAAAAGAGCGCCCCCCCATGGCAGGAGAAAAAAGTCCATTTTTTCTTGTCCCCTAAGGTGAAAATACACATTGTTGACTGTCACGCCTGTACGCTTTGGCAAAATGACACAAAAATTGACAATCATGTGTATCTCAATTAGATCTACGAAAAAGTCAAAGAGCGCGTATCTGTATAATGTACGGTAAAAGGGCTATTTTGCATTTTTTGCCGATTCGCACACATTGGAATTTCGCTAACTCCTCCTAAGGCTTTCATCCCACTGACACCAAATTTGCTCAGGCCAATCTACACTCCATGGCCATTCAAAGTTGTAAAAATCATGACGCTGCACCCCACGGTTTACGTTTTAGGGGGCGCCAAAGATGACCCAAATATACATTACAGTAGACAAAGTAGTTTTGCCCACTGAGTGGCGCCAAAGGGACTTGTCTGTGGAGTCTGTGAGTCACTATTGGCCGTTTTTGACTACTTTAGATTTTACCTTTATATTTCCTCTTACAAAATTTTTACCTTGCCTTGCCTGGTATCATTTTTTTCAGCACAACCTCACCTGTGTCAATTTACAGTTATTTTATCATTTTGACATACTATATTTACACATTGGACCCAAATTCACACACAAAACATAAAATCCGAGTGGAAAAAAGTAACGTTTTTACTGTGAAAACCACAAATATGTGTGATGAACTGTTTTTAAAACTTAAACTTCAAATAAAAATTGTAAACTTCAAAACATATGCAAATTTTTAACAAAGAACATAGTAATTTACCTCTATTTACATCAAAATGCAGGCAATGGCCCAGGTGTTCTTTGTAAAATTATTTACAAAACACTGTATAGTCTCACAAATGTCACTTTTTATTTATGCCACTACAAAAAAACATGATGTAAATGATGCATGATGTAAAACATGATGTAAAAAACTTGTGTAGATCCTCCTCTATGTTAGTCCATGTGTAATTTTTCCATAATTCTTTGTTTTTTGCAGCATTTTTGTTAGTGTAACTGCAGATTGTGCTGACAGTGTCTATGGCAAAAAAAAAAAAAAAAACTGAAAATGCCTCAACATGAACCCCTGGTGGTCTCTGAGGGTGAAACCTGCTAACTGCTGCAGCTCTGTCAGCTTCAGTCTCCCATGCAGAGCTCGGAGCGCATGTGTGGCTCTGCACCCTTAGCAGCGTTGCTAACTCCTCAGTAAGGAAAGCCTGCTTCATGTCAGAGTCTCTAAACTCCAGAAGAAGTCGATAAAAGTCCCTTTCTTTCTAAAAAAAAGTCGTTAGGGGGTCTGAAAAGTCATTGAATCTAACAACAAAGTCGCTAGGTTTGCAACTACATGTCCCAGACTGCATCCCTGCTGAGAGTCCCTCCCTCCCTTCTCATATTGCAGGAAGAACGTAAGCGCCCGCCCCTTGTCAATCAGTCACCATATAATTTTGGATTGGTTGTTGTGGTGAAGTTTTCCACCAATAGGAGAGATGTTGTGGTGTGTTTTTTTTTTCCTTTGGCAAGCCTTTTCCGCCTGTAAGACCTGTCGCTAATGTCTGCATGCTATGTTTTCCTGTCTCATACAGCGCGATCGAGCGCCGAACGTGATCAAAATAAGCAGAAAACAAGTATCGCGGACATAATTTATCATAACTCTGGTTTTATTTGGCCTATCAACACAATTTAAAAACTGGTATATAGGTTGAGGTCCTCACTTTTGAGATAAGTTGAAACGGAGAGTCAACGAGGCTCCGTCTTGCAGCTACATCCGGTTAAATATGTCATGTGACTTGAACGCACACACACACACACACACACACAGACACACACACACACGCACACACACACACTCAGAGTCTGGTTTTTAGCACCTGCAAAAACATGCTATTTACATATTTGACAAGAATGCAGAGGCTCCTTTTGCCCCTGAAAAAAATCAAATTTCAAACACAACTTGACTGCTCATTTCTCCAAAAGACAACCATGAAGCTCCATCCAAACCTGAAGCAGGCAGTTGGTGCATGTGTACAGTAACCTGAGGGGAGTGAGGTGACTGCTTCTGAGGAGAACATGAGCAGTGAAGATTCACCTTAGAGCTAGAACAGAGACGTGCACATGATTATACAGGGGCAGGGGCTCAAGTTTTTTCCAGTTGTTTATACAATATGGAAATTAATGTGAAATTAAAAAACAAAGTATTAATAGAAAGGTAATGACTGTCCTGTGTAGGTGACAGTGATATCCAATAGGCTAGGCACTCACGAGGCTGGCTGTGGCAAGTGTAAGTGAAAGCAACACGCACTGGCAGGAAGAACAGCAAACGCCGATGAAGGAAAAGGGTCTTTGCAGTGATGGGCGTTACCAGAGAGGGCGATGGCCAGAGGACACAAATGGGACGGGGAGGCAGCGCGTTGGGGGGGGGACGCGACACAGCTCGGGCCCGCCAGTGCCCCAACGGGGTCCTAGTTTCTTCTTTTTCCTCCCCTTTGAACTGGAAAATGGCCCACTTCCCACTGGCGAAAACTCATGAAATTTGGCAGGACGACCGGGCCTGGTGAAAAATTCGATATTCTGAAGTCGCCCAAACAATAAAATGCAAAATGGCTCCATAGCGCCCCCTAAGGTGGAAATTCACACTATTGACTGTCACGCCTGTACGCTTTGTCATATTGACACAAAAATTGACACACATATGTATCTCAATAAGATCTACAAAAAAGTCAGTGCGGCCGTATCTGTCAAATGTACGGTTAAAGGGTTATTTCGCATTTTTTGCCGATCCGCACACATTGGAATTTCGCTAACTCCTCCGAAGGCTTTCGTTCCACCGGCACCACATTTGCTCAGGCCAATCTACACCCCGTGGCCATTAAAAGTTATCAAAATCATGACGCTGCACCCCAAGGTTTAGGTTCTAGGGGGCGCCAAAGATAACACTAAAATCCACATATTTAAAAGTCTTATAACTTTTTATTTTTGTCCTCACTGGCCTCCAAGTTTTCTAGGATGATGCAATGTCCAGCCATCAACACATTTGTGAAGGAATTTTTACTCCCCAAAAGAGCGCCCCCCCATGGCAGGAGAAAAAAGTCCATTTTTTCTTGTCCCCTAAGGTGAAAATACACATTGTTGAGTGTCACGCCTATACGCTTTGTCAAAATGACACAAAAATTGACACACACATGTAACTCAATAAGATCTACAAAAAAGTCAATGCGCGCGTATCTGTCAAATGTACAGTTAAAGGGTTATTCCGCATTTTTTGCCGATACGCACACATTGGAATTTCGCTAACTCCTCCGAAGGCTTTCGTTCCACTGGCACCACATTTGCTCAGGCCAATCTACACCCCATGGCCATTAAAAGTTATTCAAATCATGATGCTGCACCCCATGGTTTAGGTTCTAGGGGGCGCCAAAAATAACCCAAAAATCCACATTTTTAAATGTTTTATAACTTTTTATTTTTGTCCTCACTGGCCTCCAAGTTTTCTAGGATGATGCAATGTCCAGCCATCAACACATTTGTGAAGGAATTTTTACTCCCCAAAAGAGCGCCCCCCCATGGTAGGAGAAAAAAGTCAATTTTTTCTTGTCCCCTTACATGAAAATACACATTGTTGAGTGTCACACCTGAACGCTTTGTCATACTGACACAAAAATTGACAATCATGTGTATCTCAATTAGATCTACGAAAAAGTCAAAGAGCGCGTATCTTTATAATGTACGGTTAAAGGGCTATTTTGCATTTTTTGCCGATTCGCACACATTGGAATGTGGCTATCTCCTCCTAAGGCTTTCGTCCCACCGATACCAAATTTGCTCAGGGCAATCTACACCCCATGCCCATTCAAAGTTGTAAAAATCATGACGCTGCACCCCACGGTTTACGTTCTAGGGGGCGCCAAAGATGACCCAAAAATCCACATTCTTAAAAGTCATTTTGGCCACTGCAGGAGTACAGAGTACTGCAGTTCTAGGGGGCGCCAAAGATGACCCAAAAATCCACATTCTTAAAAGTCTTTTTGGCCACTGCAGGAGTACAGAGTACTGCAGGATACACACACATATACACACACGCCAACATACACACACACACACACACACACACACACACACACACAGACACACACACACACACACACTCAGAGTCTGTTTTTTAGCACCTGCAAAAACATGCTGTTTACATATTTGACAAGAATGCAGAGGCTTCCTTTTGCCCCTGAAAAAAATCAAATTTCAAACACAACTTGACTGTTCATTTCTCCAAAAGACAACCATGAAGCTCCATTTCAAACCTGAAGCAGATAGTTGGTGCATGTGTACAGTAACCTGAGGGGAGTGAGGTGACTATTTCTGAGGAGAACATGAGCAGTGAAGATTCACCTTGGAGCTAGAACAGGGACGTGCACATGATTATACAGGGGCAGGGGCTCAAGTTTTTTCCAGTCGTTTATACAATATGGAAATTAATGTGAAATTAAAACACAAAGTATTAATAGAAAGGTAATGACTGTCCTGTGTAGGTGACAGTGATATCCAATAGGCTAGGCACTCACGAGGCTGGCTGTGGCAAGTGTAAGTGAAAGCAACACGCACTGGCAGGAAGAACAGCAAACGCCGATGAAGGAAAAGGGTCTTTGCAGTGATGGGCGTTACCAGAGAGGGCGATGGCCAGAGGACACAAATGGGACGGGGAGGCAGCACGTTGGGGGGGGTGGGGGGGGTGGGGGGACGCGACACGGCTCGGGCCCGCCAGTGCCCCAACGGGGTCCTAGTCTTTGTTTCTTTTTTCTTTTTCCTCCCCTTTGAACTGGAAAATGGCCCACTTCCCACTGGCGAAAACTCATGAAATTTGGCAGGACGACCGGGCCTGGTGAAAAATTTGATATTCTGAAGTCGCCCAAACAATACAATGCAAAATGGCTCCATAGCGCCCCCTAAGGTGAAAAATTCACCTGACGCCTGTACGCTTTGTCAAAATGACACAAAAATTGACACACACATGTATCTCAATAAGATCTACAAAAAAGTCAGTGCGGGCGTATCTGTCAAATGTACGGTTAAAGGGTTATTGCGCATTTTTTGCCGATCCGCACACATTGGAATTTCGCTAACTCCTCCGAAGGCTTTCGTTCCACCGGCACCACATTTGCTCAGGCCAATCTACACCCCATGGCCATTAAAAGTTATTCAAATCATGACGCTGCACCCCACGGTTTAGGTTCTAGGGGGCGCCAAAGATAACCCTAAAATCCACATATTTCAAAGTCTTATAACTTTTTATTTTTGCCCTCACTGGCCTCCAAGTTTTCTAGGATGATGCAATGTCCAGCCATCAACACATTTGTGAAGGAATTTTTACTCCCCAAAAGAGCGCCCCCCCATGGCAGGAGAAAAAAGTCCATTTTTTCTTGTCCCATAAGGTGAAAATTCACACTATTGACTGTCACGCCTTTACGCTTTGTCAAAATTACACAAAAATTGACACACACATGTATCTCAATAAGATCTACAAAAAAGTCCATGCGCGCGTATCTGTCAAATGTACAGTTAAAGGGTTATTCCGCATTTTTTGCCGATACGCACACATTGGAATTTCGCTAACTCCTCCGAAGGCTTTCGTTCCACCGGCACCACATTTGCTCAGGCCAATCTACACCCCACGGCCATTAAAAGTTATTCAAATCATGATGCTGCACCCCATGGTTTAGGTTCTAGGGGGCGCCAAAAATAACCCAAAAATAACCCAAAAATCCACATTCTTAAATGTTTTATAACTTTTTATTTTTGTCCTCACTGGCCTCCAAGTTTTCTAGGATGATGCAATGTCCAGCCATCAACACATTTGTGAAGGAATTTTTACTCCCCAAAAGAGCGCCCCCCCATGGTAGGAGAAAAAAGTCAATTTTTTCTTGTCCCCTTACATGAAAATACACATTGTTGAGTGTCACGCCTGAACGCTTTGTCATATTGACACAAAAATTGACAATCGTGTATCTCAATTAGATCTACGAAAAAGTCAAAGAGCGCGTATCTTTATAATGTACGGTTAAAGGGCTATTTTGCATTTTTTGCCGATTCGCACACATTGGAATGTGGCTATCTCCTCCTAAGGCTTTCGTCCCACCGATACCAAATTTGCTCAGGGCAATCTACACCCCATGCCCATTCAAAGTTATAAAAATCATGACGCTGCACCCCACGGTTTACGTTCTAGGGGGCGCCAAAGATGACCCAAAAATCCACATTCTTAAAAGTCATTTTGGCCACTGCAGGAGTACAGAGTACTGCAGTTCTAGGGGGCGCCAAAGATGACCCAAAAATCCACATTCTTAAAAGTCTTTTTGGCCACTGCAGGAGTACAGAGTACTGCAGGATACACACACATATACACACACGCCAACATACACACACACACACACACACACAGACACACACACACACTCAGAGTCTGTTTTTTAGCACCTGCAAAAACATGCTGTTTACATATTTGACAAGAATGCAGAGGCTTCCTTTTGCCCCTGAAAAAAATCAAATTTCAAACACAACTTGACTGTTCATTTCTCCAAAAGACAACCATGAAGCTCCATTTCAAACCTGAAGCAGATAGTTGGTGCATGTGTACAGTAACCTGAGGGGAGTGAGGTGACTATTTCTGAGGAGAACATGAGCAGTGAAGATTCACCTTGGAGCTAGAACAGGGACGTGCACATGATTATACAGGGGCAGGGGCTCAAGTTTTTTCCAGTCATTTATACAATATGGAAATTAATGTGAAATTAAACCACAAATATGTGTGATGAACTGTTTTTAAAACTTAAACTTCAAATAAAAATTGTAAACTTCAAAACATATGCAAATTTTTAACAAAGAACATAGTAATTTACCTCTATTTACATCAAAATGCAGGCAATGGCCCAGGCGTTCTTTGTAAAATTATTTACAAAACACTGTATAGTCTCACAAATGTCACTTTTTATTTATGCCACTACAAAAAAACATGATGTAAATGATGCATGATGTAAAACATGATGTAAAAAACTTGTGTAGATCCTCCTCTATGTCAGTCCATGTGTAATTTTTCCATAATTCTTTGTTTTTTGCAGCATTTTTGTTAGTGTAGCTGCAGATTGTGCTGACAGTGTCTATGGCACAAAAAAAAAAAAAAAATTAAAATGCCTCAACATGAACCCCTGGTGGTCTCTGAGGGTGAAACCTGCTAACTGCTGCAGCTCTGTCAGCTTCAGTCTCCCATGCAGAGCTCTGAGCGCATGTGTGGCTCTGCACCCTTAGCAGCGTTGCTAACTCCTCAGTAAGGAAAGCCTGCTTCATGTCAGAGTCTCTAAACTCCAGAAGAAGTCGATAAAAGTCCCTTTCTTTCTAAAAAAAAGTCGTTAGGGGGTCTGAAAAGTCATTGAATCTAACAACAAAGTCGCTAGGTTTGCAACTACGTGTCCCAGACTGCATCCCTGCTGAGAGTCCCTCCCTCCCTTCTCATGTTGCAGGAAGAACGTAAGCGCCCGCCCCTTGTCAATCAGTCACCATATAATTTTGGATTGGTTGTTGTGGTGAAGTTTTCCACCAATAGGAGAGATGTTGTGGTGTGTTTTTTTTTTCTTTTGGCAAGCCTTTTCCGCCTGTAAGACCTGTCGCTAATGTCTGCATGCTATGTTTTCCTGTCTCATACAGCGCGATCGAGCGCCGAACGTGATCAAAATAAGCAGAAAAAAAGTATCGCGGACATAATTTATCATAACTCTGGTTTTATTTGGCCTATCAACACAATTTAAAAACTGGTATATAGGTTGAGGTCCTCACTTTTGAGATAAGTTGAAACGGAGAGTCAACGAGGCTCCGTCTTGCAGCTACATCCGGTTAAATATGTCATGTGACTTGAACGCACACACAGACACACACACACACACACACACACACACACTCAGAGTCTGGGTTTTAGCACCTGCAAAAACATGCTATTTACATATTTGACAAGAATGCAGAGGCTCCTTTTGCCCCTGAAAAAAATCAAATTTCAAACACAACTTGACTGGTCATTTCTCCAAAAGACAACCATGAAGCTCCATCCAAACCTGAAGCAGGCAGTTGGTGCATGTGTACAGTAACCTGAGGGGAGTGAGGTGAGTGCTTCTGAGGAGAACATGAGCAGTGAAGATTCACCTTGGAGCTAGAACAGAGACATGCACATGATTATACAGGGGCAGGGGCTCAAGTTTTTTCCAGTCGTTTATACAATATGGAAATTAATGTGAAATTAAAACACAAAGTATTGATAGAAAGGTAATGACTGTCCTGTGTAGGTGACAGTGATATCCAATAGGCTAGGCACTCACGAGGCTGGCTGTGGCAAGTGTAAGTGAAAGCAACACGCACTGGCAGGAAGAACAGCAAACGCCGATGAAGGAAAAGGGTCTTTGCAGTGATGGGCGTTACCAGAGAGGGCGATGGCCAGAGGACACAAATGGGACGGGGAGGCAGCACGTTGGGGGGGGGGGGGGGGGACGCGACACGGCGCGGGCCCGCCAGTGCCCCAACGGGGTCCTAGTTCTTCTTTTTCCTCCCCTTTGAACTGGAAAATGGCCCACTTCCCACTGGCGAAAACTCAGGAAATTTGGCAGGACGACCGGGCCTGGTGAAAAATTTGATATTCCGAAGTCGCCCAAACAAGAAAATGCAAAATGGCTCCATAGCGCCCCCTAAGGTGAAAATTCACACTATTGACTGTCACGCCTGTACGCTTTGTCAAAATGACACAAAAATTGACACACACATGTATCTCAATAAGATCTACAAAAAAGTCAGTGCGGGCGTATCTGTCAAATGTACGGTTAAAGGGTTATTTCGCATTTTTTGCCGATCCGCACACATTGGAATTTCGCTAACTCCTCCGAAGGCTTTCGTTCCACCGGCACCACATTTGCTCAGGCCAATCTACACCCTATGGCCATTAAAAGTTATTCAAATCATGACGCTGCACCCCACGGTTTAGGTTCTAGGGGGCGCCAAAGATAACCCTAAAATCCACATTTTTAAAAGTCTTATAACTTTTTATTTTTGCCCTCACTGGCCTCCAAGTTTTCTAGGATGATGCAATGTCCAGCCATCAACACATTTGTGAAGGAATTTTTACTCCCCAAAAGAGCGCCCCCCCATGGCAGGAGAAAAAAGTCCATTTTTTTCTTGTCCCCTAAGGTGAAAATACACATTGTTGAGTGTCACGCCTGTACACTTTGTCAAAATGACACAAAAATTGACACACACATGTATCTCAATAAGATCTACAAAAAAGTCCATGCGCGCGTATCTGTCTAATGTACGGTTAAAGGGTTATTCCGCATTTTTTGCCGATTCGCACACATTGGAATTTCGCTAACTCCTCCGAAGGCTTTCGTTCCACCGGCACCACATTTGCTCAGGCCAAATTACACCCCATGGCCATTAAAAGTTATTCAAATCATGACGCTGCACCCCACGGTTTACGTTCTAGGGGGCGCCAAAGATAACCCAAAAATCCACATTTTTAAAAGTCTTATAACTTTTTATTTTTGTCCTCACTGGCCTCCAAGTTTTCTAGGATGATGCAATGTCCAGCCATCAACACATTTGTGAAGGAATTTTTACTCCCCAAAAGAGCGCCCCCCCATGGCAGGAGAAAAAAGTCCATTTTTTCTTGTCCCCTAAGGTGAAAATACACATTGTTGACTGTCACGCCTGTACGCTTTGGCAAAATGACACAAAAATTGACAATCATGTGTATCTCAATTAGATCTACGAAAAAGTCAAAGAGCGCGTATCTGTATAATGTACGGTAAAAGGGCTATTTTGCATTTTTTGCCGATTCGCACACATTGGAATTTCGCTAACTCCTCCTAAGGCTTTCGTCCCACTGACACCAAATTTGCTCAGGCCAATCTACACCCCATGGCCATTAAAAGTTATTCAAATCATGACGCTGCACCCCACGGTTTAGGTTCTAGGGGGCGCCAAAGATAACCCTAAAATCCACATTTTTAAAAGTCTTATAACTTTTTATTTTTGTCCTCACTGGCCTCCAAGTTTTCTAGGATGATGCAATGTCCAGCCATCAACACATTTGTGAAGGAATTTTTACTCCCCAAAAGAGCGCCCCCCATGGCAGGAGAAAAAAGTCCATTTTTTTCTTGTCCCCTAAGGTGAAAATACACATTGTTGAGTGTCACGCCTGTACGCTTTGTCAAAATGACACAAAAATTGACACACACATGTATCTCAATAAGATCTACAAAAAAGTCCATGCGCGCGTATCTGTCTAATGTACGGTTAAAGGGTTATTCCGCATTTTTTGCCGATTCGCACACATTGGAATTTCGCTAACTCCTCCGAAGGCTTTCGTTCCACCAGCACCACATTTGCTCAGGCCAAATTACACCCCATGGCCATTAAAAGTTATTCAAATCATGACGCTGCACCCCACGGTTTACGTTCTAGGGGGCGCCAAAGATAACCCAAAAATCCACATTTTTAAAAGTCTTATAACTTTTTATTTTTGTCCTCACTGGCCTCCAAGTTTTCTAGGATGATGCAATGTCCAGCCATCAACACATTTGTGAAGGAATTTTTACTCCCCAAAAGAGCGCCCCCCCATGGCAGGAGAAAAAAGTCCATTTTTTCTTGTCCCCTAAGGTGAAAATACACATTGTTGACTGTCACGCCTGTACGCTTTGGCAAAATGACACAAAAATTGACAATCATGTGTATCTCAATTAGATCTACGAAAAAGTCAAAGAGCGCGTATCTGTATAATGTACGGTAAAAGGGCTATTTTGCATTTTTTGCCGATTCGCACACATTGGAATTTCGCTAACTCCTCCTAAGGCTTTCGTCCCACTGACACCAAATTTGCTCAGGCCAATCTACACTCCATGGCCATTCAAAGTTGTAAAAATCACCCCACGGTTTACGTTTTAGGGGGCGCCAAAGATGACCCAAATATACATTACAGTAGACAAAGTAGTTTTGCCCACTGAGTGGCGCCAAAGGGACTTGTCTGTGGAGTCTGTGAGTCACTATTGGCCGTTTTTGACTACTTTAGATTTTACCTTTATATTTCCTCTTACAAAATTTTTACCTTGCCTTGCCTGGTATCATTTTTTTCAGCACAACCTCACCTGTGTCAATTTACAGTTATTTTATCATTTTGACATACTATATTTACACATTGGACCCAAATTCACACACAAAACATAAAATCCGAGTGGAAAAAAGTAACGTTTTTACTGTGAAAACCACAAATATGTGTGATGAACTGTTTTTAAAACTTAAACTTCAAATAAAAATTGTAAACTTCAAAACATATGCAAATTTTTAACAAAGAACATAGTAATTTACCTCTATTGACATCAAAATGCAGGCAATGGCCCAGGTGTTCTTTGTAAAATTATTTACAAAACACTGTATAGTCTCACAAATGTCACTTTTTATTTATGCCACTACAAAAAAACATGATGTAAATGATGCATGATGTAAAACATGATGTAAAAAACTTGTGTAGATCCTCCTCTATGTTAGTCCATGTGTAATTTTTCCATAATTCTTTGTTTTTTGCAGCATTTTTGTTAGTGTAACTGCAGATTGTGCTGACAGTGTCTATGGCAAAAAAAAAAAAAAAAACTGAAAATGCCTCAACATGAACCCCTGGTGGTCTCTGAGGGTGAAACCTGCTAACTGCTGCAGCTCTGTCAGCTTCAGTCTCCCATGCAGAGCTCTGAGCGCATGTGTGGCTCTGCACCCTTAGCAGCGTTGCTAACTCCTCAGTAAGGAAAGCCTGCTTCATGTCAGAGTCTCTAAACTCCAGAAGAAGTCGATAAAAGTCACTTTCTTTCTAAAAAAAAGTCGTTAGGGGGTCTGAAAAGTCATTGAATCTAACAACAAAGTCGCTAGGTTTGCAACTACGTGTCCCAGACTGCATCCCTGCTGAGAGTCCCTCCCTCCCTTCTCATATTGCAGGAAGAACGTAAGTTCCCGCCCCTTGTCAATCAGTCACCATATAATTTTGGATTGGTTGTTGTGGTGAAGTTTTCCACCAATAGGAGAGATGTTGTGGTGTGTTTTTTTTTTTCCTTTGGCAAGCCTTTTCCGCCTGTAAGACCTGTCGCTAATGTCTGCATGCTATGTTTTCCTGTCTCATACAGCGCGATCGAGCGCCGAACGTGATCAAAATAAGCAGAAAACAAGTATCGTGGACATAATTTATCATAACTCTGGTTTTATTTGGCCTATCAACACAATTTAAAAACTGGTATATAGGTTGAGGTCCTCACTTTTGAGATAAATTGAAACGGAGAGTCAACGAGGCTCCGTCTTGCAGCTACATCCAGTTAAATATGTCATGTGACTTGAACGCACACACACACACGCACGCACGCACACACACACACACACACACACACACACACACACACACAGACACACACACACACACACACACTCAGAGTCTGGTTTTTAGCACCTGCAAAAACATGGTATTTACATATTTGACAAGAATGCAGAGGCTCCTTTTGCCCCTGAAAAAAATCATATTTCAAACACAACTTGACTGGTCTTTTCTCCAAAAGACAACCATGAAGCTCCATCCAAACCTGAAGCAGGCAGTTGGTGCATGTGTACAGTAACCTGAGGGGAGTGAGGTGACTGCTTCTGAGGAGAACATGAGCAGTGAAGATTCACCTTAGAGCTAGAACAGAGACGTGCACATGATTATACAGGGGCAGGGGCTCAAGTTTTTTCCAGTTGTTTATACAATATGGAAATTAATGTGAAATTAAAAAACAAAGTATTAATAGAAAGGTAATGACTGTCCTGTGTAGGTGACAGTGATATCCAATAGGCTAGGCACTCACGAGGCTGGCTGTGGCAAGTGTAAGTGAAAGCAACACGCACTGGCAGGAAGAACAGCAAACGCCGATGAAGGAAAAGGGTCTTTGCAGTGATGGGCGTTACCAGAGAGGGCGATGGCCAGAGGACACAAATGGGACGGGGAGGCAGCGCGTTGGGGGGGGGGACGCGACACAGCTCGGGCCCGCCAGTGCCCCAACGGGGTCCTAGTTAGGGCCCGAGCGTAGCTGCTAAGCAGCTGCGAGAGCCCTCTTGTTCCTGATGGATTCTTCTTTTGTTATTATTATTATTTTTCCTCCGCTTTAAACTGGAAAATGGCCCACTTCCCACTGGCGAAAACTCATGAAATTTGGCAGGACGACCGGGCCTGGTGAAAAATTCGATATTCTGAAGTCGCCCAAACAATAAAATGCAAAATGGCTCCATAGCGCCCCCTAAGGTGGAAATTCACACTATTGACTGTCACGTCTGTACGTTTTGTCATATTGACACAAAAATTGACACACATATGTATCTCAATAAGATCTACAAAAAAGTCAGTGCGGGCGTATCTGTCAAATGTACGGTTAAAGGGTTATTTTGCATTTTTTGCCGATCCGCACACATTGGAATTTCGCTAACTCCTCCGAAGGCTTTCGTTCCACCGGCACCACATTTGCTCAGGCCAGTCTACACCCCATGGCCATTAAAAGTTGTACAAATCATGACGCTGCACCCCACGGTTTAGGTTCTAGGGGGCGCCAAAGATAACCCAAAAATCCACATTCTTAAAAGTCTTATAACTTTTTATTTTTGTCCTCACTGCCCTCCAAGTTTTCTAGGATGATGCAATGTCCAGCCATCAACACATTTGTGAAGGAATTTTTACTCCCCAAAAGAGCGCCCCCCCATGGCAGGAGAAAAAAGTCAATTTTTTCTTGTCCCCTTACATGAAAATACACATTGTTGAGTGTCACGCCTGAACGCTTTGTCATATTGACACAAAAATTGACAATCATGTGTATCTCAATTAGATCTACGAAAAAGTCAAAGAGCGCGTATCTGTATAATGTACGGTTAAAGGGCTATTTCGCATTTTTTGCCGATTCGCACACATTGGAATGTGGCTATCTCCTCCTAAGGCTTTCGTCCCACTGATACCAAATTTGCTCAGGGCAATCTACACCCCATGCCCATTCAAAGTTGTAAAAATCATGACGCTGCACCCCACGGTTTACGTTCTAGGGGGCGCCAAAGATGACCCAAAAATCCACATTCTTAAAAGTCATTTTGGCCACTGCAGGAGTACAGAGTACTGCAGTTCTAGGGGGCGCCAAAGATGACCCAAAAATCCACATTCTTAAAAGTCTTTTTGGCCACTGCAGGAGTACAGAGTACTGCAGGATACACACACATATACACACACGCCACACACACACACACACACACACACACACACACACACACACACACACACACACACACACACACACACACACTCAGAGTCTGGTTTGTAGCACCTGCAAAAACATGCTATTTACATATTTGACAAGAATGCAGAGGCTCCTTTTGCCCCTGAAAAAAATCAAATTTCAAACACAACTTGACTGGTCATTTCTCCAAAAGACAACCATGAAGCTCCATCCAAACCTGAAGCAGGCAGTTGGTGCATGTGTACAGTAACCTGAGGGGAGTGAGGTGACTGCTTCTGAGGAGAACATGAGCAGTGAAGATTTACCTTAGAGCTAGAACAGAGACGTGCACATGATTATACAGGGGCAGGGGCTCAAGTTTTTTCCAGTCGTTTATACAATTTGGAAATTAATGTGAAATTAAAACACAAAGTATTAATAGAAAGGTAGTGACTGTCCTGTGTAGGTGACAGTGATATCCAATAGGCTAGGCACTCACGAGGCTGGCTGTGGCAAGTGTAAGTGAAAGCAACACGCACTGGCAGGAAGAACAGCAAACGCCGATGAAGGAAAAGGGTCTTTGCAGTGATGGGCGTTACCAAAGAGGGCGATGGCCAGAGGACACAAATGGGACGGGGAGGCAGCGCGTTGGGGGGGGGACGCGACACAGCTCGGGCCCGCCAGTGCCCCAACGGGGTCCTAGTTATTATTATTTTTCCTCCGCTTTAAACTGGAAAATGGCCCACTTCCCACTGGCGAAAACTCATGAAATTTGGCAGGACGACTGGGCCTGGTGAAAAATTCGATATTCTGAAGTCACCCAAACAATAAAATGCAAAATGGCTCCATAGCGCCCCCTAAGGTGAAAATTCACACTATTGACTGTCACGCCTGTACGCTTTGTCATATTGACACAAAAATTGACACACACATGTATCTCAATAAGATCTACAAAAAAGTCAGTGCGGGCGTATCTGTCAAATGTACGGTTAAAGGGTTATTTCGCATTTTTTGCCGATACGCACACATTGGAATTTCGCTAACTCCTCCGAAGGCTTTCGTTCCACCGGCACCACATTTGCTCAGGCAAATCTACACTCCATGGCCATTCAAAGTTGTACAAATCATGATGCTGCACCCCATGGTTTAGGTTCTAGGGGGC
Organism: Xyrichtys novacula; assembly: GCA_962446985.1. Taxonomy (NCBI): domain Eukaryota; kingdom Metazoa; phylum Chordata; class Actinopteri; order Labriformes; family Labridae; genus Xyrichtys; species Xyrichtys novacula. The sequence goes on from OY660867.1 coordinate 31,065,388, forward strand.
GCCAAAAATAACCCAAAAATCCACATTCTTAAAAGTTTTATAACTTTTTATTTTTGTCCTCACTGGCCTCCAAGTTTTCTAGGATGATGCAATGTCCAGCCATCAACACATTTGTGAAGGAATTTTTACTCCCCAAAAGAGCGCCCCCCCATGGTAGGAGAAAAAAGTCAATTTTTTCTTGTCCCCTTACATAAAAATACACATTGTTGAGTGTCACGCCTGAACGCTTTGTCATATTGACACAAAAATTGACAATTATGTGTATCTCAATTAGATCTACGAAAAAGTCAAAGAGCGCGTATCTGTATAATGTACGGTTAAAGGGCTATTTTGCATTTTTTGCCGATTCGCACACATTGGAATGTGGTTATCTCCTCCTAAGGCTTTCGTCCCACCGATACCAAATTTGCTCAGGGCAATCTACACCCCATGCCCATTCAAAGTTGTAAAAATCATGACGCTGCACCCCACGGTTTACGTTCTAGGGGGCGCCAAAGATGACCCAAAAATCCACATTCTTAAAAGTCATTTTGGCCACTGCAGGAGTACAGAGTACTGCAGTTCTAGGGGGCGCCAAAGATGACCCAAAAATCCACATTCTTAAAAGTCTTTTTGGCCACTGCAGGAGTACAGAGTACTGCAGGATACACACACATATACACACACGCCAACATACACACACACACACACACACACACACACACACACACACAGACACACACACACACACACTCAGAGTCTGTTTTTTAGCACCTGCAAAAACATGCTGTTTACATATTTGACAAGAATGCAGAGGCTTCCTTTTGCCCCTGAAAAAAATCAAATTTCAAACACAACTTGACTGTTCATTTCTCCAAAAGACAACCATGAAGCTCCATTTCAAACCTGAAGCAGATAGTTGGTGCATGTGTACAGTAACCTGAGGGGAGTGAGGTGACTATTTCTGAGGAGAACATGAGCAGTGAAGATTCACCTTGGAGCTAGAACAGGGACGTGCACATGATTATACAGGGGCAGGGGCTCAAGTTTTTTCCAGTCATTTATACAATATGGAAATTAATGTGAAATTAAACCACAAATATGTGTGATGAACTGTTTTTAAAACTTAAACTTCAAATAAAAATTGTAAACTTCAAAACATATGCAAATTTTTAACAAAGAACATAGTAATTTACCTCTATTTACATCAAAATGCAGGCAATGGCCCAGGCGTTCTTTGTAAAATTATTTACAAAACACTGTATAGTCTCACAAATGTCACTTTTTATTTATGCCACTACAAAAAAACATGATGTAAATGATGCATGATGTAAAACATGATGTAAAAAACTTGTGTAGATCCTCCTCTATGTCAGTCCATGTGTAATTTTTCCATAATTCTTTGTTTTTTGCAGCATTTTTGTTAGTGTAACTGCAGATTGTGCTGACAGTGTCTATGGCACAAAAAAAAAAAAAAATTAAAATGCCTCAACATGAACCCCTGGTGGTCTCTGAGGGTGAAACCTGCTAACTGCTGCAGCTCTGTCAGCTTCAGTCTCCCATGCAGAGCTCTGAGCGCATGTGTGGCTCTGCACCCTTAGCAGCGTTGCTAACTCCTCAGTAAGGAAAGCCTGCTTCATGTCAGAGTCTCTAAACTCCAGAAGAAGTCGATAAAAGTCACTTTCTTTCTAAAAAAAAGTCGTTAGGGGGTCTGAAAAGTCATTGAATCTAACAACAAAGTCGCTAGGTTTGCAACTACGTGTCCCAGACTGCATCCCTGCTGAGAGTCCCTCCCTCCCTTCTCATGTTGCAGGAAGAACGTAAGCGCACGCCCCTTGTCAATCAGTCACCATATAATTTTGGATTGGTTGTTGTGGTGAAGTTTTCCACCAATAGGAGAGATGTTGTGGTGTGTTTTTTTTTTTTCTTTTGGCAAGCCTTTTCCGCCTGTAAGACCTGTCGCTAATGTCTGCATGCTATGTTTTCCTGTCTCATACAGCGCGATCGAGCGCCGAACGTGATCAAAATAAGCAGAAAAAAAGTATCGCGGACATAATTTATCATAACTCTGGTTTTATTTGGCCTATCAACACAATTTAAAAACTGGTATATAGGTTGAGGTCCTCACTTTTGAGATAAGTTGAAACGGAGAGTCAACGAGGCTCCGGTCTTGCAGCTACATCCGGTTAAATATGTCATGTGACTTGAACGCACACACAGACACACACACACGCACACACACACACACACACACACACACACACACACACACACACACACACACACACACACACACACTCAGAGTCTGGTTTTTAGCACCTGCAAAAACAAGCTATTTACATATTTGACAAGAATGCAGAGGCTCCTTTTGCCCCTGAAAAAAATCAAATTTCAAACACAACTTGACTGGTCATTTCTCCAAAAGACAACCATGAAGCTCCATCCAAACCTGAAGCAGGCAGTTGGTGCATGTGTACAGTAACCTGAGGGGAGTGAGGTGAGTGCTTCTGAGGAGAACATGAGCAGTGAAGATTCACCTTGGAGCTAGAACAGAGACATGCACATGATTATACAGGGGCAGGGGCTCAAGTTTTTTCCAGTCGTTTATACAATATGGAAATTAATGTGAAATTAAAACACAAAGTATTAATAGAAAGGTAATGACTGTCCTGTGTAGGTGACAGTGATATCCAATAGGCTAGGCACTCACGAGGCTGGCTGTGGCAAGTGTAAGTGAAAGCAACACGCACTGGCAGGAAGAACAGCAAACGCCGATGAAGGAAAAGGGTCTTTGCAGTGATGGGCGTTACCAGAGAGGGCGATGGCCAGAGGACACAAATGGGACGGGGAGGCAGCACGTTGGGGGGGGGGACGCGACACGGCTCGGGCCCGCCAGTGCCCCAACGGGGTCCTAGTTATTATTTTTCCTCCCCTTTGAACTGGAAAATGGCCCACTTCCCACTGGCGAAAACTCATGAAATTTGGCAGGACGACCGGGCCTGGTGAAAAATTTGATATTCCGAAGTCGCCCAAACAAGAAAATGCAAAATGGCTCCATAGCGCCCCCTAAGGTGAAAATTCACACTATTGACTGTCACGCCGGTACGCTTTGTCAAAATGACACAAAAATTGACACACACATGTATCTCAATAAGATCTACAAAAAAGTCAGTGCGGGCGTATCTGTCAAATGTACGGTTAAAGGGTTATTTCGCATTTTTTGCCGATGTGCACACATTGGAATTTCGCTAACTCCTCCGAAGGCTTTCGTTCCACCGGCACCACATTTGCTCAGGCCAATCTACACCCCATGGCCATTAAAAGTTATTCAAATCATGACGCTGCACCCCACGGTTTAGGTTCTAGGGGGCGCCAAAGATAACCCTAAGATCCACATATTTAAAAGTCTTATAACTTTTTATTTTTGCCCTCACTGGCCTCCAAGTTTTCTAGGATGATGCAATGTCCAGCCATCAACACATTTGTGAAGGAATTTTTACTCCCCAAAAGAGCGCCCCCCCATGGCAGGAGAAAAAAGTCCATTTTTTCTTGTCCCCTAAGGTGAAAATACACATTGTTGAGTGTAACACCTGTACGCTTTGGCAAAATGACACAAAAATTGACACACACATGTATCTCAATAAGATCTACGAAAAAGTCAATGCGCGCGTATCTGTCAAATGTACGGTTAAAGGGTTATTCCGCATTTTTTGCCGATCCGCACACATTGGAATTTCGCTAACTCCTCCGAAGGCTTTCAGTCCACCGGCACCACATTTGCTCAGGCCAATCTACACCCCATGGCCATTAAAAGTTATTCAAATCATGATGCTGCACCCCACGGTTTAGGTTCTAGGGGGAGCCAAAGATAACCGTAAAATCCACATATTTAAAAGTCTTATAACTTTTTATTTTTGTCCCCACTGGCCTCCAAGTTTTCTAGGATGATGCAATGTCCAGCCATCAACACATTTGTGAAGGAATTTTTACTCGGCAAAAGAGCGCCCCCCCATGGCAGGAGAAAAAAGTCAATTTTTTCTTGTCCACTAAGGTGAAAATACACATTGTTGAGTGCTACGCCTGTATGTTTAGCGTATTGACACAAAATTTTACATACACGTGTATTTACATAATATCTTCGAAAAAGTCAATGGCCACGTATCTGTAAAATGTACGGTTAAAGGGTTATTTCGCATTTTTTGCAGATTCGCACACATTGGAATTTTGCTAATTCCTCCGAAGGCTTTCGTTCCACCGGCACCACATTTGCTCAGGCCAATCTACACCCCATGGCCATTAAAAGTTATTCAAATCATGACGCTGCACCCCACGGTTTAGGTTCTAGGGGGCGCCAAATATAACCCTAAAATCCACATATTTAAAAGTCTTATAACTTTTTATTTTTGTCCTCACTGGCCTCCATGTTTTCTAGGATGATGCAATGTCCAGCCATCAACACATTTGTGAAGGAGTTTTTTCTCTTTAAAAGAGCGCCCCCCCATGGCAGGAGAATAAAGTCAAGTTTTTCCTGTTCATCATTCAATGGCTCAAACGCACTGCTCTCTCGGCAAAAGCGAAAGGAGGAGCAACTTGCCATTTGGATATATCTTAGCTGTGTTTGTGCCCTCACTCATGGTCCAGACTTTTTTCAAATAGGACATTGAGTTTTTCTGCAGCGAGCGTTTTGGTAGAAACTGCGCCTCCCGTTCATTATAATGGTAAATGACCACAAACAAGTGCGCACACCATCTTTGGACCTTGAGTGTGACGCGATCGGGTGGGGGAGGCGGTCGCGCTGGGGGCGGCGTGACACGGCTCGGGCCCGCCAGTGCCCCAACGGGGCCCTAGTTTCTTTCTTTCTTTCTTCTTTTTCCTCCCCTTTGAACTGGAAAATGGCCCACTTCCCACTGGCGAAAACTCATGAAATTTGGCAGGACGACCGGGCCTGGTGAAAAATTCGATATTCTGAAGTCGCCCAAACAATAAAATGCAAAATGGCTCCATAGCGCCCCCTAAGGTGGAAATTCACACTATTGACTGTCACGCCTGTACGCTTTGTCATATTGACACAAAAATTGACACACATATGTATCTCAATAAGATCTACAAAAAAGTCAGTGCGGCCGTATCTGTCAAAATTACGGTTAAAGGGTTATTTCGCATTTTTTGCCGATCCGCACACATTGGAATTTCGCTAACTCCTCCGAAGGCTTTCGTTCCACCGGCACCACATTTGCTCAGGCCAATCTACACCCCGTGGCCATTAAAAGTTATCAAAATCATGACGCTGCACCCCAAGGTTTAGGTTCTAGGGGGCGCCAAAGATAACACTAAAATCCACATATTTAAAAGTCTTATAACTTTTTATTTTTGTCCTCACTGGCCTCCAAGTTTTCTAGGATGATGCAATGTCCAGCCATCAACACATTTGTGAAGGAATTTTTACTCCCCAAAAGAGCGCCCCCCCATGGCAGGAGAAAAAAGTCAATTTTTTCTTGTCCCCTAAGGTGAAAATACACATTGTTGAGTGTCACGCCTATACGCTTTGTCAAAATGACACAAAAATTGACACACACATGTAACTCAATAAGATCTACGAAAAAGTCAATGCGCGCGTATCTGTCAAATGTACGGTTAAAGGGTTATTCCACATTTTTTGCCGATCCGCACACATTGGAATGTGGCTAACTCCTCCTAAGGCTTTCGTTCCACCGGCACCACATTTGCTCAGGCCAATCTACACCCCATGGCCATTAAAAGTTATCAAAATCATGACGCTGCACCCCACGGTTTAGGTTCTAGGGGGCGCCAAAGATAACCCTAAAATCCACATATTTAAAAGTCTTATAACTTTTTATTTTTGTCCTCACTGGCCTCCAAGTTTTCTAGGATGATGCAATGTCCAGCCATCAACACATTTGTGAAGGAATTTTTACTCCCCAAAAGAGCGCCCCCCCCCATGGCAGGAGAAAAAAGTCAATTTTTTCTTGTCCCTTAAGGTGAAAATACATATTGTTGAGATTCACGCCTATACGCTTTGTCATATTGACACAAAATTTGACAATCACGTGCCTTGCCTGGTATCATTTTTTTCAGCACAACCTCACCTGTGCGAATTTACAGTTATTTTATCATGTTGACATACTGAATTTACACAATGGACCCAAATTCACACACAAAACATAAAATCCGAGTGGAAAAAAGTAACATTTTTACTGTGAAAACCACAAATATGTGTGATGAACTGTTTTTAAAACTTAAACTTCAAATAAAAATTGTAAACTTCAAAACATATGCAAATTTTTAACAAAGAACATAGTGATTTACCTCTATTTACATCAAAATGCAGGCAATGGCCCAGGCGTTCTTTGTAAAATTATTTACAAAACACTGTATAGTCTCACAAATGTCACTTTTTATTTATGCCACTACAAAAAAACATGATGTAAATGATGCATGATGTAAAACATGATGTAAAATACTTGTGTAGATCCTCCTCTATGTCAGTCCATGTGTAATTTTTCCACAATTCTTTGTTTTTTGCAGCATTTTTGTTAGTGTAACTGCAGATTGTGCTGACAGTGTCTATGGCACAAAAAAAAAAAAAAAAAAAATGCCTCAACATGAACCCCTGGTGGTCTCTGAGGGTGAAACCTGCTAACTGCTGCAGCTCTGTCAGCTTCAGTCTCCCATGCAGAGCTCTGAGCGCATGTGTGGCTCTGCACCCTTAGCAGCGTTGCTAACTCCTCAGTAAGGAAAGCCTGCTTCATGTCAGAGTCTCTAAACTCCAGAAGAAGTAGATAAAAGTCCCTTTCTTTCTAAAAAAAAGTCGTTAGGGGGTCTGAAAAGTCATTGAATCTAACAACAAAGTCGCTAGGTTTGCAACTACGTGTCCCAGACTGCATCCCTGCTGAGAGTCCCTCCCTCCCTTCTCATGTTGCAGGAAGAACGTAAGCACCCGCCCCTTGTCAATCAGTCACCATATAATTTTGGATTGGTTGTTGTGGTGAAGTTTTCCACCAATAGGAGAGATGTTGTGGTGTGTTTTTTTTTTCTTTTGGCAAGCCTTTTCCGCCTGTAAGACCTGTCGCTAATGTCTGCATGCTATGTTTTCCTGTCTCATACAGCGCGATCGAGCGCCGAACGTGATCAAAATAAGCAGAAAAAAAGTATCGCGGACATAATTTATCATAACTCTGGTTTTATTTGGCCTATCAACACAATTTAAAAACTGGTATATAGGTTGAGGTCCTCACTTTTGAGATAAGTTGAAACGGAGAGTCAACGAGGCTCCGTCTTGCAGCTACATCCGGTTAAATATGTCATGTGACTTGAACGCACACACAGACACACACACACGCACACACACACACACACACACACACACACACACACACTCAGAGTCTGGTTTTTAGCACCTGCAAAAACATGCTATTTACATATTTGACAAGAATGCAGAGGCTCCTTTTGCCCCTGAAAAAAATCATATTTCAAACACAATTTGACTGGTCATTTCTCCAAAAGACAACCATGAAGCTCCATCCAAACCTGAAGCAGGCAGTTGGTGCATGTGTACAGTAACCTGAGGGGAGTGAGGTGAGTGCTTCTGAGGAGAACATGAGCAGTGAAGATTCACCTTGGAGCTAGAACAGAGACATGCACATGATTATACAGGGGCAGGGGCTCAAGTTTTTTCCAGTCGTTTATACAATATGGAAATTAATGTGAAATTAAAACACAAAGTATTAATAGAAAGGTAATGACTGTCCTGTGTAGGTGACAGTGATATCCAATAGGCTAGGCACTCACGAGGCTGGCTGTGGCAAGTGTAAGTGAAAGCAACACGCACTGGCAGGAAGAACAGCAAACGCCGATGAAGGAAAAGGGTCTTTGCAGTGATGGGCGTTACCAGAGAGGGCGATGGCCAGAGGACACAAATGGGACGGGGAGGCAGCACGTTGGGGGGGGGGGGACGCGACACGGCTCGGGCCCGCCAGTGCCCCAACGGGGTCCTAGTTAGGGCCCGAGCGTAGCTGCTAAGCAGCTGCGAGAGCCCTCTTGTTCCTGTAGTTTCCTTCTTTTGTTATTATTATTATTATTATTTTTCCTCCCCTTTGAACTGGAAAATGGCCCACTTCCCACTGGCGAAAACTCATGAAATTTGGCAGGACGACCGGGCCTGGTGAAAAATTTGATATTCCGAAGTCGCCCAAACCAGAAAATGCAAAATGGCTCCATAGCGCCCCCTAAGGTGAAAATTCACACTATTCACTGTCACGCCTGTACGCTTTGTCAAAATGACACAAAAATTGACACACACATGTATCTCAATAAGATCTACAAAAAAGTCAGTGCGGGCGTATCTGTCAAATGTACGGTTAAAGGGTTATTTCGCATTTTTTGCCGATCCGCACGCATTGGAATTTCGCTAACTCCTCCGAAGGCTTTCGTTCCACCGGCACCACATTTGCTCAGGCCAATCTACACCCCATGGCCATTAAAAGTTATTCAAATCATGACGCTGCACCCCACGGTTTAGGTTCTAGGGGGCGCCAAAGATAACCCTAAGATCCACATATTTAAAAGTCTTATAACTTTTTATTTTTGCCCTCACTGGCCTCCAAGTTTTCTAGGATGATGCAATGTCCAGCCATCAACACATTTGTGAAGGAATTTTTACTCCCCAAAAGAGCGCCCCCCCATGGCAGGAGAAAAAAGTCCATTTTTTCTTGTCCCATAAGGTGAAAATACACATTGTTGACTGTCATACCTGTACGCTTTGGCAAAATGACACCAAAATTGAGACACACATGTATCTCAATAAGATCTACAAAAAAGTCAATGCGCACGTATCTGTCAAATGTACGGTTAAAGGGTTATTCCGCATTTTTTGCCGATCCGCACACATTGGAATTTCGCTAACTCCTCCGAAGGCTTTCGTTCCACCGGCACCACATTTTCTCAGGCCAATCTACACCCCATGGCCATTAAAAGTTATTCAAATCATGACGCTGCACCCCACGGTTTAGGTTCTAGGGGGCGCCAAAGATAACCGTAAAATCCACATATTTAAAAGTCTTATAACTTTTTATTTTTGCCCTCACTGGCCTCCAAGTTTTCTAGGATGATGCAATGTCCAGCCATCAACACATTTGTGAAGGAATTTTTACTCCCCAAAAGAGCGCCCCCCCATGGCAGGAGAAAAAAGTCCATTTTTTCTTGTCCCATAAGGTGAAAATACACATTGTTGACTGTCATACCTGTATGCTTTGTCATATTGACACAAAATTTGACACACACATGTATCTCAATAAGATCTACGAAAAAGTCAATGCGCGCGTATCTGTAAAATGTACGGTTAAAGGGCTATTTTGCATTTTTTGCCGATTAGCACACATTGGAATGTGGCTAACTCCTCCTAAGGCTTTCGTCCCACTGACACCAAATTTGCTCAGGCCAATCTACACCCCATGGCCATTAAAAGTTATTCAAATCATGACGCTGCACCCCAAGGTTTAGGTTCTAGGGGGCGCCAAAGATAACCGTAAGATCCACATATTTAAAAGTCTTATAACTTTTTATTTTTGCCCTCACTGGCCTCCAAGTTTTCTAGGATGATGCAATGTCCAGCCATCAACACATTTGTGAAGGAATTTTTACTCCCCAAAAGAGCGCCCCCCCATGGCAGGAGAAAAAAGTCAATTTTTTCTTGTCCCCTAAGGTGAAAATACACATTGTTGAGTGTAACACCTGTACTCTTTGGCAAAATGACACAAAAATTGACACACACATGTATCTCAATAAGATCTACGAAAAAGTCAATGCGCGCGTATCTGTCAAATGTACGGTTAAAGGGCTATTTTGCATTTTTTGCCAATTCGCACACATTGGAATGTGGCTAACTCCTCCTAAGGCTTTCGTCCCACTGACACCAAATTTGCTCAGGCCAATCTACACCCCATGGCCATTCAAAGTTGTAAAAATCATGACGCTGCACCCCACGGTTTACGTTCTAGGGGGCGCCAAAGATGACCCAAAAATCCACATTCTTAAAAGAATCCACATCCCCCCCCCTATGGCAGGAGAAAAAGTCAAGTTTTTCCTGCCCATCGCTCAATGGCTCAATCGCATCGCTCTCCAGGCAACATCGTAAGGAGGAGCAACCTGGCATTTCGATATATCATAGCTGTGTTTGTGCCCTCACTCATGGTCCAGACTTTTTTCAAATAGGACATGAAGTTTGTCTGCAGCGAGTGTTTTGGTAGAAACTGCGCCTCCCATTCATTATAATGGGAAATGACCACAGACAAGTGCGCACACCATCTTTGGTTCTTGAGTGTGACTCGATCGGTACGGGGAGGCGGTCGCACTGGGGGCGGCGCGACGCGGCTCGGGCCCGACAGTGCCCCACCGGGGCCCTAGTGATTTATTTGCTGCTGCCTTCCATGCCTCGGCTTTCATGTAGCACATGAAAGCTGGGAGGGTTGCCTTGTATGGTTGTTTTGGGGGATTTTAATTTATCTATCTTAATCTTATTTATTTGCTGCTGTTTTCTCTGTCTTGGCTTTTCATGTATGCATATAAAAGGGAGGGGAGGAGCTCCCCCCCTTACAGCCATGGCATTCCATGCAAGCGCATGGAAGGGCAGAGAACTCTCAGAACAGAGCCATACCGCCAATGTAAAATGTTTGCTTGTAATTGAAGTGAGGTGATGTCAGTTGCATGTTAACATGAGCTGAGTATAAGCTAAATTAGGAAATAAGAACAGGGACCCTTATAATTTATTTTCATTTATTAATATTCATTTTCCCTGGTTTCACTTTTATGATTTTACAGTAGTTTCCGTTTCAAAGGTATCTATTCCATATCCATCCACTAGATGGTGCAGTGGCGCTGGTGGCATAGAGTAGCGTTATAGCACAGAGGGAGAATAAATCTTCCTTCTGAGATGATAACAGCAGCTCAACGCGTGTCTCTTCTATTCTAGCCACAGGTTAGTAAAATGTACCTTAAAAGTCAAACAGTGACTCTTATACATCTTAGAACATCAGCACTTAATACTGTCTGTTTGCACGAGTGGTTGAACGAGATCGTGTAGTAGTATGAGTGAGTAAAGTGAGTGTGTAAACGAACTTAAAATTGGATCGCTAACCATGCTAATGCTAGCAGATTTTACAGTGAGAAACTTAGAAACTACTGAACTTTCTGTTGAACTTAATTCCCTGACATGTTAAGGACATTTCCTCATGCATGTTTAGTTTCTGGTCAGTAGATTTGATTTAATCTGTTTAAGGTTCAATGCCACAACCAGTAATGTTTTCATGTCGTGATTCTGTGATTCCATTTTGTGACTGGTGGCACAGTGCACATATGTCACTGATGCCTTGCAGGCAGGCAGGTTTCCACAGTGTCAGGCACATTTCAGTGAAACACATAATCAACAACAACCAATATTTAGTACAACTATCTGAGTCAGCACATACATTTAGATCTATATAGATATGTTCTGATCTATATCCTATATTCCTCTTTTTTCTTGCACAGTTCGACTCGGTCATGTCTCCGTGTGCTGCGGATGGATGGATGGATGGATGGATGGATAGATAGATAGATAGATAGATAGATAGATAGACTTTATTGATCCCAAACTGGGAAATTCACGTTACAGCAGCAAAAAAATACAAAATAAAATTAAATATAAGAAGTACAATGCAGACTAAAAATACTACAAATACTAGGTATATACAATAAATACAGACTAAATATACTAAACATCCTAAGAGAAAAAAGTAAGATATGAAGAACGTGGGCTATTAAAAAGAGTAATAAATATGAAATGCGAAAAATACAGATGGGATGATAAATAAACAGACAAATTAAGGTGCTCAGTAATATGATGTGGTAGGAGTTTTTTTTTTCAATGTACTATACAGCAGACAGATGTGAGTCCCTGTCTGACAGATGTGAGTATAAATAGAAAAAGAATAAATAGTGCAATAGCTTGTGGCATGAAAGATTTCCTGTATCTGTCCCTTCGACAACGGAGCTGCAACAGTCTATTGGAGAAGGAGCTCTGCTGTCTGTCCAGAGTGAGGTGGAGAGGGTGGTCAGGGTTATCCATGATGGATAACTGTTTGGTCAGTGTCCTCCTCTCCACCACAGCCTCCACAGTGTCATGTTTGCAGCCAATCACGGAGCCAGCCTTCCTGATCAGTTTGTTGAGTCCGTTGGTGTCACTGGCTCCGATGCTGCTCCCCCAACAAACCACGGCAAAGAAAAGTACGCTGGCCACCACAGACTGGTAGAACATCTCCAATATCTTGCTGCACACGTTAAAGGATCTCAGCTTCCTCAGGAAGTAGAGTCTGCTCATCCCCTTCTTGTAGACAGCGTAGGTGTTGGATTTCCAGTCCAGTCTGTTGTTGACACTGACGCCCAGGTACTTGTAGACCTCCACCTCCTCCACATCTTCTCGCAGGATGCACAGTGTCCTCTTCTTCCTGAAGTCGATGACCATCTCTCTGGTCTTGGTGACATTCAACCTCAGGTGATTTCGTCCAGCCCACTCCACAAAGTTATCCACCACTGTTCTGTACTCCCCATCCCTTCCCTCGCTTATACATCCAACAACAGCCGAGTCATCAGAAAATTTCTGCAGGTGCCATGACTCGGAGTTGTACTGAAAGTCAGTGGTGTACAAGGTGAAAAGGAAAGGGAACAGCACAGTCCCCTGTGGAGCTCCTGCATCACTGACCACCACGTCAGACAGAACACTGCCCAGACGGACAAACTGTGGCCTGTCCATCAGGTAGTCAGTGATCCAGGAGACAATGGAGGTGTCGACACCCATCACCCGCAGCTTCTCACCCGGCAGCAGTGGCTGGATGGTGTTAAAAGCACTGGAGAAGTCAAAGATGGTGATTCTCACAGTGCTGCCATCACCATCCAGATGCAAATGAGCTCATTGCAGCAGGTAGATGACAGCATTGTCAACTCCCAAATGGGGCTGGTAGGCAAACTGTAGAGGGTCTAAGAGCTCCTTCACCTGTGGCCTCAGGTGGGCCAACCTCTCCAGCACCTTCATCAGATGGGATGTGAGGGCAACTGGTTGGTAGTCATTAAGGTCAGATGGAGTCGACTTCTTTGGGACAGGAACGAGACAGGACGTCTTCCACAGCACTGGGACTCTCTCTAGGCTAGGGTCTGAATCCACACATCCCTCACGTTGTTTTGCTGGCTTTGTTTATGTTGTGATCTGTGCACACAACCCACCTTTGTTGTGTTAGGTTTAAATATATGCAACTTGATGTGATTGTCTTTATTTGTGGTAAAGGTTGTTCGTCTTACCAGTGGGTCCAACCTTACACACACCAAATCCCTCTGTTTATTTGTGAAAGTGGGGAAGATGCCCTCTGCAGCGCTTACAGCGACACCTGTTGAGGGGCTGCCTTCTGTCACCATCATGTGGCATTGCTGTCTACAGCCAGCTCTTGATCTCTTCGACTACTGCACAAAAATTGTAATACGCCTTGCTGGTGGTGGATTCGAGGAGAGAAGAGGAGCCGATTGTGAATGTGATTGGTGAAACCCACTCCACGCCTTATCTCCTCCCTCTCTGGTACTTAAGCTGCTGGGAGGGGGAACACTCACCAAAATACCGAAGTGTGCTTGGGCACGCCTTATCGGCGTGGCAGAGCTGACTTATGCCGCGCCTGCGCCAGGCCGCGGCGAGTCCCGAAAATAGAGCCCTCTGTCTCTGTTCTCCGGATGGACCAGTTGTGAAGGGTCAGAGGTTTCGGTCAACCTCCTGTTGGGCCAGTTAGGCAACCTGAAAGTGCAAACAAGTCTGGAAAGATTTATATGATCCTGTGTCCTGGGACCAGATAAGGGACCTTTCCTCTGAGGAATGTGTGAATTTCACACCCATGGTTGTCTTGGTGCTACAGTATCATAGTTGTAGATTCTGGGCTGTACCACCATCTTGTAGCATGAGAGAACATCAAAGTAAACATTTCAGTTTTTCAGTTGGTGGTCAAGTTGTTAATAATAATAATAATAATAATAATAATACCTCAATTTATATAGCACTTCTAAAAACAGAAGTTTACAAAGGGCTTTGGCAACAGTTGCAAAGAACAGAACATCAGTACATGGAAATAAAAACAAAAGAAACCCAGGCAATACAAGAACCCTACAACATAAAATGAGACCATGAGGACCAAAATAAAAACATAAAATAGGTAAGAAGAAATGAAATAGAAAAAGGAGGACCAAAATAAAAACATAAAATAGGTAAGAAGAAATGAAATAGAAAAAGGGGGCAGAAAGCAGGAAACAGGATAGTAAGTATAAAAGAGGATATTCATAATGATAATACAATCATAATGTCAAGTCCCCACAGTTTTAAGTTCCAAATGACCCAGGACAACTCAATTTCCAACTCAATCAACTTTTTTATTTTCCAACTTTTCATTTGGTTCTTTGTTGTTGATTGGTTGTTCTTTTCATCAGGTTGTAAACCTTCAAGACAGAAACAACAATTAGCAACATGCCATATCAAAGAATAAATCACTTTTAATAATTTAATAATTAAATTTTTAAATGTTGCAATTAATTTAAAAACACATTAAACATTTTTAGTTAATTAACCAATGTTTTAACCAATTAATATATTTAAACTAAGTGTTTTAAGGCAGCTTATCAAGTTAAACATTCAATTATTTTCGTAACTTTTGTACATTGAGTTTAAACTTTAAATGATATGTTTAAGCATTTTAAATTGTCTTTAGATTAAACTAAACTTTTAGATTGTAAAAGGTAAGTAAATTCCAAGGTAAGTAAATTTTAAACTTTTAACTTAGACCTTCCTCTTAAGCAAATAAGCAAGATAAATTAGGGCCTTTTCAAATAAAGTTCTACCAACAAATAAGTACTTAAACTTAAAGCAAATGTTGCTGCAATGCAATACTGCCTTTTCCCACAATACATTTTAACAGTAGCACTTAACAAGCAGCATCTCTAACACATTTCAAACACACAAGGTAAGTGAAAAGACTACCGACCATTAGCATCATGGAACTTGTATAGTTGAGTGGTTCTTGATTCTTTGTCCTTTTTGTGGAGCTGCTTCTGCTTGAAGTTGTTTGCTCTTTTGTTCTCTGCCACAACTCACACAGCTTTTCAGGTGTTCCTAATCAGCCGACACCCGAAGGTCAGCCATCTTTGGTGTACAGGGTGGCCATTTTAGGTGTACCAAGGGGCGGCCATCTTGACTGTCCCATGGGTGGCCATCTTGGGAGTACAAATCTGAGTTTTGGAGGTTTGCCTCGACACATAATAAAATAATAATGATGGTAATATTAATGATAAAATGGAATAATAAAAATGAGCAGAAAAAAGCATTAAAATCAATAAAGGACCTAAACGGTAAAATAAGAAAAGATTAGAAGTAAAACAAAAGCTCAAAGGATATTAAGTCCAAATAAGATAGAGGTAAAAGAGATAAAAGAAAAAAGATAAAAAAGATAAAAGATGGCATCACATAAAAGCAAGTCTGTAAAAGTGAGTTTTTAAATTTGACTTAGAAGAACCAACTGTCTCAGGACGCCTTATCTCCTCTGGCAGGTTGTTCCAAAGTCGAGGAGCTCTGACGGAGAAAGCTCTATTGCCTTTAGTTTTGAGCCTCAACTTTGGAACGACTAGGAGGCCTTCGCCAGAGGATCTGAGGCTGCGAGTTGGCTCATAAAGTATTAAAAGCTCTGAATTGTAGCTCAGAGCGAGTCCTTTAAGTGCGTTAAAAGTAATCAATAAAATCTTAAAATCAATTCTAAAACTGACAGGAAGCCAGTAAAGGGAGGCTAAAATTGGAGTGATGTGATGCCGTCTGCTAAAACCACTTAAAAGCAAAGCTGCTGCATTCTGAACTAGTTGGAGGCGGGAAAGTAATTTTTTGTTTAAACCAGGGAGGAGAGAGTTACAATAGTTCAATCTTGAGAAAATGAAGGCGTGGATTATTTTTTCGAGATCTGGTGGGGTGAACATTTGTTTAATTTTTGCAATAGAACGCAGGTAAAGGAAACAGGACTGGACAATCTTGTTGATATGGGTGGAGAAGGTGAGGTCTGAATTGAAGGTTAACTCCCAGATTTCTGGCTGTCGGTTTGATGATTACTGAATGTGGACCTAGACAAGGCTGTATGAGGGGGGAGTTTTGTATGTTACAGAGAATTATTTCAGATTCTGAATAATTTAGTTGTAGGAAATTTTCTGCCATCCAACTTTTAATAGCACTTAGACAGTCCATGACAGCAGCTAGGCCTCTTGGGTCCTCAAGTCTCAAAGGAAGGTATATCTGTGTGTCGTCTGCATAGCATTGAAAGGAGACTTGGTGGCACTGAATTAATTGGCCGAGGGGCAGCATGTAGATAGAAAATAAAATTGGACCTAAAACTGAACCTTGCGGTACACCACAGGCGACAGAAGAAGTAGAGGAGGTGTGATTGCCTATGGTGACCGCAAAGGTTTGTTCTAAAAGATACGACTGAAACCAGCCAAGAGCAGTGCCCCTGATACCCACCCAGTTATTAAGACGTTCAATTAAAATAGCATGCTCAACTGTATCAACAGCTGCGCTGATATCTAGAAGAATTAAAATTGCGCCCTCCCCTCTATCTGCTGCTAAAAGAATGTCATTGGTCACACGGAGGAGGGCAGTCTCAGTGCTGTGACCTGCTCTAAAACCATACCGAAATTTCTCAAAGAAGAGGAAGCAGAGGAAGGTGGGGGTTGGCCGGTGAATGAGTGGGGATTGTGGGACTGTTTTGAGATGACCAGAGGTTATTTTGAGGAGGAGGGGGAGTGGCCTGAGTGTGGAAAGATGGGCTGCTGAGTGCAGACTGTCAGACAGGTGAGGAGTGGATCATGTACTGGATGTTGCAAGAGAGCATTCAGCTACCCCGCCTATTGGGGTGGATGCCATCATGACTGAAAAGTAATATTCGGTCCCAAAACAGATTAAAATTGTCAATAAAACCGAAGTTGTGAGTGGGGCATGTGGATTGGAGCCAGGTATGGAGGCTGAGGATCCTGCTAAAACGTTCTGTTCCACGACCGAGAGTGGGGATCGGGCCAGAGATAAAAACTGTCTGTCCAGTGTCCTTTAAAACATTAAAAGGCAAGTCAAAATCCCTCTTTCTGATTTTGGACTGCTTAATGGACGTGTCGTTTCAGCCGACATGGAGCACGATCTTAGTGACCAATGAGGGGAGAGAGGGGAGTAAATTCAGAAGTTTGTCCAGGATGACAGGTACTGTGGCACCTGGAAAACAGTGAGTTATGGCACTGAAAAACCTGATGTACCTGGTTATGGAGTCTCCGATGATGAGCATGGTCGGGGGGGAAAGGGGACAAGGAGCTGATGTGCACGTGCTGAAGCCTCCAAGTGTTGGGCGCTCCACCTGTGCAGGGGACGGTGATTGTAGGCAGTGAGCGGGCGCAGGTGGAGTGAGGGTGTTGCCGGCCCGGGGAGCCTCTCTGAAAGCCTGGTGACGGCCTGCGGCACAGAATCCCGGTCGAGGAGGGCCGCAGAGCCTGGTCCATGTTGGACATCCGCGGAGCCGACGCAGCGGAGGAGGGAGCCGCCTCTGCTGGAGCTGGGTCCGACAGGAGAGGTGGAGCCGGAGCAGCGGCTGGGTCAGCGGGAGCCTCATCCCTCAGGGCCAAGAAGCGGTTGTAAAGGGAGTCGCTGTGATGACGCTCGGCTCAAACAGTGTATCCCCCGGGAGAGCTTCGCAATCCCTGAACACCCATAGGCTGTATCAGGTGTCAATTATAGCTAACATGAACCCCCTCATAACGTTTAAAAACGGAGCTTCACAGAAAAAAAGAGGACTTGCGCACAAACCAGTCTTACAAATACTACATGTCAACATCACAAGCAGGGGGGAGGAAAAATTATGTTCTGTGTAAAAAATTTCTAAAGTTTGTCCACAGCTCCATAAGCTTCGCTGGCGGAGGCGGGATTTATGACCTATACTGCAGCCCATCAACGGAGGGTGCTGTTCTCGGAGTGGCTTCACCCAGCCAGGAGGCAGACTCTGTCCATTCTATATACAGTCTATGGATAAAACCCATACACGGTAAAAGTTCAACTTAAAAGCCAACAAATTTAGGAATGCAGTCTAAAAAGTTGCTCAAAACCGGTTAAAAGTGGGTTAAAAGTCGCACGGGATGGAGTGATTCGGCGGGATCGTGTACAGTGCTGACGCCTGTGCAGACTCAAGCTGGTTAAAAGATTAGATTGTTAAAAAAAAAAAAAATGAATTGATTAAAAAAAACATTTTGAACATTTCTGCTGAAGGCAATGTCAGAAAAGTGAAGAGAACTTATGCAGACATATTTTAAGACTACGTATAATTTCTTATTATTGACATTTTACTGAGTATTCATTGATGGATATGTTAGCTTTCACAGTGAAGTATTTGAGATAATTCATGTGTTTCAGTTAAGCTATAGAAGCTGGAAATACTTGCAGAATATATACAGAGAACTATTAACAAAGAGTTTACAAGTTTATATTTGCAAACTGAAAAGTTAAACTATTTTTCCTGCAGCTACTTGTGATGGTGAGCAAGAAATGCAGAATGTACTTCTGTGGTTCATTCACATTTGCCTTGAGTTAGATCCTAGCCTCTGAATGGTTGGTGGTGTGACATGCGATCAGGTTGCAAAGGAAGTGAATTTCATGTTGAAGTTGTTTTTATGGCGATGCTGTGTGGCTTAAAAGTAATAGTGCTGCAAAGAAAGTTATCTGTCTCCATCCTGCTGTTTTTCATCGTTAGAATGATCCAACCACCTAACATTGAATTTCTCTATAAATGCAGAAATGTGCACGTGTGCTTTTGCATATATGTTGAATATTGTCCTTTTTCACATCTCTTTCTTCTCTGAGCTTTGCTTTTGACACAGCTTTAGAAACATCAGGGCTGAGGTCACAACTTTTGAGTTTTTCATAGACCCACCAACTCTGCTGTCAGGCTATGGATTTAGTATCCAATGTTTAGCTCCAACAGGTTAGCATGCCTACAAAAATTATTTTCTTACAGTTCTAACTCCTTTCAGCAAATAAGTTTGATGTGACATTTGTGGTCTGGTTGTCTCTGGTCACAGCTGGCCAATATGTAAGAAAGGTGTACGCTAAGGAAGAGGTAGCACCCTTTAAAAATAGACTTTTTCCAGCACCATGGGTTCCGGTTTAGTTCATTGTTTGTAAAGCATTCCTAACAGATTACATTGTAAGGAAACACAGTGACTGTGGTTTGTCACAGCTGGCAGCATTCATATTTTATTTAAACCAGCTCATTTTATGGTACTGAAGTTTTTAGTAGGTCTGTCTAATGCTTTGAAGTCACATCCATTGATTTCAGTTCACCGTTTGTTAGCTGTGTAACACATGAACTCAAGTCCACATTTATACCCCTGGGTGGCAGCTTTTGACAAACTCTATTAATGTTGTCTGGCACACATGACAAGAGATATGAGATGGGGACGAGATGATTAAAATATGTCTGTTCATTTGTGTTGGGGGTATTCACTTTGACCGCCTGTGGAATTGTATTTTCAAAGGCGAGACATGTTTTTCCACTGTCCCTTTGAAGCCAGTCATAATGATGTCCCGTACCTGTCAGCACACTGATGCCTGAATTGCACAGCACTGTACTGACATTTTAATAAATTAAAGGGACAAGGTAGTGCCTGCCAGAAACACATCCAGACAATTTCATAATCTTTACAAAATGTTCTTGTTTGAGATGCACAATGACCTTCATAATAACACAGACCTGAGGTCATTTTTTCTTCTTCTTTGGAAAATAACATGTCATTTGAGAATGAGATCAGCACGGGGTCTTTATTTATTTATTTTTGTGAGGGGGGTAAAATTACATTTAAAAACTATATTTGAAGGTAGTTTATTCAGTTTATGTGGAAATCATGACAAGAACTTTAAAACTTACCTGTTAATGAGTCTGTCAATCAGTATGAGCGGTAGCTGGGCATTATTGAACAGCATGAGAAATATAAAGGAAGAGTATCATTTAGGAGATGTGAATGCTTTATGTACATCTGCTAAGTTTTAAACGAACTCTTTTCTCACCCACCCTGGGCAGGATTGTGTCTCCTCAAGTTCGGGTCCTCCATCAGAGACCAGGGAGCTTGAAGGTCCTGCACAGTATCCTTGCTGATCCTAGGACTGCACTCTTTTTTTTGAGCTAATTGAAGTTGAAGTTTATTTCGATCTGGTCATATCCATTCAATATATACAGTAAATTACAAGAAAAGAAAACCGGACCGAAAAGGCATAGGCTGAAGCAAAAGCTTATTATCGCCTATCCTTCTGACTAAATCAAAATATTCAAAACATCTTATTCCACACGTTAGATAGAAACAAAAAACAAAACACAACAACAAAACAAAGAATAAAAAGATGACTCAGAAGAAAGAAAAAAATAAATAATAATAATCAAATTAAATCCAGAATATAAATTAATCCGTAACCTCAATCATTTTTTCTATAATTTTCGATCACCTTGCTTTTAAACAACAATTTGAATTTGTGAATAGTTTGACACGTTTTTAATTCATCGTCAAGGGCATTCCATAAATTCACACCTTTAACCGAAGTACACTGTTCTTTGATCTTAGTTCTAGTTTTTATTTTTTCCATCAAATGTGTCCCACGGAGCTCATACCTACATTCCCTTTTTTTAAACATATTGACAATTTTACACGGCAATGAATTATTATGTACTTTGTACATGGTCTGTGCTATTTTGTAGTCCACCAGGTCCTTAAATTTTAATGCTCTTAATTGAATGAATAATTTATTTGATGGTTCTCTGTAAGTTGAATTGGTGATAATCCGTACTGCTCTTTTTTGCAAGATGAAAATAGGTTGCGTATGGGTAGGGTATGCATTTCCCCATATTTCCAGGCCGTAGGTGATATATGGGACTACAATTGAGCAATACAAAATATATAAGTCATACTGGTTCAATAAATCCTTTACCTTGTAAATTACGCCAATTGATTTTGCTAATTTTGATTTAACATGATTTATATGAGTTTTCCAGTTCAGTCTTTGGTCCAACGTGACACCCAAGAATTTTGCTTCTGACACTCTTTCAATTTCTCTATCGTTAATGTTCAGTTTAACATCTGTATCTATTTTACGGTTCCCAAATATCATAAATTTTGTTTTACTTGTATTTAACGACAATTTATTTGCATCAAACCATTTTTTGACCAATTTCATCTCCTTTTCAACAGTAGATATGATTTCAGATAAGTGCTCTCCGGAACAAAAAAAGTTAGTGTCATCTGCGAAAAGGATGGAGTTCATATACTTAGACACATCACAGAGTTCATTCAGATACAGAATAAATAACTTTGGACCAAGGACTGACCCTTGTGGGACGCCGCACTTAACCTTCAACAGTCCAGAATCAGTTTTACCCAAAGAGACATATTGCCATCTGTCACTTAAATAAGAACAAAGCCAGGCGTGAGCTACCCCTCTGACACCATATTTAAACATCTTATGAAGTAAAATGTCATGATCAATTGTGTCAAACGCTTTTTTAAGATCTATAAAAATTCCTATTGTGTATAGTTTATTGTCTTTTGCAGTGGTTATGTCATCTATAAGTTTCATGAGGGCTAATCCTGTAGACTGGTTTGTTCTAAAACCATATTCATTTTCACTTAAGATACTATGCTTCTCTATGAAACTGTCCAATCTTTTGTCAAATAATTTCTCAAGAATTTTTGAGAATTGAGGCAGCAAAGAAACTGGTCTGTAATTTGATACCAGATCTTTTCCACCAGACTTGTACAAGGGACATCTGGAGTGAGATGTCTGATGTTTCCCCAGGGATCTGTTGGAGCCACTTCTTCAGTGTGGGGGTTGCTGCCCCAAGTGCCCTGATGACCATAGATAGATAGATAGATAGATGCGGAAGAAATACATGCAAGGCACAGGTAGATGTTATTGGAGCAATCTAGAAGATCTTCATCCTCAAGACTGTGAAGATTCTCGTAGTGCACATTTGTTACAGTCATCCAAACATTTTGGACTAAAATAATATATACTATAAATACTGTTGATTGTATATGTTCCTCCTGACAGGAAACTGCCCCGAACACAACCTCTAATAGTGACCATGTTGCACTATACTAACATTTTCAACTCCTTGGTCACCTCTCACTCTAAAAGAATGTATTTCACAAAAAATAAAGAAAATAATTTTTGATTAGATAAATTATCTGTAACTGATTTTTTGAGGGTAAGGAAAGGAGAAATATGATAATTCAACTTTTATCATTTTTGCTTTCATTCCTAATACATTGACTTTCGACAAAATTAATACCCAATATTATCCACCAAATTTTTCAAATAAATGATCAGTCAACTACAGTGGATGTGATGTGTATTATACAATAAATCGCCAACAGAACTTAAGACAGATTAATGGCATTTGATTCAAGTAGACAAGTAATGAAATACAGGATTTAATTTAACTGTCTGTTGATCTGACCTTAATGGAAAACCATACTTATATGCAGCCTCCAAGTACAAGTCCATTGCTTAATTATTGCTTGCAGCACCCATGTACATGATCTTAGGTCAAGAATATCACACAGTAGAAATGTAGTAAAAGTACTTCTCAGACCTTAACGTGTATTTAAAATTCAGCATCTCTTCTAAATTTAATCAGATGAATACAGACAAAAATTCAGATCCTTTAAAATGTCCTCTACCTCCTACAGCAAATGAACAAAAGACCCATATCAGTAGTCAGGCCACAAACGGAGATTCTGTGACCATCCTTTGGCAAGGATGTTTTGACGATTGATTTGACCTCTATGGACCCTTTAGAAAAGATTTAGCCCCCAGTTCCCTCGCAAAAATCCCAGCATTTTTTGCTAGACAGCCAAATTCAAAATGGCGCCTGGCGCCATGCCTAAAAATTAACTTTTGATCTGGATGACCCAGAATCATGTATGAAGGCACTTTTCTATACAAGTCAACCATGAGGATTCCAAATCTGACACAATTTTTATTGTAAGACCTCGTTTTGACACCGAAATTCAAGATGGACGACATCCAGTAGAGTAAAAACTTGGCTTTAGTTTATAAATTTTAAGTCAGTGACTGATGCCCGTGCCTCCAGGTGGAAGACAATGAAGAGAAAATTGTTTATCCGTCTCCCTCCAGATGCAGACAGCTTACGGCAACACTGTCTCCGTGCCAACTACTTGGCATATCTAGTGCGCCACCCCACACTGAAGAATCACCCCTCGCCACTCGGACATGGTTGGGAATTGGTGGGTGGTCACTGTCGTCCTGTTCGCCACACATGGCCTGCTCTCCCCACACACCTACCTGCACCAGGGCCAGTTGAAGAGGAGGAAGAAGTTGAGAGTGAGGAGGAGGAGGAGGATGTTGCTCAGAGGAGGGTGGAGTCATCTGAATCTGATGAGTCAGAAAGAAGTGACAGAATTCTCTGATTCAGACTAATACGTGTTTTGTGTGGTTTCGGATATGATGTTTCCGCTGTTGGTGATGATATACGCAAGGTATTATAAAGGAAGTTACGAACTCAATTACCTCGCCACATATGCAGCACGCCCTCCGATGTGCAATAGGAAAAAAATACCAAAAAAAAAGACAAAAAAAAAAAAACCTCTCCGGGAACCATCACCTTACCGTGGTGGAGGGGTTTGTGTGTCCCTATGACCCTGAGAGCTTTGTGTGCGGAGCTGTGTGCTCCTGGTAGGGTATCCCATGACAAACTGGTCTCTGGCGAGGGGCCTGGCGAAGAATGGTTCAGGGCAGGCCAGCAGTCCCTAAGGGGGAAGCCCCCCCAGCTATCTGGCTATCTGGCAGTGGCACAACCTAGAGAACATCTTCTTGTTACTTAACCAATCAGAAATAGCAGGACTGACTGAAAATTTATAAACTAAAGCTAAGTTTTTACTCTACTGGATGTCGTCCATCTTGAATTTCGGTGTCAAAACGAGGTCTTACAATAAAAATTGTGTCAGATTTGGAATCCTCATGGTTGACTTGTATAGAAAAGTGCCTTCATACATGATTCTGGGTCATCCAGATCAAAAGTTAATTTTTAGGCATGGCGCCAGGCACCTTTTTGAATTTGGCTGTCTAGCAAAAAATGCTGGGATTTTTGCGAGGGACCCGGGGCTAAATCTTTTCTAAAGGGTCCATAGAGGTCAAATCAATCGTCAAAACATCCTTGCCAAAGGATGGTCACAGAATCTCACTTCGTGACCCGACTACAGTTTATTCAGCTGCCATCACCTCATTCTACAGGAAGTGGTATTAATCACCTTTTATCAGAAACAATTAATTCCTCCAAAAATCACAAGGCCATATCTGTTTTAAAAAAAAAAAGACAAAAGGAAAAAGTCAATTTAGTGTCTGTGTACATGTATTTGCATACATCAAATTCAAAGAAATAAGATAGAATGTGAACTTTTGTGAATCACTTTTGACATACACTCAGTTAAAAACTGTACACATTTTTTTTTATTTGTTACCTTATTAACTTTCGCACAAGTGTTGCCAAGGTCATAGCAATACAGTGTCATCATCACTCTACTGTTCTAATTAATGTTTGATGATTGTCAGCAAAGTTTATCTCAGAGGTTTTTTCTCTTTCTAAAATCTCTACAAATACAATGCATTTGTCGAATTGAATACATAAACAAGAATGTGCAATAATAAAACTGTTAATCTAAAAAAACAATGTACACAACCCCTTAAATTCTTGGTTCTCAGATCAATGAAAACATTTAAGAGTAAGGATTTGTTCTCATTGCTTTTACAAACGTTAAAAAAAAGAATTGTTAGCTTAGTGGTAGCTGAACTGCTGTTTGAAGATGTTACCGACAGGTTTATTTCATTCATACATAAAAAAGGAGTCTTATTGTAAAGGTTTCTATGCAATATGAATTCACTGCCATTAAGGCAGGAGCCATATGGTACTACTTTCTAAGGATTCCTTAGCATGTTATTTAAAATCTCCAAAACTCTCTGGGGATTTGGACAAATCAAGTTCGGTGTTTCACGTCACCTGCTGAGGAGCACAGCTTTCCCTTGCATTTATCCTGTAAAAGACAGCTGCAAGTCCCCATTAGGCATGATACAGTACAGCTAGGGTCAGGGATAATGTACCATGTATCACCCAGTGGGGCGTTAGGATGAGGGAAGATAGATGAGTGGGGTACCATAACAATATACAGTAGGGAGACTTAAGGACCCACTGATAGACATGGTATTACTGCAATCCATCATCATGGTCATTCATTACACCAGTGAAGAATGAGATATTCTGTGAATTCAATAATGATTATAAACATCTGATATAAACTCATACTGGAATAATGTTGGGCCTGCCATGCAATGGTCCGAACACTTGTTAGTGTGTAAAAGGACACTAGCAATCATACCTAGCATAATAACCTAATTGGGCATCTGATAAATATTTAAAATAAACTTCATTTTTTATTGATTAGAAACACAGTTTTTGAGGTAGCCTGTAGCTCTTGAAGATACCTTACATCTACTGTTTGTCTGGATTGGTAAGCAACAATGTCATTCTTTTCCTGCTGCAGTAATACAAATCTATTATCCTTCAAACACAGCAAAAAATAAAGATTGAATCATATACAACCAAACATTCTCAAAGCACATCATGCTATATGCAAGACTTCTCAAACAGTGAGTTAGTTTGAAGCTTGACTGACCCCAGTTACTGTACTTAGCAAACAGAAACACAAATAAGACATACAGCTTTTTAAAGACTCGCCCTGGGGGCCAGAGAGGCAGATGGCTCAGAGGAGTGAAAATGAATGGCAACAGAGTGGAAAAAAGTCTAAAAAGGACACTTAAAGGAGGTAGAGATGCAAAGGCAGGGGCATCAGAGAGGCAGGATGTGAGACAGAAACACCATGAAAATGCTAAATAAGCTCCCTCCCTACTGTTGTATAGAAGCCAGTATGGCCATATTCATTTTGGAGTCTTATGGCAGGAAGGTACTGATGAGAGCTAATATAGACTGTCATAGAGAATTAAGGATGTGAGGCCATTTGGTGGCATAATTCCTTCAGTCCCCTCCTCCTTTCTTCATGGTTCCACTTGATTGATAGTCCTGTAAATGCTGCTCTACATTTAGATGTAATCAGAACAGTCTTATCAGAAAAGATGAAAGACCTCTCTATTCCTGGGTTCATTCCATTTATACTCAGCAAATGACACAGCCACTTAATATATCACTGCAATATATCAGCCTTACCACAATTGGAAGGTGGCATAATCCAGGTTGCCAAAACTGGCTTAAGAATGGCGTCCACATGGGTAAGAATTATAACATGTATGAATAATGCAATAGGGAGTGAGTGTGTCAGTGATCCGAGCCTAATGCGGCGGCTCTAATTATATTTCTACTCATTTTGTAACTTGCTCCTCAGGCTGACTGTGTTGCTTTCCCAGCCTTGCTTGATCAAATGTTTCATTTTGCAGGCTTTACATCAACTGCTAACTCAGTAGCAAAGGAAGAAAAACATTGGAGCAAAGAGGCCAAATAACTAAAAAGAATGAGGATTTTTCAGAAACCAAAGTGGACCAAACAATAATGAAAAATCTTTAATAGGGCAGAAAATAAAGAATTGACTGTGGGAGAGTTATCACTCAATCTAAGAAAGCTCTAGTTACAGTAGAGAAATAAGCTAATAGTGTAAACATTCCTCTAAATAGTCTCAAAACTGCAAAACTTTCAAGTAAGGCCAAATACAGCAATTATGATAAATCATTGATTTAACACGATGAAATAAGTTTCATCTACTTTCTCCATCAGCTACAAAACCTGCAGGCAATTACTGGGGGCACAAAAACATTGTAGGCAGCACATCACACAGGGACGTCTGTTTTGGACTTAAAAATTATTCAGTTTTATCAAACAATATGCTGTTATCCTATGGCGACATGAGGCAACTCCCCAAAATCAGAGAAACACAATTAAAACCAAAATAAAATGAAAAAATCTCAGATTGAAAAGTTAGATGTTTATTCAAAGATAGACTTCAGCACACCTCAAAGTATATAAAAGGTCTGTCTTTCAACTTCAAAAGGCATGTGCTTAACTGTAGTTATCTCCAATAAATGAAATTACCTCATAATTAGAGGGACAACTGCTCAACCCAGCCTGCTGTTAGACAAAGCTGTTTCGTGTTTATATCAGTGTATAATGCTACTTAGTATCAAAAATGCTCTAAAATTTCTCCTTTCACAGTTTTTCACCATAACCCCAGCACTGTATAAACTGGTAGTTACATCTAACTATAATCCGTAGACTATTGCCAGAAATGTTATCCCACAACATGACGAAGGTTTTTGGGATGACACATACCTATGATAATTACCTCTTTGATTTTGTTTAAATCACATCTCTGAAGACTCTTAGACTAGACTGCAGATGGATAAGTATGATCTTCTATTTGTCAAGTTTTTACAATCAAAAATGTTTTACTCTCTTCTTCATCCTCATCTTCTAGGCACACTCACAGCCACTCACTATACATACACAGAGACACAAATGTTACTGTTGCAGGTTTCAAAGGTAGGTTTTATTGTAACAAAGAATTAAATTCTGGAAAAACACAGGAAAAGTTCAGAAGAATGTAGACCCAAACCAATCATTTCCCTTCCCGAACGTCCTCTGAGAAATGGCAGTCCCTTACAGAAGGTAATCTGGGGACAACAAATTTAACCCTGGCCCATTAGATCCCCTCTCCATTCTCCTCATGAACTAAGGTTCCTTCCTTACAACGCAGTCTCACTCAAAAACATGAAATACCTACGTAGCCATTTCACAAAAAACGGCTCTGAAATTGTGGCATCGGTACGTTTCATCTGCCCAGTCTTTTCTGCGGGCAGACTTCAGCTCACATGACTGCCGTGTTTCTCCCTGCGTTAACAAGAAACATGGAGGACATCCCCTCTATTTTCTGTGGAAATAACTATATATTTGAAGAGATAGTTTGTGGCTTTGGCTTTCTTTTAATAACTTTTCTAGTGACAAATGTACATTTTGGTTTCATAGTATCCGTTCGGTTTATCTTAGCAGTCCCTAGTTCTTTCGGTTCGTTGTACTTTCTTTCAGCTTTCTCAATAAAATTGTAGCGATAGCACATTTTTGTTGTTGCTACGGTGGTAGCTACGGACGCTATCAGGGACAGACCAGAAGGAAGTTGATGCGCGTCACTGGCCGAGTTGCTCTTAAAAAATTTTTCAAACTTCATTTGACCACAAATATGTTTCTATGCATGAAATAATGAGTTCTCTTTGATTTTTACAGCATGACTAAATCTTTAAAAAAATGTATAAAACAGATTAAAGTGTCTTAGCCACAATACAAACTATAGAATGGAACTATATTTTTAAATTGACACAATGCTGTTCATACAATAAATTATCTATGTAATTTTATTTAAAAAGATTAACCTAATAACTTAATACCATCTTTTATTATGATCCTATAGAATAAATTAATGTCTGCTGAATTTGTCTTCATCTATTAAGGGGTGTTCAGACCAAATGCGACCTCGGCGACGTCAGCAACGGCTCCCAATGCAAAGTCTATGGACAGCCGCGACCTGACGCGACTTGGCGACCGCCGGCTGCCTGCGACGCGACCTGACGCGACTTGGCGACCAGGTCGCGCATGGTCGCCAAGTCGCGTCACCGAGGTCGCAGGACGCCAAGTCGCGTCGCTCCCATTTGAACTTTGGGAGCGACTATCTGCGACTCCATCCCGCGACAGCCAATCAGGGCTCTGCTGACGTCAACAAACCGGCGAAGCAAGGAGGAGGAGAAGAAGAATCACAATGGAGGAGCAGTTTATCACTGCCATGAGTTATCACCCGGTCCTGTACGACGTGGGGTGCGCATTTTACCGGGACCGCACCTCCAAGGAGGAGGCATGGGCGAAGGTGGCCCATGATTTCGTGCTTTCTGGTCGTTTGTTTATTTATTTCAGTGAGCAAACTATTTTCTGAAAACATAGCAAACTTCCCCTGCTTGCTAGGCTACATGTTTCAACGTGTGTGTGTGTGTGCCGCAAGCACTGGAAGGGGCTCCGCAATGTATATATGAGGGAGAAAAGGAGGGAGAAGGAAGGTGGGAGAAGCGGGTTAGCGGCGACCAGCCGCGTCCTGCGACCGCAGCTTTGGACCCGTTGTGAACACACCAGGGCGCCATGCGACGCGACGTGACTGACCAACGCGACGCGACCTGGTCGCGTTTGGTCTGAACACCCCTTTATACTGGTAGTTTTATGTCATTTCTTTTAATGGTTCTTTATTTTTTAATCTTTTTTTGTTTTGTTTTCAAGTTCAAATGTGTGTTTTCACACTGCTACAACAATTTTGTTTAGCAGCACACACACACCCACAGTACACACATCAAAACTCGGACCCTCTCCTATAAAATAACTTGATTTGTGAATTTCAAACTCTTTCAAAATTTAAACCTTGCACATTTAGCTTTGTTCACTTACATAATGGCCTTTCTGGAATTTGCATTCAGATGTGTGTTTCCTGCTTATCTCAGTACAGGAAGGGTGCACTATGCTGAACACTTTTTGGAAGGTTTTTGTCATGAATACCCCATATTCTTGCAAGTTTGGTGTTGATCAAATGAGGCCTGTAGATTTGATCAAATATCAAGTGTTATGACTATAAAACTACATATTTTTTAAAAATATATCAAGCTTTATGACTCTATAATAATCATATCTCAGTAAATGATAAGATAAGATATGACAGGATAAACCTTTCTTCATCCCACGGTGAGGAAATTTGCAGTGTTACAGCAACAAAAGCTCAGCACAACAAACATAAGAGAATAAATAATAAATAATAAACGCAGAGCACACAATTATATATATAAAAAAATTAACCTAGACATATACAGAAAATTTTATGTACAAAAAAGAGAAAAATGTAAGCAACAACAACAAAAAATAAAAAGGAGGCTCTTGATGGGCTGAAATAGCAGGCCATGTCCTGTTCATTGACACCTGCTATAGTCAAAAGTGGGTCTCAAATTAAAGTTAATGTTCCAAAAGACCAGAGTTCATCTTCCTTGTTAATGCCATCAGCCTTAAAACAAAATCGGTGCCAGACACTCCTGCAAAGGAGCTCCATTGAGCTCACTTAACCCTTTGAGGCCAAGTTGAGATATGAAGCCTGTTTGCCCCTTTGACTCGGTTGCTCTTTCGCTCTCATTTGGCCTCTACAGTGGATGCAGTGGATATGTTTTGCGCAGTGGACCAACATAGGTATTTCACGTTTTTGAGTGAGACTGCATTGTTCCTTCACATGTAAAATGTGAGGAAAATAACCACTTTGATTTTCAGTACCTAAAATTTAAGTACTCTAATTTGGTAATTAACAAGATGCATAGGTTAAAATAATTCTAAAATTAAAAGGAAAATGCAACTGAAAATACAGGTAATGAAAATGTCCTCACATTTGAAGTGTACCACATTACCAGTTTATCCATTCTGTGATATGAATCATGGTAGTGCAAGATGGTGGAAATATACGGGGACCCACAACTATGTAGCTTTAAGGCTCTCTCTAAGTCAAATACAAAAGGCTTTATATAATCAGGTAGTTAGACACTGCTCTAAACATACTCAAGACGGGCCTTTCACATTTTTGCCTATTTTGCTAAATGCTGGGTAATACTGCTAATGATCATCTCTTGCATGTTTACACTAGAGAGAGACACCACATCATTTTAGATGATGGAATTGGTTTATTAATTCGGGGCTTCACAATAATATGGAAAAAGAGCTGCATCCATCTTTTTCAGCTTATCCATGTGTGAATAAAATTGAGTTCTGTTGGAAAAAAGTGGAGGTAATAAAACCTCTTCAACACATAGTATAAGTAAATATTACGGGGCTGTAAATTGTTATGAGCATTTGTATGAAAACCATTCATGCAATAATCTCTTGTTTGTACTTCGTTTTTTAAACTTGGAAGCAAGCTCTGTGTATTTTATAAGGCCTATAAACAGCAGTTTAGTTTCATTGGTGAAAATAGTTTTATCAACAAGATTTGCAGACTTCCCCTTAACTGATGGAGCAGTTCAGGAAGATACAGTAGCAGCGGAGCCTTAAACTGGGATGATGGTATTTGACTGAGAAAAAGAGATCCTTGTTCCTCTTATTCCCCACACACCATGCCTCAGGGTAGAAAAGGAGTAAGTAGCTGCATGGATTCAATTCAAATTGAAAAGCAGGAACTATAATCATCTGCCTGATGAATTACCTCACAGGGCTCTGTAGGTAAATAAGTCCTTGGGAATCGATTATTTGATATTTTCCTGCAGGGCATTCCTCCAGAGTGAACAAACAATGTGCCACATCACAAAGTGTGCACATGAGGGAGGCTGTTGCATCCTATACAGTGCTCAGTGACTGCTTGATCAACCCTTATTTTTCCAAAGCATTCTTGCAGGCTGCTGTATGACATTTTTGGTCCATCACCATGAATCATTTTAACACTATTGGGACTGCCTAGTGGAAATGTTCAACCATGGAACCAAATGTATGTGTTTTTTAGTCTATGTCATTAGGGTGCTATTAGTCTGAAATAACATCTGCATATGCTTGTTTAAAAGTCCAAGTATACACCGTTGTTAAGTCTTAGCCTGACGAAAAACCATGTATTTTGTCTGTGACATACTGTGTACAGTCATTTAATGAGGGCTTTAAATCCCTGAAGAAAATGGCAGTTCTATGCATGAATCAATACACCAACGAGATGGGACAGGAGCAGAGAAAATCATTCAACACGGTTGTGAAGTTAAATTCATCCTCATTTACAGGGAGAATAAAATTACCAAGCATGCAACATCCTGCTTTACACCACGCCTGTTACTCATGAACAGACCCCGGGCTCTATTTTCGTGCCTTACTGGAGACGTGCCGCAAGTCAGGTCCGCCGCGCCGAAAAGGCGTTCCCAAGCCCAATTTGGTATTTTGGTGAGCGGCGCAGCCTGGCGTAAGTATCCCCCCTCCCTAACTCAGCTCCTCCCTGTGGCGTAAGTCGTAGCGAGGGAGGAGAGAGGGCGTGGAGTGAGTTTAACACAGCCGAGACCTGTATTGACCAATAAAATCAGCTCCTCTCCTCACCTTTAAATCCGCCACCGGCGAGACATATTACCATTTTTGTGAGGTGGTCAAAGAGATCAAGAGATGTCTGAGGACAGTAATGCCACACGATGGTGACAGAAGACAGCTTCTCAACAAGTGCCGCTGCAGAGGGCGTCCTCCACACTCTCTCATATGAGCACAGATGGATTTGGTGTGTGTAATGTTGGAGCCACTATTAAGACAAACATCCTTTTCCACAAATAAAGACACTCACATAAAGTTGCATATATTCAAACCTCACATGACAAAGGTGGGTTGTGCGCACAGATCACAACATAAATTCCAAAAATGGCATTAAAATCGGAAACCATCTGTGCGTAATGACACATCGCGCTCCATGGCCTGGCTCTTTAGGGCCCGAGCCAGCTGCAGAGCAGCCGGGGCGTAGAGCCCTGTTGTTCCTGTAGTGGTTTTTCTTTGTTAGGGCCCGAACCAGCTGCAGAGCAGCCGGGCGTAGAGCCCTGTTGTTCCTGTAGTGGTTTTTAGGGCCCGAGCCAGCTGCAGAGCAGCCGGGCGTAGAGCCCTGTTGTTCCTGTAGTGGTTTTTCTTTGTTTCTTTCTTAGGGCCCGAGCGTAGCTGCTAAGCAGCTGCGAGAACCCTCTTGTTCCTGATGGATTCTTCTTTCGTTATTAGGGCCCGAGCGTAGCTGCTAAGCAGCTGCGAGAGCCCTCTTGTTCCTGATGGATTCTTCTTTTTAGGGCCTGAGCCAGCTGCAGAGCAGCCGGGCGTAGAGCCCTATTATTCCTGTATAGGTTTTTCTTTCTTCTTTCTTTCTTTCTTTCTTTAGGGCTGTACGCTTTGTCATATTGACACAAAAATTGACACACACATGTATCTCAATAAGATCTACAAAAAAGTCAGTGCGGGCGTATCTGTCAAATGTACGGTTAAAGGGTTATTTCGCATTTTTTGCCGTTCCGCACACATTGGAATTTCGCTAACTCCTCCGAAGGCTTTCGTTCCACCAGCACTACATTTGCTCAGGCCAATCTACACCCCATGGCCATTGAAAGTTGTACAAATCATGACGCTGCACCCCACGGTTTACGTTCTAGGGGGCGCCAAAGATAACCCACAAATCCACATTCTTAAAAATCTTATAACTTTATATTTTTGTCCTCATTGGCCTCCAAGTTTTCTAGGATGATGCAATGTCCAGCCATCAACACATTTGTGAAGGAATTTTTACTCCCCAAAACAGCGCCCCCCCCCCCCATGGCAGGACAAAAAAGGCCATTTTTTCTTGTCCCCTAAGGTGAAAATACACATTGTTCAGTGTCACGCCTATACGCTTTGTCATATTGACACAAAATTTGACACACACGTGTATCTCAATAAGATCTACGAAAAAGTCAATGGGCACATATCTGTAAAATGTACGGTTAAAGGGCTATCTTGCATTTTTTGCCGATTCGCACACATTGGAATGTGGCTAACTCCTCCTAAGGCTTTCGTTCTACTGACACCAAATTTGCTCAGGCCAATCTACACCCCATGGCCATTCAAAGTTGTACAAATCATGACGCTGCACCCCACGGTTTAGGTTCTAGGGGGCGCCAAAGATGACCCAAATATCCACATTTTTAAAAGTCTTATAACTTTTTATTTTTGTCCTCACTGGCCTCCAAGTTTTCTAGGATGATGCAATGTGCAGCCATCAACACATCTGTGAAGGAATTTTTTCTCCCCAAAAGAGCGCCCCCCCCCCCCCCATGGCAGGAGAAAAAGTCAAGTTTTTCCAGCCCATCGCTTAATGGCTCAAACGCATTGCTCTCCCACTAAAACCAAAAGGAGGAGCAACTTGCCATTTGGATATGTCCTAGCTGTGTTTGTGCCCTCACTCATGGTCCAGAGTTTTTTCAAATAGGACATGTAGTTTGTCTGCAGCGAGCGTTTTGGTAGAAACTGTGCCTCCCATTCATTATAATGGGAAATGACCAAAGACAGGTGCGCACACCATCTTTGGACCTTGACTTTGACGTCACAGTTTGAGATACAAATGTTATTTGACCTCTGACCTTTGGTGGACACCCTAACCTTTCAACCCGCGAAAACGGCGTTTCAATAGCTCTTACGGCTTTCCTACAAATACACTTTGTTCAGCTACTCCTACTGTCCTTTAAGCTCTGCTTCTCAGATCATCAAAGAGTGTGCACGTGTGTAATGAGCGCATATTGAATGTTAATTATGTTAAATATGTTAATTATTAGAAGAAAAAACAACAACAGTCCTTTTGGACAAAATTTCTTTTTATTACAGAATTAGAATAATGGAAGCATAGTCCAAGGAAACCATTCAAGTGATGTCAT
Organism: Xyrichtys novacula; assembly: GCA_962446985.1. NCBI lineage: Eukaryota > Metazoa > Chordata > Actinopteri > Labriformes > Labridae > Xyrichtys > Xyrichtys novacula. The sequence goes on from OY660867.1 coordinate 31,099,979, forward strand.
ACCTCATAATTTATTGAGATGTTGGCTAGTCTGGGCATTTCTTCATTCATCAGGTTTCCTGCATGCATACTAACAGAGCACATCAGTAGCAGTGAGTGATAAGTATGAGTGTGTCATTGTGTAAGAAAGAAAGTGGTTTACTTACACATCCATAGAAAATAGGTGGTTGAGCACAGCACGCAAACAAAGCTTTGCCACAACGGTTGAACTTCCCAAGTAGCTGATACCAAGGTCACACAATCATGGTGAGCAAAGGTCAAACCAGGCCAGGCACTCACGAGGCTGGCTGTGGCAAGTGTAAGTGAAAGCAACACGCAATGGCAGGAAGAACAGCAAACACCGATGAAGGAAAAGGGTCTTTGCAGTGATGGGCGTCACCAGAGAGGGCGATGGCCAGAGGGCACGAATGGGACGGGGAGGCGGTCGCGCTGGGGGCGGCGCGACGCGGCTCGGGCCCGACAGTGCCCCAACGGGGCCCTAGTTAGGGCCCGAGCGTAGCTGCTAAGCAGCTGCGAGAGCCCTCTTGTTCCTGATGGATTCTTCTTTTGTTATTATTATTAGGGCCCGAGCCAGCTGCAGAGCAGCCGGGCGTAGAGCCCTATTATTCCTGTAGTGGTTTTTTAGGGCCCGAGCGTAGCTGCTAAGCAGCTGCGAGAGCCCTCTTGTTCCTGATGGATTCTTCTTTCGTTATTTTTCCTCCGCTTTAAACTGGAAAATGGCCCACTTCCCACTGGCGAAAACTCAGGAAATTTGGCAGGACGACCGGGCCTGGTGAAAAATTCGATATTCTGAAGTCGCCCAAACAAAAAAATGAAAAATGGCTCCATAGCGCCCCCTATGGTGAAAATTCACCTGACGCCTGTACGCTTTGTCAAAATGACACAAAATTTGACACACATGTGTATCTCAATAAGACCTACAAAAAAGTCAGTGCGGGCGTATCTGTCAAATGTACCGTTAAAGGGCTATTTCGCATTTTTTGCCGATCCGCACACATTGGAATTTCGCTAACTCCTCCGAAGGCTTTCGTTCCACTGGCACCAAATTTGCTCAGGCCAATCTACACCCCATGGCCATCAAAAGTTGTACAAATCATGACGCTGCACCCCACGGTTTACGTTCTAGGGGGCGCCAAAGATAACCCAAAAATCCACATTCTTAAAAGTCTTATAACTTTTTATTTTTGTCCTCACTGGCCTCCAAGTTTTCTAGGATGATGCAATGTCCAGCCATCAACACATTTGTGAAGGAATTTTTACTCCCCAAAAGAGCGCCCCCCCATGGCAGGTGAAAAAAGTCCATTTTTTCTTGTCCCCTAACATGAAAATACACATTGTAGAGTGTCACGCCTGAACGCTTTGTCATATTGACACAAAATTTGACAATCACGTGTATCTCAATAAGATCTACGAAAAAGTCAAAGAGCGCGTATCTGTATAATGTACGGTTAAAGGGCTATTTCGCATTTTTTGCCGATCCGCACACATTGGAATTTCGCTAACTCCTCCAAAGGCTTTCGTTCCACCGGCACCAAATTTGCTCAGGTCAATCTACACCCCATGGCCATTAAAAGTTGTACAAATCATGCCGCTGCACCCCACGGTTTAGGTTCTAGGGGGCGCCAAAGATAACCCAAAAATCCACATTCTTAAAAGTCTTATAACTTTTAATTTTTGTCCTCACTGGCCTCCAAGTTTTCTAGGATGATGCAATGTCCAGCCATCAACACATTTGTGAAGGAATTTTTACTCCCCAAAAGAGCGCCCCCCCATGGCAGGAGAAAAAAGTGCATTTTTTCTTGTCCCCTAAGGTGAAAACACACATTGTAGAGTGTCATGCCTGAACGCTTTGTCATATTGACACAAAATTTGACAATCACGTGTATCTCAATAAGATCTACGAAAAAGTCAAAGAGCGCGTATGTGTATAATGTACGGTAAAAGGGCTATTTTGCATTTTTTGCCGATTTGCACACATTGGAATGTGGCTAACTCCTCCTAAGGCTTTCGTCCCAATGACACCAAATTTGCTCAGGCCAATCTACAGCCCATGGCCATTCAAAGTTGTAAAAATCATGACGCTGCACCCCACGGTTTACGTTCTAGGGGGTGCCAAAGATGACCCAAAAATCCACATTCTTAAAAGTCATTTTGGCCACTGCAGGAGTAAAGAGTACTGCAGTTCTAGGGGGCGCCAAAGATGACCCAAAAATCCACATTCTTAAAAGTCTTTTTGGTCACTGCAGGAGTACAGAGTACTGCAGGATACACACACACACACACACACACACACACACACACACACACACACACACACACACACACTCAGAGTCTGTTTTTTAGCACCTGCAAAAACATGCTGTTTACATATTTGACAAGAATGCAGAGACTTCCTTTTGCCCCTGAAAAAAATCAAATTTCAAACACAACTTGACTGTTCATTTCTCCAAAAGACAACCATGAAGCTCCATCCAAACCTGAAGCAGGCAGTTGGTGCATGTGTACAGTAACCTGAGGGGAGTGAGGTGACTGCTTCTGAGGAGAACATGAGCAGTGAAGATTCACCTTGGAGCGAGAACAGGGACGTGCACATGATTATACAGGGGCAGGGGCTCAAGTTTTTTCCAGTCGTTTATACAATATGGAAATTAATGTGAAATTAAAAAAACAAAGTATTAATAGAAAGGTAATGACTGTCCTGTGTAGGTGACAGTGATATCCAATAGGCTAGGCACTCACGAGGCTGGCTGTGGCAAGTGTAAGTGAAAGCAACACGCACTGGCAGGAAGAACAGCAAACCCCGATGAAGGAAAAGGGTCTTTGCAGTGATGGGCGTCACCAGAGAGGACGATGGCCAGAGGACGCGAATGGGACGGGGAGGCAGCGCGTTGGGGGGGGGGCGCGACACAGCTCGGGCCCGCCAGTGCCCCAACGGGGCCCTAGTCTTTGTTTCTTTCTTTAGGGCCCGAGCGTAGCTGCTAAGCAGCTGCGAGAGCCCTATTATTCCCCAAGTGGTTTTTCTTTGTTTCTTTCTTTCTTTCTTTCTTTAGGGCCCGAGCGTAGCTGCTAAGCAGCTGCGAGAGCCCTCTTGTTCCTGCATGTTTCCTTCTTTCGTTATTATTTTTCCTCCGCTTTAAACTGGAAAATGGCCCACTTCCCACTGGCGAAAACTCAGGAAATTTGGCAGGACGACCGGGCCTGGTGAAAAATTCGATATTCTGAAGTCGCCCAAACAATAAAATGCAAAATGGCTCCATAGCGCCCCCTAAGGTGAAAATTCACATGACGGCTGTACGCTTTGTCATATTGACACAAAAATTGACACACACATGTATCTCAATAAGATCTACAAAAAAGTCAGTGCGGGCGTATCTGTCAAATGTACGGTTAATGGGTTATTTTGCATTTTTTGCAGATCTGCACACATTGGAATTTCGCTAACTCCTCCGAAGGCTTTCGTTCGACCGGCACCACATTTGCGCAGGCCAATCTACCCCCCATGGCCATTAAAAGTTGTACAAATCATGACGCTGCACCCCACGGTTTACGTTCTAGGGGGCGCCAAAGATAACCCAAAATCCACATTCTTAAAAGTCTTATAACTTTTTATTTTTGTCCTCACTGCCCTCCAAGTTTTCTAGGATGATGCAATGTCCAGCCATCAACACATTTGTGAAGGAATTTTTACTCCCCAAAAGAGCGCCCCCCATGGCAGGAGAAAAAAGTCAATTTTTTCTTGTCCCCTTACATGAAAATACACATTGTTGAGTGTCATGCCTGAACGCTTTGTCATATTGACACAAAAATTGACAATCACGTGTATCTCAATTAGATCTACGAAAAAGTCAAAAAGCGCGTATCTGTATAATGTACGGTTAAAGGGCTATTTTGCATTTTTTGCCGATTCGCACACATTGGAATGTGGCTATCTCCTCCTAAGGCTTTCGTCCCACCGATACCAAATTTGCTCAGGGCAATCTACACCCCATGCCCATTCAAAGTTGTAAAAATCATGACGCTGCACCCCACGGTTTACGTTCTAGGGGGCGCCAAAAATGACCCAAAAATCCACATTCTTAAAAGTCATTTTGGCCACTGCAGGAGTACAGAGTACTGCAGTTCTAGGGGGCGCCAAAGATGACCCAAAAATCCACATTCTTAAAAGTCTTTTTGGCCACTGCAGGAGTACAGAGTACTGCAGGATACACACACATATACACACACCCCAACACACACACACACACACACACACACACACACACAGACACACACACACACACTCAGAGTCTGTTTTTTAGCACCTGCAAAAACATGCTGTTTACATATTTGACAAGAATGCAGAGGCTTCCTTTTGCCCCTGAAAAAAATCAAATTTCAAACACAACTTGACTGTTCATTTCTCCAAAAGACAACCATGAAGCTCCATTTCAAACCTGAAGCAGATAGTTGGTGCATGTGTACAGTAACCTGAGGGGAGTGAGGTGACTATTTCTGAGGAGAACATGAGCAGTGAAGATTCACCTTGGAGCTAGAACAGGGACGTGCACATGATTATACAGGGGCAGGGGCTCAAGTTTTTTCCAGTCATTTATACAATATGGAAATTAATGTGAAATTAAACCACAAATATGTGTGATGAACTGTTTTTAAAACTTAAACTTCAAATAAAAATTGTAAACTTCAAAACATATGCAAATTTTTAACAAAGAACATAGTAATTTACCTCTATTTACATCAAAATGCAGGCAATGGCCCAGGCATTCTTTGTAAAATTATTTACAAAACACTGTATAGTCTCACAAATGTCACTTTTTATTTATGCCACTACAAAAAAACATGATGTAAATGATGCATGATGTAAAACATGATGTAAAAAACTTGTGTAGATCCTCCTCTATGTCAGTCCATGTGTAATTTTTCCATAATTCTTTGTTTTTTGCAGCATTTTTGTTAGTGTAACTGCAGATTGTGCTGACAGTGTCTATGGCACAAAAAAAAAAAAAATTTAAAATGCCTCAACATGAACCCCTGGTGGTCTCTGAGGGTGAAACCTGCTAACTGCTGCAGCTCTGTCAGCTTCAGTCTCCCATGCAGAGCTCTGAGCGCATGTGTGGCTCTGCACCCTTAGCAGCGTTGCTAACTCCTCAGTAAGGAAAGCCTGCTTCATGTCAGAGTCTCTAAACTCCAGAAGAAGTCGATAAAAGTCCCTTTCTTTCTAAAAAAAAGTCGTTAGGGGGTCTGAAAAGTCATTGAATCTAACAACAAAGTCGCTAGGTTTGCAACTACGTGTCCCAGACTGCATCCCTGCTGAGAGTCCCTCCCTCCCTTCTCATGTTGCAGGAAGAACGTAAGCGCCCGCCCCTTGTCAATCAGTCACCATATAATTTTGGATTGGTTGTTGTGGTGAAGTTTTCCACCAATAGGAGAGATGTTGTGGTGTTTTTTTTTTTCTTTTGGCAAGCCTTTTCCGCCTGTAAGACCTGTCGCTAATGTCTGCATGCTATGTTTTCCTGTCTCATACAGCGCGATCGAGCGCCGAACGTGATCAAAATAAGCAGAAAAAAAGTATCGTGGACATAATTTATCATAACTCTGGTTTTATTTGGCCTATCAACACAATTTAAAAACTGGTATATAGGTTGCGGTCCTCACTTTTGAGATAAGTTGAAACGGAGAGTCAACGAGGCTCCGTCTTGCAGCTACATCCGGTTAAATATGTCATGTGACTTGAACGCACACACAGACACACACACACGCACACACACACACACACACACACACTCAGAGTCTGGTTTTTAGCACCTGCAAAAACATGCTATTTACATATTTGACAAGAATAAAGAGGCTCCTTTTGCCCCTGAAAAAAATCATATTTCAAACACAACTTGACTGGTCATTTCTCCAAAAGACAACCATGAAGCTCCATCCAAACCTGAAGCAGGCAGTTGGTGCATGTGTACAGTAACCTGAGGGGAGTGAGGTGACTGCTTCTGAGGAGAACATGAGCAGTGAAGATTCACCTTAGAGCTAGAACAGAGACGTGCACATGATTATACAGGGGCAGGGGCTCAAGTTTTTTCCAGTTGTTTATACAATATGGAAATTAATGTGAAATTAAAAAAACAAAGTATTAATAGAAAGGTAATGACTGTCCTGTGTAGGTGACAGTGATATCCAATAGGCTAGGCACTCACGAGGCTGGCTGTGGCAAGTGTAAGTGAAAGCAACACGCACTGGCAGGAAGAACAGCAAACGCCGATGAAGGAAAAGGGTCTTTGCAGTGATGGGCGTTACCAGAGAGGGCGATGGCCAGAGGACACAAATGGGACGGGAAGGCAGCACGTTGGGGGGGGGGGGGGGGGACGCGACACGGCTCGGGCCCGCCAGTGCCCCAACGGGGTCCTAGTTAGGGCCCGAGCGTAGCTGCTATTTCACACTATTGACTGTCACGCCTTTACGCTTTGTCATATTGACACAAAAATTGACACACACATGTATCTCAATAAGATCTACAAAAAAGTCAGTGCAGGCGTATCTGTCAAATGTACGGTTAAAGGGTTATTGCGCATTTTTTGCCGACCCGCACACATTGGAATTTCGCTAACTCCTCCGAAGGCTTTCGTTCCACCGGCACCACATTTGCTCAGGCCAATCTACACCCCATGGCCATTAAAAGTTATTCAAATCATGACGCTGCACCCCACGGTTTAGGTTCTAGGGGGCGCCAAAGATAACCCTAAAATCCACATATTTCAAAGTCTTATAACTTTTTATTTTTGACCTCACTGGCCTCCAGGTTTTCTAGGATGATGCAATGTCTAGCCATCAACACATTTGTGAAGGAATTTTTAATCCCCAAAAGAGCGCCCCCCATGGCAGGAGAAAAAAGTCCATTTTTTCTTGTCCCCTAAGGTGAAAATACACATTGTTGAGTGTCACGCCTGTACGCTTTGTCATATTGACACAAAATTTGACACACACATGTATCTCAATAAGATCTACGAAAAAGTCAATGCGCGCGTATCTGTCAAATGTACGGTTAAAGGGTTATTCCGCATTTTTTGCTGATCCGCACACATTGGAATTTCGCTAACTCCTCCTAAGGCTGGCGTTCCACCGGCACCACATTTGCTCAGGCCAATCTACACCCCATGGCCATTAAAAGTTATTCAAATCATGACGCTGCACCCCATGGTTTAGGTTCTAGGGGGCGCCAAAGATAACCCTAAAATCCACATATTTCAAAGTCTTATAACTTTTTATTTTTGTCCTCACTGGCCTCCAAGTTTTCTAGGATGATGCAATGTCCAGCCATCAACACATTTGTGAAGGAATTTTTACTCCCCAAAAGAGCGCCCCCCCATGGCAGGAGAAAAAAGTCCATTTTTTCTTGTCCCATAAGGTGAAAAAACACATTGTTGACTGTCATACCTGTACGCTTTGTCATATTGACACAAAATTTGACAATCACATGTATCTCAATAAGATCTACGAAAAAGTCAATGCGCGCGTATCTGTAAAATGTACGGTTAAAGGGCTATTTTGCATTTTTTGCCGATTCGCACACATTGGAATGTGGCTAACTCCTCCTAAGGCTTTCGTCTCACTGACACCAAATTTGCTCAGGCCAATCTACACCCCATGGCCATTCAAAGTTGTAAAAATCATGACGCTGCACCCCACGGTTTACGTTCTAGGGGGCGCCAAAGATGACCCAAATATCCACATTCTTAAAAGAATCCACATCCCCCCCATCCCCCAACCCCCATGGCAGGAGAAACAGTCAAGTTTTTCCTGCCCATCACTCAATGGCTCAATCGCATCACTCTCCCGGCAACACCGTAACAAGGAGCAACTTGCCGTTTGGATATATCCTAGCTGTGTTTGTGCCCTCACTCATGGTCCAGACTTTTTTCAAATAGGACATGTAGTATGTCTGCAGCGAGTGTTTTGGTAGAAACTGCGCCTCCCATTCATTATAATGGGAAATGACCACAGACAAGTGCGCACACCATCTTTGGACCTTGAGTGTGACGCGATCGGGAGGGGGAGGCGGTCGCGCTGGGGGCGGCGCAACGCGGCTCGGGCCCGACAGTGCCCCACCGGGGCCCTAGTTAGGGCCCGAGCGTAGCTGCTAAGCAGCTGCGAGAGCCCTATTATTCCCCAAGAGGTTTTTCTTTGTTTCTTTCTTTCTTCTTTTTCCTCCCCTTTGAACTGGAAAATGGCCCACTTCCCACTGGCGAAAACTCATGAAATTTGGATGGATGACCGGGCCTGGTGAAAAATTTGATATTCCGAAGTCGCCCAAACAAGAAAATGCAAAATGGCTCCATAGCGCCCCCTAAGGTGAAAATTCACACTATTGACTGTCACGCCTTTACGCTTTGTCAAAATGACACAAAAATTGACACACATATGTATCTCAATAAGATCTACAAAAAAGTCAGTGCGGGCGTATCTGTCAAATGTACGGTTAAAGGGTTATTCCGCATTTTTTGCCGATCCGCACACATTGGAATTTCGCTAACTCCTCCGAAGGCTTTCTTTCCACCGGCACCACATTTGCTCAGGCCAATCTACACCCCATGGCCATTAAAAGTTATTCAAATCATGACGCTGCACCCCACGGTTTAGGTTCTAGGGGGCGCCAAAGATAACCCTAAAATCCACATATTTCAAAGTCTTATAACTTTTTATTTTTGTCCTCACTGGCCTCCAAGTTTTCTAGGATAATGCAATGTCCAGCCATCAACACATTTGTGAAGGAATTTTTACTCCCCAAAAGAGCGCCCCCCATGGCAGGAGAAAAAAGTCCATTTTTTCTTGTCCCGTAAGGTGAAAATTCACATTGTTGAGTGTGACACCTGTACGCTTTGTCATATTGACACAAAATTTGACAATCACGTGTATCTCAATAAGATCTACGAAAAAGTCAATGGGTGCGTATCTGTCAAATGTACGGTTAGAGGGCTATTTTGCATTTTTTGCCGATTCGCACACATTGGAATGTGACTAACTCCTCCTAAGGCTTTCGTCCCACTGACACCAAATTTGCTCAGGCCAATCTACACCCCATGGCCATTCAAAGTTGTAAAAATCATGACGCTGCACCCCACGGTTTACGTTCTAGGGGGCGCCAAAGATGACCAAAAAATCCACATTCTTAAAAGAATCCACATTCTCCCCCATGGCAGGAGAAAAAGTCAAGTTTTTCCTGCCCATCGCTCAATGGCTCAATCGCATCGCTCTCCAGGCAACACCGTAAGGAGGAGCAACCTGCCATTTGGATATATCCCAGCTGTGTTTGTGCCCTCACTCATGGTCCAGACTTTTTTCAAATAGGACATGAAGTTTGTCTGCAGCGAGTGTTTTGGTAGAAACTGCGCCTCCCATTCATTATAATGGGAAATGACCACAGACAAGTGCGCACACCATCTTTGGACCTTGAGTGTGACGCGATCGGGAGGGGTAGGCGGTCACGCTGGGGGCGGCACGACGCGGCTCGGGCCCGACAGTGCCCCACCGGGGCCCTAGTTAGGGCCCGAGCGTAGCTGCTAAGCAGCTGCGAGAGCCCTCTTGTTCCTGTAGTTTCCTTCTTTTGTTATTATTATTATTTTTCCTCCCCTTTGAACTGGAAAATGGCCCACTTCCCACTGGCGAAAACTCATGAAATTTGGCAGGACGACCGGGCCTGGTGAAAAATTTGATATTCTGAAGTCGCCCAAACAATAAAATGCAAAATGGCTCCATAGCGCCCCCTAAGGTGAAAATTCACACTATTCACTGTCACGCCTGTACGCTTTGTCAAAATGACACAAAAATTGACACACACATGTATCTCAATAAGATCTACAAAAAAGTCAGTGCGGGCGTATCTGTCAAATGTACGGTTAAAGGGTTATTTCGCATTTTTTGCCGATCCGCACACATTGGAATTTCGCTAACTCCTCCGAAGGCTTTCGTTCCACCGGCACCACATTTGCTCAGGCCAATCTACACCCCATGGCCATTAAAAGTTATTCAAATCATGACGCTGCACCCCACGGTTTAGGTTCTAGGGGGCGCCAAAGATAACCCTAAGATCCACATATTTAAAAGTCTTATAACTTTTTATTTTTGCCCTCACTGGCCTCCAAGTTTTCTAGGATGATGCAATGTCCAGCCATCAACACATTTGTGAAGGAATTTTTACTCCCCAAAAGAGCGCCCCCCATGGCAGGAGAAAAAAGTCCATTTTTTCTTGTCCCCTAAGGTGAAAATACACATTGTTGAGTGTAACACCTGTACGCTTTGGCAAAATGACACAAAATTTGACACACACGTGTATCTCAATAAGATCTACGAAAAAGTCAACGCGCGCGTATCTGTCAAATGTACGGTTAAAGGGTTATTCCGCATTTTTTGCCAATCCGCACACATTGGAATTTCGCTAACTCCTCCGAAGGCTTTCGTTCCACCGGCACCACATTTGCTCAGGCCAATCTACACCCCATGGCCATTAAAAGTTATTCAAATCATGACGCTGCACCCCACGGTTTAGGTTCTAGGGGGAGCCAAAGATAACCGTAAAATCCACATATTTAAAAGTCTTATAACTTTTTATTTTTGTCCCCACTGGCCTCCAAGTTTTCTAGGATGATGCAATGTCCAGCCATCAACACATTTGTGAAGGAATTTTTACTCGGAAAAAGAGCGCCCCCCCATGGCAGGAGAAAAAAGTCAATTTTTTCTTGTCCACTAAGGTGAAAATACACATTGTTGAGTGCTAAGCTTGTATGTTTTGTCGTAGTGACACAAAATTTTACATACACGTGTATTTCAATAAGATCTTCGAAAAAGTCAATGGCCACGTATCTGTAAAATGTACGGTTAAAGGGTTATTTCGCATTTTTTGCAGATTCGCACACATTGGAATGTGGCTAATTCCTCCGAAGGCTTTCGTTCCACCGGCACCACATTTGCTCAGGCCAATCTACACCCCATGGCCATTAAAAGTTATTCAAATCATGACGCTGCACCCCACGGTTTAGGTTCTAGGGGGCGCCAAAGATAACCCTAAAATCCACATATTTAAAAGTCTTATAACTTTTTATTTTTGTCCTCACTGGCCTCCAAGTTTTCTAGGATGATGCAATGTCCAGCCATCAACACATTTGTGAAAGAATTTTTTCTCCCCAAAAGAGCGCCCCCCCATGGCAGGAGAAAAAGTTAAGTTTTTCCTGCCCTTCGCCCAATGGCTCAAACGCATCGCTCTCTCGGCAAAACCGAAAGGAGGAGCAACTTGCCATTTGGATATATGGAAGCTGTGTTTGTGCCCTCACTCATGGTCCAGACTTTTTTCAAAAAGGACATGGAGTTTGTCTGCAGCGAGCATTTTGGTAGAAACTGCGCCTCCCATTCATTATAATGGTAAATGACCACAGACAAGTGCGCACACCATCTTTGGACCTTGAGTGTGACGCGATCGGGAGGGGGAGGCGGTCGCGCTGGGGGCGGCGCGACACGGCTCGGGCCCGCCAGTGCCCCACCGGGGCCCTAGTTAGGGCCCGAGCGTAGCTGCTAAGCAGCTGCGAGAGCCCTCTTGTTCCTGTAGTTTCCTTCTTTTGTTATTATTATTATTTTTCCTCCCCTTTGAACTGGAAAATGGCCCACTTCCCACTGGCGAAAACTCATGAAATTTGGCAGGACGACCGGGCCTGGTGAAAAATTTGATATTCCGAAGTCGCCCAAACAAGAAAATGCAAAATGGCTCCATAGCGCCCCCTAAGGTGAAAATTCACACTATTCACTGTCACGCCGGTACGCTTTGTCAAAATGACACAAAAATTGACACACACATGTATCTCAATAAGATCTACAAAAAAGTCAGTGCGGGCGTATCTGTCAAATGTACGGTTAAAGGGTTATTTCGCATTTTTTGCCGATCCGCACACATTGGAATTTCGCTAACTCCTCCGAAGGCTTTCGTTCCACCGGCACCACATTTGCTCAGGCCAATCTACACCCCATGGCCATTAAAAGTTATTCAAATCATGACGCTGCACCCCACGGTTTAGGTTCTAGGGGGCGCCAAAGATAACCCTAAGATCCACATATTTAAAAGTCTTATAACTTTTTATTTTTGCCCTCACTGGCCTCCAAGTTTTCTAGGATGATGCAATGTCCAGCCATCAACACATTTGTGAAGGAATTTTTACTCCCCAAAAGAGCGCCCCCCCATGGCAGGAGAAAAAAGTCCATTTTTTCTTGTCCCCTAAGGTGAAAATACACATTGTTGAGTGTAACACCTGTACGCTTTGGCAAAATGACACAAAAATTGACACACACATGTATCTCAATAAGATCTACGAAAAAGTCAATGCGCGCGTATCTGTCAAATGTACGGTTAAAGGGTTATTCCGCATTTTTTGCCGATCCGCACACATTGGAATTTCGCTAACTCCTCCGAAGGCTTTCGTTCCACCGGCACCACATTTGCTCAGGCCAATCTACACCCCATGGCCATTAAAAGTTATTCAAATCATGACGCTGCACCCCACGGTTTAGGTTCTAGGGGGAGCCAAAGATAACCGTAAAATCCACATATTTAAAAGTCTTATAACTTTTTATTTTTGTCCCCACTGGCCTCCAAGTTTTCTAGAATGATGCAATGTCCAGCCATCAACACATTTGTGAAGGAATTTTTACTCGGCAAAAGAGCGCCCCCCCATGGCAGGAGAAAAAAGTCAATTTTTTCTTGTCCACTAAGGTGAAAATACACATTGTTGAGTGCTACGCCTGTATGTTTTGTCGTATTGACACAAAATTTTACATACACGTGTATTTCAATAAGATCTTCGAAAAAGTCAATGGCAACGTATCTGTAAAATGTACGGTTAAAGGGTTATTTCGCATTTTTTGCAGATTCGCACACATTGGAATTTCGCTAATTCCTCCGAAGGCTTTCGTTCCACCGGCACCACATTTGCTCAGGCCAATCTACACCCCATGGCCATTAAAAGTTATTCAAATCATGACGCTGCACCCCACGGTTTAGGTTCTAGGGGGCGCCAAATATAACCCTAAAATCCACATATTTAAAAGTCTTATAACTTTTTATTTTTGTCCTCACTGGCCTCCATGTTTTCTAGGATGATGCAATGTCCAGCCATCAACACATTTGTGAAGGAGTTTTTTCTCTTTAAAAGAGCGCCCCCCCATGGCAGGAGAATAAAGTCAAGTTTTTCCTGTTCATCATTCAATGGCTCAAACGCACTGCTCTCTCGGCAAAAGCGAAAGGAGGAGCAACTTGCCATTTGGATATATCTTAGCTGTGTTTGTGCCCTCACTCATGGTCCAGACTTTTTTCAAATAGGACATGGAGTTTTTCTGCAGCGAGCGTTTTGGTAGAAACTGCGCCTCCCGTTCATTATAATGGTAAATGACCACAAACAAGTGCGCACACCATCTTTGGACCTTGAGTGTGACGCGATCGGGTGGGGGAGGCGGTCGCGCTGGGGGCGGCGCGACACGGCTCGGGCCCGCCAGTGCCCCAACGGGGCCCTAGTTCTTCTTCTTCTTCTTATTTTTCTGCCCCTTTGAACTGGAAAATGGCCCACTTCCCACTGGTGAAAACTCATGAAATTTGGCAGGACGACCGGGCCTGGTGAAAAATTCGATATTCTGAAGTCACCCAAACAATCAAATGCAAAATGGCTCCATAGCGCCCCCTAAGGTGAAAAATTCACATGATTGAGTGTCACGCCTGTACGCTTTGTCAAAATGACACAAAATTTGACACACACGTGTATCTCAATAAGATCTACAAAAAAGTCAGTGCGGGCGTATCTGTCAAATGTACGTTTAAAGGGCTATTTCGCATTTTTTGCCGATCTGCACACATTGGAATTTCGCTAACTCCTCCGAAGGCTTTCGTTCCACCGGCACCAAATTTGCTCAGGCCAATCTACACCCCATGGCCATTCAAAGTTGTACAAATCATGACGCTGCACCCCACGGTTTAGGTTCTAGGGGGCGCCAAAGATAACCCTAAAATCCACATTCTTACAAGTCTTATAACTTTTTATTTCTGTCCTCACTGGCCTCCAAGTTTTCTAGGATGATGCAATGTCCAGCCATCAACACATTTGTGAAGGAATTTTTACTCCCCAAAAGAGCGCCCCCCCATGGCAGGAGAAAAAAGTCCATTTTTTCTTGTCCTATAAGGTGAAAATACACATTGTTGAGTGTCACGCCTGTACGCTTTGTCATATTGAAACAAAATTTGATAATCACGTGTATCTCAATAAGATCTACGAAAAAGTCAATGCGCACGTGTCTGAAAAATGTACGGTTAAAGGGCTATTTCGCATTTTTGGTTGATTCGCACACATTGGAATGTGGCTAACTCCTCCTAAAGCTTTCGTTCCACCGGCACCATATTTGCTCAGGCCAATCTACACCCCATGGCCATTAAAAGTTGTACAATTCATGATGCTGCACCCCACGGTTTACGTTCTAGGGGTCGCCAAAGATAACCCAAAAATCCACATTCTTACAAGTCTTATAACTTTTTATTTCTGTCCTCACTGCCCTCCAAGTTTTCTAGGATGATGCAATGTCCAGCCATCAACACATTTGTGAAGGAGTTTTTTCCCGTTAAAAGAGCGCCCCCCAATGGCAGGAGAATAAAGTCAAGTTTTTCCTGTTCATCGTTCAATGGCTCAAACGCATCGCTCTCTCGGCAAAAGCGAAAGGAGGAGCAACTTGCCATTTGGATATATCTTAGCTGTGTTTGTGCCCTCACTCATGGTCCAGACTTTTTTCAAATAGGACATGGAGTTTTTCTGCAGCGAGCGTTTTGGTAGAAACTGCGCCTCCCATTCATTATAATGGTAAATGACCACAGACAAGTGCGCACACCATCTTTGGACCTTGAGTGTGACGCGATTGGGTGGGGGAGGCGGTCGCGCTGGGGGCGGCGCGACACGGCTCGGGCCCGCCAGTGCCCCAACGGGGCCCTAGTTCTTTGTTTCTTTTTTCTTTTTCCTCCCCTTTGAACTGGAAAATGGCCCACTTCCCACTAGCGAAAACTCATGAAATTTGGCAGGACGACCGGGCCTGGTGAAAAATTTGATATTCCGAAGTCGCCCAAACAAGAAAATGCAAAATGGCTCCATAGCGCCCCCTAAGGTGAAAATTCACACTATTGAGTGTCACGCCTGTACGCTTTGTCAAAATGACACAAAATTTGACACACACATGTATCTCAATAAGATCTACAAAAAAGTCAGTGCGGGCGTATCTGTCAAATGTACGGTTAAAGGGTTATTTCGCATTTTTTGCCGATCCGCACACATTGGAATTTCGCTAACTCCTCCGAAGGCTTTCGTTCCACCGGCACCACATTTGCTCAGGCCAATCTACACCCCATGGCCATTAAAAGTTATTCAAATCATGACGCTGCACCCCACGGTTTAGGTTCTAGGGGGCGCCAAAGATAACCCTAAAATCCACATATTTAAAAGTCTTATAACCTTTTATTTTTGCCCTCACTGGCCTCCAAGTTTTCTAGGATGATGCAATGTCCAGCCATCAACACATTTGTGAAGGAATTTTTACTCCCCAAAAGAGCGCCCCCCCATGGCAGGAGAAAAAAGTCCATTTTTTCTTGTCCCCTAAGGTGAAAATATACATTGTTGAGTGTCACGCCTGTACGCTTTGTCAAAATGACACAAAAATTGACACACACATGTATCTCAATAAGATCTACAAAAAAGTCCACGCGCGCGTATCTGTCAAATGTACGGTTAAAGGGTTATTCCGCATTTTTTGCCGATTCGCACACATTGGAATTTCGCTAACTCCTCCGAAGGCTTTCGTTCCACCGGCACCACATTTGCTCAGGCCAATCTACACCCCATGGCCATTAAAAGTTATTCAAATCATGACGCTGCACCCCACGGTTTACGTTCTAGGGGGCGCCAAAGATAACCCAAAAATCCACATTTTTAAAAGTCTTATAACTTTTTATTTTTGTCCTCACTGGCCTCCAAGTTTTCTAGGATGATGCAATGTCCAGCCATCAACACATTTGTGAAGGAATTTTTACTCCCTAAAAGAGCGCCCCCCCCATGGCAGGAGAAAAAAGTCCATTTTTTCTTGTCCCCTAAGGTGAAAATACACATTGTTGACTGTCACGACTGTACGCTTTGGCAAAATGACACAAAAATTGACAATCATGTGTATCTCAATTAGATCTACGAAAAAGTCAAAGAGCGCGTATCTGTATAATGTACGGTAAAAGGGCTATTTTGCATTTTTTGCCGATTCGCACACATTGGAATTTCGCTAACTCCTCCTAAGACTTTCGTCCCACTGACACCAAATTTGCTCAGGCCAATCTACACTCCATGGCCATTCAAAGTTGTAAAAATCATGACGCTGCACCCCACGGTTTACGTTTTAGGGGGCGCCAAAGATGACCCAAATATACATTACAGTAGACAAAGTAGTTTTGCCCACTGAGTGGCGCCAAAGGGACTTGTCTGTGGAGTCTGTGAGTCACTATTGGCCGTTTTTGACTACTTTAGATTTTACCTTTATATTTCCTCTTACAAAATTTTTACCTTGCCTTGCCTGGTATCATTTTTTTCAGCACAACCTCACCTGTGTCAATTTACAGTTATTTTATCATTTTGACATACTATATTTACACATTGGACCCAAATTCACACACAAAACATAAAATCCGAGTGGAAAAAAGTAACGTTTTTACTGTGAAAACCACAAATATGTGTGATGAACTGTTTTTAAAACTTAAACTTCAAATAAAAATTGTAAACTTCAAAACATATGCAAATTTTTAACAAAGAACATAGTAATTTACCTCTATTTACATCAAAATGCAGGCAATGGCCCAGGTGTTCTTTGTAAAATTATTTACAAAACACTGTATAGTCTCACAAATGTCACTTTTTATTTATGCCACTACAAAAAAACATGATGTAAATGATGCATGATGTAAAACATGATGTAAAAAACTTGTGTATATCCTCCTCTATGTTAGTCCATGTGTAATTTTTCCATAATTCTTTGTTTTTTGCAGCATTTTTGTTAGTGTAACTGCAGATTGTGCTGACAGTGTCTATGGCAAAAAAAAAAAAAAACTGAAAATGCCTCAACATGAACCCCTGGTGGTCTCTGAGGGTGAAACCTGCTAACTGCTGCAGCTCTGTCAGCTTCAGTCTCCCATGCAGAGCTCGGAGCGCATGTGTGGCTCTGCACCCTTAGCAGCGTTGCTAACTCCTCAGTAAGGAAAGCCTGCTTCATGTCAGAGTCTCTAAACTCCAGAAGAAGTCGATAAAAGTCACTTTCTTTCTAAAAAAAAAGTCGTTAGGGGGTCTGAAAAGTCATTGAATCTAACAACAAAGTCGCTAGGTTTGCAACTACGTGTCCCAGACTGCATCCCTGCTGAGAGTCCCTCCCTCCCTTCTCATATTGCAGGAAGAACGTAAGCGCCCGCCCCTTGTCAATCAGTCACCATATAATTTTGGATTGGTTGTTGTGGTGAAGTTTTCCACCAATAGGAGAGATGTTGTGGTGTGTTTTTTTTTTCCTTTGGCAAGCCTTTTCCGCCTGTAAGACCTGTCGCTAATGTCTGCATGCTATGTTTTCCTGTCTCATACAGCGCGATCGAGCGCCGAACGTGATCAAAATAAGCAGAAAAAAAGTATCGCGGACATAATTTATCATAACTCTGGTTTTATTTGGCCTATCAACACAATTTAAAAACTGGTATATAGGTTGAGGTCCTCACTTTTGAGATAAGTTGAAACGGAGTCAACGAGGCTCCGTCTTGCAGCTACATCCGGTTAAATATGTCATGTGACTTGAACGCACACACACACACACACACACACACACACACACAGACACACACACACACGCACACACACACACTCAGAGTCTGGTTTTTAGCACCTGCAAAAACATGCTATTTACATATTTGACAAGAATGCAGAGGCTCCTTTTGCCCCTGAAAAAAATCAAATTTCAAACACAACTTGACTGGTCATTTCTCCAAAAGACAACCATGAAGCTCCATCCAAACCTGAAGCAGGCAGTTGGTGCATGTGTACAGTAACCTGAGGGGAGTGAGGTGACTGCTTCTGAGGAGAACATGAGCAGTGAAGATTCACCTTAGAGCTAGAACAGAGACGTGCACATGATTATACAGGGGCAGGGGCTCAAGTTTTTGCCAGTTGTTTATACAATATGGAAATTAATGTGAAATTAAAAAACAAAGTATTAATAGAAAGGTAATGACTGTCCTGAGTAGGTGACAGTGATATCCAATAGGCTAGGCACTCAAGAGGCTGGCTGTGGCAAGTGTAAGTGAAAACAACACGCACTGGCAGGAAGAACAGCAAACGCCGATGAAGGAAAAGGGTCTTTGCAGTGATGGGCGTTACCAGAGAGGGCGATGGCCAGAGGACACAAATGGGACGGGGAGGCAGCGCGTTGGGGGGGGGACGCGACACAGCTCGGGCCTGCCAGTGCCCCAACGGGGTCCTAGTTATTATTTTTCCTCCCCTTTGAACTGGAAAATGGCCCACTTCCCACTGGCGAAAACTCATGAAATTTGGCAGGACGACCGGGCCTGGTGAAAAATTTGATATTCCGAAGTCGCCCAAACAAGAAAATGCAAAATGGCTCCATAGCGCCCCCTAAGGTGAAAATTCACACTATTGACTGTCACCCGTGTACGCTTTGTCAAAATGACACAAAAATTGACACACACATGTATCTCAATAAGATCTACAAAAAAGTCAGTGCGGGCGTATCTGTCAAATGTACGGTTAAAGGGTTATTTCGCTTTTTTTGCCGATCTGCACACATTGGAATTTCGCTAACTCCTCCGAAGGCTTTCGTTCCACCGGCACCACATTTGCTCAGGCCAATCTACACCCCATGGCCATTAAAAGTTATTCAAATCATGACGCTGCACCCCACGGTTTAGGTTCTAGGGGTCGCCAAAGATAACCCTAAGATCCACATATTTAAAAGTCTTATAACTTTTTATTTTTGCCCTCACTGGCCTCCAAGTTTTCTAGGATGATGTAATGTCCAGCCATCAACACATTTGTGAAGGAATTTTTACTCCCCAAAAGAGCGCCCCCCCCATGGCAGGAGAAAAAGTCAAGTTTTTCCTGCCCATCGCTCAATGGCTCAAACGCATCGCTCTCTCGGCAAAACCGAAAGGAGGAGCAACTTGCCATTTGGATATACACTCACCGGCCACTTTATTAGGTACACCTGTCCAACTGCTCGTTAACACTTAATTTCTAATCAGCCAATCACATGGCGGCAACTTAGTGCATTTAGGCATGTAGACATGGTCAAGACAATCTCCTGCAGTTCAAACCGAGCATCAGTATGGGGAAGAAAGGTGATTTGAGTGACTTTGAACGTGGCATGGTTGTTGGTGCCAGAAGGGCTGGTCTGAGTATTTCAGAAACTGCTGATCTACTGGGATTTTCACGCACAACCATCTCTAGGGTTTACAGAGAATGGTCCGAAAAAGAAAAAATATCCAGTGAGCGGCAGTTCTGTGGGCGGAAATGCCTTGTTGATGCCAGAGGTCAGAGGAGAATGGCCAGACTGGTTCGAGCTGATAGAAAGGCAACAGTGACTCAAATAACCACCCGTTACAACCAAGGTAGGCAGAAGAGCATCTCTGAAAGCACAGTACGTCGAACTTTGAGGCAGATGGGCTACAGCAGCAGAAGACCACGCCGGGTGCCACTCCTTTCAGCTAAGAACAGGAAACTGAGGCTACAATTTGCACAAGCTCATCGAAATTGGACAATAGAAGATTGGAAAAACGTTGCCTGGTCTGATGAGTCTCGATTTCTGCTGCGACATTAGGATGGTAGGGTCAGAATTTGGCGTCAACAACATGAAAGCATGGATCCATCCTGCCTTGTATCAACGGTTCAGGCTGGTGGTGGTGGTGTCATGGTGTGGGGAATATTTTCTTGGCACTCTTTGGGCCCCTTGGTACCAATTGAGCATCGTTGCAACGCCACAGCCTACCTGAGTATTGTTGCTGACCATGTCCATCCCTTTATGACCACAATGTACCCAACTTCTGATGGCTACTTTCAGCAGGATAATGCGCCATGTCATAAAGCTGGAATCATCTCAGACTGGTTTCTTGAACATGACAATGAGTTCACTGTACTCAAATGGCCTCCACAGTCACCAGATCTCAATCCAATAGAGCATCTTTGGGATGTGGTGGAACGAGAGATTCGCATCATGGATGTGCAGCCGACAAATCTGCGGCAACTGTGTGATGCCATCATGTCAATATGGACCAAGCTCTCTGAGGAATGCTTCCAGCACCTTGTTGGATCTATGCCACGAAGAATTGAGGCAGTTCTGAAGGCAAAAGGGGGTCCAACCCGTTACTAGCATGGTGTACCTAATAAAGTGGCCGGTGAGTGTATACTAGCTGTGTTTGTGCCCTCACTCATGGTCCAGACTTTTTTCAAAAAGGACATGGAGTTTGTCTGCAGCGAGCGTTTTGGTAGAAACTGCGCCTCCCATTCATTATAATGGTAAATGACCACAGACAAGTGCGCACACCATCTTTGGACCTTGAGTGTGACGCAATCGGGAGGGGTAGGCGGTCGCGCTGGGGGCGGCGCGACACGGCTCGGGCCCGCCAGTGCCCCACCGGGGCCCTAGTTAAACTTTTGTTTTCTTTATTTTCCCACCATTAATGGTGGGTGGTGCCCCTTTCAATGAGTGCATAAATGTCAAAATTTGAGATTATTAATCTTCAGACATTTATTATAAATTCCAATCGCTACAGTATTATTTTGGTGCGGCCTTGTGAGGCTCATTTCAAATCGCTACACTCGGCTTCGCAAACTTCTACCAGAGATTCATCAGGAACTACACCAAGGTGGCTGTGCCCCTCACCTGTCTCACATCCCTCAAGGTCCCGTTCTCCTGGACCCCTGAAGCAGACGCCACCTTCTGTCAGCTCAAGTCCCTCTTCATCTCCTTCCCGGTGCTCACACACCCGGATCCCTCTCTTCAATTCGTGGTGGAGGTCGACACTTCGGACTCTGGAGTGGGGGCCGTCCTCTCACAGAGGGATTCGGAGACCCAGAAGCTCCATCCTTGCGCCTACTTCTCCCGGAAACTCTCACCCATCGAGCGCAACTACGACGTGGGAAACCATGAGTTGCTGGCTGCTGTGTGGGCACTACAAGAATGGAGACACTGGCTGAAAGGAGCACAACAACCCTTTCTCATCTGGACTGACCACAAGAACCTGCAATACCTCCGCTCAACGCCACAACTCCAGGCAAGCCCGCTGGTCCCGCTTCCTCAGTAGATTCAGCTTCACCCTCTCCTATCGTCCCGGCTCCCGCAACCTCAAACCTGACGCCCTATCTCGGATCCATTCCTCTGCTACCTTGGACCCCAGCAAACCGAACACCATCCTCCCTGCCTCCTGTGTCGTCGGCTCCGCCTCGGGAGATCGACACCATTGTGGACCAGGCCCTCCAGAACCACCCGGACCCGGGAACCGGCCCTCCTGACAGAAAATTCGTCCCTGAGGTTGCACGTTCCCAGGTCCTAAAGTGGGGGCACTCCTCCAAACTCACCTGTCACCCCAGATTTCAACGCACCCTCCAATTTCTTCAGCAGTGGTTCTGGTGGCCGGGGATGGTCCGGGACGTACGGGCGTTTGTTGCTGCCTGCCTCGTCTGTGCCCGGGGCAAAGCCTCCTACCAACGTCCGGCTGGCTTGCTGCATCCTCTGCCTGTGCCCTCACGCCCCTGGTCTCACATAGCCCTAGATTTCGTCACTGGTCTTCCCCCTTCTGAAGGTAACACAGTCATACTCACCATCATTGACAGATTTTCCAAATTTGTGCATTATGTCCCATTACCCAAGCTCCTGTCTGCTCTAGAAACTGCTAACCTCCTAGTATCTCATGTGTTCCAACTACATGGTATCCCCCTTGACATAGTGTCAGATCGTGGTCCCGAGTTCTCCTCCCAGGTCTGGAAAGCTTTCTGCCAGGCAGTGGGCGCAGCAGCTAGCCTCTCCTCAGGCTACCACCCGCAGACCAACGGCCAGACGGAGCGGGCCAATCAAAACCTCGAGTCGGCTTTGCGGTGTGAGGCGGCCCATCATCCAGCGTCCTGGAGTACTCACCTCCTGTGGTTCCAGTACGCCCATAACTCCCTCACCTCCTCGGCCACAGGTATGTCTTCCTTCACGTGCCCTTTTGGGTACCAGCCCCCCCTGTTTCCTGAACAGGAGCATCCCGTGGCCGTCCCGTCAGTGAGGGAGCACATTGGGCTGGCTGATGTTCACCACTCTCCAGCACCAGACTATCGTCCTGGTCAGATGGTCTGGTTATCGTCCCGGCTTCATTGGTCCCTTCCCTATCCAGAAAATTATCAACCCTTCAGCGGTAAGATTAAAACTTCCTTCATCCCTCAAAATTCACCCTACGTTTCATGTCTCCCTGATAAAGCCTGTTATCTTGTGCACCCTGAGCCCTGCTTCCATCGCCCCTCCACCCCCCGGTTGATTGACGATCATCCTGCCTTCACTGTGGGACAAATCCCTGCTGAGAGTCCCTCCCTCCCTTCTCAAGTTGCAGGAAGAACGTGAGCGCCCGTCCCGTGTCAATCAGTCACCATATAATTTTGGATTGGTTGTTGTGGTGAAGTTTTCCACCAATAGGAGAGATGTTGTGGTGTGTTTTTTTCTTTTCTTTTGGCAAGTCTTTTCCGCCTGTAAGAGCTGTCGCTAATGTCTGCATGCTATGTTTTCCTGTCTCATACAGCGCGATTGAGCGCCGAACGTGATCAAAATAAGCAGAAAAAAAGTATCGCAGACATAATTTATCATAACTCTGGTTTTATTTGGCCTATCAACACAATTTAAAAACTGGTATATAGTTTGAGGTCCTCACTTTTAAGATAGGTTGAAACGGAGAATCAACGAGGCTCCGTCTTGTAGCTACATCCGGTTAAATATGTCATGTGACTTGAACGCACACACAGACACACACACACGCACACACACACACACACACACACACACACTCAGAGTCTGGTTTTTAGCACCTGCAAAAACATGCTATTTACATATTTGACAAGAATGCAGAGGCTCCTTTTGCCCCTGAAAAAAATCAAATTTCAAACACAACTTGACTGGTCATTTCTCCAAAAGACAACCATGAAGCTCCATCCAAACCTGAAGCAGGCAGTTGGTGCATGTGTACAGTAACCTGAGGGGAGTGAGGTGAGTGCTTCTGAGGAGAACATGAGCAGTGAAGATTCACCTTGGAGCTAGAACAGAGACATGCCCTAAAGAAGAACCCATAGAGGAATAATAGGGCTTTACGCCCGGCTGCTCTGCAGCTGGCTCGGGTCACACTCAAGGTCCAAAGATGGTGTGCGCACTTGTCTGTGGTTATTTACCATTATAATGAATGGGAGGCGCAGTTTCTACCAAAACGCTCGCTGCAGACAAACTTCATGTCCTACTTGAAAAAAGTCTGGAACATTAGTGAGGGCACAAACACAGCTAGGATATATCCAAATGGCAAGTTGCTCCTCCTTTCGGTTTTGCAGAGAGAGCGATGTGTTTGAGCCATTGAGCCATGGGCAGGAAAAACTTGACTTTGTCTCCTGCCATGGGGGGGTGCTCTTTTGGGGAGAAAAAATTCCTTCACAAATGTGTTGATGGCTGGACATTGCATCATCCTAGAAAACTTGGAGGCCAGTGAGGACAAGAATAAAAAGTTGACTTTTGAAAATGTGGATATTTGGGTCATCTTTGGCGGCCCCTTGAACGTAAACCGTGGGGTGCAGCGTCATGATTTGTACAACTTTGAATGGCCATGGGGTGTAGATTGGCCTGAGCAAATTTGGTGTCGGTGGGACGAAAGCTTTAGGAGGAGTTAGCCGCATTCCAATGTGTGCGAATCGGCACAAAATGCAAAATAGCCCTTTAACCGTACATTTTACAGATACGTGCGCATTGACTTCTTCGTAGATCTTATTGAGATACACGTGATTGTAAAATTTTGTGTCAATAAGACAAAGCGTACAGGCGTGACACTGAACAATGTGTATTTTCACCTTATGGGACAAGAAAAAATGGATTTTTTTCTCCTGCCATGGGGGGGCGCTCTTTTAAGGAGTAAAAATTCCTTCACAAATGTGTTGATGGCTGGACATTGCATCATCCTAGAAAACTTGGAGGCCAGTGAGGACAAAAATAAAAAGTGATGGGGTGTAGATTGGCCTGAGCAAATTTGGTGTCGGTTAAACGAAAGCTCTAGGAGGAGTTAGCCACATTCCAATGTGTGCGAATCGCCAAAAAATGCAAAATAGCCCTTTAACCGTACATTTTACAGATACGTGCCCATTGACTTTTTCGTAGATCTTATTGAGATACACGTGTGTGTCAATTTTTGTGTCAATATGACAAAGCGTAGAGGTGTGAATCTCAACAATGTGTATTTTCACCTTAGGAGACAAGAAAAAAATTGACTTTTTTGTCCTGCCATGGGGGGACGCTCTTTTGGGGAGTAAAAATTCCTTCACAAATGTGTTGATGGCTGGACATTGCATCATCCTAGAGAACTTGGAGGCCAGTGAGGACAAAAATAAAAAGTTTTAAGACTTTTAAAAATGGCGATATTTGGGTCATCTTTGGCGCCCCCTAGAACCTTAACCGTGGGGTGCAGCTTCATGATTTGTACAAATTTGAATGGCCATGGGGTGTAGATTGGCCTGAGCAAATGTGGTGCCGGTGGAAAGAGAGCCTTCGGAGGAGTTAGCGAAATTCCAATGTGTGCGGATCGGCAAAAAATGCTAAATAGCCCTTTAACCGTACATTTGACAGATACGCCTGCATTGACTTTTTTGTAGATCTTATTGAGATACACGTGTGTGTCAAATTTGTGTCATTTTGACAAAGCGTACAGGCGTGACACTCAATCATATGAATTTTCACCTTAGGGGGCGCTTTGGAGTCATTTTGCATTTTATTGTTTGAGCGACTTCAGAATATCGAATTTTTCACCAGGCCCGGTCGTCCTGCCAAATTTCATGAGTTTTCGCCAGTGGGAAGTGGGCCATTTTCCAGTTTAAAGCGGAGGAAAAATAATAACAAAAGAAGAACCCATGCAGGAACAAGAGGGCTCTCGCAGCTGCTTAGCAGCTACGCTCGGGCCCTAAAGAAAGAAAGAAAGAAAGAAAGAAAGAAAGAAGAACCCATACAGGAATAATAGGGCTCTACGCCCGGCTGCTCTGCAGCTGGCTCGGGCCCTAAATAGTTAGATGGATGCAGAAATGGGTCATCCTGAGGAGGAGGATGAAATGCCCGAAGTGCTGCAGAAGCATGGATCTTCAGACACATCATCGCAGTGATGGGTTACGGTGGTAAGCAAAAGTTCGGTGCTTAATAGCTAGCTGTAGACCTTTTTATCTATTCTTTTTATAATTTATATTGTAGTTATCAAGGCTTACATCATACCATTAACGTTTGGTTGGACAATTGTACCCGCATCAGTTTTCACTGCTGTAGGCTTAATTACAGTCCATTGTTTTATTAATGAGCCAAAAGTGGAAAATTAGCTTAACTGTATACAAAGCTTTTAACCTGACTGATATACTTAATGCTATAATGTAGTGCAGGGGATATACAGGTATACAGAATATACCCACTTCCTTTTTTTGGTCATAATAGACTCTATAGCAGGGGTGGGCAATTATTTTTCCCAAGGGGCCAAATGAGAAGCAGAAAACATTGTGGAGGGCCGGGCCAAAAGTTTAAACTCTATTCTACGTATAAATTTTAAATATAAATTGAAAGCAGTAAATAGCATTGTTTACACTAGCTGGTAAGTGTCTGTATTATTATTAGGTAATGAGAAAGTGAGGGGTTTTTTTTCACAAAAAAAATTATTTTCTTCAGTGCAGTTT
Source organism: Xyrichtys novacula (assembly GCA_962446985.1). NCBI lineage: Eukaryota > Metazoa > Chordata > Actinopteri > Labriformes > Labridae > Xyrichtys > Xyrichtys novacula. The sequence goes on from OY660867.1 coordinate 31,125,993, forward strand.
TCGAAACAATGGTAAACATGAAACATTTGTAACTCTTTTTTTAATTACATTTCCCTTAAAACACTTCTTTCTATCAAAACAGCACAATGCCAAATATCATTAACAAGATATGTCACATTTTTTCTTTTCACAGATTGTAAAACTGTGCAGGCAAAAAGTAAAAATGAACACATTTCAGTATTCTTTTCTTGTTCAGTGAGAGAAATCTAGCCTTTGCTGGGCTTTAACAAGTGCATCAAAGTCAGGCTGAATGTCTGAGGTGGAGATGCGAAGTACAGCTGACAGATGATCATCAGTAAGAGAGGATCTGGACCTGGATTTGGTAAACTTAATTACTGAGAATGTTTGTTCACATATGTAGGTAGATCCAAACAGAACCAACATCTTCTGAGCATGTCTCCTCATGTTTGGAAAGTTCTCCTCCTTGAGAGATGAGTAGAACTCCAGCAGTGATGCTGACTTAAAGTGCTCTGCCAGGTCAATGAGCTCTAGCTGAACGTCACTGGGTGCATTATCTACTCTGCAGGTAAAGGGAGAGGAAACCAGGTGCATTTCATCCTCAATGTTTTTACAAAACTCTTGAATCTCTGTTTTCAGGTCCCAAAATCTTTTTAGCACTTTGCCTAGACTGAGCCATCTGACAGCTGTGTGGTACCTGATGTCACCATGTTCATTCTCATGCTCCTCTAAAAGTGCAACAAACTGCCTGTGATTTAATGCTCGTGCCCTGATAAAGTTAACCGTTTTGGTTACAACTTAAATAACATGGTGAAGTTTTAGCACAGACCTGCACAACGCATGCTGATGTATAATACATTGTATCAACACCAACTTATGCTCTGAGCCGAGTTCAGTCACTTTATCTTGGATCTTTTTTAAAAGTCCGACATTTTTCCCCGTCAAATTCGGACAACCATCAGTAGTGACACCTACCAGTTTGTCCCATTTTAGTCCAAGCTTGACCATGCATGCATCTACCTCCTTGAACAGATCGCTCCCCGTTGTCTTTCCTTTTATTGACCTCAATGCTGCCAGCTCCTCTGTAATCTTGAAGTCCTGCCTTATTCTTTGGAGAAATACCAGTAACTGGGCAATGTCACGGACATCACAGCTCTCCTCAAGCACCCCTTCACAAACTCACCATCCGAGAATGGCTTACCGTTTTTAGCGATTTGGGGGTATTACAAAGCTGGTCTTGGTCGCTGCATCCCGGGCTGTGTATAGCTTGGTGAAATAGTCTTGTTGTTTTGCTAGCTTTGGCTTCAAGTCTTCTGAAATTTGCGCTCTCTCAGCCTCCGCCAAGTGTCTGTATTTCTCTGCGTGTTTTGTCTCATAATGCTGACTCAAATTGTACTCCTTGAACACAGCAACCTGGGGCCTCATGTATCAATGCTGGCGGCGCCAGAAAACCTTGCGTTCGCCAAGATCGGTGCACACGTCCAGATTTATCATCGCGACACGAGCGTCGGTTCCAGCGCAAATCCACGCAAAGTGAGGAGGTGGTGTAGAAGTTGGCGTTGAGCCAATACTTGCGTTGACGGCACTTTGGCGACGCTGTGTGGCGGTGTTTGGTGACTCAATATGTGACAGCGTTCACACATCGCAGTGGACCTGCACCACATCTCCGTGGACGAGCAGCACGTCGCCCCACATGACGAACCAGCAGCAGACGGAGGGATGCGAGCTGATCCCTGCCGGGCCCCCATCCTCACGTGGGAGAATCTCATCGCCACATTGTGAATGGGTAAGAAGTGAATACACAGTTCAATGAGCCAAATTAATTTATTTTCTCCACCAGACACTCGAGGACATTTACGAGCTGGTCCAGCCGCTCGTTGATCCCCGCGATCCCCCTGATGATTTCTTCCTGCGATTGCAGGACCCCCTCCGTGAGGACCCTTCCAATGGGTCCGGGTGGTCCAGTGAAAGCACCGCGGCTGGTGGACGCTCCACCGCTTGTCAGCACGCTGGTGCTGGGGCTGGGGTGGCCCGAATGCCACTGGTCCTGGCCGACGACTCCGAGCCGGCGGACGGGCTACCGCGGGCCGGGGTTCCGCAAGCTGGCGACACGGCCAACACATTGATTTCTGTGACACAATAAAAATAGTGGTTCATTTCAATTCCTGCTTCTGTGTATCTGTTGCGTTTACATCTATGGCAAAGCATGTGGACATTTGTGTGACACGCCACTTACCCTCTGGCAGGCTGTCTGAGTCGCCGCGGGTAGGGGCAACAATCCCCCCCACAGAGGCGCCCCCCATAATCGCCACCACCCGCTGCTCAAACGGCGTGTGGGTCTCCTCCCCCGGACCCCCACCTGTCTGGCCGGTACTCCTCCGGAGGGCAGCTGTACGCCGCTTGACCTCCACCTTGAGGTCCGACCACTTTTTTTTAATTTCCGCGGGGGTGCGTGTCTCGGAACCCGAGAACCCTGGCCACCCTCTGACAAAGTTTCTCCCACTCCAAGCGTTTTCGTTTTGCACTGACGCCACTGGACAGGCTGCCAAACAAAACACGCTGTGGCTCCTCCACCTCCGCCACCAGCACCTCCACCTCGCACGCCATAAATTTCGTTTTTCTTGTCATTTTGTCTGCGTGCGAGGACAGGGAGACCCTATTTAAATAAATCTGCATATTTATAGGAGGGCATAACGGGGGCGGGCCCAGTCACTCTGACATCTGCGCTCAATTCCACGCTGATTGGGATTTATCAAGGAAACACACGTGGCTTTCGGCGCCCACACACATTGATACATACGGATTTTTTTTTCAGCGTGACGGACCTTGCTTGCGCTCGTTTCTGGTATGAGTTCCATGCAAGTGTTGATAAATGAAGCCCCTGGACCTGGCACCAACACACTAGCAGGTCTTCCCAGAGGTCCTGAGAGTTGTGAGGTGGAGCCTCCATCCGACTTGATCTGCCTTGGTTTTCCAGCACACCCTGCAGATGATTGTTTGGTTTGAGATTTAGGGAATTTAGAGACCAAGTCCATGGACTTGGAACTGTACATGTTCCACCAGACCACCTTCCTCCATTGCTCTGTAGCTCACTTTAAAATTTCACATACCCATTATTGGTCCTTTTGGTGATGAACAAAGATCAGCACTACATAGCCTCATACACAACAAACTGTGATGCACTGTGTGTACACCTTTTTATCAGAACCAACAGCTCTTTCAGCAGTTGAAGCTCTGGTAGCTCTGTTGAACTGGACTCATAAGGCTATTCTTCCCTCCCCACATATATTGCTGTCTTGACCATCCATGGGCCTGTCTTGTATTGTCTTTGGGCTACCTTTGATCGATACTGACCTCTGCAGCCAGGGTACACCTCACAAGAGCAGCAGTCTTTGGGAAGCTCTACTTGGATTTGATTACTTGACATCAATTCATCTATGTAACTCATTGATTCCAGCCCAATTATTTGATCTCTTTTTTTTTTTTTTTTTTTTCTAACAAATTGTGAACTTCTAGCAAGTTATCTGGCTTACACAAATATTTACAGATTGGTCCCTGCCAAAGTAGCCCTTATCCTTGCCCCCTTTTTCTTCTTCCAACACATTGACTTCAAGGAAAAAAAATGTTCACATGAATGACAGGTCCCAGGTGACAGGTGACACTATAAACTTTACTTCCCCTGTCAATGGACGTAACATTCTGGCAGATATGTATGTCTCCTGAGTGTTGAGGCTTACTTTACTACTGTATTCACATTCTTAATACCACCTAACTAGTCCATCTTGGGGCGTCCAGTAACTTTTGAAAAAATATTTTTTAATGGTTTTTGTTGATGGGATTAAAGCCATTAGAGTTTATATCTCAGCACCTTTATTCTGATTCATTCATCACTGTCACTTTTAATGCTTTTTTCCAGACCAGTTTGAGCAGATTTTTCTGCCCTTTCTTTTGAATTACTAATAACACACAAATTTCACAGATGTTGTCCCTCTTATATTATTGAAAGAAAAAAAATTCCACACTGTTAGGCAAAGTCTTAATAGTTCTGAATAAAGGGTTTGCTTCAATAGTGGTGTCAGCTTTTTGTTGGTCTGCAATTGTGCAGCTGTTAATCAGAGTTCTTAACCCCAGTGCTTATAAAAAGTTTACTATTCCAATCTTACTAAAACATACAATCTTGATGCATTCCTGTCTGGTTTTAAAGCCTGTCTGAGCTGCACTTTTTAAATTTTTAAAACACAGTCATTTGCTACTGACTCTGGAGGCTTCATCATTCTTATGCTCTTAGATCTCAGGCTGCATTCGGCACTAGACCAAAGCATCCTAATTTCCTGCCTGGAGCACTCTGTTGGCATTAAAGTTACTGCTTTTGAATGGTTCTAGTCTTACTTGTCAAGCATAAGCTTTTCTTTCACTCTTGTTGCACTGTATCCTTCACAATGTCAGGGTTCTATTTTTGGCCCTGTCCTTTCTCTTCTTTATGTGCTCCCCTCAGAGTCCATTCTTTGAAGATATCACATCTCATTACACCCTCACACAGATGACACAAGATTATCGGTCTCTGAAATTGAGAGATCTTACTTCTTTAAAGCCTCTATGTGGCTTTCACATTGACATGCGCTCTTCAGTGGAAATAAACTTGTGAAATTTTGATGAGATTTTCTGAAGCCTTAAGTTTTGGGCCAAGTGTTGTGTAACAACTAAACTTTTAAATTTCTGGTTAATCTTTAACACCATCCCAAATACTGGCACATTATTTCTGCTCATTACCTGAAGAATTTTGTCAATGTAATGATTAGACTTCACAGAATATGTTGTGTGCTTTAAGAAGCACAGTGACATTTAGCAGTGTGAAACTCTTGCCAAAGCGCTGAAGTAACTTTGATCATTATGAACGCCTTTGGATCTGTTATCGAGTGTTTCACAGCCTAAGCAATCATCTGTTAATGGCAAGCCTATGTGCAAAGCACATTGTAAAAGCCTTACAGGATTGTGCTGATTGCGCTGCCACTGGTCCCCAGTTATATCTACAGGTAATTGATTGCAGCCACAGACAACCTACGATCAATACGTAGCACTACAGCTATTGCAATTTCATTGACACTCCCTGCATTCCACAAAAGGGTACAGAAATGGGGCTTGAGACAGCTAGCAAGGCAGTAGTGTAGAGGCAATATCAGGGAGTGGAGAATGGTCCTTTACACTTACTGGCCACTTCATTAGGTACACCTTGCTAGTACTGGGTTGAACCCCCCTTTTGCCTTCAGAACTGCCTTAATTCTTCGTGGCATCACCCAGGTGCTGCAAATTTATCAGCTGCATATCAATGATGCAAAAAATGTGAAACATCTCACACCAACAACCATGCCACGTTCTAAGTCACCTAAATCCCCATCCCACTACATCCCTAAGGTGCTCCATTGGACTGAGATCAAGGGACTATGGAGGCCACAGGAGGACAGGAAACTCATTGTTGTGTTCAAGAAATGATTATTTGAGCACTTCCTGTGCCATGAGAGGACGCTGGCGTTCATGTCGCCGCTTCTCATGTCCAGCTATTTCACTATTTATAATCCACCTGATACATTTCGGGAGTCTAATTCTGCCATTCTCGCATACTTTTCAATTACAACTTTAATTGCACTGCGCGACCAGCAGTGATCAAGCACTACCAACGTTACCTGGATGAATCCAGCTGGCTACTACGGAACAAACCGGAATCTTACCGTTGGACAGGCAACCCTGCCACCACCGGCGGCAGATCCTTGTCTCTCAGACCAACATCGCTGCGGCTTTCTGGGTCATCCATCGACATCTGTCACTAATAATCCTGATATGTGCTCAACACCCGTTTCTGTAACAGTTGGCTTCAGTGACCACAACTGCATTGCTGTCTCCAGGAGAACAAAGCTGCCTAGAGCATGTCCTAAAATCATTATGAAAAGAACTTATAGGTCATGTAATGAGGAGAATTTTCTAAATAAACTGGATAATATTAAATGGGATGTGGTGTGTGTCATTGATGATGTGGATACCTCCCTTAATTTATTTATGGATCTTTTTATGAGAGTTGTTAACAATCATGCCCCGTTAAAGAAATTTACAGTTAAAGCCAAGAGTGCTCCTTGGGTTGATACTGAATTAAAGAACTTGATGACTCAAAGGGATGAGGCCAAAAAGGTTGCTGTTCATTCTGGCTCTCTCGGAGACAGAAAACTTTATTGTACTTTAAGGAATCATGTGACCAAGGTGAATAGAGTGAAAAAGAAAAAAATATTTTCAAAAGAGAATCTCTGAAAGTGGTACTGATAGTAAGAAAATGTGGAATGTACTCGACGAAATCATGGGGAAAAAATCTACCTGTTCTTCATTTGTTGAATTGAATGGGGTTTATTTGACTAAGCCAACACAGATTGCAAATTATTTCAATGATTATTTTGTTAATAAGGTTTCTAAACTTAGAGAGAAAATGGATTGCACTGTTGATTCCAACTCCGATGAGCTGATAAAAAAATTTATTATGAAGGATAAACTGTGTAATTTTGAATTTCATCAGGTTAATGTTGTGCAGGTGGAAATTTTGTTGAAATCTTTGACTGTTGGTGGGTCTGCTGGTATCGACAACTTGGATAGTAGGCTGTTGAAATTATCAGCTATACATATTTCTAAACCAATCTGTCACATATTTAACAAAAGTCTGATTAGTGGTGTGTGTCCAAAACGTTGGAAGGAGGGCAAGATCATTCCTCTACCCAAAGACACAAATCAGTTTTCTGTGGTCCGAATATTAGGCCTATTAGCATTTTACCTATTCTGAGTAAATTATTGGAAAAGATTGTATTTAAGCAAGTGCAAGATTACTTTTCTCACAATGATTTAACCACAATCTTGAAGACTTAAAAACAGGCAACTGGACTGTGTAGAGTTTAGAAGACGTTTTGCCTCTTATCCAAGAAGCTTCTTCAGTTCTAAATTGCTAGTGTGAGGAGCAGATATTTATCTTACTGGAGAAAGGGGACAGACAATGACTGGGAGGGGGTTGGGTCGTAGAAACCCATCTCCGGGTGTGTCCCCCCCTAAGTCATTAACCTGAAGGGGTCGTTAACGACCCCTGTGATGTGACCACACCTGGGTCATGTGGTCCCAGGTGTGAGTGTTTGTGGAGTTTCCTGGGGAGAGAGCTGAGAACTGCATTGTAAGTGCCAGAGAGATTATGCCTGAGTCCACCCCCTCTGTTTAGAGAAGGTTTCTCCAGCTTGGTAAAGATGGAAGGAGGTTAGGGCCTTCCTTTCTACCTCTTCCATGTACAGGTTTGCCACTATTGGAGAAACCGGGGAGCCCATAGAGCATCCATGTTTCCATGTAATGACGTTCTCTGAACTGGAAATAGGTGGTGCTGAGGCAGATGTCCAATAAGGAGCAGATGGGATCAGGGGTTAAGTTGGTTCTGACTTCCAGTGTGCTGTCCTGTAAGAGGCGTTGTCTTACTGCTTGGACTGCCTCTGTTGTCGGAATACTTGTGAAAAGTGATGTGACATCATAGGAAACCATGGTTTCATCTGGGTCCAGCCTGATGTCCTTGACTTTCTCGGCAAAGTCCTGTGAGTTTCTGATGTGGTGAGTGGTGTGGCCGACAAGAGGAGTTAGGATGGTGGCCAAGAGTTTTGCCACTTTGTATGTGACTGAGTTAATGCTGCTGATGATGGGTCTAAGGGGGGCCCCTTCCTTGTGTATTTTAGGTAATCCGTAAATGCACGGGACAGCTTCCCCTGGGTATAGCCGGTAATAGGGTGGGCGGTCGATAACTCCATCCTTTTCCAGCTGTTAAAGTATGCTGATAACTTTCTTTTTGTAGCTGTTGGTGGGATCCCGTTTTAGAGCTTCATAGGTGGCAGTGTCACTTAGAAGGCTTGTTACCTTGTCATGGTAATCCCTGGTATTGAGTACAACAGTGCATCTCCCCTTATCTGCAGGCAGATAACTGGATCACTGCAAAAAGATGAAAACATCACCATCCTGCCTGACAGATTACTTTACCCCTACCTAAATCTGACTCTATGAAGAGGACTGTATTTTATAGGTCAACTGTGTTTTGGAACAATCTTCCAGTTGTGGTTCGTGAAATTATGAGAAAAACTGGTTTTAAAAAGAGACTAAGAATGTAATTCTTTTCAACACCATAATATCATCTTGATTACTTGATTGAGCAAGGTTTTGTCATGTAACAAAAATGAAGGCTATGTTGCTTTTCCTTAATTTATTGTTTTTATTTTAATAAGTCTTTTCAGTGTTGTTGAGATTGTGAGTAATTGTGATTGTTATCTTTGTGTCTTGTATGTATTGTCTGGACCCCAGGAAGACTAGCTGTCGTCTTGGCGTCAGCTAATGGGGATCCTTTTAAATAAACAAATAAATGTTGTCGCTGTTTCCAGGTGGGACCTGCACTTGAAATCGCCCTGCAGTGCAAACCTGTGGCTTAGCGCCCAGCCCAGCTAGGTGCGCACCCGGCATGGCTCTCTTCAGATACTCTGCAACAGAACTGATGAATCTCTGCTCCTCTATCCTCTATCCTGCTCCTGCACAGCTACAAGTTGTGCTTGTCTACCGCCCTCCCAAAGCCACCAGCGGGTTTCTCTCTGAGTTCTCTGAGTTACTCACCACTGTCTGCCCCATGTCCCCATCCACCATTATTTTGGGCGATTTTAATATTCATTTGGACTCACATAGCTGCCCTTTCTTAACTGAATTCTTATCTCTCCTTGAGTGTCTAAACATAACACAGCATGTGCATGGTCCCACACATGTCAAAGGCCACACTTTCAGCCAGCCTGCACCTTGGTTCACTCCTGAGCTCCGCCTCCTGAAGGCAATTGGGCGTCGGCTTGAAAGACTGTACAAAAAATCTGGACTAGTTGTACACCAAGAGGCCTACAAAGACCATGTGGGGAATTACAAAGAGGCTCTCTCCAGGGCATTAACCCTGAACCCTGTACTACTCCACTCTCGTCAGTAAACACCAGAATCACCCAAAGCAGCTCTTCTCCACTGTTAACTGTCTCCTCCGCCCTCCAGATCCACCCCAACCATCAGACGCCGCAGAACTCTGCTGTAAGTTCCAAACTTTCTTTTAGCAGAAAGTGGACGACATTCACCTGCAGCTCCGTCAGACTGGCGCTCCATGTCTACCTGCCTTCACCTGAAGGACTGCAACTCAACCTCTCCTGCCTATCCACATAAGTACTCCCTCTCCTCATTCTCACCACTCAGCAATAACCAGGTCATGGACCTTGTGTCAAAAGCTAAAACCACCTCTAGCAAACTGGACCCCATGCCCACGGCCCTGGTAAAGGCATGTCTGCCCACACTCTTTCCTACCATGACCGACATCATTAACACCTCCCTTACATCTGGTGTGGTGCCCTCCAGCTTTAAAATGGCTGTGGTCATTTCCACCCTAAAAAAATCCGGCCTGGACCCTGGAAATTACCGCCCAATCTCCAACCTACCCTTCCTAAGTAAGATTCTGGGAAGAGCAGTGGCTGCCCAACTACAACACCACAATGTCCCACCATGAACTACTCTGGCTTTCGACCCAACCACAGCACGGAAACAGCTCTCATTAAGATCATGAACGACCTCCTCATAGCTGCAGACAATGGCCTCATCAGTCTCCTCATCCTCCTGGACCTATCTGCAGCTTTTGACACAGTCTCCCATACCATCCTGCTTCACCGTCTCCATGAACACTTAGGCCTCTCTGACTCCGCTCTCTCCTGGTTTCACTCCTACCTCTCCAGTACGACACAATACATCACTATCAAGGACTCTAACTCAACCCCAGCTCCAGTCAACCACGGCGTGCCCCAGGGCTCAGTCCTTGGCCCCCTGCTGTTCACCATCTATATGCTCCCTCTTGGCCAGATCATCTGAAAACATGGACTTAGTTTCCATTGCTATGCTGACAACACCCAGCTCTACATTAGCACCAAACCTTCTGCCCATCTCCCTCCCCTATCACTAGTTCACTGCCTACATGAAATAAAGACATGGATGGCCACCAACCTACTCAAACTGAACAACGATAAAACAGAGCTCATGGTGGTGGCCCCTCCATCTCTGTCCAAGGAAGTTGGTGATATTCTTTTGAATGTCGATGGCTGTACCATCAGGCCCTCCCGAGAAGTGCGCAGCTTGGGTATTATTGTTGTGTCTGGGCTGTCCTCGATGTGTAGATGCAGAAGGAGGCTTCGTGACACTGGCTTGCTTGTATAAGAGGAGCTTATTATAAAGACAACACCAGTATCAGAACAGCACTGCAGTTGCTGGAAGAGGACTGACAATGATGTCCAGCTCTCCCAACCAGAGTATGTGACCCTGTTATAAATGGTTAGGGATGTAGGCCCTCCTACATCCGTTCTTCATCTCTAATCTAATTTTCGTCAACGTCTGGATTTTAGTAACCCAATAGTGTGGCCTGTGACCTGTGAACTGTGAATATGCCCTGTCCAGGATATCCTGTCCCCGGAACCATTAAGGAGAAGAATGAACAACACAAGCCCATATTCCACAATTGGTCGCCTCCGGCTATCCTTGAAAAATTACCTCAAGCCAATGCATGTTGGTGTAGTACTCCAGATACCACATTATCCTGGACTGTAACCTTTCACTCCAAGCCCACATCAGTAACACCATCAAAGCCGCCTTCTTCCACATCAAAAACATCTGCAGACTCCGGCCATCGCTGTCAGACTCTGTTGCAGAGACTCTGATCCATGCTTTCATCTCCTCCCATCTGGACTACTGCAACGGTGTCCTTTTTGGTCTTCCCACCAAAGCACTGGACAGACTTCAGCGTGTCCAAAACTCAGCTGCCAGGGTCCTCACACGTGCAAAGCGGTGGTTACACATTACCCCCACACTCAAGCAGCTTCACTGGCTCCCAGTGAAGCTACGCATCACCTCTAAAATCCTACTCCTCACATACAAATCCCTCCATGCTCTTGCTCCCCAGTACCTCTCCGATCTCCCAATCTCCCAATACTACTACCCAATACTCCCAATCAAGGTCCCTGAGGTCCTCTGGCAAGGACCAGCTTGTCATTCCCCGCACCAGGCTATGGACCTTTGGTGACAGAGCCTTCTGTGTTGCTGTCCCCACCCTTTGGAACAGTCTGCCCCTCCATCTCCGCCAGGCCCCCACACTGGCTACTTTCAAAAAGCATCTGAAATCGCATCTATTCACTGAAGCCTATGGTCCTTAACCACACCACCCCCCACCCCCACCCCCACTTCTACCCCCTCCCCACCTCTCTCCTCTATCCCCTAGCCCCATCTCCTTTTGTAAATCGACCTTGGTTAGGCGCTATATAAAACTAAGTTATTATTATTTATCATTATTTGAGCTTTGTGACATGGTGCATCATCCTGCTGGAGAAGACGAGTACACTGAGGTCATAAAGGGATGGACATGGTCAACAACAAAACCCAGACAGACTGTGGCATTTAAATAATGTTCAATTTAAAGGGCCCAAAGTGTGCCAAGAAAATATCCCCCACACCATTAGACCACTAGCAGCAGCCTGAACTGGTGATTCAAGGCAGGATGGATGGTCTTTATAACCTAATATTTAGGGCCCGAGCGTAGCTGCTAAGCAGCTGCGAGAGCCCTATTATTCCCCAAGTGGTTTTTCTTTGTTTCTTCTTTCTTTCTTTTTTTAGGGCCCGAGCCAGCTGCAGAGCAGCCGGGCGTAGGCCCTGTTGTTCTTGTAGTGGTTTTTCTTTGTTTTTAGGGCCCGAGCGTAGCTGCTAAGCAGCTGCGAGAGCCCTCTTGTTCCTGATGGATTCTTCTTTCGTTATTTTTCCTCCGCTTTAAACTGGAAAATGGCCCACTTCCCACTGGCGAAAACTCAGGAAATTTGGCAGGACGACCGGGCCTGGTGAAAAATTTTATATTCTGAAGTCGTCCAAACAAAAAATGAAAAATGGCTCCATAGCGCCCCCTATGGTGAAAACTCACCTGATGCCTGTACGCTTTGTCAAAATGACACAAAATTTGACACACATGTGTATCTCAATAAGATCTACGAAAAAGTCAGTGCGCGCGTATCTGTCAAATGTACGGTTAAAGGGCTATTTCGCTTTTTTTGCCGATCCGCACACATTGGAATTTCGCTAACTCCTCCGAAGGCTTTCGTTCCACCGGCACCAAATTTGCTCAGGCCAATCTACACCCCATGGGCATTAAAAGTTGTACAAATCATGATGCTGCACCCCACGGTTTACTTTCTAGGGGGCGCCAAAGATAACACAAAAATCCACATTCTTAAAAGTCTTATAACTTTTTATTTTTGTCCTCACTGGCCTCCAAGTTTTCTAGGATGATGCAATGTCCAGCCATCAACACATTTGTGAAGGAATTTTTACTCCCCAAAAGAGCGCCCCCCCCATGGCAGGAGAAAAAAGTCCATTTTTTCTTGTCTCCTAAGGTAAAAATACACATTGTTGAGTGTCACGCCTATACACTTTGTCATATTGACACACAATTTGACAATCACGTGTATCTCAATAAGATCTACAAAAAAGTCAATAGGCACGTATATGTCAAATGTATGGTTAAAGGGCTATTTCGCATTTTTTGCCGATTCGCACACATTGGAATGTGGCTATCTCCTCCTAAGGCTTTCGTCCCACCGATACCAAATTTGCTCAGGGCAATCTACACCCCATGGCCATTCAAAGTTGTAAAAATCATGACGCTGCACCCCATGGTTTAGGTTCTAGGGGGCGCCAAAGATGACCCAAAAATCCACATTCTTAAAAGTCATTTTGGCCACTGCAGGAGTACAGAGTACTGCAGTTCTAGGGGGCGCCAAAGATGACCCAAAAATCCACATTCTTAAAAGTCTTTTTGGCCACTGCAGGAGTACAGAGTACTGCCGGACACACACACATATACACACACGCCAACACACACACACACACACACACACACACACACACACACACACTCAGAGTCTGTTTTTTAGCACCTGCAAAAACATGCTGTTTACATATTTGACAAGAATGCAGAGGCTTCCTTTTGCCCCTGAAAAAAATCAAATTTCAAACACAACTTGACTGTTCATTTCTCCAAAAGACAACCATGAAGCTCCATCCAAACCTGAAGCAGATAGTTGGTGCATGTGTACAGTAACCTGAGGGGAGTGAGGTGACTACTTCTGAGGAGAACATGAGCAGTGAAGATCCACCTTGGAGCTAGAACAGGGACGTGCACATGATTATACAGGGGCAGGGGCTCAAGTTTTTTCCAGTCATTTATACAATATGGAAATTAATGTGAAATTAAACCACAAATATGTGTGATGAACTGTTTTTAAAACTTAAACTTCAAATAAAAATTGTAAACTTCAAAACATATGCAAATTTTTAACAAAGAACATAGTAATTTACCTCTATTTACATCAAAATGCAGGCAATGGCCCAGGCGTTCTTTGTAAAATTATTTACAAAACACTGTATAGTCTCACAAATGTCACTTTTTATTTATGCCAATACAAAAAAACATGATGTAAATGATGCATGATGTAAAACATGATGTAAAAAACTTGTGTAGATCCTCCTCTATGTTAGTCCATGTGTAATTTTTCCATAATTCTTTGTTTTTTGCAGCATTTTTGTTAGTGTAACTGCAGATTGTGCTGACAGTGTCTATGGCAAAAAAAAAAAAAAAACTGAAAATGCCTCAACATGAACCCCTGGTGGTCTCTGAGGGTGAAACCTGCTAACTGCTGCAGCTCTGTCAGCTTTAGTCTCCCATGCAGAGCTCGGAGCGCATGTGTGGCTCTGCACCCTTAGCAGCGTTGCTAACTCCTCAGTAAGGAAAGCCTGCTTCATGTCAGAGTCTCTAAACTCCAGAGGAAGTCGATAAAATTCCCTTTCTTTCTAAAAAAAAAGTCGTTAGGGGGTCTGAAAAGTCATTGAATCTAACAACAAAGTCGCTAGGTTTGCAACTACGTTTCCCAGACTGCATCCCTGCTGAGAGTTCCTCCCTCCCTTCTCATATTGCAGGAAGAACGTAAGCGCCCACCCCTTGTCAATCAGTCACCATATAATTTTGGATTGGTTGTTGTGGTGAAGTTTTCCACCAATAGGAGAGATGTTGTGGTGTGTTTTTTTTTTCTTTTGGCATGCCTTTTCCACCTGTAAGAGCTGTCGCTAATGTCTGCATGCTATGTTTTCCTGTCTCATACAGCGTGATCGAGCGCCGAACGTGATCAAAATAAGCAGAAAAAAAGTATCGCGGACATAATTTATCATAACTCTGGTTTTATTTGGCCTATCAACACAATTTAAAAACTGGTATATAGTTTGAGGTCCTCACTTTTGAGATAAGTTGAAACGGAGGGTGAACGAGGCTCCGTCTTGCAGCTACATCCGGTTAAATATGTCATGTGACTTGAACGCTGGGGAGCGTCAATCGACTGCAGAGCCAGCAGACAAAGTAGTTATGCCACTGAGAGGCACACATTTGTCATATGCTATAATCCTAACATATTTTAATGCTTTTTCTATTTAAACCTAATGGATCTAAGGTTTGACCTTCAAAATTTAGGAAGAATATTTTTTTGCAGTAATGACCCCCTTAAACAACCAGAGGTCCTTTCCTAAAGTTTATGGAAATTTTAGTGAAGGCCTTGGTTTCTTTCCTTGCAAAATGTATAGAAATAATAAAGCTAAATACCATAAAATGGTCTTGGCGTATTAGCAGTGATATAAAATAGTGGTTTGAATATGAATGAACAACAAAAAAAAACATCAACAGAGCCTTTTTGAGTTGGGATTCTTTCATTATCACACAAAAACAGACATAGACAGACATCTAAAGGGTAAGGGAATGATCAGCCCTCCTAACTCTCAGATGAATCTTCAAAATTCACCGCAGAAATATGCTTATTATTCTTCTCAGAGTACTGCAAGATATATACACACACACAGACACACACACACACACACACACACACACACACACACACACACACACACACACACACACACACACACACACTCAGAGTCTGTTTTTTAGCACCTGCAAAAACATGCTATTTACATATTTGACAAGAATGCAGAGGCTCCTTTTGCCCCTGAAAAAAATCAAATTTCAAACACAACTTGACTGCTCATTTCTCCAAAAGACAACCATGAAGCTCCATCCAAACCTGAAGCAGGCAGTTGGTGCATGTGTACAGTAACCTGAGGGGAGTGAGGTGACTGCTTCTGAGGAGAACATGAGCAGTGAAGATTCACCTTGGAGCTAGAACAGGGACGTGCACATGATTATACAGGGGCAGGGGCTCAAGTTTTTTCCAGTCATTTATACAATATGGAAATTAATGTGAAATTAAAAAACAAAGTATTAATAGAAAGGTAATGACTGTCCTGTGTAGATGACAGTGATATCCAATAGGCTAGGCACTCACGAGGCTGGCTGTGGCAAGTGTAAGTGAAAGCAACACGCACTGGCAGGAAGAACAGCAAACGCCGATGAAGGAAAAGGGTCTTTGCAGTGATGGGCGTTACCAGAGAGGGCGATGGCCAGAGGACACGAATGGGACGGGGAGGCAGCGCGTTGGGGGGGGGGCGGCGCGACACGGCTCGGGCCCGCCAGTGCCCCAACGGGGCCCTAGTTTGTTATTATTAGGGCCCGAGCCAGCTGCAGAGCAGCCGGGCGTAGGCCCTATTATTCCCCAAGTGGTTTTTCTTTGTTTCTTTCTTTCTTTCTTTCTTTCTTCTTTTTCCTCCCCTTTGAACTGGAAAATGGCCCACTTCCCACTGGCGAAAACTCATGAAATTTGGCAGGACGACCGGGCCTGGTGAAAAATTCGATATTCTGAAGTCGCCCAAACAATAAAATGCAAAATGGCTCCATAGCGCCCCCTAAGGTGGAAATTCACACTATTGACTGTCACGCCTGTACGCTTTGTCATATTGACACAAAAATTGACACACATATGTATCTCAATAAGATCTACAAAAAAGTCAGTGCGGCCGTATCTGTCAAAATTACGGTTAAAGGGTTATTTCGCATTTTTTGCCGATCCGCACACATTGGAATTTCGCTAACTCCTCCGAAGGCTTTCGTTCCACCGGCACCACATTTGCTCAGGCCAATCTACACCCCGTGGCCATTAAAAGTTATCAAAATCATGACGCTGCACCCCAAGGTTTAGGTTCTAGGGGGCGCCAAAGATAACACTAAAATCCACATATTTAAAAGTCTTATAACTTTTTATTTTTGTCCTCACTGGCCTCCAAGTTTTCTAGGATGATGCAATGTCCAGCCATCAACACATTTGTGAAGGAATTTTTACTCCCCAAAAGAGCGCCCCCCCATGGCAGGAGAAAAAAGTCAATTTTTTCTTGTCCCCTAAGGTGAAAATACACATTGTTGAGTGTCACGCCTATACGCTTTGTCAAAATGACACAAAAATTGACACACACATGTAACTCAATAAGATCTACGAAAAAGTCAATGCGCGCGTATCTGTCAAATGTACGGTTAAAGGGTTATTCCACATTTTTTGCCGATCCGCACACATTGGAATGTGGCTAACTTCTCCTAAGGCTTTCGTTCCACCGGCACCACATTTGCTCAGGCCAATCTACACCCCATGGCCATTAAAAGTTATCAAAATCATGACGCTGCACCCCACGGTTTAGGTTCTAGGGGGCGCCAAAGATAACCCTAAAATCCACATATTTAAAAGTCTTATAACTTTTTATTTTTGTCCTCACTGGCCTCCAAGTTTTCTAGGATGATGCAATGTCCAGCCATCAACACATTTGTGAAGGAATTTTTACTCCCCAAAAGAGCGCCCCCCCATGGCAGGAGAAAAAAGTCCATTTTTTCTTGTCCCCTAAGGTGAAAATACACATTGTTGAGTGTCACGCCTATACGCTTTGTCAAAATGACACAAAAATTGACACACACGTGTAACTCAATAAGATCTACGAAAAAGTCAGTGCGCGCGTATCTGTCAAATGTACGGTTAAAGGGTTATTCCGCATTTTTTGCCGATCCGCACACATTGGAATTTCGCTAACTCCTCCGAAGGCTTTCTGTCCACCGGCACCACATTTGCTCAGGCCAATCTACACCCCGTGGCCATTAAAAGTTATTCAAATCATGACGCTGCACCCCACGGTTTAGGTTCTAGGGGGCGCCAAAGACAACCCTAAAATCCACATATTTAAAAGTCTTATAACTTTTTATTTTTGTCCTCACCGGCCTCCAAGTTTTCTAGGATGATGCAATGTCCAGCCATCAACACATTTGTGAAGGAATTTTTACTCCCCAAAAGAGCGCCCCCCCATGGCAGGAGAAAAAAGTCAATTTTTTCTTGTCCCCTAAGGTGAAAATACATATTGTTGAGATTCACGCCTATACGCTTTGTCATATTGACACAAAATTTGACAATCACGTGCCTTGCCTGGTATCATTTTTTCAGCACAACCTCACCTGTGCGAATTTACAGTTATTTTATCATGTTGACATACTGAATTTACACAATGGACCCAAATTCACACACAAAACATAAAATCCGAGTGGAAAAAAGTAACATTTTTACTGTGAAAACCACAAATATGTGTGATGAACTGTTTTTAAAACTTAAACTTCAAATAAAAATTGTAAACTTCAAAACATATGCAAATTTTTAACAAAGAACATAGTGATTTACCTCTATTTACATCAAAATGCAGGCAATGGCCCAGGCGTTCTTTGTAAAATTATTTACAAAACACTGTATAGTCTCACAAATGTCACTTTTTATTTATGCCACTACAAAAAAACATGATGTAAATGATGCATGATGTAAAACATGATGTAAAAAACTTGTGTAGATCCTCCTCTATGTCAGTCCATGTGTAATTTTTCCATAATTCTTTGTTTTTTGCAGCATTTTTGTTAGTGTAACTGCAGATTGTGCTGACAGTGTCTATGGCACAAAAAAAAAAAAAAATTAAAATGCCTCAACATGAACCCCTGGTGGTCTCTGAGGGTGAAACCTGCTAACTGCTGCAGCTCTGTCAGCTTCAGTCTCCCATGCAGAGCTCTGAGCGCATGTGTGGCTCTGCACCCTTAGCAGCGTTGCTAACTCCTCAGTAAGGAAAGCCTGCTTCATGTCAGAGTCTCTAAACTCCAGAAGAAGTCGATAAAAGTCCCTTTCTTTCTAAAAAAAAGTCGTTAGGGGGTCTGAAAAGTCATTGAATCTAACAACAAAGTCGCTAGGTTTGCAACTACGTGTCCCAGACTGCATCCCTGCTGAGAGTCCCTCCCTCCCTTCTCATGTTGCAGGAAGAACGTAAGCGCCCGCCCCTTGTCAATCAGTCACCATATAATTTTGGATTGGTTGTTGTGGTGAAGTTTTCCACCAATAGGAGAGATGTTGTGGTGTGTTTTTTTTTTCTTTTGGCAAGCCTTTTCCGCCTGTAAGACCTGTCGCTAATGTCTGCATGCTATGTTTTCCTGTCTCATACAGCGCGATCGAGCGCCGAACGTGATCAAAATAAGCAGAAGAAAAGTATCGCGGACATAATTTATCATAACTCTGGTTTTATTTGGCCTATCAACACAATTTAAAAACTGGTATATAGGTTGAGGTCCTCACTTTTGAGATAAGTTGAAACGGAGAGTCAACGAGGCTCCGTCTTGCAGCTACATCCGGTTAAATATGTCATGTGACTTGAACGCACACACAGACACACACACACACACACACACACACACACACACACACACACACACACACACTCAGAGTCTGGTTTTTAGCACCTGCAAAAACATGCTATTTACATATTTGACAAGAATGCAGAGGCTCCTTTTGCCCCTGAAAAAAATCAAATTTCAAACACAACTTGACTGGTCATTTCTCCAAAAGACAACCATGAAGCTCCATCCAAACCTGAAGCAGGCAGTTGGTGCATGTGTACAGTAACCTGAGGGGAGTGAGGTGACTGCTTCTGAGGAGAACATGAGCAGTGAAGATTCACCTTGGAGCTAGAACAGAGACATGCACATGATTATACAGGGGCAGGGGCTCAAGTTTTTTCCAGTCGTTTATACAATATGGAAATTAATGTGAAATTAAAACACAAAGTATTAATAGAAAGGTAATGACTGTCCTGTGTAGGTGACAGTGATATCGAATAGGCTAGGCACTCACGAGGCTGGCTGTGGCAAGTGTAAGTGAAAGCAACACGCACTGGCAGGAAGAACAGCAAACGCCGATGAAGGAAAAGGGTCTTTGCAGTGATGGGCGTTACCAGAGAGGGCGATGGCCAGAGGACACAAATGGGACGGGGAGGCAGCACGTTGGGGGGGGGGGGGGGGCGACACGGCTCGGGCCCGCCAGTGCCCCAACGGGGTCCTAGTTCTTTCTTTCTTTCTTTCTTTCTTCTTTTTCCTCCCCTTTGAACTGGAAAATGGCCCACTTCCCACTGGCGAAAACTCATGAAATTTGGCAGGACGACCGGGCCTGGTGAAAAATTTGATATTCTGAAGTTGCCCAAACAATAAAATGCAAAATGGCTCCATAGCGCCCCCTAAGGTGGAAATTCACACTATTGACTGTCACGCCTGTACGCTTTGTCATATTGACACAAAAATTGACACACATATGTATCTCAATAAGATCTACAAAAAAGTCAGTGCGGCCGTATCTGTAAAATGTACGGTTAAAGGGTTATTTTGCATTTTTTTCCGATCCGCACACATTGGAATTTCGCTAACTCCTCCGAAGGCTTTCGTTCCACCGGCACCACATTTGCTCAGGCCAATCTACACCCCGTGGCCATTAAAAGTTATCAAAATCATGACGCTGCACCCCAAGGTTTAGGTTCTAGGGGGCGCCAAAGATAACACTAAAATCCACATATTTAAAAGTCTTATAACTTTTTATTTTTGTCCTCACTGGCCTCCAAGTTTTCTAGGATGATGCAATGTCCAGCCATCAACACATTTGTGAAGGAATTTTTACTCCCCAAAAGAGCGCCCCCCCATGGCAGGAGAAAAAAGTCCATTTTTTCTTGTCCCCTAAGGTGAAAATACACATTGTTGAGTGTCACGCCTATACGCTTTGTCAAAATGACACAAAAATTGACACACACGTGTAACTCAATAAGATCTACGAAAAAGTCAGTGCGCGCGTATCTGTCAAATGTACGGTTAAAGGGTTATTCCGCATTTTTTGCCGATCCGCACACATTGGAATTTCGCTAACTCCTCCGAAGGCTTTCTGTCCACCGGCACCACATTTGCTCAGGCCAATCTACACCCCGTGGCCATTAAAAGTTATTCAAATCATGACGCTGCACCCCACGGTTTAGGTTCTAGGGGGCGCCAAAGACAACCCTAAAATCCACATATTTAAAAGTCTTATAACTTTTTATTTTTGTCCTCACCGGCCTCCAAGTTTTCTAGGATGATGCAATGTCCAGCCATCAACACATTTGTGAAGGAATTTTTACTCCCCAAAAGAGCGCCCCCCATGGCAGGAGAAAAAAGTCAATTTTTTCTTGTCCCCTAAGGTGAAAATACATATTGTTGAGATTCACGCCTATACGCTTTGTCATATTGACACAAAATTTGACAATCACGTGCCTTGCCTGGTATCATTTTTTTCAGCACAACCTCACCTGTGCGAATTTACAGTTATTTTATCATGTTGACATACTGAATTTACACAATGGACCCAAATTCACACACAAAACATAAAATCCGAGTGGAAAAAAGTAACATTTTTACTGTGAAAACCACAAATATGTGTGATGAACTGTTTTTAAAACTTAAACTTCAAATAAAAATTGTAAACTTCAAAACATATGCAAATTTTTAACAAAGAACATAGTGATTTACCTCTATTTACATCAAAATGCAGGCAATGGCCCAGGCGTTCTTTGTAAAATTATTTACAAAACACTGTATAGTCTCACAAATGTCACTTTTTATTTATGCCACTACAAAAAAACATGATGTAAATGATGCATGATGTAAAACATGATGTAAAAAACTTGTGTAGATCCTCCTCTATGTCAGTCCATGTGTAATTTTTCCATAATTCTTTGTTTTTTGCAGCATTTTTGTTAGTGTAACTGCAGATTGTGCTGACAGTGTCTATGGCACAAAAAAAAAAAAATTAAAATGCCTCAACATGAACCCCTGGTGGTCTCTGAGGGTGAAACCTGCTAACTGCTGCAGCTCTGTCAGCTTCAGTCTCCCATGCAGAGCTCTGAGCGCATGTGTGGCTCTGCACCCTTAGCAGCGTTGCTAACTCCTCAGTAAGGAAAGCCTGCTTCATGTCAGAGTCTCTAAACTCCAGAAGAAGTCGATAAAAGTCCCTTTCTTTCTAAAAAAAAGTCGTTAGGGGGTCTGAAAAGTCATTGAATCTAACAACAAAGTCGCTAGGTTTGCAACTACGTGTCCCAGACTGCATCCCTGCTGAGAGTCCCTCCCTCCCTTCTCATGTTGCAGGAAGAACGTAAGCGCCCGCCCCTTGTCAATCAGTCACCATATAATTTTGGATTGGTTGTTGTGGTGAAGTTTTCCACCAATAGGAGAGATGTTGTGGTGTGTTTTTTTTTTCTTTTGGCAAGCCTTTTCCGCCTGTAAGACCTGTCGCTAATGTCTGCATGCTATGTTTTCCTGTCTCATACAGCGCGATCGAGCGCCGAACGTGATCAAAATAAGCAGAAGAAAAGTATCGCGGACATAATTTATCATAACTCTGGTTTTATTTGGCCTATCAACACAATTTAAAAACTGGTATATAGGTTGAGGTCCTCACTTTTGAGATAAGTTGAAACGGAGAGTCAACGAGGCTCCGTCTTGCAGCTACATCCGGTTAAATATGTCATGTGACTTGAACGCACACACAGACACACACACACACACACACACACACACACACACACACACACACACACACACACACTCAGAGTCTGGTTTTTAGCACCTGCAAAAACATGCTATTTACATATTTGACAAGAATGCAGAGGCTCCTTTTGCCCCTGAAAAAAATCAAATTTCAAACACAACTTGACTGGTCATTTCTCCAAAAGACAACCATGAAGCTCCATCCAAACCTGAAGCAGGCAGTTGGTGCATGTGTACAGTAACCTGAGGGGAGTGAGGTGACTGCTTCTGAGGAGAACATGAGCAGTGAAGATTCACCTTGGAGCTAGAACAGAGACATGCACATGATTATACAGGGGCAGGGGCTCAAGTTTTTTCCAGTCGTTTATACAATATGGAAATTAATGTGAAATTAAAACACAAAGTATTAATAGAAAGGTAATGACTGTCCTGTGTAGGTGACAGTGATATCGAATAGGCTAGGCACTCACGAGGCTGGCTGTGGCAAGTGTAAGTGAAAGCAACACGCACTGGCAGGAAGAACAGCAAACGCCGATGAAGGAAAAGGGTCTTTGCAGTGATGGGCGTTACCAGAGAGGGCGATGGCCAGAGGACACAAATGGGACGGGGAGGCAGCACGTTGGGGGGGGGGGGGGGGCGACACGGCTCGGGCCCGCCAGTGCCCCAACGGGGTCCTAGTCTTTGTTTCTTTCTTTAGGGCCCGAGCGTAGCTGCTAAGCAGCTGCGAGAGCCCTCTTGTTCCTGTAGTTTCCTTCTTTTGTTATTATTATTATTATTATTATTTTTCCTCCCCTTTGAACTGGAAAATGGCCCACTTCCCACTGGCGAAAACTCATGAAATTTGGCAGGACGACCGGGCCTGGTGAAAAATTCGATATTCTGAAGTCGCCCAAACAATAAAATGCAAAATGGCTCCATAGCGCCCCCTAAGGTGGAAATTCACACTATTGACTGTCACGCCTGTACGCTTTGTCATATTGACACAAAAATTGACACACATATGTATCTCAATAAGATCTACAAAAAAGTCAGTGCGGCCGTATCTGTCAAAATTACGGTTAAAGGGTTATTTCGCATTTTTTGCCGATCCGCACACATTGGAATTTCGCTAACTCCTCCGAAGGCTTTCGTTCCACCGGCACCACATTTGCTCAGGCCAATCTACACCCCATGGCCATTAAAAGTTATTCAAATCATGACGCTGCACCCCACGGTTTAGGTTCTAGGGGGCGCCAAAGATAACCCTAAAATCCACATATTTAAAAGTCTTATAACTTTTTATTTTTGTCCTCACTGGCCTCCAAGTTTTCTAGGATGATGCAATGTCCAGCCATCAACACATTTGTGAAGGAATTTTTACTCCCCAAAAGAGCGCCCCCCCATGGCAGGAGAAAAAAGTCAATTTTTTCTTGTCCCCTAAGGTGAAAATTCACACTATTGACTGTCACGCCTGTACGCTTTGTCAAAATGACACAAAAATTGACACACACATGTATCTCAATAAGATCTACGAAAAAGTCAGTGCGGGCGTATCTGTCAAATGTACGGTTAAAGGGTTATTTCGCATTTTTTGCCGATCCGCACACATTGGAATTTCGCTAACTCCTCCGAAGGCTTTCGTTCCACCGGCACCACATTTGCTCAGGCCAATCTACACCCCATGGCCATTAAAAGTTATTCAAATCATGACGCTGCACCCCACGGTTTAGGTTCTAGGGGGCGCCAAAGATAACACTAAGATCCACATATTTAAAAGTCTTATAACTTTTTATTTTTGCCCTCACTGGCCTCCAAGTTTTCTAGGATGATGCAATGTCCAGCCATCAACACATTTGTGAAGGAATTTTTACTCCCCAAAAGAGCGCCCCCCCATGGCAGGAGAAAAAAGTCCATTTTTTCTTGTCCCCTAAGGTGAAAATACACATTGTTGAGTGTAACACCTGTACGCTTTGGCAAAATGACACAAAAATTGACACACACATGTATCTCAATAAGATCTACGAAAAAGTCGTGCGCGCGTATCTGTCAAATGTACGGTTAAAGGGTTATTCCGCATTTTTTGCCGATCCGCACACATTGGAATGTGGCTAACTCCTCCGAAGGCTTTCGTTCCACCGGCACCACATTTGCTCAGGCCAATCTACACCCCATGGCCATTAAAAGTTATTCAAATCATGACGCTGCACCCCACGGTTTAGGTTCTAGGGGGCGCCAAAGATAACCCTAAAATCCACATATTTAAAAGTCTTATAACTTTTTATTTTTGTCCTCACTGGCCTCCAAGTTTTCTAGGATGATGCAATGTCCAGCCATCAACACATTTGTGAAGGAATTTTTACTCCCCAAAAGAGCGCCCCCCCATGGCAGGAGAAAAAAGTCAATTTTTTCTTGTCCCCTAAGGTGGAAATTCACACTATTGACTGTCACGCCTGTACGCTTTATCATATTGACACAAAAATTGACACACATATGTATCTCAATAAGATCTACAAAAAAGTCAATGCGCGCGTATCTGTCAAATGTACGGTTAAAGGGCTATTTTGCATTTTTTGCCGATTCGCACACATTGGAATGTGGCTAACTCCTCCTAAGGCTTTCGTCCCACTGACACCAAATTTGCTCAGGCCAATCTACACCCCATGGCCATTCAAAGTTGTAAAAATCATGACGCTGCACCCCACGGTTTACGTTCTAGGGGGCGCCAAAGATGACCCAAAAATCCACATTCTTAAAGGAATCCCCCCCCCCCTTCACCCCCCCCCCAAGGCAGGAGAAAAAGTCAAGTAAACCCTGCCCATCGCTCAATGGCTCAATCGCATCGCTCTCCAGGCAACACCGTAAGGAGGAGCAACCTGCCATTTCGATATATCATAGCTGTGTTTGTGCCCTCACTCATGGTCCAGACTTTTTTCAAATAGGACATGAAGTTTGTCTGCAGCGAGTGTTTTGGTAGAAACTGCGCCTCCCATTCATTATAATGGGAAATGACCACAGACAAGTGCGCACACCATCTTTGGACCTTGAGTGTGACGCGATCGGGAGGGGGAGGCGGTCGCGCTGGGGGCGGCGCGACGCGGCTCGGGCCCGACAGTGCCCCACCGGGGCCCTAGTTCTTTCTTTCTTTCTTCTTTTTCCTCCCCTTTGAACTGGAAAATGGCCCACTTCCCACTGGCGAAAACTCATGAAATTTGGCAGGACGACCGGGCCTGGTGAAAAATTCGATATTCTGAAGTCGCCTAAACAATAAAATGCAAAATGGCTCCATAGCGCCCCCTAAGGTGGAAATTCACACTATTGACTGTCACGCCTGTACACTTTGTCATATTGACACAAAAATTGACACACATATGTATCTCAATAAGATCTACAAAAAAGTCAGTGCGGCCGTATCTGTCAAAATTACGGTTAAAGGGTTATTTTGCATTTTTTGCCGATCCGCACACATTGGAATTTCGCTAACTCCTCCGAAGGTTTTCGTTCCACCGGCACCACATTTGCTCAGGCCAATCTACAACCCGTGGCCATTAAAAGTTATCAAAATCATGACGCTGCACCCCAAGGTTTAGGTTCTAGGGGGCGCCAAAGATAACACTAAAATCCACATATTTAAAAGTCTTATAACTTGTTATTTTTGTCCTCACTGGCCTCCAAGTTTTCTAGGATGATGCAATGTCCAGCCATCAACACATTTGTGAAGGAATTTTTACTCCCCAAAAGAGCGCCCCCCCATGGCAGGAGAAAAAAGTCCATTTTTTCTTGTCCCATAAGGTGAAAATACACATTGTTGAGTGTCACGCCTATACGCTTTGTCAAAATGACACAAAAATTGACACACACATGTAACTCAATAAGATCTACGAAAAAGTCAATGCGCGCGTATCTGTCAAATGTACGGTTAAAGGGTTATTCCGCATTTTTTGCCGATCCGCACACATTGGAATGTGGCTAACTACTCCTAAGGCTTTCGTTCCACCGGCACCACATTTGCTCAGGCCAATCTACACCCCATGGCCATTAAAAGTTATTCAAATCATGACGCTGCACCCCACGGTTTAGGTTCTAGGGGGCGCCAAAGATAACCCTAAAATCCACATATTTAAAAGTCTTATAACTTTTTATTTTTGTCCTCACTGGCCTCCAAGTTTTCTAGGATGATGCAATGTCCAGCCATCAACACATTTGTGAAGGAATTTTTACTCCCCAAAAGAGCGCCCCCCCATGGCAGGAGAAAAAAGTCCATTTTTTCTTGTCCCCTAAGGTGAAAATACATATTGTTGAGATTCACGCCTATACGCTTTGTCATATTGACACAAAGTTTGACAATCACGTGCCTTGCCTGGTATCATTTTTTTCAGCACAACCTCACCTGTGCGAATTTACAGTTATTTTATCATGTTGACATACTGAATTTACACAATGGACCCAAATTCACACACAAAACATAAAATCCGAGTGGAAAAAAGTAACATTTTTACTGTGAAAACCACAAATATGTGTGATGAACTGTTTTTAAAACTTAAACTTCAAATAAAAATTGTAAACTTCAAAACATATGCAAATTTTTAACAAAGAACATAGTGATTTACCTCTATTTACATCAAAATGCAGGCAATGGCCCAGGCGTTCTTTGTAAAATTATTTACAAAACACTGTATAGTCTCACAAATGTCACTTTTTATTTATGCCACTACAAAAAAACATGATGTAAATGATGCATGATGTAAAACATGATGTAAAAAACTTGTGTAGATCCTCCTCTATGTCAGTCCATGTGTAATTTTTCCATAATTCTTTGTTTTTTGCAGCATTTTTGTTAGTGTAACTGCAGATTGTGCTGACAGTGTCTATGGCACAAAAAAAAAAAAATTAAAATGCCTCAACATGAACCCCTGGTGGTCTCTGAGGGTGAAACCTGCTAACTGCTGCAGCTCTGTCAGCTTCAGTCTCCCATGCAGAGCTCTGAGCGCATGTGTGGCTCTGCACCCTTAGCAGCGTTGCTAACTCCTCAGTAAGGAAAGCCTGCTTCATGTCAGAGTCTCTAAACTCCAGAAGAAGTCGATAAAAGTCCCTTTCTTTCTAAAAAAAAGTCGTTAGGGGGTCTGAAAAGTCATTGAATCTAACAACAAAGTCGCTAGGTTTGCAACTACGTGTCCCAGACTGCATCCCTGCTGAGAGTCCCTCCCTCCCTTCTCATGTTGCAGGAAGAACGTAAGCGCCCGCCCCTTGTCAATCAGTCACCATATAATTTTGGATTGGTTGTTGTGGTGAAGTTTTCCACCAATAGGAGAGATGTTGTGGTGTGTTTTTTTTTTCTTTTGGCAAGCCTTTTCCGCCTGTAAGACCTGTCGCTAATGTCTGCATGCTATGTTTTCCTGTCTCATACAGCGCGATCGAGCGCCGAACGTGATCAAAATAAGCAGAAAAAAAGTATCGCGGACATAATTTATCATAACTCTGGTTTTATTTGGCCTATCAACACAATTTAAAAACTGGTATATAGGTTGAGGTCCTCACTTTTGAGATAAGTTGAAACGGAGAGTCAACGAGGCTCCGTCTTGCAGCTACATCCGGTTAAATATGTCATGTGACTTGAACGCACACACAGACACACACACACACGCACACACACACACACACACACACACACACACACTCAGAGTCTGGTTTTTAGCACCTGCAAAAACATGCTATTTACATATTTGACAAGAATGCAGAGGCTCCTTTTGCCCCTGAAAAAAATCAAATTTCAAACACAACTTGACTGGTCATTTCTCCAAAAGACAACCATGAAGCTCCATCCAAACCTGAAGCAGGCAGTTGGTGCATGTGTACAGTAACCTGAGGGGAGTGAGGTGAGTGCTTCTGAGGAGAACATGAGCAGTGAAGATTCACCTTGGAGCTAGAACAGAGACATGCACATGATTATACAGGGGCAGGGGCTCAAGTTTTTTCCAGTCGTTTATACAATATGGAAATTAATGTGAAATTAAAACACAAAGTATTAATAGAAAGCTAATGACTGTCCTGTGTAGGTGACAGTGATATCCAATAGGCTAGGCACTCACGAGGCTGGCTGTGGCAAGTGTAAGTGAAAGCAACACACACTGGCAGGAAGAACAGCAAACGCAGATGAAGGAAAAGGGTCTTTGCAGTGATGGGCGTTACCAGAGAGGGCGATGGCCAGAGGACACAAATGGGACGGGAAGGCAGCACGTTGGGGGGGGGAGGGGGGGACGCGACACGGCTCGGGCCCGCCAGTGCCCCAACGGGGTCCTAGTTATTAGGGCCCGAGCCAGCTGCAGAGCAGCCGGGCGTAGTTAGGGCCCGAGCCAGCTGCAGAGCAGCCGGGCGTAGGCCCTATTATTCCCCAAGTGGTTTTTCTTTGTTTCTTTCTTTCTTTCTTTCTTTCTTCTTTTTCCTCCCCTTTGAACTGGAAAATGGCCCACTTCCCACTGGCGAAAACTCATGAAATTTGGCAGGACGACCGGGCCTGGTGAAAAATTCGATATTCTGAAGTCGCCCAAACAATAAAATGCAAAATGGCTCCATAGCGCCCCCTAAGGTGGAAATTCACACTATTGACTGTCACGCCTGTACGCTTTGTCATATTGACACAAAAATTGACACACATATGTATCTCAATAAGATCTACAAAAAAGTCAGTGCGGCCGTATCTGTCAAAATTACGGTTAAAGGGTTATTTCGCATTTTTTGCCGATCCGCACACATTGGAATTTCGCTAACTCCTCCGAAGGCTTTCGTTCCACCGGCACCACATTTGCTCAGGCCAATCTACACCCCGTGGCCATTAAAAGTTATCAAAATCATGACGCTGCACCCCAAGGTTTAGGTTCTAGGGGGCGCCAAAGATAACACTAAAATCCACATATTTAAAAGTCTTATAACTTTTTATTTTTGTCCTCACTGGCCTCCAAGTTTTCTAGGATGATGCAATGTCCAGCCATCAACACATTTGTGAAGGAATTTTTACTCCCCAAAAGAGCGCCCCCCCATGGCAGGAGAAAAAAGTCAATTTTTTCTTGTCCCCTAAGGTGAAAATACACATTGTTGAGTGTCACGCCTATACGCTTTGTCAAAATGACACAAAAATTGACACACACATGTAACTCAATAAGATCTACGAAAAAGTCAATGCGCGCGTATCTGTCAAATGTACGGTTAAAGGGTTATTCCACATTTTTTGCCGATCCGCACACATTGGAATGTGGCTAACTCCTCCTAAGGCTTTCGTTCCACCGGCACCACATTTGCTCAGGCCAATCTACACCCCATGGCCATTAAAAGTTATCAAAATCATGACGCTGCACCCCACGGTTTAGGTTCTAGGGGGCGCCAAAGATAACCCTAAAATCCACATATTTAAAAGTCTTATAACTTTTTATTTTTGTCCTCACTGGCCTCCAAGTTTTCTAGGATGATGCAATGTCCAGCCATCAACACATTTGTGAAGGAATTTTTACTCCCCAAAAGAGCGCCCCCCCCATGGCAGGAGAAAAATGTCAATTTTTTCTTGTCCCTTAAGGTGAAAATACATATTGTTGAGATTCACGCCTATACGCTTTGTCATATTGACACAAAATTTGACAATCACGTGCCTTGCCTGGTATCATTTTTTTCAGCACAACCTCACCTGTGCGAATTTACAGTTATTTTATCATGTTGACATACTGAATTTACACAATGGACCCAAATTCACACACAAAACATAAAATCCGAGTGGAAAAAAGTAACATTTTTACTGTGAAAACCACAAATATGTGTGATGAACTGTTTTTAAAACTTAAACTTCAAATAAAAATTGTAAACTTCAAAACATATGCAAATTTTTAACAAAGAACATAGTGATTTACCTCTATTTACATCAAAATGCAGGCAATGGCCCAGGCGTTCTTTGTAAAATTATTTACAAAACACTGTATAGTCTCACAAATGTCACTTTTTATTTATGCCACTACAAAAAAACATGATGTAAATGATGCATGATGTAAAACATGATGTAAAATACTTGTGTAGATCCTCCTCTATGTCAGTCCATGTGTAATTTTTCCACAATTCTTTGTTTTTTGCAGCATTTTTGTTAGTGTAACTGCAGATTGTGCTGACAGTGTCTATGGCACAAAAAAAAAAAAAAAAAAATGCCTCAACATGAACCCCTGGTGGTCTCTGAGGGTGAAACCTGCTAACTGCTGCAGCTCTGTCAGCTTCAGTCTCCCATGCAGAGCTCTGAGCGCATGTGTGGCTCTGCACCCTTAGCAGCGTTGCTAACTCCTCAGTAAGGAAAGCCTGCTTCATGTCAGAGTCTCTAAACTCCAGAAGAAGTAGATAAAAGTCCCTTTCTTTCTAAAAAAAGTCGTTAGGGGGTCTGAAAAGTCATTGAATCTAACAACAAAGTCGCTAGGTTTGCAACTACGTGTCCCAGACTGCATCCCTGCTGAGAGTCCCTCCCTCCCTTCTCATGTTGCAGGAAGAACGTAAGCACCCGCCCCTTGTCAATCAGTCACCATATAATTTTGGATTGGTTGTTGTGGTGAAGTTTTCCACCAATAGGAGAGATGTTGTGGTGTGTTTTTTTTTTCTTTTGGCAAGCCTTTTCCGCCTGTAAGACCTGTCGCTAATGTCTGCATGCTATGTTTTCCTGTCTCATACAGCGCGATCGAGCGCCGAACGTGATCAAAATAAGCAGAAAAAAAGTATCGCGGACATAATTTATCATAACTCTGGTTTTATTTGGCCTATCAACACAATTTAAAAACTGGTATATAGGTTGAGGTCCTCACTTTTGAGATAAGTTGAAACGGAGAGTCAACGAGGCTCCGTCTTGCAGCTACATCCGGTTAAATATGTCATGTGACTTGAACGCACACACAGACACACACACACACACACACACACACACACACACACACACACACACACACACACACACACACACACACACACTCAGAGTCTGGTTTTTAGCACCTGCAAAAACATGCTATTTACATATTTGACAAGAATGCAGAGGCTCCTTTTGCCCCTGAAAAAAATCAAATTTCAAACACAATTTGACTGGTCATTTCTCCAAAAGACAACCATGAAGCTCCATCCAAACCTGAAGCAGGCAGTTGGTGCATGTGTACAGTAACCTGAGGGGAGTGAGGTGAGTGCTTCTGAGGAGAACATGAGCAGTGAAGATTCACCTTGGAGCTAGAACAGAGACATGCACATGATTATACAGGGGCAGGGGCTCAAGTTTTTTCCAGTCGTTTATACAATATGGAAATTAATGTGAAATTAAAACACAAAGTATTAATAGAAAGGTAATGACTGTCCTGTGTAGGTGACAGTGATATCCAATAGGCTAGGCACTCACGAGGCTGGCTGTGGCAAGTGTAAGTGAAAGCAACACGCACTGGCAGGAAGAACAGCAAACGCCGATGAAGGAAAAGGGTCTTTGCAGTGATGGGCGTTACCAGAGAGGGCGATGGCCAGAGGACACAAATGGGACGGGGAGGCAGCACGTTGGGGGGGGGACGCGACACGGCTCGGGCCCGCCAGTGCCCCAACGGGGTCCTAGTTATTAGGGCCCGAGCGTAGCTGCTAAGCAGCTGCGAGAGCCCTCTTGTTCCTGTAGTTTCCTTCTTTTGTTATTATTATTATTATTATTATTTTTCCTCCCCTTTGAACTGGAAAATGGCCCACTTCCCACTGGCGAAAACTCATGAAATTTGGCAGGACGACCGGGCCTGGTGAAAAATTTGATATTCCGAAGTCGCCCAAACAAGAAAATGCAAAATGGCTCCATAGCGCCCCCTAAGGTGAAAATTCACACTATTCACTGTCACGCCGGTACGCTTTGTCAAAATGACACAAAAATTGACACACACATGTATCTCAATAAGATCTACAAAAAAGTCAGTGCGGGCGTATCTGTCAAATGTACGGTTAAAGGGTTATTTCGCATTTTTTGCCGATCCGCACACATTGGAATTTCGCTAACTCCTCCGAAGGCTTTCGTTCCACCGGCACCACATTTGCTCAGGCCAATCTACACCCCATGGCCATTAAAAGTTATTCAAATCATGACGCTGCACCCCACGGTTTAGGTTCTAGGGGGCGCCAAAGATAACCATAAGATCCACATATTTAAAAGTCTTATAACTTTTTATTTTTGCCCTCACTGGCCTCCAAGTTTTCTAGGATGATGCAATGTCCAGCCATCAACACATTTGTGAAGGAATTTTTACTCCCCAAAAGAGCGCCCCCCCATGGCAGGAGAAAAAAGTCCATTTTTTCTTGTCCCCTAAGGTGAAAATACACATTGTTGAGTGTAACACCTGTACGCTTTGGCAAAATGACACAAAAATTGACACACACATGTATCTCAATAAGATCTACGAAAAAGTCAATGCGCGCGTATCTGTCAAATGTACGGTTAAAGGGTTATTCCGCATTTTTTGCCGATCCGCACACATTGGAATTTCGCTAACTCCTCCGAAGGCTTTCGTTCCACCGGCACCACATTTGCTCAGGCCAATCTACACCCCATGGCCATTAAAAGTTATTCAAATCATGACGCTGCACCCCACGGTTTAGGTTCTAGGGGGAGCCAAAGATAACCGTAAAATCCACATATTTAAAAGTCTTATAACTTTTTATTTTTGTCCCCACTGGCCTCCAAGTTTTCTAGGATGATGCAATGTCCAGCCATCAACACATTTGTGAAGGAATTTTTACTCCCTAAAAGAGCGCCCCCCCATGGCAGGAGAAAAAAGTCCATTTTTTCTTGTCCCCTAAGGTGAAAATACACATTGTTGACTGTCACGCCTGTACGCTTTGGCAAAATGACACAAAAATTGACAATCATGTGTATCTCAATTAGATCTACGAAAAAGTCAAAGAGCGCGTATCTGTATAATGTACGGTAAAAGGGCTATTTTGCATTTTTTGCCGATTCGCACACATTGGAATTTCGCTAACTCCTCCTAAGGCTTTCGTCCCACTGACACCAAATTTGCTCAGGCCAATCTACACTCCATGGCCATTCAAAGTTGTAAAAATCATGACGCTGCACCC
This sequence comes from Xyrichtys novacula, assembly GCA_962446985.1. Taxonomy (NCBI): domain Eukaryota; kingdom Metazoa; phylum Chordata; class Actinopteri; order Labriformes; family Labridae; genus Xyrichtys; species Xyrichtys novacula. Next base: position 31,158,955 of record OY660867.1, read on the forward strand.
CACGGTTTACGTTTTAGGGGGCGCCAAAGATGACCCAAATATACATTACAGTAGACAAAGTAGTTTTGCCCACTGAGTGGCGCCAAAGGGACTTGTCTGTGGAGTCTGTGAGTCACTATTGGCCGTTTTTGACTACTTTAGATTTTACCTTTATATTTCCTCTCACAAAATTTTTACCTTGCCTTGCCTGGTATCATTTTTTTCAGCACAACCTCACCTGTGTCAATTTACAGTTATTTTATCATTTTGACATACTATATTTACACATTGGACCCAAATTCACACACAAAACATAAAATCCGAGTGGAAAAAAGTAACGTTTTTACTGTGAAAACCACAAATATGTGTGATGAACTGTTTTTAAAACTTAAACTTCAAATAAAAATTGTAAACTTCAAAACATATGCAAATTTTTAACAAAGAACATAGTAATTTACCTCTATTTACATCAAAATGCAGGCAATGGCCCAGGTGTTCTTTGTAAAATTATTTACAAAACACTGTATAGTCTCACAAATGTCACTTTTTATTTATGCCACTACAAAAAAACATGATGTAAATGATGCATGATGTAAAACATGATGTAAAAAACTTGTGTAGATCCTCCTCTATGTTAGTCCATGTGTAATTTTTCCATAATTCTTTGTTTTTTGCAGCATTTTTGTTAGTGTAACTGCAGATTGTGCTGACAGTGTCTATGGCAAAAAAAAAAAAAAAAAACTGAAAATGCCTCAACATGAACCCCTGGTGGTCTCTGAGGGTGAAACCTGCTAACTGCTGCAGCTCTGTCAGCTACATCCGGTTAAATATGTCATGTGACTTGAACGCACACACACACACACACACACACACACACACACACACACACACACACACACACACACAGACACACACACACACGCACACACACACACACTCAGAGTCTGGTTTTTAGCACCTGCAAAAACATGCTATTTACATATTTGACAAGAATGCAGAGGCTCCTTTTGCCCCTGAAAAAAATCAAATTTCAAACACAACTTGACTGGTCATTTCTCCAAAAGACAACCATGAAGCTCCATCCAAACCTGAAGCAGGCAGTTGGTGCATGTGTACAGTAACCTGAGGGGAGTGAGGTGACTGCTTCTGAGGAGAACATGAGCAGTGAAGATTCACCTTAGAGCTAGAACAGAGACGTGCACATGATTATACAGGGGCAGGGGCTCAAGTTTTTTCCAGTTGTTTATACAATATGGGAATTAATGTGAAATTAAAAAACAAAGTATTAATAGAAAGGTAATGACTGTCCTGAGTAGGTGACAGTGATATCCAATAGGCTAGGCACTCAAGAGGCTGGCTGTGGCAAGTGTAAGTGAAAGCAACACGCACTGGCAGGAAGAACAGCAAACGCCGATGAAGGAAAAGGGTCTTTGCAGTGATGGGCGTTACCAGAGAGGGCGATGGCCAGAGGACACAAATGGGACGGGGAGGCAGCGCGTTGGGGGGGGGACGCGACACAGCTCGGGCCCGCCAGTGCCCCAACGGGGTCCTAGTTATTATTTTTCCTCCCCTTTGAACTGGAAAATGGCCCACTTCCCACTGGCGAAAACTCATGAAATTTGGCAGGACGACCGGGCCTGGTGAAAAATTTGATATTCCGAAGTCGCCCAAACAAGAAAATGCAAAATGGCTCCATAGCGCCCCCTAAGGTGAAAATTCACACTATTGACTGTCACGCCTGTACGCTTTGTCAAAATGACACAAAAATTGACACACACATGTATCTCAATAAGATCTACAAAAAAGTCAGTGCGGGCGTATCTGTCAAATGTACGGTTAAAGGGTTATTTCGCATTTTTTGCCGATCCGCACACATTGGAATTTCGCTAACTCCTCCGAAGGCTTTCGTTCCACCGGCACCACATTTGCTCAGGCCAATCTACACCCCATGGCCATTAAAAGTTATTCAAATCATGATGCTGCACCCCACGGTTTAGGTTCTAGGGGGCGCCAAAGATAACCCTAAGATCCACATATTTAAAAGTCTTATAACTTTTTATTTTTGCCCTCACTGGCCTCCAAGTTTTCTAGGATGATGCAATGTCCAGCCATCAACACATTTGTGAAGGAATTTTTTCTCCCCAAAAGAGTGCCCCCCCATGGCAGGAGAAAAAAGTCCATTTTTTCTTGTCCCCTAAGGTGAAAATACACATTGTTGAGTGTAACACCTGTACGCTTTGGCAAAATGACACAAAAATTGACACACACATGTATCTCAATAAGATCTACGAAAAAGTCAATGGCCGCATATCTGTCAAATGTACGGTTAAAGGGTTATTCCGCATTTTTTGCCGATCCGCACACATTGGAATTTCGCTAACTCCTCCGAAGGCTTTCGTTCCACCGGCACCACATTTGCTCAGGCCAATCTACACCCCATGGCCATTAAAAGTTATTCAAATCATGACGCTGCACCCCACGGTTTAGGTTCTAGGGGGAGCCAAAGATAACCGTAAAATCCACATATTTAAAAGTCTTATAACTTTTTATTTTTGTCCCCACTGGCCTCCAAGTTTTCTAGGATGATGCAATGTCCAGCCATCAACACATTTGTGAAGGAATTTTTACTCGGCAAAAGAGCGCCCCCCATGGCAGGAGAAAAAAGTCAATTTTTTCTTGTCCACTAAGGTGAAAATACACATTGTTGAGTGCTACGCCTGTATGTTTTGTCGTATTGACACAAAATTTTACATACACGTGTATTTACATAAGATCTTCGAAAAAGTCAATGGCCACGTATCTGTAAAATGTACGGTTAAAGGGTTATTTCGCATTTTTTGCAGATTCGCACACATTGGAATTTCGCTAATTCCTCCGAAGGCTTTCGTTCCACCGGCACCACATTTCCTCAGGCCAATCTACACCCCATGGCCATTAAAAGTTATTCAAATCATGACGCTGCACCCCACGGTTTAGGTTCTAGGGGGCGCCAAATATAACCCTAAAATCCACATATTTAAAAGTCTTATAACTTTTTATTTTTGTCCTCACTGGCCTCCATGTTTTCTAGGATGATGCAATGTCCAGCCATCAACACATTTGTGAAGGAGTTTTTTCTCTTTAAAAGAGCGCCCCCCATGGCAGGAGAATAAAGTCAAGTTTTTCCTGTTCATCATTCAATGGCTCAAACGCACTGCTCTCTCGGCAAAAGCGAAAGGAGGAGCAACTTGCCATTTGGATATATCTTAGCTGTGTTTGTGCCCTCACTCATGGTCCAGACTTTTTTCAAATAGGACATGGAGTTTTTCTGCAGCGAGCGTTTTGGTAGAAACTGCGCCTCCCGTTCATTATAATGGTAAATGACCACAAACAAGTGCGCACACCATCTTTGGACCTTGAGTGTGACGCGATCGGGTGGGGGAGGCGGTCGCGCTGGGGGCGGCGTGACACGGCTCGGGCCCGCCAGTGCCCCAACGGGGCCCTAGTTCTTCTTTTTCCTCCCCTTTGAACTGGAAAATGGCCCACTTCCCACTGGCGAAAACTCATGAAATTTGGCAGGACGACCGGGCCTGGTGAAAAATTCGATATTCTGAAGTCGCCCAAACAATAAAATGCAAAATGGCTCCATAGCGCCCCCTAAGGTGTAAATTCACACTATTGACTGTCACGCCTGTACGCTTTGTCATATTGACACAAAAATTGACACACATATGTATCTCAATAAGATCTACAAAAAAGTCGGCGACAAAGGCGTATCTGTCAAATGTATGGTTAAAGGGTTATTTCGCATTTTTTGCCGATCCGCACACATTGGAATTTCGCTAACTCCTCCGAAGGCTTTCGTTCCACCGGCACCACATTTTCTCAGGCCAATCTACACCCCGTGGCCATTAAAAGTTATTCAAATCATGACGCTGCACCCCACGGTTTACGTTCTTGGGGGCGCCAAAAATAACACTAAAATCCACATATTTAAAAGTCTTATAACTTTTTATTTTTGTCCTCACTGGCCTCCAAGTTTTCTAGGATGATGCAATGTCCAGCCATCAACACATTTGTGAAGGAATTTTTACTCCCCAAAAGAGCGCCCCCCCATGGCAGGAGAAAAAAGTCCATTTTTTCTTGTCCCCTAAGGTGAAAATACACATTGTTGAGTGTCACGCCTGTACGCTTTGTCATATTGACACAAAAATTGACACACATATGTATCTCAATAAGATCTACAAAAAAGTCAGTGCGGGTGTATCTGTCAAATGTACGGTTAAAGGGTTATTTCGCATTTTTTGCTGATCCGCACACATTGGAATTTCGCTAACTCCTCCAAAGGCTTTCGTTCCACCGGCACCACATTTGCTCAGGCCAATCTACACCCCATGGCCATTAAAAGTTATTCAAATCATGACGCTGCACCCCACAGTTTACGTTCTAGGGGGCGCCAAAAATAACCCTAAAATCCACATATTTAAAAGTCTTATAACTTTTTATTTTTGTCCTCACTGGCCTCCAAGTTTTCTAGGATGATGCAATGTCCAGTCATCAACACATTTGTGAAGGAATTTTTACTCCCCAAAAGAGCGCCCCCCCCATGGCAGGAGAAAAAAGTCCATTTTTTCTTGTCCCCTAAGGTGAAAATACACATTGTTGAGTGTCACGCCTCTAGCTTTGTCAAAATGACACAAAAATTGACACACACATGTATCTCAATAAGATCTACGAAAAAGTCAATGCGCGCGTATCTGTCAAATGTACGGTTAAAGGGTAAATCTACACCCCATGGCAATTAAAAGTTATTCAAATCATGATGCTGCACCCCACGGTTTACGTTCTAGGGGGCGCCAAAGATGACCCAAATATCCACATTTTTTGAAGTCTTATAACTTTTTATTTTTGTCCTCACTGGCCTTTTGTCCCATTGACACCAAATTTGCTCAGGCCAATCTACACCCTATGGCCATTCAAAGTTGTACAAATCATGACGCTGCACCCCACGGACAACCATGAAGCTCCATCCAAACCTGAAGCAGGCAGTTGGTGCATGTGTACAGTAACCTGAGGGGAGTGAGGTGAGTGCTTCTGAGGAGAACATGAGCAGTGAAGATTCACCTTGGAGCTAGAACAGAGACATGCACATGATTATACAGGGGCAGGGGCTCAAGTTTTTTCCAGTCGTTTATACAATATGGAAATTAATGTGAAATTAAAAAACAAAATATTAATAGAAATAGATAGTTAGGGCCCGAGCCAGCTGCAGAGCAGCCGGGCGTAGGCCCTGTTATTCCTGTAGTGGTTTTTCTTTGTTTCTTTAGGGCCCGAGCCAGCTGCAGAGCAGCCGGGCGTAGGCCCTGTTGTTCCTCAAGTGGTTTTTCTTTGTTTCTTTCTTTCTTTCTTTCTTCTTTTTCCTCCCCTTTGAACTGGAAAATGGCCCACTTCCCACTGGCGAAAACTCATGAAATTTGGCAGGACGACCGGGCCTGGTGAAAAATTCGATATTCTGAAGTCGCCCAAACAATAAAATGCAAAATGGCTCCATAGCGCCCCCTAAGGTGGAAATTCACACTATTGACTGTCACGCCTGTACGCTTTGTCATATTGACACAAAAATTGACACACATATGTATCTCAATAAGATCTACAAAAAAGTCAGTGCGGCCGTATCTGTCAAAATTACGGTTAAAGGGTTATTTTGCATTTTTTGCCGATCACTAGATCATTAGATAACACTAAAATCCACATATTTAAAAGTCTTATAACTTTTTATTTTTGTCCTCACTGGCCTCCAAGTTTTCTAGGATGATGCAATGTCCAGTCATCAACACATTTGTGAAGGAATTTTTACTCCCCAAAAGAGCGCCCCCCCATGGCAGGAGAAAAAAGTCCATTTTTTCTTGTCCCCTAAGGTGAAAATACACATTGTTGAGTGTCACGCCTATACGCTTTGTCAAAATGACACAAAAATTGACACACACATGTAACTCAATAAGATCTACGAAAAAGTCAATGCGCGCGTATCTGTCAAATGTACGGTTAAAGGGTTATTCCGCATTTTTGCCGATCCGCACACATTGGAATATGGCTAACTCCTCCTAAGGCTTTCGTTCCACCGGCACCACATTTGCTCAGGCCAATCTACACCCCATGGCCATTAAAAGTTATTCAAATCATGACGCTGCACCCCACGGTTTAGGTTCTAGGGGGCGCCAAAGATAACCCTAAAATCCACATATTTAATAGTCTTATAACTTTTTATTTTTGTCCTCACTGGCCTCCAAGTTTTCTAGGATGATGCAATGTCCAGTCATCAACACATTTGTGAAGGAATTTTTACTCCCCAAAAGAGCGCCCCCCCATGGCAGGAGAAAAAAGTCAATTTTTTCTTGTCGCCTAAGGTGAAAATACACATTGTTGAGTGCTACGCCTGTATGTTTTGTCAAAATGACACACAATTCGACACACACGTGTAGTTCAATAAGATCTACAAAAAAGTCAATGTGTGCGTATCTGTCAAATGTACGGTTAAAGGGCTATTTTGCATTTTTTGCCGATTCGCACACATTGGAATGTGGCTAACTCCTCCTAAGGCTTTCGTCCCACTGACACCAAATTCGCTCAGGCCAATCTACACCCCATGGCTATTCAAAGTTGTAAAAATCATGACGCTGCACCCCACGGTTTACGTTCTAGGGGGCGCCTAGAGCACAACCTCACCTGTGTGAATTTACAGTTATTTTATCATTTTGACATACTGTATTTACACAATGGACCCAAATTCACACACAAAACATAAAATCCGAGAGGAAAAAAGTAACATTTTTACTGTGAAAACCACAAATATGTGTGATGAACTGTTTTTAAAACTTAAACTTCAAATAAAAATTGTAAACTTCAAAACATATGCAAATTTTTACCAAAGAACATAGTAATTTACCCCTATTTACATCAAAATGCAGGCAATGGCCCAGGCGTTCTTTGTAAAATTATTTACAAAACACTGTATAGTCTCACAAATGTCACTTTTTATTTATGCCACTACAAAAAAACATGATGTAAATGATGCATGATGTAAAACATGATGTAAAAAACTTGTGTAGATCCTCCTCTATGTCAGTCCATGTGTAATTTTTCCATAATTCTTTGTTTTTTGCAGCATTTTTGTTAGTGTAACTGCAGATTGTGCTGACAGTGTCTATGGCAAAAAAAAAAAAAAAACTGAAAATGCCTCAACATGGACCCCTGGTGGTCTCTGAGGGTGAAACCTGCTAACTGCTGCAGCTCTGTCAGCTTCAGTCTCCCATGCAGAGCTATGAGCGCATGTGTGGCTCTGCACCCTTAGCAGCGTTGTCAACTCCTCAGTAAGGAAAGCCTGCTTCATGTCAGAGTCTCTAAACTCCAGAAGAAGTCGATAAAATTCCCTTTCTTTCTAAAAAAAAAGTCGTTAGGGGGTCTGAAAAGTCATTGAATCTAACAACAAAGTCGCTAGGTTTGCAACTACGTGTCCCAGACTGCATCCCTGCTGAGAGTCCCTCCCTCCCTTCTCATATTGCAGGGAGAACGTAAGCGCCCGCCCCTTGTCAATCAGTCACCATATAATTTTGGATTGGTTGTTGTGGTGAAGTTTTCCAACAATAGGAGAGATGTTGTGGTGTGTTTTTTTCTTTTCTTTTGGCAAGTCTTTTCCGCCTGTAAGAGCTGTCGCTAATGTCTGCATGCTATGTTTTCCTGTCTCATACAGCGCGATCGAGCGCCGAACGTGATCAAAATAAGCAGAAAAAAAGTATTGTGGACATAATTTATCATAACTCTGGTTTTATTTGGCCTATCAACACAATTTAAAAACTGGTATATAGTTTGAGGTCCTCACTTTTAAGATAGGTTGAAACGGAGAATCAACGAGGCTCCGTCTTGCAGCTACATCCGGTTAAATATGTCATGTGACTTGAACGCTGGAGAACGTCAATCGACTGCAGAGCCAGCAGACAAAGTAGTTATGGCCACTGAGAGGCACACATTTGTCATATGCTATAATCCTAACATATTTAAATGCTTTTTCTATTTAAACCTAATGGATCTAAGCTTTGACCTTCAAAATTTAGGAAGAATATGTTTTTGCAGTAATGACCCCGTTAAACAACCAGAGGTCCTTTCCTAAAGTTTATGGAAATTTTAGTGAAGGCCTTGGTTTCTTTCCTTGCAAAATGTATAGAAATAATAAAGCTAAATTCCATAAAATGGTCTTGGCGTATTAGCAGTGATATAAAATAGTGGTTTGAATAGGAATGAACAACAACAACAAACTAGGACCCCGTTGGGGCACTGGCGGGCCCGAGCCGTGTCGCGTCCCCCCCCCAACGTGCTGCCTCCCCGTCCCATTTGTGTCCTCTGGCCATCGCCCTCTCTGGTAACGCCCATCACTGCAAAGACCCTTTTCCTTCATCGGCGTTTGCTGTTCTTCCTGCCAGTGCGTGTTGCTTTCACTTACACTTGCCACAGCCAGCCTCGTGAGTGCCTAGCCTATTGGATATCACTGTCACCTACACAGGACAGTCATTACCTTTCTATTAATACTTTGTGTTTTAATTTCACATTAATTTCCATATTGTATAAACGACTGGAAAAAACTTGAGCCCCTGCCCCTGTATAATCATGTGCATGTCTCTGTTCTAGCTCCAAGGTGAATCTTCACTGCTCATGTTCTCCTCAGAAGCAGTCACCTCACTCCCCTCAGGTTACTGTACACATGCACCAACTGCCTGCTTCAGGTTTGGATGGAGCTTCATGGTTGTCTTTTGGAGAAATGACCAGTCAAGTTGTGTTTGAAATTTGATTTTTTTCAGGGGCAAAAGGAGCCTCTGCATTCTTGTCAAATATGTAAATAGCATGTTTTTGCAGGTGCTAAAAACCAGACTCTGAGTGTGTGTGTGTGTGTGTGTGTGTGTGTGTGTGTGTGTGTGTGTGTGTGTGTGCGTGTGTGTGTGTCTGTGTGTGCGTTCAAGTCACATGACATATTTAACCGGATGTAGCTGCAAGACGGAGCCTCGTTGACTCTCCGTTTCAACTTATCTCAAAAGTGAGGACCTCAACGTATATACCAGTTTTTAAATTGTGTTGATAGGCCAAATAAAACCAGAGTTATGATAAATTATGTCCGCGATACTTTTTTTCTGCTTATTTTGATCACGTTCGGCGCTCGATCGCGCTGTATGAGACAGGAAAACATAGCATGCAGACATTAGCGACAGGTCTTACAGGCGGAAAAGGCTTGCCAAAAGAAAAAAAAAACACACCACAACATCTCTCCTATTGGTGGAAAACTTCACCACAACAACCAATCCAAAATTATATGGTGACTGATTGACAAGGGGCGGGCGCTTATGTTCTTCCTGCAACATGAGAAGCGAGGGAGGGACTCTCAGCAGGGATGCAGTCTGGGACACGTAGTTGCAAACCTAGCGACTTTGTTGTTAGATTCAATGACTTTTCAGACCCCCTAACGACTTTTTTTTAGAAAGAAAGGGACTTTTATCGACTTCTTCTGGAGTTTAGAGACTCTGACATGAAGCAGGCTTTCCTTACTGAGGAGTTAGCAACGCTGCTAAGGGTGCAGAGCCACACATGCGCTCAGAGCTCTGCATGGGAGACTGAAGCTGACAGAGCTGCAGCAGTTAGCAGGTTTCACCCTCAGAGACCACCAGGGGTTCATGATGAGGCATTTTAATTTTTTTTTTTTTTTTGTGCCATAGACACTGTCAGCACAATCTGCAGTTACACTAACAAAAATGCTGCAAAAAACAAAGAATTATGGAAAAATTACACATGGACTGACATAGAGGAGGATCTACACAAGTTTTTTACATCATGTTTTACATCATGCATCATTTACATCATGTTTTTTTGTAGTGGCATAAATAAAAAGTGACATTTGTGAGACTATACAGTGTTTTGTAAATAATTTTACAAAGAACGCCTGGGCCATTGCCTGCATTTTGATGTAAATAGAGGTAAATCACTATGTTCTTTGTTAAAAATTTGCATATGTTTTGAAGTTTACAATTTTTATTTGAAGTTTAAGTTTTAAAAACAGTTCATCACACATATTTGTGGTTTTCACAGTAAAAATGTTACTTTTTTCCACTCGGATTTTATGTTTTGTGTGTGAATTTGGGTCCATTGTGTAAATTCAGTATGTCAACATGATAAAATAACTGTAAATTCGCACAGGTGAGGTTGTGCTGAAAAAAATGATACCAGGCAAGGCACATGATTGTCAAATTTTGTGTCAATATGACAAAGCGTATAGGCGTGAATCTCAACAATATGTATTTTCACCTTAGGGGACAAGAAAAAATGGACTTTTTTCTCCTGCCATGGGGGGGCGCTCTTTTGGGGAGTAAAAATTCCTTCACAAATGTGTTGATGGCTGGACATTGCATCATCCTAGAAAACTTGGAGGCCAGTGAGGACAAAAATAAAAAGTTATAAGACTTTTAAATATGTGGATTTTAGGGTTATCTTTGGCGCCCCTAGAACCTAAACCGTGGGGTGCAGCATCATGATTTGAATAACTTTTAATGGCCATGGGGTGTAGATTGGCCTGAGCAAATGTGGTGCCGGTGGAACGAAAGCCTTAGGAGGAGTTAGCCACATTCCAATGTGTGCGGATCGGCAAAAAATGCGGAATAACCCTTTAACCGTACATTTGACAGATACGCACGCATTGACTTTTTCGTAGATCTTATTGAGATACATGTGTGTGTCAATTTTTGTGTCATTTTGACAAAGCGTATAGGCGTGACACTCAACAATGTGTATTTTCACCTTAGGGGACAAGAAAAAATGGACTTTTTTCTCCTGCCATGGGGGGGCGCTCTTTTGGGGAGTAAAAATTCCTTCACAAATGTGTTGATGGCTGGACATTGCATCATCCTAGAAAACTTGGAGGCCAGTGAGGACAAAAATAAAAAGTTATAAGACTTTTAAATATGTGGATTTTAGCGTTATCTTTGGCGCCCCCTAGAACCTAAACCTTGGGGTGCAGCGTCATGATTTTGATAACTTTTAATGGCCACGGGGTGTAGATTGGCCTGAGCAAATGTGGTGCCGGTGGAACGAAAGCCTTCGGAGGAGTTAGCGAAATTCCAATGTGTGCGGATCGGCAAAAAATGCGAAATAACCCTTTAACCGTAATTTTGACAGATACGGCCGCACTGACTTTTTTGTAGATCTTATTGAGATACATATGTGTGTCAATTTTTGTGTCAATATGACAAAGCGTACAGGCGTGACAGTCAATAGTGTGAATTTCCACCTTAGGGGGCGCTATGGAGCCATTTTGCATTTTATTGTTTGGGCGACTTCAGAATATCGAATTTTTCACCAGGCCCGGTCGTCCTGCCAAATTTCATGAGTTTTCGCCAGTGGGAAGTGGGCCATTTTCCAGTTCAAAGGGGAGGAAAAAGAAGAAAGAAAGAAAGAACTAGGGCCCCGTTGGGGCACTGTCGGGCCCGAGCCGTGTCGCACCCCCCCCCCCCCCTCCCCCTCCCCCCAACGTGCTGCCTCCCCGTCCCATTTGTGTCCTCTGGCCATCGCCCTCTCTGGTAACGCCCATCACTGCAAAGACCCTTTTCCTTCATCGGCGTTTGCTGTTCTTCCTGCCAGTGCGTGTTGCTTTCACTTACACTTGCCACAGACAGCCTCGTGAGTGCCTAGCCTATTCGATATCACTGTCACCTACACAGGACAGTCATTACCTTTCTATTAATACTTTGTGTTTTAATTTCACATTAATTTCCATATTGTATAAACGACTGGAAAAAACTTGAGCCCCTGCCCCTGTATAATCATGTGCATGTCTCTGTTCTAGCTCCAAGGTGAATCTTCACTGCTCATGTTCTCCTCAGAAGCACTCACCTCACTCCCCTCAGGTTACTGTACACATGCACCAACTGCCTGCTTCAGGTTTGGATGGAGCTTCATGGTTGTCTTTTGGAGAAATGACCAGTCAAGTTGTGTTTGAAATTTGATTTTTTTCAGGGGCAAAAGGAGCCTCTGCATTCTTGTCAAATATGTAAATAGCATGTTTTTGCAGGTGCTAAAAACCAGACTCTGAGTGTGTGTGTGTGTGTGTGTGTGTGTGTGCGTGTGTGTGTGTCTGTGTGTGCGTTCAAGTCACATGACATATTTAACCGGATGTAGCTGCAAGACGGAGCCTCGTTGACTCTCCGTTTCAACTTATCTCAAAAGTGAGGACCTCAACCTATATACCAGTTTTTAAATTGTGTTGATAGGCCAAATAAAACCAGAGTTATGATAAATTATGTCCGCGATACTTGTTTTCTGCTTATTTTGATCACGTTCGGCGCTCGATCGCGCTGTATGAGACAGGAAAACATAGCATGCAGACATTAGCGACAGGTCTTACAGGCGGAAAAGGCTTGCCAAAAGAAAAAAAAAACACACCACAACATCTCTCCTATTGGTGGAAAACTTCACCACAACAACCAATCCAAAATTATATGGTGACTGATTGACAAGGGGCGGGCGCTTACGTTCTTCCTGCAACATGAGAAGGGAGGGAGGGACTCTCAGCAGGGATGCAGTCTGGGACACGTAGTTGCAAACCTAGCGACTTTGTTGTTAGATTCAATGACTTTTCAGACCCCCTAACGACTTTTTTTTTAGAAAGAAAGGGACTTTTATCGACTTCTTCTGGAGTTTAGAGACTCTGACATGAAGCAGGCTTTCCTTACTGAGGAGTTAGCAACGCTGCTAAGGGTGCAGAGCCACACATGCGCTCAGAGCTCTGCATGGGAGACTGAAGCTGACAGAGCTGCAGCAGTTAGCAGGTTTCACCCTCAGAGACCACCAGGGGTTCATGTTGAGGCATTTTAAATTTTTTTTTTTTTTGTGCCATAGACACTGTCAGCACAATCTGCAGTAACACTAACAAAAATGCTGCAAAAAACAAAGAATTATGGAAAAATTACACATGGACTGACATAGAGGAGGATCTACACAAGTTTTTTACATCATGTTTTACATCATGCATCATTTACATCATGTTTTTTTGTAGTGGTATAAATAAAAAGTGACATTTGTGAGACTATACAGTGTTTTGTAAATAATTTTACAAAGAACGCCTGGGCCATTGCCTGCATTTTGATGTAAATAGAGGTAAATCACTATGTTCTTTGTTAAAAATTTGCATATGTTTTGAAGTTTACAATTTTTATTTGAAGTTTAAGTTTTAAAAACAGTTCATCACACATATTTGTGGTTTAATTTCACATTAATTTCCATATTGTATAAATGACTGGAAAAAACTTGAGCCCCTGCCCCTGTATAATCATGTGCACGTCCCTGTTCTAGCTCCAAGGTGAATCTTCACTGCTCATGTTCTCCTCAGAAATAGTCACCTCACTCCCCTCAGGTTACTGTACACATGCACCAACTATCTGCTTCAGGTTTGAAATGGAGCTTCATGGTTGTCTTTTGGAGAAATGAACAGTCAAGTTGTGTTTGAAATTTGATTTTTTTCAGGGGCAAAAGGAAGCCTCTGCATTCTTGTCAAATATGTAAACAGCATGTTTTTGCAGGTGCTAAAAAACAGACTCTGAGTGTGTGTGTGTGTCTGTGTGTGTGTGTGTGTGTGTGTGTGTGTGTATGTTGGCGTGTGTGTATATGTGTGTGTATCCTGCAGTACTCTGTACTCCTGCAGTGGCCAAAAAGACTTTTAAGAATGTGGATTTTTGGGTCATCTTTGGCGCCCCCTAGAACTGCAGTACTCTGTACTCCTGCAGTGGCCAAAATGACTTTTAAGAATGTGGATTTTTGGGTCATTTTTGGCGCCCCCTAGAACGTAAACCGTGGGGTGCAGCGTCATGATTTTTACAACTTTGAATGGGCATGGGGTGTAGATTGCCCTGAGCAAATTTGGTATCGGTGGGACGAAAGCCTTAGGAGGAGATAGCCACATTCCAATGTGTGCGAATCGGCAAAAAATGCAAAATAGCCCTTTAACCGTACATTATACAGATACGCGCTCTTTGACTTTTTCGTAGATCTAATTGAGATACACATGATTGTCAATTTTTGTGTCAATATGACAAAGCGTTCAGGCGTGACACTCAACAATGTGTATTTTTATGTAAGGGGACAAGAAAAAATTGACTTTTTTCTCCTACCATGGGGGGCGCTCTTTTGGGGAGTAAAAATTCCTTCACAAATGTGTTGATGGCTGGACATTGCATCATCCTAGAAAACTTGGAGGCCAGTGAGGACAAAAATAAAAAGTTATAAAACATTTAAGAATGTGGATTTTTGGGTTATTTTTGGCGCCCCCTAGAACCTAAACCATGGGGTGCAGCATCATGATTTGAATAACTTTTAATGGCCATGGGGTGTAGATTGGCCTGAGCAAATGTGGTGCCGGTGGAACGAAAGCCTTCGGAGGAGTTAGCGAAATTCCAATGTGTGCGTATCGGCAAAAAATGCGGAATAACCCTTTAACTGTACATTTGACAGATACGCGCGCACTGACTTTTTTGTAGATCTTATTGAGTTACATGTGTGTGTCAATTTTTGTGTCATTTTGACAAAGCGTATAGGCGTGACACTCAACAATGTGTATTTTCACCTTAGGGGACAAGAAAAAATGGACTTTTTTCTCCTGCCATGGGGGGGCGCTCTTTTGGGGAGTAAAAATTCCTTCACAAATGTGTTGATGGCTGGACATTGCATCATCCTAGAAAACTTGGAGGCCAGTGAGGACAAAAATAAAAAGTTATAAGACTTTTAAATATGTGGATTTTAGTGTTATCTTTGGCGCCCCCTAGAACCTAAACCTTGGGGTGCAGCGTCATGATTTTGATAACTTTTAATGGCCACGGGGTGTAGATTGGCCTGAGCAAATGTGGTGCCGGTGGAACGAAAGCCTTCGGAGGAGTTAGCGAAATTCCAATGTGTGCGGATCGGCAAAAAATGCGAAATAACCCTTTATCCGTAATTTTGACAGATACGGCCGCACTGACTTTTTTGTAGATCTTATTGAGATACATATGTGTGTCAATTTTTGTGTCAATATGACAAAGCGTACAGACGTGACAGTCAATAGTGTGAATTTCCACCTTAGGGGGCGCTATGGAGCCATTTTGCATTTTATTGTTTGGGCGACTTCAGAATATCGAATTTTTCACCAGGCCCGGTCGTCCTGCCAAATTTCATGAGTTTTCGCCAGTGGGAAGTGGGCCATTTTCCAGTTCAAAGGGGAGGAAAAAGAAGAAAGAAAGAAAGAAAGAAAGAAACAAAGAAAAACCTCTTGGGGAATAATAGGGCCTACGCCCGGCTGCTCTGCAGCTGGCTCGGGCCCTAACTAGGGCCCCGTTGGGGCACTGGCGGGCCCGAGCCGTGTCGCGCCGCCCCCAGCGCGACCGCCTACCCCTCCCGATGGCGTCACACTCAAGGTCCAAAGATGGTGTGCGCACTTGTCTGTGGTCATTTACCATTATAATGAATGGGAGGCGCAGTTTCTACCAAAACGCTCGCTGCAGACAAACTCCATGTCCTTTTTGAAAAAAGTCTGGACCATGAGTGAGGGCACCAACACAGCTAGTATATATCCAAATGGCAAGGTGCTCCTCCTTTCGGTTTTGCCGAGAGAGCGATGCGTTTGAGCCATTGAGCGATGGGCAGGAAAAACTTGACTTTTTCTCCTGCCATGGGGGGGCGCTCTTTTGGGGAGAAAAAATTCCTTCACAAATGTGTTGATGACTGAACATTGCATCATCCTAGAAAACTTGGAGGCCAGTGAGGACAAAAATAAAGTTATAAGACTTTTAAAAATGTGGATATTTGGGTCCTCTTTGGCGCCCCCTAGAACGTAAACCGTGGGGTGCAGCGTCATGATTTTTACAACTTTGAATGGCCATGGGGTGTAGATTGGCCTGAGCAAATTTGGTGTCAGTGGAACGAAAGCCTTAGGAGGAGTTAGCCACATTCCAATGTGTGCGAATCGGCAAAAAATGCGAAATAGCCCTTTAACCGTACATTTTACAGATACGTGCACATTGACTTTTTCGTAGATCTTATTGAGATACACGTGATTGTCAAATTTTGTGTCAATATGACAAAGTGTACAGGCGTGACACTCAACAATGTGTATTTTCGCCTTAGGGGACAAGAAAAAAATGGACTTTTTTCTCCTGCCATGGGGGGGCGCTCTTTTGGCGAGTAAAAATTCCTTCACAAATGTGTTAATTGCTGGACATTGCATCATCCTAGAGAACTTGGAGGCCAGTGAGGACAAAAATAAAAAGTTATAAGACTTTTAAGAATGTGGATTTTTGGGTTATCTTTGGCGCCCCCTAGAACCTAAACCGTGGGGTGCAGCGTCATGATTTGTACAACTTTTAATGGCCATGGGGTGTAGATTGGCCTGAGCAAATTTGGTGCTGGTGGAACGAAAGCCTTCGGAGGAGTTAGCGAAATTCCAATGTGTGCGGATCGGCAAAAAATGCGAAATAACCCTTTAACCGTACATTTGACAGATACGCCCACACTGACTTTTTTGTAGATCGTATTGAGATACATGTGTGTGTCAATTTTTGTGTCAATATGACAAAGCGTACAGGCGTGACAGTCAATAGTGTGAATTTTCACCTTAGGGGGCGCTATGGAGCCATTTTGCATTTTCTTGTTTGGGCGACTTCGGAATATCAAATTTTTCACCAGGCCCGGTCATCCTGCCAAATTTCATGAGTTTTCGCCAGTGGGAAGTGGGCCATTTTCCAGTTCAAAGGGGAGGAAAAAGAAGAACTAGGGCCCCGGTGGGGCACTGTCGGGCCCGAGCCGCGTTGCGCCGCCCCTAGCGCGACCGCCTCCCCCTCCCGATCGCATCACACTCAAGGTCCAAAGATGGTGTGCGCACTTGTCTGTGGTCATTTCCCATTATAATGAATGGGAGGCGCAGTTTCTACCAAAACACTCGCTGCAGACAAACTACATGTCCTATTTGAAAAAAGTCTGGACCATGAGTGAGGGCACAAACACAGCTAGGATATATCCAAACGGCAAGTTGCTCCTCGTTACGGTGTTGCCGGGAGAGTGATGCGATTGAGCCATTGAGTGATGGGCAGGAAAAACTTGACTGTTTCTCCTGCCATGGGGGTTGGGGGATGGGGGGGGGGGGGATGTGGATTCTTTTAAGAATGTGGATATTTGGGTAATCTTTGGCCCCCCCTAGAACGTAAACCGTGGGGTGCAGCGTCATGATTTTTACAACTTTGAATGGCCATGGGGTGTAGATTGGCCTGAGCAAATTTGGTGTCAGTGGGACGAAAGCCTTAGGAGGAGTTAGCCACATTCCAATGTGTGCGAATCTGCAAAAAATGCAAAATAGCCCTTTAACCGTACATTTTACAGATACACGCGCATTGACTTTTTCGTAGATCTTATTGAGATACATGTGATTGTCAAATTTTGTGTCAATATGACAAAGCGTACAGGTATGACAGTCAACAATGTGTTTTTTCACCTTATGGGACAAGAAAAAATTGACTTTTTTCTTCTGCCATGGGGGGGCGCTCTTTTGGGGAGTAAAAATTCCTTCACAAATGTGTTGATGGCTGGACATTGCATCATCCTAGAAAACTTGGAGGCCAGTGAGGACAAAAATAAAAAGTTATAAGACTTTTAAATATGTGGATTTTAGGGTTATCTTTGGCGCCCCCTAGAACCTAAACCGTGGGGTGCAGCGTCATGATTTGAATAACTTTTAATGGCCATGGGGTGTAGATTGGCCTGAGCAAATGTGGTGCCGGTGGAACGCCAGCCTTAGGAGGAGTTAGCGAAATTCCAATGTGTGCGGATCAGCAAAAAATGCGGAATAACCCTTTAACCGTACATTTGACAGATACGCGCGCATTGACTTTTTCGTAGATCTTATTGAGATTCATGTGTGTGTCAAATTTTGTGTCAATATGACAAAGCGTACAGGCGTGACACTCAACAATGTGTATTTTCACCTTAGGGGACAAGAAAAAATTGACTTTTTTCTTCTGCCATGGGGGGGCGCTCTTTTGGGGAGTAAAAATTCCTTCACAAATGTGTTGATGGCTGGACATTGCATCATCCTAGAAAACTTGGAGGCCAGTGAGGACAAAAATAAAAAGTTATAAGACTTTTAAATATGTGGATTTTAGGGTTATCTTTGGCGCCCCCTAGAACCTAAACCGTGGGGTGCAGCGTCATGATTTGAATAACTTTTAATGGCCATGGGGTGTAGATTGGCCTGAGCAAATGTGGTGCAGGTGGAACGAAAGCCTTCGGAGGAGTTAGCGAAATTCCAATGTGTGCGGATCGGCAAAAAATGCGCAATAACCCTTTAACCGTACATTTGACAGATACGACCGCACTGACTTTTTTGTAGATCTTATTGAGATACATGTGTGTGTCAATTTTTGTGTCATTTTGACAAAGCGTACAGGCGTCAGGTGAATTTTTCACCTTAGGGGGCGCTATGGAGCCATTTTGCATTTTCTTGTTTGGGCGACTTCAGAATATCAAATTTTTCACCAGGCCCGGTCGTCCTGCCAAATTTCATGAGTTTTCGCCAGTGGGAAGTGGGCCATTTTCCAGTTCAAAGGGGAGGAAAAATAACTAGGGCCCCGTTGGGGCACTGGCGGGCCCGAGCCGCGTTGCGCCGCCCCCAGTGCGACCGCCTCCCCCTCCTGATCGCGTCACACTCAAGGTCCAAAGATGGTGTGCGCACTTGTCTGTAGTCATTTCCCATTATAATAAATGGGAGGCGCAGTTTCTACCAAAACACTCGCTGCAGACAAACTACATGTCCTATTTGAAAAAAGTCTGGACCATGAGTGAGGGCACAAACACAGCTAGGATATATCCAAACGGCAAGTTGCTCCTCGTTACGGTGTTGCCGGGAGAGCGATGCGATTGAGCCATTGAGTGATGGGCAGGAAAAACTTGACTGTTTCTCCTGCCATGGGGGATGGGGGATGGGGGGGGGGGGGGGATGTGGATTCTTTTAAGAATGTGGATATTTGGGTCATCTTTGGCGCCCCCTAGAACGTAAACCGTGGGGTGCAGCGTCATGATTTTTAAAACTTTGAATGGCCATGGGGTGTAGATTGGCCTGAGCAAATTTGGTGTCAGTGGGACGAAAGCCTTAGGAGGAGTTAGCCACATTCCAATGTGTGCTAATCGGCAAAAAATGGAAAATAGCTCTTTAACCGTACATTTTACAGATACGCGCGGATTGACTTTTTCGTAGATCTTATTGAGATACATGTGTGTGTCAAATTTTGTGTCAATATGACAAAGCGTACAGGTATGACAGTCAACAATGTGTATTTTCACCTTATGGGACAAGAAAAAATGGACTTTTTTCTCCTGCCATGGGGGGGCGCTCTTTTGGGGAGTAAAAATTCCTTCACAAATGTGTTGATGGCTGGACATTGCATCATCCTAGAAAACTTGGAGGCCAGAGAGGACAAAAATAAAAAGTTATAAGACTTTTAAATATGTGGATTTTAGGGTTATCTTTGGCGCCCCCTAGAACCTAAACCGTGGGGTGCAGCGTCATGATTTGAATAACTTTTAATGGCCATGGGGTGTAGATTGGCCTGAGCAAATGTGGTGCCGGTGGAACGAAAGCCTTCGGAGGAGTTAGCGAAATTCCAATGTGTGCGGATCTGCAAAAAATGCGCAATAACCCTTTAACCGTACATTTGACAGATACGCCCGCACTGACTTTTTTGTAGATCTTATTGAGATACATGTGTGTGTCAATTTTTGTGTAATTTTGACAAAGCGTACAGGCGTGACAGTCAATAGTGTGAATTTTCATCTTATGGGACAAGAAAAAATGGACTTTTTTCTCCTGCCATGGGGGGGCGCTCTTTTGGGGAGTAAAAATTCCTTCATAAATGTGTTGATGGCTGGACATTGCATCATCCTAGAAAACTTGGAGGCCAGTGAGGGCAAAAATAAAAAGTTATAAGACTTTGAAATATGTGGATTTTAGGGTTATCTTTGGCGCCCCCTAGAACCTAAACCGTGGGGTGCAGCGTCATGATTTGAATAACTTTTAATGGCCACGGGGTGTAGATTGGCCTGAGCAAATGTGGTGCCGGTGGAACGAAAGCCTTCGGAGGAGTTAGCGAAATTCCAATGTGTGCGGATCAACAAAAAATGCGAAATAACCCTTTAACCGTACATTTGACAGATACGTGCGCATTGACTTTTTCGTAGATCTTATTGAGTTACATGTGTGTGTCAATTTTTGTGTCAATATGACAAAGCGTATAGGCGTGAATCTCAACAATATGTATTTTCACCTTAGGGGACAAGAAAAAATTGACTTTTTTCTCCTGCCATGGGGGGGCGCTCTTTTGGGGAGTAAAAATTCCTTCACAAATGTGTTGATGGCTGGACATTGCATCATCCTAGAAAACTTGGAGGCCAGTGAGGACAAAAATAAAAAGTTATAAGACTTTTAAATATGTGGGTTTTAGGGTTATCTTTGGCGCCCCCTAGAACCTAAACCGTGGGGTGCAGCGTCATGATTTGAATAACTTTTAATGGCCATGGGGTGTAGATTGGCCTGAGCAAATGTGGTGCCGGTGGAACGAAAGCCTTAGGAGGAGTTAGCCACATTCCAATGTGTGCGGATCGGCAAAAAATGCGAAATAACCCTTTAACCGTACATTTGACAGATACGCGCGCATTGACTTTTTCGTAGATCTTATTGAGTTACATGTGTGTGTCAATTTTTGTGTCATTTTGACAAAGCGTATGGGCGTGACACTCAACAATGTGTATTTTCACCTTAGGGGACAAGAAAAAATGGACTTTTTTCTCCTGCCATGGGGGGGCGCTCTTTTGGGGAGTAAAAATTCCTTCACAAATGTGTTGATGGCTGGACATTGCATCATCCTAGAAAACTTGGAGGCCAGTGAGGACAAAAATAAAAAGTTATAAGACTTTTAAATATGTGGATTTTAGGGTTATCTTTGGCGCCCCCTAGAACCTAAACCTTGGGGTGCAGCCTCATGATTTTGATAACTTTTAATGGCCACGGGGTGTAGATTGGCCTGAGCAAATGTGGTGCCGGTGGAACGAAAGCCTTCGGAGGAGTTAGCGAAATTCCAATGTGTGCGGATCGGCAAAAAATGCGAAATAACCCTTTAACCGTAATTTTGACAGATACGGCCGCACTGACTTTTTTGTAGATCTTATTGAGATACATATGTGTGTCAATTTTTGTGTCAATATGACAAAGCGTACAGGCGTGACAGTCAATAGTGTGAATTTCCACCTTAGGGGGCGCTATGGAGCCATTTTGCATTTTATTGTTTGGGCGACTTCAGAATATCGAATTTTTCACCAGGCCTGGTCGTCCTGCCAAATTTCATGAGTTTTCGCCAGTGGGAAGTGGGCCATATTCCAGTTCAAAGGGGAGGAGAAAGAAAGAAAGAAACAAACAAAGAACTAGGGCCCCGTTGGGGCACTGGCGGGCCCGAGCCGTGTCACGCCGCCCCCAGCGCGACCGCCTCCCCCACCCGATCGCGTCACACTCAAGGTCCAAAGATGGTGTGCGCACTTGTTTGTGGTCATTTACCATTATAATGTTTCCCATTATAATGAATGGGAGGCGCAGTTTCTACCAAAACACTCGCTGCAGACAAACTTCATGTCCTATTTGAAAAAAGTCTGGACCATGAGTGAGGGCACAAACACAGCTGGGATATATCCAAATGGCAGGTTGCTCCTCGTTACGGTGTTGCCTGGAGAGCGATGCGATTGAGCCATTGAGCGATGGGCAGGAAAAACTTGACTTTTTCTCCTGCCATGGGGGGGGAGAATGTGGATTCTTTTAAGAATGTGGATTTTTTGGTCATCTTTGGCGCCCCCTAGAACGTAAACCGTGGGGTGCAGCGTCATGATTTTTACAACTTTGAATGGCCATGGGGTGTAGATTGGCCTGAGCAAATTTGGTTTCAGTGGAACGAAAGCCTTAGGAGGAGTTAGCCACATTCCAATGTGTGCGAATCGGCAAAAAATGCAAAATAGCCCTCTAACCGTACATTTGACAGATACGCACCTATTGACTTTTTCGTAGATCTTATTGAGATACACGTGATTGTCAAATTTTGTGTCAATATGACAAAGCGTACAGGTGTCACACTCAACAATGTGAATTTTCACCTTACGGGACAAGAAAAAATTGACTTTTTTCTCCTGCCATGGGGGGGCGCTCTTTTGAGGAGTAAAAATTCCTTCACAAATGTGTTGATGGCTGGACATTGCATCATCCTAGAAAACTTGGCGGCCAGTGAGGACAAAAATAAAAAGTTATAAGACTTTGAAATATGTGGATTTTAGGGTTATCTTTGGCGCCCCCTAGAACCTAAACCGTGGGGTGCAGCGTCATGATTTGAATAACTTTTAATGGCCATGGGGTGTAGATTGGCCTGAGCAAATGTGGTGCCGGTGGAACGCCAGCCTTAGGAGGAGTTAGCGAAATTCCAATGTGTGCGGATCGGCAAAAAATGCGGAATAACCCTTTAACCGTACATTTGACAGATACGCGCGCATTGACTTTTTTCGTAGATCTTATTGAGATACATGTGTGTGTCAAATTTTGTGTCAATATGACAAAGCGTACAGGCGTGACACTCAACAATGTGTATTTTCACCTTAGGGGACAAGAAAAAATGGACTTTTTTCTCCGGCCATGGGGGGGCGCTCTTTTGGGGAGTAAAAATTCCTTAACAAATGTGTTGATGGCTGGACATTGCATCATCCTAGAAAACTTGGAGGCCAGTGAGGGCAAAAATAAAAAGTTATAAGACTTTTAAATATGTGGATTTTAGGGTTATCTTTGGCGCCCCCTAGAACCTAAACCGTGGGGTGCAGCGTCATGATTTGAATAACTTTTAATGGCCATGGGGTGTAGATTGGCCTGAGCAAATGTGGTGCCGGTGGAACGAAAGCCTTCGGAGGAGTTAGCGAAATTCCAATGTGTGCGGATCGGCAAAAAATGCGGAATAACCCTTTAACCGTACATTTGACAGATACGCCCGCACTGACTTTTTTGTAGATCTTATTGAGATACATATGTGTGTCAATTTTTGTGTCATTTTGACAAAGCGTAAAGGCGTGACAGTCAATAGTGTGAATTTTCACCTTAGGGGGCGCTATGGAGCCATTTTGCATTTTCTTGTTTGGGCGACTTCGGAATATCAAATTTTTCACCAGGCCCGGTCATCCTGCCAAATTTCATGAGTTTTCGCCAGTGGGAAGTGGGCCATTTTCCAGTTCAAAGAGGAGGAAAAAGAAGAACTAGGGCCCCGTTGGGGCACTGGCGGGCCCGAGCCGTGTCACGCCGCCCCCAGCGCGACCGCCTCCCCCACCCGATCGCGTCACACTCAAGGTCCAAAGATGGTGTGCGCACTTGTTTGTGGTCATTTACCATTATAATGAACGGGAGGCGCAGTTTCTACCAAAACGCTCGCTGCAGAAAAACTCCATGTCCTATTTGAAAAAAGTCTGGACCATGAGTGAGGGCACAAACACAGCTAAGATATATCCAAATGGCAAGTTGCTCCTCCTTTCGCTTTTGCCGAGAGAGCAGTGCGTTTGAGCCATTGAATGATGAACAGGAAAAACTTGACTTTATTCTCCTGCCATGGGGGGCGCTCTTTTAAAGAGAAAAAACTCCTTCACAAATGTGTTGATGGCTGGACATTGCATCATCCTAGAAAACATGGAGGCCAGTGAGGACAAAAATAAAAAGTTATAAGACTTTTAAATATGTGGATTTTAGGGTTATCTTTGGCGCCCCCTAGAACCTAAACCGTGGGATGCAGCGTCATGATTTGAATAACTTTTAATGGCCATGGGGTGTAGATTGGCCTGAGCAAATGTGGTGCCGGTGGAACGAAAGCCTTCGGAGGAATTAGCGAAATTCCAATGTGTGCGAATCTGCAAAAAATGCGAAATAACCCTTTAACCGTACATTTTACAGATACGTGGCCATTGACTTTTTCGAAGATCTTATGTAAATACACGTGTATGTAAAATTTTGTGTCAATACGACAAAACATACAGGCGTAGCACTCAACAATGTGTATTTTCACCTTAGTGGACAAGAAAAAATTGACTTTTTTCTCCTGCCATGGGGGGGCGCTCTTTTGCCGAGTAAAAATTCCTTCACAAATGTGTTGATGGCTGGACATTGCATCATCCTAGAAAACTTGGAGGCCAGTGGGGACAAAAATAAAAAGTTATAAGACTTTTAAATATGTGGATTTTACGGTTATCTTTGGCTCCCCCTAGAACCTAAACCGTGGGGTGCAGCGTCATGATTTGAATAACTTTTAATGGCCATGGGGTGTAGATTGGCCTGAGCAAATGTGGTGCCGGTGGAACGAAAGCCTTCGGAGGAGTTAGCGAAATTCCAATGTGTGCGGATCGGCAAAAAATGCGGAATAACCCTTTAACCGTACATTTGACAGATACGCGCGCATTGACTTTTTCGTAGATCTTATTGAGATACATGTGTGTGTCAATTTTTGTGTCATTTTGCCAAAGCGTACAGGTGTTACACTCAACAATGTGTATTTTCACCTTAGGGGACAAGAAAAAATGGACTTTTTTCTCCTGCCATGGGGGGGCGCTCTTTTGGGGAGTAAAAATTCCTTCACAAATGTGTTGATGGCTGGACATTGCATCATCCTAGAAAACTTGGAGGCCAGTGAGGGCAAAAATAAAAAGTTATAAGACTTTTAAATATGTGGATCTTATGGTTATCTTTGGCGCCCCCTAGAACCTAAACCGTGGGGTGCAGCGTCATGATTTGAATAACTTTTAATGGCCATGGGGTGTAGATTGGCCTGAGCAAATGTGGTGCCGGTGGAACGAAAGCCTTCGGAGGAGTTAGCGAAATTCCAATGTGTGCGGATCGGCAAAAAATGCGAAATAACCCTTTAACCGTACATTTGACAGATACGCCCGCACTGACTTTTTTGTAGATCTTATTGAGATACATGTGTGTGTCAATTTTTGTGTCATTTTGACAAAGCGTACCGGCGTGACAGTGAATAGTGTGAATTTTCACCTTAGGGGGCGCTATGGAGCCATTTTGCATTTTCTTGTTTGGGCGACTTCGGAATATCAAATTTTTCACCAGGCCCGGTCGTCCTGCCAAATTTCATGAGTTTTCGCCAGTGGGAAGTGGGCCATTTTCCAGTTCAAAGGGGAGGAAAAATAATAATAATAATAATAATAACAAAAGAAGGAAACTACAGGAACAAGAGGGCTCTCGCAGCTGCTTAGCAGCTACGCTCGGGCCCTAAAGAAAGAAACAAAGAAAAACCACTTGGGGAATAATAGGGCTCTCGCAGCTGCTTAGCAGCTACGCTCGGGCCCTAAAAACCACTTGGGGAATAATAGGGCCTACGCCCGGCTGCTCTGCAGCTGGCTCGGGCCCTAATAATAACACTAGGGCCCCGTTGGGGCACTGGCGGGCCCGAGCCGTGTTGCACCCCCCCCCCCCCCCCCAACGCGCTGCCTCCCCGTCCCATTCGCGTCCTCTGGCCATCGCCCTCTCTGGTAACGCCCATCACTGCAAAGACCCTTTTCCTTCATCGGCGTTTGCTGTTCTTCCTGCCAGTGCGTGTTGCTTTCACTTACACTTGCCACAGCCAGCCTCGTGAGTGCCTAGCCTATTGGATATCACTGTCACCTACACAGGACAGTCATACTTTGTTTTTTAATTTCACATTAATTTCCTTATTGTATAAACGACTGGAAAAAACTTGAGCCCCTGCCCCTGTATTATCATGTGCACGTCCCTGTTCTAGCTTCAAGGTGAATCTTCACTGCTCATGTTCTCCTCAGAAGCAGTCATCTCACTCTCCTCAGGTTGCTGTACACATGCACCAACTGCCTGCTTCAGGTTTGGATGGAGCTTCATGGTTGTCTTTTGGAGAAATGAGCAGTCAAGTTGTGTTTGAAATTTGATTTTTTTCAGGGGCAAAAGGAAGCCTCTGCATTCTTGTCAAATATGTAAATAGCATGTTTTTGCAGGTGCTAAAAAACAGACTCTGAGTGTGTGTGTGTGTGTGCGTGTGTGTGTGTGTGTCTGTGTGTGTGTGTGTGTGTATCCTGCAGTACTCTGAGAAGAATAATAAGCATATTTCTGAGGTGAATTTTGAAGATTCATCTGAGAGTTAGGTTTGATTCGATTCGATTGACGCTCCCCATCGTTCAAGTCACATGACATATTTAACCGGATGTAGCTGCAAGACGGAGCCTCGTTAACTCTCCGTTTCAACTTATCTCAAAAGTGAGGACCTCAACCTATATACCAGTTTTTAAATTGTGTTGATAGGCCAAATAAAACCAGAGTTATGATAAATTATGTCCGCGATACTTTTTTTCTGCTTATTTTGATCACGTTCGGCGCTCGATCGCGCTGTATGAGACAGGAAAACATAGCATGCACACATTAGCGACAGGTCTTACAGGCGGAAAAGGCTTGCCAAAAGAAAAAAAAAACACACCACAACATCTCTCCTATTGGTGGAAAACTTCACCACAACAACCAATCCAAAATTATATGGTGACTGATTGACAAGGGGCGGGCGCTTACGTTCTTCCTGCAACATGAGAAGGGAGGGAGGGACTCTCAGCAGGGATGCAGTCTGGGACACGTAGTTGCAAACCTAGCGACTTTGTTGTTAGATTCAATTACTTTTCAGACCCCCTAACGACTTTTTTTAGAAAGAAAGGGACTTTTATCGACTTCTTCTGGAGTTTAGAGACTCTGACATGAAGCAGGCTTTCCTTACTGAGGAGTTAGCAATGCTGCTAAGGGTGCAGAGCCACACATGCGCTCAGAGCTCTGCATGGGAGACTGAAGCTGACAGAGCTGCAGCAGTTAGCAGGTTTCACCCTCAGAGACCACCAGGGGTTCATGTTGAGGCATTTTCAGTTTTTGTTTTTTTTGCCATAGACTGTCAGCACAATCTGCAGTTACACTAACAAAAATGCTGCAAAAAACAAAGAATTATGGAAAAATTACACATGGACTGACATAGAGGAGGATCTACACAAGTTTTTTACATCATGTTTTACATCATGCATCATTTACATCATGTTTTTTTGTAGTGGCATAAATAAAAAGTGACATTTGTGAGACTATACAGTGTTTTGTAAATAATTTTACAAAGAACGCCTGGGCCATTGCCTGCATTTTGATGTAAATAGAGGTAAATTACTATGTTCTTTGTTAAAAATTTGCATATGTTTTGAAGTTTACAATTTTTATTTGAAGTTTAAGTTTTAAAAACAGTTCATCACACATATTTGTGGTTTAATTTCACATTAATTTCCATATTGTATAAATGACTGGAAAAAACTTGAGCCCCTGCCCCTGTATAATCATGTGCACGTCCCTGTTCTAGCTCCAAGGTGAATCTTCACTGCTCATGTTCTCCTCAGAAATAGTCACCTCACTCCCCTCAGGTTACTGTACACATGCACCAACTATCTGCTTCAGGTTTGGATGGAGCTTCATGGTTGTCTTTTGGAGAAATGAACAGTCAAGTTGTGTTTGAAATCTGATTTTTTTCAGGGGCAAAAGGAAGCCTCTGCATTCTTGTCAAATATGTAAACAGCATGTTTTTGCAGGTGCTAAAAAACAGACTCTGAGTGTGTGTGTGTGTTTGTGTGTGTATGTGTGTGTATCCTGCAGTACTCTGTACTCCTGCAGTGGCCAAAAAGACTTTTAAGAATGTGGATTTTTGGGTCATCTTTGGCGCCCCCTAGAAATGCAGTACTCTGTACTCCTGCAGTGGCCAAAATGACTTTTAAGAATGTGGATTTTTGGGTCATCTTTGGCGCCCCCTAGAACGTAAACCGTGGGGTGCAGCGTCATGATTTTTACAACTTTGAATGGGCATGGGGTGTAGATTGCCCTGAGCAAATTTGGTATCGGTGGGACGAAAGCCTTAGGAGGAGATAGCCACATTCCAATGTGTGCGAATCGGCAAAAAATGCGAAATAGCCCTTTAACCGTACATTATACAGATACGCGCTTTTTGACTTTTTCGTAGATCTAATTGAGATACACATGATTGTCAATTTTTGTGTCAATATGACAAAGCGTTCAGGCGTGACACTCAACAATGTGTATTTTCATGTAAGGGGACAAGAAAAAATTGACTTTTTTCTCCTGCCATGGGGGGGCGCTCTTTTGGGGAGTAAAAATTCCTTCACAAATGTGTTGATGGCTGGACATTGCATCATCCGAGAAAACTTGGAGGGCAGTGAGGACAAAAATAAAAAGTTATAAGACTTTTAAGAATGTGGATTTTGGGTTATCTTTGGCGCCCCCTAGAACGTAA
Organism: Xyrichtys novacula; assembly: GCA_962446985.1. NCBI lineage: Eukaryota > Metazoa > Chordata > Actinopteri > Labriformes > Labridae > Xyrichtys > Xyrichtys novacula. The sequence goes on from OY660867.1 coordinate 31,187,358, forward strand.
ACCGTGGGGTGCAGCGTCATGATTTGTACAACTTTTAATGGCCATGGGGGGTAGATTGGCCTGCGCAAATGTGGTGCCGGTCGAACGAAAGCCTTCGGAGGAGTTAGCGAAATTCCAATGTGTGCAGATCTGCAAAAAATGCAAAATAACCCATTAACCGTACATTTGACAGATACGCCCGCACTGACTTTTTTGTAGATCTTATTGAGATACATATGTGTGTCAATTTTTGTGTCAATATGACAAAGCGTACAGCCGTCATGTGAATTTTCACCTTAGGGGGCGCTATGGAGCCATTTTGCATTTTATTGTTTGGGCGACTTCAGAATATCGAATTTTTCACCAGGCCCGGTCGTCCTGCCAAATTTCCTGAGTTTTCGCCAGTGGGAAGTGGGCCATTTTCCAGTTTAAAGCGGAGGAAAAATAATAACTAGGGCCCCGGTGGGGCACTGTCGGGCCCGAGCCGCGTTGCGCCGCCCCCAGCACGACCGCCTCCCCCTCCCGATCGCGTCACACTCAAGGTCCAAAGATGGTGTGCGCACTTGTCTGTGGTCATTTACCATTATAATGAATGCGAGGCGCAGTTTCTACCAAAACACTCGCTGCAGACAAACTATATGTCCTATTTGAAAAAAGTCTGGACCATGAGTGAGGGCACAAACACAGCTAGGATATATCCAAACGGCAAGTTGCTCCTCGTTACGGTGTTGCCGGGAGAGTGATGCGATTGAGCCATTGAGTGATGGGCAGGAAAAACTTGACTGTTTCTCCTGCCATGGGGTTTTGGGGGATGGGGGGGGGGGGATGTGGATTCTTTTAAGAATGTGGATATTTGGGTCATCTCTGGCGCCCCCTAGAACGTAAACCGTGGGGTGCAGCGTCTTGATTTTTACAACTTTGAATGGCCATGGGGTGTACATTGGCCTGAGCAAATTTGGTGTCAGTGGGACGAAAGCCTTAGGAGGAGTTAGCCACATTCCAATGTGTGCGAATCGGCAAAAAATGCAAAATAGCCCTTTAACCGTACATTTTACAGATACGCGCGCATTGACTTTTTCGTAGATCTTATTGAGATACACGTGATTGTCAAATTTTGTGTCAATATGACAAAGCGTACAGGCGTGACATTCAACAATGTGTACTTTAACCTTAGGGGACAAGAAAAAATGGACTTTTTTGTCCTGCCATGGGGGGGCGCTCTTTTGGGGAGTAAAAATTCCTTCACAAATGTGTTGATGGCTGGACATTGCATCATCCTAGAAAACTTGGAGGCCAGTGAGGGCAAAAATAAAAAGTTATAAAACTTTTAAGAATGTGGATTTTAGGGTTATTTTTGGCGCCCCCTAGAACCTAAACCATGGGGTGCAGCATCATGATTTGTACAACTTTGAATGGCCATGGAGTGTAGATTGGCCTGAGCAAATGTTGTGCCGGTGGACCGAAAGCCTTCGGAGGAGTTAGCGAAATTCCAATGTGTGCGGATCTGCAAAAAATGCGAAATAACCCTTTAACCGTACATTTGACAGATACGCCCGCACTGACTTTTTTGTAGATCTTATTGAGATACATGTGTGTGTCAATTTTTGTGTCAATATGACAAAGCGTACAGGCGTGACAGTCAATAGTGTGAATTTTCACCTTAGGGGGCGCTATGGAGCCATTTTGTATTTTATTGTTTCGTCGACTTCAGAATATCGAATTTTTCACCAGGCCCGGTCGTCCTGCCAAATTTCCTGAGTTTTCGCCAGTGGGAAGTGGGCCATTTTCCAGTTTAAAGCGGAGGAAAAATAATAATAATAATAACAAAAGAAGAATCCATCAGGAACAAGAGGGCTCTCGCAGCTGCTTAGCAGCTACGCTCGGGCCCTAACGAAAGAAGGAAACATGCAGGAACAAGAGGGCTCTCGCAGCTGCTTAGCAGCTACGCTCGGGCCCTAAAAAGAAGGAAACATGCAGGAACAAGAGGGCTCTCGCAGCTGCTTAGCAGCTACGCTCGGGCCCTAAAGAAAGAAAGAAAGAAAGAAAGAAACAAAGAAAAACCACTTGGGGAATAATAGGGCTCTCGCAGCTGCTTAGCAGCTACGCTCGGGCCCTAACTAGGGCCCCGTTGGGGCACTGGCGGGCCCGAGCCATGTCGCACCGCCCCCAGCGCGACCGCCTCCCCCTCCTGATCGCGTCACACTCAAGGTCGAAAGATGGTGTGTGCACTTGTCTGTGGTCATTTACCGTTATAATGAATGGGAGGCGCAGTTTCTACCAAAACGCTCGCTGCAGAAAAACTCCATGTCCTATTTGAAAAACGTCTGGACCATGAGTGAGGGCAGAAACACAGCTAGTATATATCCAAATGGCAAGTTGCTCCTCCTTTCGGTTTTGCCGAGAGAGCGATGCGTTTGAGCCATTGAGCAATGGGCAGGAAAAACTTGACTTTTTCGCCTGCCATGAGGGGGCGCTCTTTTGGGGAGAAAAAATTCCTTCACAAATGTGTTGATTGCTGGACATTGCATCATCCTAGAAAACTTGGAGGCCAGTGAGGACAAAAATAAAAAGTTATAAGACTTTTAAGAATATGGATATTTGGGTAATCTTTGGCGCCCCTTAGAACCTAAACCGTGGGGTGCAGCGTCATGATTTGTACAACTTTTAATGGCCATGGGGTGTAGATTGGCCTGAGCAAATGTGGTGCCGGTGGAACGAAAGCCTTCGGAGGAGTTAGCGAAATTCCAATGTGTGCGGATCGGCAAAAAATGCGAAATAGCCCTTTAACCGTACATTTGACAGATACGCCCGCACTGACTTTTTTGTAGATCTTATTGAGATACATGTGTGTGTCAATTTTTGTGTCAATATGACAAAGCGTACAGGCGTGACACTCGATAGTGTGAATTTTCACCTTAGGGGACAAGAAAAAATGGACTTTTTTCTCCTGCCATGGGGGGGGGGGCTCTTTTGGGGAGTAAAAATTCCTTCACAAATGTGTTGATGGCTGGACATTGCATCATCCTAGAAAACTTGGAGGCCAGTGAGGACAAAAATAAAAAGTTATAAGACTTTTAAATATGTGGATTTTAGGGTTATCTTTGGCGCCCCCTAGAACCTAAACCGTGGGGTGCAGCATCATGATTTGAATAACTTTTAATGGCCATGGGGTGTAGACTGGCCTGAGCAAATGTGGTGCCGGTGGAACGAAAGCCTTAGGAGGAGTTAGCCACATTCCAATGTGTGCGGATCGGCAAAAAATGCGGAATAACCCTTGAACCGTACATTTGACAGATACGCGCGTATTGACTTTTTCGTAGATCTTATTGAGATACATGTGTGTGTCAAATTTTGTGTCATTTTGCCAAAGCGTACAGGCGTGACACTCAACAATGTGTATTTTCACCTTAGGGGACAAGAAAAAATGGACTTTTTTCTCCTGCCATGGGGGGGGGGGCGCTCTTTTGGGGAGTAAAAATTCCTTCACAAATGTGTTGATGGCTGGACATTGCATCATCCTAGAAAACTTGGAGGCCAGTGAGGACAAAAATAAAAAGTTATAAGACTTTTAAATATGTGGATTTTTGGGTTATCTTTGGCGCCCCCTAGAACCTAAACCGTGGGGTGCAGCGTCATGATTTGAATAACTTTTAATGGCCATGGGGTGTAGATTGGCCTGAGCAAATGTGGTGCCGGTGGAACGAAAGCCTTCGGAGGAGTTAGCGAAATTCCAATGTGTGCGGATCGGCAAAAAATGCGGAATAACCCTTTAACCGTACATTTGACAGATACGCCCGCACTGACTTTTTTGTAGATCTTATTGAGATACATGTGTGTGTCAATTTTTGTGTCATTTTGACAAAGCGTACAGGCGTGACAGTCAATAGTGTGAATTTTCACCTTAGGGGGCGCTATGGAGCCATTTTGCATTTCATTGTTTGGGCGACTTCAGAATATCAAATTTTTCACCAGGCCCGGTCGTCCTGGTAAATTTCATGAGTTTTCGCCAGTGGGAAGTGGGCCATTTTCCAGTTCAAAGGGGAGGAAAAAGAAAGAAACAAAGAACTAGGGCCCCGTTGGGGCACTGGCGGGCCCGAGCCGTGTCGCGCCGCCCCCAACACGACCGCCTCTCCCTACCGATCGCGTCACACTCAAGGTCCAAAGATGGTGTGCGCACTTGTCTGTGGTCATTTACAATTATAATGAATGGGAGGCGCAGTTTCTACCAAAACGCTCGCCGCAGACAAACTTCATGTCCTATTTGAAAAGGACTGGACCATGAGTGAGGGCACAAACACAGCTAGGATATATCCAAATGGCAAGTTGCTCCTCCTTTCGGTTTTGCCGAGAGAGCGATGTGTTTGAGTCATTGAGCGATGGGCAGGAAAAACTTGACTTTTTCTCCTGCCATGGGGGGGCGCTCTTTTAGGGAGTAAAAATTCCTTCACAAATGTGTTGATGGCTAGACATTGCATCATCCTAGAAAACTTGGAGGCCAGTGAGGACAAAAATAAAAAGTTATAAGACTTTTAAGAATGTGGATTTTTGGGTTATCTTTGGCGCCCCCTAGAACATAAACCGTGGGGTGCAGCGTCATGATTTTTACAACTTTGAATGGCCATGGAATGTAGATTGGCCTGAGTAAATTTGGTGTCAGTGGAACGAAATATTTAGGAGGAGTTAGCCACATTCCAATGTGTGCGAATCGACCAAAAATGCGAAATAGCCCTTTAACCGTACATTTTACAGATACGCGCCCATTGACTATTTCGTAGATCTTATTGAGAAACACGTGATTGTCAAAGTTTGTTACAATATGACAAAGCGTACAGGCGTGACACTCAATAATGTGAATTTTCACCTTAGGGGGAAGAAAAACTGGACTTTTTTCTCCTGCCATGGGGGGGCGCTCTTTTGGGGAGTAAAAATTCCTTCACAAATGTGTTGATGGCTAGACATTGCATCATCCTAGAAAACTTGGAGGCCAGTGAGGACAAAAATAAAAAGTTATACGACTTTTAAGAATGTGGATTTCTGGGTTATCTTTGGCGCCCCCTAGAACGTAAACCGTGGGATGCAGCGTCATGATTTGTACAACTTTTAATGGCCATGGGGTGTAGATTGGCCTGAGCAAATTTGGTGCCGGTGGAACGAAAGCCTTCGGAGGAGTTAGCGAAATTCCAATGTGTGCGGATCGGCAAAAAATGCGAAATAGCCCTTTAACCGTACATTTGACAGATACGCCCGCACTGACTTTTTTGTAGATCTTATTGAGATACACGTGTGTGTCAAATTTTGTGTCATTTTGACAAAGCGTACAGGCGTGACACTCAATCATGTGAATTTTTCACCTTAGGGGGCGCTATGGAGCCATTTTGCATTTGATTTTTTGGGCGACTTCAGAATATCGAATTTTTCACCAGGCCCGGTCGTCCTGCCAAATTTCATGACTTTTCACCAGTGGGAAGTGGGCCATTTTCCAGTTCAAAGGGGCAGAAAAATAATAATAAGAAGAAGAAGAACTAGGGCCCCGTTGGGGCACTGGCGGGCCCGAGCCGTGTCGCACCCCCCCCCCCCCCCAACGCGCTGCCTCCCCGTCCCATTCGTGTCCTCTGGCCATCGCCCTCTCTGGTAACGCCCATCACTGCAAAGACCCTTTTCCTTCATCGGCGTTTGCTGTTCTTCCTGCCAGTGCGTGTTGCTTTCACTTACACTTGCCACAGCCAGCCTCGTGAGTGCCTAGCCTATTGGATATCACTGTCACCTACACAGGACAGTCATACTTTGTTTTTTAATTTCACATTAATTTCCATATTGTATAAACGACTGGAAAAAACCTGAGCCCCTGCCCCTGTATTATCATGTGCACGTCCCTGTTCTAGCTCCAAGGTGAATCTTCACTGCTCATGTTCTCCTCAGAAGCAGTCACCTCACTCCCCTCAGGTTACTGTACACATGCACCAACTGCCTGCTTCAGGTTTGGATGGAGCTTCATGGTTGTCTTTTGGAGAAATGAGCAGTCAAGTTGTGTTTGAAATTTCATTTTTTTCAGGGGCAAAAGGAAGCCTCTGCATTCTTGTCAAATATGTAAATAGCATGTTTTTGCAGGTGCTAAAAAACAGACTCTGAGTGTGTGTATGTGTGTGTGTGTGTGTGCGTGTGTGTGTGTGTGTCTGTGTGTGTGTGTGTGTGTATCCTGCAGTACTCTGAGAAGAATAATAAGCATATTTCTGAGGTGAATTTTGAAGATTCATCTGAGAGTTAGGTTTGATTCGATTCGATTGACGCTCCCCAGCGTTCAAGTCACATGACATATTTAACCGGATGTAGCTGCAAGACGGAGCCTCGTTAACTCTCCGTTTCAACTTATCTCAAAAGTGAGGACCTCAACCTATATACCAGTTTTTAAATTGTGTTGATAGGCCAAATAAAACCAGAGTTATGATAAATTATGTCCGCGATACTTTTTTTCTGCTTATTTTGATCACGTTCGGCGCTCGATCGCGCTGTATGAGACAGGAAAACATAGCATGCACACATTAGCGACAGGTCTTACAGGCGGAAAAGGCTTGCCAAAAGAAAAAAAAAACACACCACAACATCTCTCCTATTGGTGGAAAACTTCACCACAACAACCAATCCAAAATTATATGGTGACTGATTGACAAGGGGCGGGCGCTTACGTTCTTCCTGCAACATGAGAAGGGAGGGAGGGACTCTCAGCAGGGATGCAGTCTGGGACACGTAGTTGCAAACCTAGCGACTTTGTTGTTAGATTCAATTACTTTTCAGACCCCCTAACGACTTTTTTTTAGAAAGAAAGGGACTTTTATCGACTTCTTCTGGAGTTTAGAGACTCTGACATGAAGCAGGCTTTCCTTACTGAGGAGTTAGCAACGCTGCTAAGGGTGCAGAGCCACACATGCGCTCCGAGCTCTGCATGGGAGACTGAAGCTGACAGAGCTGCAGCAGTTAGCAGGTTTCACCCTCAGAGACCACCAGGGGTTCATGTTGAGGCATTTTCAGTTTTTGTTTTTTTTGCCATAGACTGTCAGCACAATCTGCAGTTACACTAACAAAAATGCTGCAAAAAACAAAGAATTATGGAAAAATTACACATGGACTGACATAGAGGAGGATCTACACAAGTTTTTTACATCATGTTTTACATCATGCATCATTTACATCATGTTTTTTTGTAGTGGCATAAATAAAAAGTGACATTTGTGAGACTATACAGTGTTTTGTAAATAATTTTACAAAGAACGCCTGGGCCATTGCCTGCATTTTGATGTAAATAGAGGTAAATTACTATGTTCTTTGTTAAAAATTTGCATATGTTTTGAAGTTTACAATTTTTATTTGAAGTTTAAGTTTTAAAAACAGTTCATCACACATATTTGTGGTTTAATTTCACATTAATTTCCATATTGTATAAATGACTGGAAAAAACTTGAGCCCCTGCCCCTGTATAATCATGTGCACGTCCCTGTTCTAGCTCCAAGGTGAATCTTCACTGCTCATGTTCTCCTCAGAAATAGTCACCTCACTCCCCTCAGGTTACTGTACACATGCACCAACTATCTGCTTCAGGTTTGGATGGAGCTTCATGGTTGTCTTTTGGAGAAATGAGCAGTCAAGTTGTGTTTGAAATCTGATTTTTTTCAGGGGCAAAAGGAAGCCTCTGCATTCTTGTCAAATATGTAAACAGCATGTTTTTGCAGGTGCTAAAAAACAGACTCTGAGTGTGTGTGTGTGTGTGTGTGTGTGTGTGTGTGTGTGTGTGTGTATATGTGTGTGTATCCTGCAGTACTCTGTACTCCTGCAGTGGCCAAAAAGACTTTTAAGAATGTGGATTTTTGGGTCATCTTTGGCGCCCCCTAGAACTGCAGTACTCTGTACTCCTGCAGTGGCCAAAATGACTTTTAAGAATGTGGATTTTTGGGTCATCTTTGGTGCCCCCTAGAACGTAAACCGTGGGGTGCAGCGTCATGATTTTTACAACTTTGAATGGGCATGGGGTGTAGATTGCCCTGAGCAAATTTGGTATCGGTGGGACGAAAGCCTTAGGAGGAGATAGCCACATTCCAATGTGTGCGAATCGGCAAAAAATGCGAAATAGCCCTTTAACCGTACATTATACAGATACGCGCTTTTTGACTTTTTCGTAGATCTAATTGAGATACACATGATTGTCAATTTTTGTGTCAATATGACAAAGCGTTCAGGCGTGACACTCAACAATGTGTATTTTCATGTAAGGGGACAAGAAAAAATTGACTTTTTTCTCCTGCCATGGGGGGGCGCTCTTTTGGGGAGTAAAAATTCCTTCACAAATGTGTTGATGGCTGGACATTGCATCATCCTAGAAAACTTGGAGGGCAGTGAGGACAAAAATAAAAAGTTATAAGACTTTTAAGAATGTGGATTTTGGGTTATCTTTGGCGCCCCCTAGAACGTAAACCGTGGGGTGCAGCGTCATGATTTGTACAACTTTTAATGGCCATGGGGGGTAGATTGGCCTGCGCAAATGTGGTGCCGGTCGAACGAAAGCCTTCGGAGGAGTTAGCGAAATTCCAATGTGTGCAGATCTGCAAAAAATGCAAAATAACCCATTAACCGTACATTTGACAGATACGCCCGCACTGACTTTTTTGTAGATCTTATTGAGATACATGTGTGTGTCAATTTTTGTGTCAATATGACAAAGCGTACAGCCGTCATGTGAATTTTCACCTTAGGGGGCGCTATGGAGCCATTTTGCATTTTATTGTTTGGGCGACTTCAGAATATCGAATTTTTCACCAGGCCCGGTCGTCCTGCCAAATTTCCTGAGTTTTCGCCAGTGGGAAGTGGGCCATTTTCCAGTTTAAAGCGGAGGAAAAATAATAACGAAAGAAGGAAACATGCAGGAACAAGAGGGCTCTCGCAGCTGCTTAGCAGCTACGCTCGGGCCCTAAAGAAGAATCCATCAGGAATAATAGGGCTCTCGCAGCTGCTTAGCAGCTACGCTCGGGCCCTAAAAACCACTACAGGAATAATAGGGCTCTACGCCCGGCTGCTCTGCAGCTGGCTCGGGCCCTAAAAAACATCAACAGAGCCTTTTTGAGTTGGGATTCTTTCATTATCACACAAAAACAGACATAGACAGACATCTAAAGGGTAAGGGAATGATCAGCCCTCCTAACTCTCAGATGAATCTTCAAAATTCACCTCAGAAATATGCTTATTATTCTTCTCAGAGTACTGCAGGATATACACACACACACACTCAGAGTCTTTTTTTTAGCACCTGCAAAAACATGCTATTTACATATTTGACTAGAATGCAGAGGCCCCTTTTTGCCCCTGAAAAAAATCAAATTTCAAACACAACTTGACTGCTCATTTCTCCAAAAGACAACCATGAAGCTCCATCCAAACCTGAAGCAGGCAGTTGGTGCATGTGTACAGTCACCTGAGGAAAGTGAGGTGACTACTTCTGAGGAGAACATGAGCAGTGAAGATTCACCTTGGAGCTAGAACAGGGACGTGCACATGATTATACAGGGGCAGGGGCTCAAGTTTTTTCCAGTCATTTATACAATATTGAAATTAATGTGAAATTAAAAAACAAGTATTAATAGAAAGGTTATGACTGTCCTGTGTAGATGACAGTGATATCCAATAGGCTAGGCACTCACGAGGCTGGCTGTGGCAAGTGTAAGTGAAAGCAACACGCACTGGCAGGAAGAACAGCAAACGCCGATGAAGGAAAGGGTCTTTGCAGTGATGATAACCCAAAGATAACCCTAAAATCCACATATTTAAAAGTCTTATAACTTTTTATTTTTGTCCTCACTGGCCTCCAAGTTTTCTAGGATGATGCAATGTCCAGCCATCAACACATTTGTGAAGGAATTTTTACTCACCAAAAGAGCGCCCCCCCATGGCAGGAGAAAAAAGTCCATTTTTTCTTGTCCCGTAAGGTGAAAATACACATTGTTGAGTGTCACGCCTGTACGCTTTGTCATATTGACACAAAATTTGACACACACATGTATCTCAATGAGATCTACGAAAAAGTCAATGCGCGCGTATCTGTCAAATGTACGGTTAAAGGGTTATTCCGCATTTTTTGCTGATCCGCACACATTGGAATTTCGCTAACTCCTCCTAAGGCTTTCGTTCCACCGGCACCACATTTGCTCAGGCCAATCTACACCCCATGGCCATTAAAAGTTATTCAAATCATGACGCTGCACCCCACGGTTTAGGTTCTAGGGGGCGCCAAAGATAACCCTAAAATCCACATATTTCAAAGTCTTATAACTTTTTATTTTTGTCCTCACTGGCCTCCAAGTTTTCTAGGATGATGCAATGTCCAGCCATCAACACATTTGTGAAGGAATTTTTACTCCCCAAAAGAGCGCCCCCCCATGGCAGGAGAAAAAAGTCAATTTTTTCTTGTCCCGTAAGGTGAAAATTCACATTGTTGAGTGTCACGCCTGTACGCTTTGTCATATTGACACAAAATTTGACAATCACGTGTATCTCAATAAGATCTACGAAAAAGTCAATGAGTGCGTATCTGTCAAATGTACGGTTAGAGGGCTATTTTGCATTTTTTGCCGATTCGCACACATTGGAATGTGGCTAAGGCTTTCGTCCCACTGAAACCAAATTTGCTCAGGCCAATCTACACCCCATGGCCATTCAAAGTTGTAAAAATCATGACGCTGCACCCCACGGTTTACGTTCTAGGGGGCGCCAAAGATGACCAAAAAATCCACATTCTTCAAAGAATCCACATTCTCCCCCCCCATGGCACGAGAAAAAGTCAAGTTTTTCCTGCCCATCGCTCAATGGCTCAATCGCATCGCTCTCCAGGCAACACCGTAAGGAGGAGCAACCTGCCATTTGGATATATCCCAGCTGTGTTTGTGCCCTCACTCATGGTCCAGACTTTTTTCAAATAGGACATGAAGTTTGTCTGCAGCGAGTGTTTTGGTAGAAACTGCGCCTCCCATTCATTATAATGGGAAATGACCACAGACAAGTGCGCACACCATCTTTGGACCTTGAGTGTGACGCGATCGGGAGGGGGAGGCGGTCACGCTGGGGGCGGCACGACGCGGCTCGGGCCCGACAGTGCCCCACCGGGGCCCTAGTTGTAGGTTATTCTTCTGTAGAGAGCATTTTTCACCTTTCACCATCTTTCTGTTACAGACCTTGTGTACTGAGGCAGCCTGTGACCAAGTCAACATCAGAAGATGGACACCTCAAGCCAGTGAAGCTCTAGGGACTATTTTAAATCAACAGACTGGAATGTGCTGCTGGAAACAGATGTGGATAGTATGAACACTGACAGACTGTTGACTGCTTTACTGAATATATCAACTTCTGTAGAGACACACTTATACCCAGGGGCGGAGCTACTGGGGGGGGCTGGGAGGGCGGCACGGCCCGGCCCCGGGCCCTAGGGGGGCCCAGATTGTCTGTGGGACATAAGAGGACGGGGCCTCTACCTCTGCTGAGAAGAGCTGAAATGGCGGGCCGGGCCCTAGAAGGGCCCAGATTGGAGGTGGTAATTAAGAGGGCCCTCGCGCTGAAGCCCCACAGCGCCCCTGCTCATCATCACCAACTGTCCACAATGTCATCATCAGTCACTTCTCAATAGATTGCAAACGCATTTTGACGGAGTAAGTTAACATGAGTGGCACTTTATATAAGCATAAAAGTGGAGCAGCAAAGCGAAAAGAAAAGGAAAAAAGAGAGCAAGGAAAATCCAAGTTTCAAAAACTGGACACATGTTTTGTTCGTCGTCCTGGAGATGAACCTGACTTTTTTGTTGGCAGCAATACAAGCCTGCCAAAACTGCCAGAGCAGCCAGGGAGCCTGGTTAATGACGGGTAGGTAGCAATTCTAACAATCACTGTACATAATGTGTGAGCTCAGCCGCCTAGCTTATCCACTTCTTTCTCTCTGGGTGGTATAGCGGTGATGTCAGGGACTCAGTTGTTGCTAGCTGGGTAGAGCCAGAACCGAAGCCAGACCAGCAGCCCCCCTCCTCACCCATGCTGGACACTAGAGAAAGCAGCAGCAGGTCTCCTCCCGCTACAGGTGACTGGGAGAGGAGAGACCGAGTGGACTTGCCATCTTGTCAATAGAGAATGAGAGAGCAAAGAAAATGGACATACAGAGCATCGTGGACGAGTATGCGGAGCGCAAGGCTCATTGTATACCCTTCAAATAGTGGTGAGTAGTGATATTCATATTCATATTCATATTGAAACTGTGTTCGTTAACATGTGGGCTGCTGTGTCAGTTTTACCAAACTTTATAGCTACTGATAAACTCTGAGTTGATATACATAGTTAAAGTGGGTGATGCGGTCGCTATCCGTGGTGCTGAACTGCTTTGAAGTTGTGTAGTGTAGCCTAATGTTTTTGTTGTTTGTTGTGGACTTCAAAATGACATAGTCGCTCTTTGTGGTGCTGAAGCTTGTAAGTCCCGCTGTTGCGGGCATGTGTATGTTGTAAAATGATGTTATCATGAGCTTCATGTCATTTGCCCCACCCCCGGCCCGGCTCTGATTTGTTCCGCTAGTGGTTATACCCACAAAGACTTTTCGCTGTTTCCCCAACAACAAATCCTGGATCACAAATGACATAAAAGCAGTCCTTTACTAGAAAAAGAAAGCTTTTAAAGATAGTGACAACAAAGTTAAAGAGGAGAGTGAAGATGGCAAAGCTGGAGTATATAAAGAAGATAGAGAAGAATCTACAACACAGCAACATCTGTGAAGTGTGGAGAGGAATCAGAACCATCTGTTGATACAACAATAAAAAGAAAAGACAGCCAGTGGAAGGTGATCTGGAAAGAGCCGATGAACTCAACCTGTTCTTCAATAGATTTAACACTGCTGTCACACCCACTTCTACTGCTATTCCACCTTCCTCTCCGCAACAGATCTCCACTACAACTTCTCCCCTTCCTCCTCCATCTCATTCAAATGTCTCAACCACTTCAACTGCCTCTCTCCTAGAACACCAGTCCTTGTCTGTCACAGAAACAGGGGTAAGGATGGAGCTTTGAAGACTTTGTCCTGGGAAGGTAGCTGGTCCAGATGGTGTTTGTCCAAGGCTGCTTAGAGACTGTGCTGGAGAACTGTGCCAGCCTCTCCACAGGATCTTCAACCTGAGTCTACAGCTGGGGCAGGTACCTACTCTGTGGAAAACATCATGCATTGTGCCAGTACCAATGTGTGATGTGTGAAGTGGCCCTAACTCCACACATCATGAAAACCCTGGAGCGGCTGATTCTTCGCCTTCTGAGGTCTGAGGTCAAAGACAAACGGGATTCCCTGCAGTTTGCATACAAAGAACACATAGGGCATGGTGAAGTATGTAGAGGACAGCATCATCCACTCCAGTCTCATCCAGAGGAACCTGGGTTTTATGTCAGGATCATGTTCTTCAACTTTTCAAGTGCATTCAACACCATCCAACCCACCATAGTCAAAGACAAGCTTACAGAGATGGAAGTGGATCTGTCCTGTGTTTCCTGGATCACAGATTACCTGACAGAAAGGCCACAGTTTGTCAGGCTGGGGAACTGTGTTTCTGGGACATTAATGAGCAGCACAGGGGCTCCACAAGGGACGGTGCTGGCACCATTCCTGTTCACACTGTACACCTCAGACTTCAAATACAGCACTGAGTCCTGCCACATCCAGAAATACTCAGATGACACTGCTATCGTGGCATGTATCAGAAATGAACAAGAAGCTGAATACAGAGATCTAATAAGAGCCTTCAGTGACTGGAGTCACAAAAACTGCCTCCTCCTCAACACCTCAAAGACAAAGGAGACGGTCATAGACTTCCGTAGATCCAAACCCCCTCTTCAGCCAGTGAACACCTGTGGAGTGGACATCGAAGTGGTGACATCATATAAATACCTAGGTGTACATCTGGATATAAGTTGGACTAGTCTAAGAATATAGACTTCATCTACAGAAAGGAGCAGAGCCGCTTCTTTTGTCTGAGAAGACTCCAAACAATAGACATCTGTAGTAAGATGCTGCAGATGTTTTATCAGTCTGTGGTGGCAAGTGTTCTGTTCTATGCTGCAGTCTGCTGGGGAGGAAGCATCAAACACAAAGATGCAAGACGTCTTAACAAACTGGTGAAAAAGGCTGGCTCTGTGGTTGGACTCAAGCTGGACTCAGTGGAGGATGTGGTGGAGAGATCTACACTGAGGAAGGTGGAGTCTATTACAAAGAACATGGATCACCCACTTCACAACACCTTGATGGACCAAAGGGCCAATGATAGTGGACGGCTCCTCTCTCTTCGCTGCAGGACAGAAAGATTCAGAAGAACTTTTGTACTCACAGACCCATCAGACTTTATAACTCTTGTGTAAATAGTAGATAACTTTTAAAGACATATAATGTGAGACAATAGACAATTGAAGTTTCCTTCGGGATTTAATAAAGTTCTTATTTTTGGTATTGTTATCCTTAAATTGGTCCCTGGTTTTAAGAGTTATTCTTCAAAAGAAATACGGTAAAGGCAATCACATAGGAAAAGTGAATTTGGGATCAAACACTATGTATGTCCAATTCAGAGGCCAAGTCTGACACATGCTGCTGTATGCTGTACCATATTTAGGTCATACTGAATATTTTACCCCTTAACAGCCTTATAAGGTCATTTCCCATTGAACAGCATGCGTCTGGATACCTGCCTCTGATGTAAACTGTGGAGCTTGTCACCAAGCATCAAGAAATGGTCCACTCATTAGAAACAAAGATGACACAGATGCTGCATCCACTCAGTTCATGCCCTGCTCTGCCTGATGCATATGCAGTACATGCAGATTGTGGAGTAGCTTTAATGTGATCAGACAGATAAGCCTGACAATAAAGGGAACATGTGCGTACAATTCTGTCACAGCATAAAAGCATTTTGGTGTACTTGAAAGGTAAGATGTGCATTTATAACATCTGTTTTAAGGGCTAAGGTATTTTGTTGACCATCACTGCTGACAGCAGTTTGATGGCTACATGTATCTGCCATACAAAAATTATGAACTCAAACACAATACTGCTGGTGAGACTGAGAACATTTAGGCATTTCAGATTAATTTATAAAACATACTTCAGGCTTTTGTCTGCAACTGTTTGCCATGAATTTTAATACTACGATCCAAACAAAACCTAAATGGATCCTAGCCTAGATTGCTGAGAGAGAAACTATAACAAGACCCACCTTTTAATCTGGCTTTAAGTTAAATTCTGTTGTAATCATTTAATCTGCAAAATGTGATTTTACCCTATTTTAGTCCCAGAGTAACTATTTTGTGTTTTATTACCTCTTTTTTATTTAACTTCTGTTGTTTTTTGATTTTAAGACTGTTTTATTTAATTAACTTTGAATCTTTTGTCACCTTTCTCATATTTTATCATGGTTTTTTATCGTTTTAGTTCTAGGTCACGTGTTTCCTCTTTTTTTATTTTTTTTCATTCAAGATAGCATTTCCTCAGTCATCTGTGGCAAGTTGAAGAGTCCTCACCAGGGGCCTCATGTATCAACACTTGCATGGGACTCATACCAGAAACGAGTGCACGCAAGGTGCGTCACGCTGAAAAAAATCTGTATGTATCAAGGTGTGTGGGCGCCGAAAGCCACGTGTGTTTCCTTGATAAATCCCAATCAGCTTGGAATTGAGCGCAGAAGTCGGAGTGACCGGGGCCGCCCCCGTTACGCCCTCCTTTAAATATGCAGATTTATTCAAATAGGGTCTCCCTGTCCTCGCACGCAGACAAAATGACAAGAAAAACAAAATTTACGCAATTTATGCAATAAACAACTGTAATGTGCATAACTGACCTCTAAATACTGGATTTCATTACCTATGATACCCTGGAGAGAGATGTAAACGCAACAGATACACAGAAGCAGGAATTGAAATGAACCTATATTTTTATTGTGTCACAGAAATCAATGTGTCGGCCGTGTCGCCGGCTTGCGGAACCCCGGCCCGCGGCAGCCCGTCCGCCGGCTCAGAGTCGTCGGCCAGGACCAGCGGTATTCGGGCCACCCCGGCCCCCGGCCCCCAGCACCAGCACCAGCATCAGCACCAGCGCGCCAAGAAGCGGTGGAGCGTCCACCAGCCGCGGCACTTCCGCTGGACCACCCGGACGCAGTGGAAGGGTCCTCACGGAGGGGGTCCTGCAATCGCAGGAAGAAATCATCAGGGGGATCGCGGGGATCAACGAGCGGCTGGACCGGCTCGTAAATGTCCTTGAGCGTCTGGTGGAGAAAATAAATTAATTTGGCTCATTGAACTGTGTATTCACTTCTTACCCATTCACACTGTGGCGATGAGATTCTCCCGCGCGAGTTGATACATGAGGCCCCTGGGGCCTTATGTATCAACGCTGGCGGCGCCAGAAAACCTTGCGTCCGCCAAAATCGGCGCACACGTCCAGATTTATCATCGCGACACGAGCGTTGGTTCCAGCGCCAATCAACGCAAAGTGAGGAGGTGGTGTAGAAGTTGGCGTTGAGCCGATACTTGCGTTGACGGCACTTTGGCGACGCTGTGTGGCGGTGTTTGGTGACTCACTATGTGACAAGCGTGCACCACATCCCCGTGGCCGAGCAGCACATCGCCCCACATGACTAACCAGCAGCAGATGGAGGGATGCGAGCTGATCCTTGCCGGGAGAATCTCATCGCCACAGTGTGAATGGGTAAGAAGTGAATACACAGTTCAATGAGCCAAATTAATTTATTTTCGCCACCAGACGCTCAAGGACATTTACGAGCCGGTCCAGCCGCTCGTTGATCCCCGCGATCCCCCTGATGATTTTTTCCTGCGATTGCAGGACCGCCTCCATGAGGACCCTTCCACTGCGTCCGGGTGGTCCAGCGGAAGTGCCGCGGCTGGTGGACGCTCCACCGCTTGTCGGCGCGCTGGTGCTGATGCTGGTGCTGGTGCTGGGGGCCGGGCCGGGGTGGCCCGAATACCGCTGGTCCTGGCCGACGACTCCGAGCCGGCGGACGGGCTGCCACGGGCCGGGGTTCCGCAAGCCGGCGACACGGCCGACACATTGATGTCTGTGACACAATAAAAATATTGGTTCATTTCAATTCCTTTTTCTGTGTATCTGTTGCATTTACATCTCTCTCCACGGTATCATAGGTAATGTAATCCAGTATTTAGAGGTCAGTTATACACATTACAGTTGTTTATTGCATAAAAAGTTATCGAAAAATGAAGTTAAGGGCGAAGTATAAATCACGTCTAAAAAAAGACTGAATCCCGACGTTGAAATGAAGTATAAACTTAGACTAGATGTCTAATATACGTCTTTTGCTCAGTGGGATGGCAAAGCATGTGGACATTTGTGTGACATGCCACTTACCCTATAATAATAATCGCCACCACCCGCTGCTCAAACGGCGTGAGGGTCTCCTCCCCCGGACCCCCACCTGTCTGGCCGGTACTCCTCCGGAGGGCAGCTGTACGCCGCTTGACCTCCACCTTGAGGTCCGACCACTTTTTTTTAATCTCCGCGGGGGTGCGTGTCTCGGAACCCACCGCGTTCACCCTCTCGGAAACTTTCTCCCACTCCAAGCGTTTTCGTTTTGCACTGACGCCACTGGACAGGCTGCCAAACAAAACATGCTGTCGCTCCTCCACCTCCGCCACCAGCACCTCCACCTCGCACGCCGTAAATTTAGTTTTTCTTGTCATTTTGTCTGCGTGCGAGGACAGGGAGACCCTATTTAAAATAAATCTGCATATTTATAGGTGGGCGTAACGGGGGCGAGCCCGGCCACTCCGAAATCTGCGCTCAATTCCAAGCTGATTGGGATTTATCAAGGAAACACACGTGGCTTTCGGCGCCCGCACACCTTGATACATACAGATTTTTTTCAGCGTGACGGACCTTGCGTGCACTCGTTTCTGGTATGAGTCCCACGCAAGTGTTGATACATGAGGCCCCAGGTCTTTTGTGTATGCATCAGTGTGTGTGAGAGTGTGTAAGTGATGTATGTGTTGAATGGGGGTTGGGAGATTGGGTGGGTTTGGTATTTGTATTTCTATTTATTTTATTTCATTGTTTTTAATATCCTGCTTGAATGGACAGCACTTTGTGCTACATTCTATGCACAAAAAGTGTTTTAAAAATAAAGTTTGATTGAAAGTTTGATTGAAGTCAAATATAATAGGACATCTCTGGGCCCAAATTACATGTCACTTTTCAATGAACACAAAGAAACAGTCAAGATCAAATGATAAAGTACTTTGGCTTCAGTGGTCTTGTGTCCACTAATGACTAGTCTTAACACCAAACTGTATGTGGCACAAGAATGTATCTGAAACAAAACCAGCTTGATAACAATGTGTCCTAAATGCAAATGAACCATGCAGTGCTCTGCACTGGTTTGACCTGTTTCTATTTTTAGTCTTGTTGCTCTTGTAGACACAAATGAGGAGCATTTCATCCCTGAAGATTCAGTAAGAATCTTGTATAACAATTGATCAAATTTTATTTTTAGCTAACACTCAAAGCACATTTTTTGGATCCTACTCTCAGGTTTACTCTCAGTATGAGCTGAAGCTTTTGACATTCAGATGTACTGTTTGTATTGTATGACTCGTCAATCCAGCCAGTCCGGGACACAGCTAGACCAACCAGCCCACATTTAGCTCTGGCGGTCACATCAACACCATGAAGTCTGCAGCCAATATGCAAACTGATGTGCTACAAATGTGCGTATAGATCTTTACCAAAGAGATGGGGAACCAGTGTAACAGCCTCATTCATTTAATATCCATGGCTCAACTAATTTTTCCAATGTGTCAGCTGTGCTTACCTGCCCGATGAAATTGCAGAATTAAAATGTAGATTATTCAAGATTCAGGAGGCTGGGAAGCCAATAATAGACTTTCCTTCTTTCCTGGGACTTTCCTTCACTGATGGCTGAATCCTAGTGTCACTGCCCATCTCTCCTGTCATCCTTCAAGGAGGGTCAGATCCCCTCTTTGTGTGTTGATGCTTCTCCTGAGCACTTTCAGTGGATTCACAGGTCACAATGTGTGTGGTTGTTGTAAATATTAAAGAAAGTGTATGGTTTGGACCTGCTATTTTTGTTGAGTATCACAAGAGTAAATTTTTTTTGTGTGTGAATTTGAGTAAGATAAATAAATAAAGATTGATTAATTGATTGATTGATTGATTGAGAGGACTGTTAATCTTTTGCATTCTCAAGATTTGCAGTTTTGATGTATAGTATTGGTGGTTCATCCCCAGTCCTCTATGTAATAATGCACTGTCCCCTAGGCATGATGTTATCTTCCCCTCTGACCTCTAGGAGTTTTTTTGCCCAGTTGTACAGAATCGTGTCAAGATTTTAAAGGGGACCTGCCATAAAAATGTAATTTTTGGGTTTTTTTGTGTCAGATAAGGTCCATATTATGTTCGTCTTATGTTGTAAATGTGAAAACAAACCGTTACGTCGTTTGCATTCTGTAAAGGTTTAAAATAAAGGAACGAGTAAACCAGGCCAATTGAAAAAGCAGGTCAATCTGACGTTGCGTTGACGTTGCTCATTATTATTCACGAGCGCGTCCTCGGTGAGCCGTGCCCACTCTCTCGTTCTCGTACTCAGTCACAGCCAGAACGAGACCCAGCTACCACTGTATCCGCTATGGGTCTCTTCCAAACGACCGGTGTTTCCTTGGGTTCACTGCCGGGAAAATGAACTTAAAGCTGAGCAGAATGAATGAGAAAACACCGCTGGAGCTCTCCAGCTTCTTCCTCAACTTCCACCTCCTCTTCGGACTCGGGGTCTAAAATATATGATTTAATACCTGCCGTTTTTAGCCTTTAGCATAAGGTGACCAGACGTCCCCGATTTCCGGGGACAGTCCCCATATTGGATGACCTGTCCCCGGCAAAAGCTGCCCCCGAAAATGTCCCCGATTTAAGCGTTTCATGAATGAGAGCTAAAATGTTGCGTGTGGGCTCGAACAACGGTTATTACAGTAACCGAATAGGTAGGAAGCACAAGTAAGCAGTCCTGAACAACAGTTCTTATGGGGGTTATTACAAGGGGCATACGCTGCTACTAAATAGTACCGAGATTTTGTCTGTGATCACACAGCCCCTGCAGCCCCTGCACCACTGCCGCCGCCGCACCGAATATCCCCGGATATCATTACAGACATTAGCATATGCTATTAGCATTAGCATAATAACAATGGATAAACCGAAATCCGAACCTCCACTGCTGAGCCAATCAGAGCACAGCAGGCTTCACAGCAGCGATCCAATCAGAGCAAAGCTCATTACCATAAATGATAATGAGCCAAAATCAGTTGGTTTTCCTGTAAGGTTTTTTAGGCATACTAAAACAAATCATCAAATAACTTTTCAGCTAAAATTATGTTGCAAACATGATCAGAGGACATCAAGGATTATGAAAAAATGATAAAAATGGGTATGAAATTTTGGTGGCAGGTCCCCTTTAAGATTTTAACCTATCATCCGACAGGAAAGCCACTTAAATTCTTGTTAGTGTGGGCTTTTTCAATTTTCCAATTGACTCTCCCTTCTCTGGTCATAGTGGACATGGAGACCACCATTGTGTCAGGGTTTTCCATCAAAAAAATATAATCAACGAATTAAAACTCAACCCTGACTCAGTGATGGAAAAACACACTCTTGGGGCTGATCGACTAAGATCCCAAATAATAAGCACTAAATTGCATGTACAAACTAAAAATATGGCACATGCCATTAGTGAGGGTGTTGTGGGTGTTCTACTATGATTGCATGCACAATTTATAACAGGACAAAATAATTGAGTGGGATTGTGAAGCATTCCCACTATATGTTATTGATATCTTTATTGAGTGAGATTGCGAAGCATTCCCACTATATGTAATTCATATCTTTATTTTTATTCAGTGGGATTGTGAAGCATTCCCACTTTATGTTATTCATATCTTTATTGAGTAGGATTGCAAAGCATTCCCACTATGTTATTCATATTATTATTCATATTATTAAGTGGAAATGCTGATTAAGCATTTCCACTTATTGTTATTCTCCTGTTTCTTTAATCTTATTATTCTTCCGCCGTTTTTTGTCGCTTTTCAACTCCTTCAAACTTTGTGCTATTTCAACCATTCAAACTTTAAACTATTCCACTCATTCAGGACATGTGTGCTGGTATTTTTTACCTTTCTACCCTTTATACTTTTTGATTTTTTTAAACTTTTTGTGCAAAAATTTTAACATTGAAGTCAATGGGGAAATCTTCCAGTTCTTCCTTTTTTTCTTCCACCTTCAAAGTCTTATAACGTCTGCATACTTTCACCTAGAGACCTCATTTTTGCTTTAAAGTGTTCATTCATTTGTCGACTATTACAGTTGTACTCAGTTTTTTGATATCTTTTACAGTTTTTCCACAATTTATCTTTAAGCAACTTGTGGTTTTCAGTAAATTTCAGGCTTTATAATGGGTGTGTATTGGAGAGGCTAGAGTGACAATTTGAAAAGCTAGAGTGCAGACCTCGTCTCTGATCGACAGGACCTCGCTCGAATATATCGCTCCCACGCCGACAAATCTCACTCCACAGCCATAAAAAATACATCAAAATGGAGGTATATGTGTCCTGCTTCTCACAAAAGAGGTTTCAAATCATTAAATCATACCCTTTGGCCAGCAGGTGACCAACTGTCCAAAAAAGGGCTCAGACTTTTTTAACTCGCTGTTGTGGCCTCATTTTTCGAATTACAGACATGAAAAACACATCATTGTGTTCATGAAGGACGGAGGATTCGTACGATGTTCTTATGTTCTGGGACTTAAGGAAATCACGCTATGTGAAGAAGTTCACAGGCCCTAAATTCACTGCAGTTCAGCACCTCTAAGTCAAACAGTAGGTCAATCATTAACGAGACACACACACACACACACACACACACACACACACACAACACACACACACACACACACACACACACACACACACACATTCTTGTACTTAATGCTTTGTGAGGTCTACCTTGCAGTTCAGCTGCTTGTACACACAGTTAATATGTGTCTGCTTCACCACCTATCTCCACCCACAAACTTTGAGCTACAGAAACCATTCTGGGCTTCAAAAATTCAGCTCATTGAAGATATTATGGGGTGTTTTGAGGATTGTGATAATAAATTGTATTAATGTGTTCAGCAGAGTCTTGTGTTCTCACAAGCTCCTTATGAATATATACAGAGGATGAGCGTCAGGGCCTACTTGGAGTCCTGTTTCCTTAGCTTCAAGCCTTCTTTCTCCTGCTTTAGTTCTGCATCCAAGGTCCCCATGGCAACCAATTTGTGCACCTGAAGACACACAGCTGACTGGAAAGCTGCTTCTAATGGCCATATGAGACACATGAAGCCAGGCTCAGTACACATAGCACTGGGGATGACACTTAAAACCCGTTCCTAGAGCGCTTGAAAAAACTTCAGCCCCTATGTCCTCACATGACCTTTGACCTACAGTAACCATTCAGGGCTTTAAAATTTAAGCTCATTGAGGACATTATGGGGTGTATTCAGGATTTATATTCATTTAAATTTTTCACTTTTATAAGTCACTCAGTGATGATTTATCATTTAATTTTGCAAACTAATTTAAACTCATTCAAACTGATTCAAACCTTTCTAATACTTCAAAACTTTCTGATACCTGAGGATTTTTAATTATTTAAATTTTCCCTGTTTTAATTAAGTTTTAATATTTATGCATTACTCCATCCTTCAAACAAAATCCTACCTCAAGTACTAGAACTACTGCTCATGTCAATTAAACTAGTACTTTCCCCTCTACTTCAACTGCTATTGCTCCTTCTTCTACTTTCTCTACTGCTGCTATTGCTACTATTTCTACTTTCTCTACTACTTTGACTTATACTTCTTTTATTCTCAAACTACTTCTACTGCTGACACGACTACTAGTATCACGACTTGACCTCTTATCATACTACTTCTAGTACTACACCTTAAACTTATGCCACTTCTCACCTTCCTGCCTTTTAAGGCAATTTCCTTCTTCATTCGAACTTTGTGCAATTTTCGACATTTTTCTAGCCTCTTTCAGCATGAATAAAATTTCCATTTATAGAGCATATTCATACTATTTGTCCTTCAACCAATTAAACAGTTATCCAACTTATATTTCTTTTTCACTCCTTCAACAGTTTTAACATTTATATCTTTATCTATGTTTTATTAGCAGTTTAGCATTGCTTTTTCAGCTTTCAGCACTCAGCATTTCCACGCATTTTCTGCAAGGAAATGCAATTTTTCTAGTTATTCATGTTATTATTCACATAATTATAATTATTATAATTATTGAGTGGGATTGCAAAGCATTCCCACTATATGTTATTCATATCTTTATTAAGTGGAAATGCTGATTAAGCATTCTTATGATTAGCACTGATTAAGCACTTATTATTATTCTTTCGCCAATTTTTGCCGCTTTTCAACTCATTCAAACTTTGTGCTATTTCAACCATTCAAACTTTAAAGTGTTCCACTCCTTCAGGACATATGTGCTATTGATATATGTCTATTATGTCTATTTTTTACCTTGCTACCCTTTATACTTTTTGTTTTTTTAACACTTTTTGTGCCAAAATTTTAACATTGAAGTCAATGGGGAAATCTTCCAGTTCTTCCTTTTATTCTTCCACCTTCAAAGCCTTATAACTTCAGCAAACTTTCACCTAGAGACCTATAAATGCTTTAAAATGTTCATTATCTTGTCGACTATTAAAGTTGTATTCACTTTGTTGTGATATCTTTTACAGTTTTCCCACAATTTAGCTTTAAGCTACTCATGGTTTTCAGCAAATTTCAGGCTTTATAATGGGTGTGTATTGGAGAGGCCAAAGTGTTTGATTACGAAGCTAGAGTGCAGACCTCCTCTTGGATCGACAGAACCTTGCTTGAATGTATCGCTCCCACGCCCAAAAATTTCACTCCACAGCCATAAAAAATACATCAAAATGGAGTCTGGCCGAAGTCCAGACTGTTGTGGGAAGGAATGGCAAGTGATTCACGCAACTGGATGGCCCAGCCAGTCTCGCTTCCAACGGCCATATGAAACACATGAAGCCAGGCTCAGTACACAGAGCACTGGGGGATACATTTAAAACCCTTCACCAGAGCACTTGACAAACTTTGGCCCCTATCTCCTACCACAAACTTTGACCTACAGAAACCATTCAGGGCTCCAAAAATGTATTCAGCATTTTTATTCATTTAAATTTTCCCCACTCCCTTATGTAACGGTGTGGCTAAAAAAAGCCACTAGGGGCAAAATTTAGCCACTGAATTCCATGTAACTTTTTTTTTTACTGAAGCAAATGGGATGATTTTTTGTGCAGATGCCTATATGGATGGACACAAAATATGACTTCAAAATTTTCACCAGGTCAAAAATTCGCGCTGGGCAAATTTTCTACCCTTTGTTAACGCTCAGTTTGACTGCTGTAAAAACATACTGGGTTAATATTTTTTTCCATTTTTTTTTCATATATCTCTTAATTAACTTCTGCTTTGATCAAAACTAGTGAATGTTTCATCTAAAAACATTTTTTATCCCTTTGAGGGTCCATTCAAAGCATAATGTCACTGATATGGTAGAAAAATACACAAAAATGACCTATTTTCATCATAAAACATAATCAGAAACAGGTGATTTTTTACATGTTGCATAGTCTTGGCCTTGTGAAGGATTAGGAACCTCAGAAACTATGATGCATGTTTGTGTAATGTCTGATTTTCATAGAAACTTTCATAAAACCCTCATAAAAACACTTGCACTATTCATGTCTTTTCTATACTCGCATTCTCTTTCGGTACCAGCTTGGTCGTAATGTCCTGAGCCAGAACTCAGCTGTGTGTGTGTGTGTGTGTGGGTGTGTGTTCAGTATTTGAAGCAAGACCTGCAGGAGATCACTCTGTGTTCATGCCAGATGTGTTTCACACATAACTCACATGTTTTGTTAGTTCTTTTTGACACCAAAGCCGTTCCCAGGTCCTCCAGGAAAAGCCTCCTCCTGAATCACTTTCTCCGGTTCCAGGAGAGATCCACATCCCACAGCGAGGCAGTAGATTCACCCCTCGAACAAAACAGGCCAGACAATGATGATGGATCCTGTGGGGGGTCAGATTCCATCCCATCAGAATCAATGACCATTGCAAGGGCCTCCGTGGTGCTGAAGCTTCTCTTCATGCTTTCTCTTGCTCTTCTCATGAGAAAATGGTCATTAGAATCTGCAAGTTGTGGATTGCAGGGGTGGAGCCAGGGTTGGGGCCCCCGGAGATCAAAAGGCCAGATAGCAGGTTTATAAACACCTCCAGACATAACAGCTCACTTTTGTTTTTGTTTATTTTTTTCCACCTCTCTGTACTTCTGAGAGCTGAAGAACATAGTTTACTTTTGTGGCCAGGTCAGTGCTGGGTCATGACCTGCAGGCTCCTCCCCTCTCTCTCTCACATGCACACACTCACATGCACGCATGCATACACGCACGCGAACACACATTTTTTGGGGCTTCCGATTTTGTCTGGCCTGTTTGGAAACACATCTGGCATGAACACAGAGAGATCTCCTGCCGGTCTTGCTTCAAACATTGAACACACACACACACTCACTCACTCACTCACTCACTCACTCACTCACTCACTCACACTCACACACACACACACACACACACACACACACACACACACACACACACACACACACACACACACAAACTTACATTTTATCTCTCTTTGCTCACTCAATTTCTCACACATTCACTCTCTTAGGCTTCCCAGGTTTCTTTCAATCCTCTCCACCGCTTCACCCTCAAGTTAGTCGTTTGTTCTGGTTTGATACTCTGTTGTTGTATATTTGTGGCTTTTGTTTTATAGCATTATGAGCGATAAAATATAGTTTGGTTCTAATGTTAACATTGGTTACATTTTTTCATTACTTCCACCTGCTGGTACACAAAGAAAATGCGAGTATATAAAAGACATGAATAGTGTAAGTGTAATTTTTTTATGACAGTCAGATGTTACACAAAAATGTATCAAGGTTTCTGACGTTGCGTTGACGTTGCTCATTATTATTCACGAGCGCGTCCTCGGTGAGCCGTGCCCACTCTCTCGTTCTCGTACTCAGTCACAGCCAGAACGAGACCCAGCTACCACTGTATCCGCTATGGGTCTCTTCCAAACGACCGGTGTTTCCTTGGGTTCACTGCCGGGAAAATGAACTTAAAGCTGAGCAGAATGAATGAGAAAACACCGCTGGAGCTCTCCAGCTTCTTCCTCAACTTCCACCTCCTCTTCGGACTCGGGGTCTAAAATATATGATTTAATACCTGCCGTTTTTAGCCTTTAGCATAAGGTGACCAGACGTCCCCGATTTCCGGGGACAGTCCCCGTATTGGATGACCTGTCCCCGGCAAAAGCTGCCCCCGAAAATGTCCCCGATTTAAGCGTTTCATGAATGAGAGCTAAAATGTTGCGTGTGGGCTCGAACAACGGTTATTACAGTAGCCGAATAGGTAGGAAGCACAAGTAAGCAGTCCTGAACAACAGTTCTTATGGGGGTTATTACAAGGGGCATACGCTGCTACTAAATAGTACCGAGATTTTGTCTGTGATCACACAGCCCCTGCAGCCCCTGCACCACTGCCGCCGCCGCACCGAATATCCCCGGATATCATTACAGACATTAGCATATGCTATTAGCATTAGCATAATAACAATGGATAAACCGAAATCCGAACCTCCACTGCTGAGCCAATCAGAGCACAGCAGGCTTCACAGCAGCGATCCAATCAGAGCAAAGCTCATTACCATAAATGATAATGAGCCAAAATCAGTTGGTTTTCCTGTAAGGTTTTTTAGGCATACTAAAACAAATCATCAAATAACTTTTCAGCTAAAATTATGTTGCAAACATGATCAGAGGACATCAAGGATTATGAAAAAATGATAAAAATGGGTATGAAATTTTGGTGGCAGGTCCCCTTTAAGATTTTAACCTATCATCCGACAGGAAAGCCACTTAAATTCTTGTTAGTGTGGGCTTTTTCAATTTTCCAATTGACTCTCCCTTCTCTGGTCATAGTGGACATGGAGACCACCATTGTGTCAGGGTTTTCCATCAAAAAAATATAATCAACGAATTAAAACTCAACCCTGACTCAGTGATGGAAAAACACACTCTTGGGGCTGATCGACTAAGATCCCAAATAATAAGCACTAAATTGCATGTACAAACTAAAAATATGGCACAAGCCATTAGTGAGGGTGTTGTGGGTGTTCTACTATGATTGCATGCACAATTTATAACAGGACAAAATAATTGAGTGGGATTGTGAAGCATTCCCACTATATGTTATTGATATCTTTATTGAGTGAGATTGCGAAGCATTCCCACTATATGTAATTCATATCTTTATTTTTATTCAGTGGGATTGTGAAGCATTCCCACTTTATGTTATTCATATCTTTATTGAGTAGGATTGCAAAGCATTCCCACTATGTTATTCATATTATTATTCATATTATTAAGTGGAAATGCTGATTAAGCATTTCCACTTATTGTTATTCTCCTGTTTCTTTAATCTTATTATTCTTCCGCCGTTTTTTGTCGCTTTTCAACTCCTTCAAACTTTGTGCTATTTCAACCATACAAACTTTAAACTATTCCACTCCTTCAGGACATGTGTGCTTGTATTTTTTACTTTTCTACCCTTTATACTTTTTGATTTTTTTAACTTTTTGTGCAAAAATTTTAACATTGAAGTCAATGGGGAAATCTTCCAATTCTTCCTTTTATTCTTCCACCTTCTAAGCCTTATAACTTCTGCATATTTTCACCTAGAGACCTCATTTTTGCTTTAAAATGTTCATTCACTTGTCGACTATTACAGTTGTACTCAGTTTTTTGATATCTTTTACAGTTTTTCCACAATTTATCTTTAAGCAACTTGTGGTTTTCAGTAAATTTCAGGCTTTATAATGGGTGTGTATTGGAGAGGCTAGAGTGACAATTTGAAAAGCTAGAGTGCAGACCTCGTCTCTGATCGACAGAACCTCGCTCAAATATATCGCTCCCACGCCCACAAATCTCACTCCACAGCCATAAAAAATACATCAAAATGGAGGTATATGTGTCCTGCTTCTCACAAAAGAGGTTTCAAATCATTAAATCATACCCTTTGGCCAGCAGGTGACCAACTGTCCAAAAAAGGGCTCAGACTTTTTTAACTCGCTGTTGTGGCCTCATTTTTCGAATTACAGACATGAAACACACATCATTGTGTTCATGAAGGACGGAGGATTCGTACGATGTTCTTATGTTCTGGGACTTAAGGAAATCACGCTATGTGAAGAAGTTCACAGGCCCTAAATTCACTGCAGTTCAGCACCTCTAAGTCAAACAGTAGGTCAATCATTAACGAGACACACACACACACACACACACACATATACACACACACACACACACACACACACACACACACACACACACACACACACATTCTTGTACTTAATGCTTTGTGAGGTCTACCTTGCAGTTCAGCTGCTTGTACACACAGTTAATATGTGTCTGCTTCACCACCTATCTCCACCCACAAACTTTGAGCTACAGAAACCATTCTGGGCTTCAAAAATTCAGCTCATTGAAGATATTATGGGGTGTTTTGAGGATTGTGATAATAAATTGTATTAATGTGTTCAGCAGAGTCTTGTGTTCTCACAAGCTCCTTATGAATATATACAGAGGATGAGCGTCAGGGCCTACTTGGAGTCCTGTTTCCTTAGCTTCAAGCCTTCTTTCTCCTGCTTTAGTTCTGCATCCAGGGTCCCCATGGCAACCAATTTGTGCACCTGAAGACACACAGCTGACTGGAAAGCTGCTTCTAATGGCCATATGAGACACATGAAGCCAGGCTCAGTACACATAGCACTGGGGATGACACTTAAAACCCGTTCCTAGAGCGCTTGAAAAAACTTCAGCCCCTATGTCCTCACATGACCTTTGACCTACAGTAACCATTCAGGGCTTTAAAATTTAAGCTCATTGAGGACATTATGGGGTGTATTCAGGATTTATATTCATTTAAATTTTTCACTTTTATAAGTCACTCAGTGATGATTTATCATTTAATTTTGCAAACTAATTTAAACTCATTCAAACTGATTCAAACCTTTCTAATACTTCAAAACTTTCTGATACCTGAGGATTTTTAATTATTTAAATTTTCCCTGTTTTAATTAAGTTTTAATATTTATGCATTACTCCATCCTTCAAACAAAATCCTACCTCAAGTACTAGAACTACTGCTCATGTCAATTAAACTAGTACTTTCCCCTCTACTTCAACTGCTATTGCTCCTTCTTCTACTTTCTCTACTGCTGCTATTGCTACTATTTCTACTTTCTCTACTACTTTGACTTATACTTCTTTTATTCTCAAACTACTTCTACTGCTGACACGACTACTAGTATCACGACTTGACCTCTTATCATACTACTTCTAGTACTACACCTTAAACTTATGCCACTTCTCACCTTCCTGCCTTTTAAGGCAATTTCCTTCTTCATTCGAACTTTGTGCAATTTTCGACATTTTTCTAGCCTCTTTCAGCATGAATAAAATTTCCATTTATAGAGCATATTCATACTATTTGTCCTTCAACCAATTAAACAGTTATCCAACTTATATTTCTTTTTCACTCCTTCAACAGTTTTAACATTTATATCTTTATCCATGTTTTATTAGCAGTTTAGCATTGCTTTTTCAGCTTTCAGCACTCAGCATTTCCACGCATTTTCTGCAAGGAAATGCAATTTTTCTAGTTATTCATGTTATTATTCACATAATTATAATTATTATAATTATTGAGTGGGATTGCAAAGCATTCCCACTATATGTTATTCATATCTTTATTAAGTGGAAATGCTGATTAAGCATTCTTATGATTAGCACTGATTAAGCACTTATTATTATTCTTTCGCCAATTTTTGCCGCTTTTCAACTCATTCAAACTTTGTGCTATTTCAACCATTCAAACTTTAAAGTGTTCCACTCCTTCAGGACATATGTGCTATTGATATATGTCTATTATGTCTATTTTTTACCTTGCTACCCTTTATACTTTTTGTTTTTTTAACACTTTTTGTGCCAAAATTTTAACATTGAAGTCAATGGGGAAATCTTCCAGTTCTTCCTTTTATTCTTCCACCTTCAAAGCCTTATAACTTCAGCAAACTTTCACCTAGAGACCTATAAATGCTTTAAAATGTTCATTATCTTGTCGACTATTAAAGTTGTATTCACTTTGTTGTGATATCTTTTACAGTTTTCCCACAATTTAGCTTTAAGCTACTCATGGTTTTCAGCAAATTTCAGGCTTTATAATGGGTGTGTATTGGAGAGGCCAAAGTGTTTGATTACGAAGCTAGAGTGCAGACCTCCTCTTGGATCGACAGAACCTTGCTTGAATGTATCGCTCCCACGCCCAAAAATTTCACTCCACAGCCATAAAAAATACATCAAAATGGAGTCTGGCCGAAGTCCAGACTGTTGTGGGAAGGAATGGCAAGTGATTCACGCAACTGGATGGCCCAGCCAGTCTCGCTTCCAACGGCCATATGAAACACATGAAGCCAGGCTCAGTACACAGAGCACTGGGGGATACATTTAAAACCCTTCACCAGAGCACTTGACAAACTTTGGCCCCTATCTCCTACCACAAACTTTGACCTACAGAAACCATTCAGGGCTCCAAAAATGTATTCAGCATTTTTATTCATTTAAATTTTCCCCACTCCCTTATGTAACGGTGTGGCTAAAAAAAGCCACTAGGGGCAAAATTTAGCCACTGAATTCCATGTAACTTTTTTTTTTACTGAAGCAAATGGGATGATTTTTTGTGCAGATGCCTATATGGATGGACACAAAATATGACTTCAAAATTTTCACCAGGTCAAAAATTCGCGCTGGGCAAATTTTCTACCCTTTGTTAACGCTCAGTTTGACTGCTGTAAAAACATACTGGGTTAATATTTTTTTCCATTTTTTTTTCATATATCTCTTAATTAACTTCTGCTTTGATCAAAACTAGTGAATGTTTCATCTAAAAACATTTTTTATCCCTTTGAGGGTCCATTCAAAGCATAATGTCACTGATATGGTAGAAAAATACACAAAAATGACCTATTTTCATCATAAAACATAATCAGAAACAGGTGATTTTTTACATGTTGCATAGTCTTGGCCTTGTGAAGGATTAGGAACCTCAGAAACTATGATGCATGTTTGTGTAATGTCTGATTTTCATAGAAACTTTCATAAAACCCTCATAAAAACACTTGCACTATTCATGTCTTTTCTATACTCGCATTCTCTTTCGGTACCAGCTTGGTCGTAATGTCCTGAGCCAGAACTCAGCTGTGTGTGTGTGTGTGTGTGTGGGTGTGTGTTCAGTATTTGAAGCAAGACCTGCAGGAGATCACTCTGTGTTCATGCCAGATGTGTTTCACACATAACTCACATGTTTTGTTAGTTCTTTTTGACACCAAAGCCGTTCCCAGGTCCTCCAGGAAAAGCCTCCTCCTGAATCACTTTCTCCGGTTCCAGGAGAGATCCACATCCCACAGCGAGGCAGTAGATTCACCCCTCGAACAAAACAGGCCAGACAATGATGATGGATCCTGTGGGGGGTCAGATTCCATCCCATCAGAATCAATGACCATTGCAAGGGCCTCCGTGGTGCTGAAGCTTCTCTTCATGCTTTCTCTTGCTCTTCTCATGAGAAAATGGTCATTAGAATCTGCAAGTTGTGGATTGCAGGGGTGGAGCCAGGGTTGGGGCCCCCGGAGATCAAAAGGCCAGATAGCAGGTTTATAAACACCTCCAGACATAACAGCTCACTTTTGTTTTTGTTTATTTTTTTCCACCTCTCTGTACTTCTGAGAGCTGAAGAACATAGTTTACTTTTGTGGCCAGGTCAGTGCTGGGTCATGACCTGCAGGCTCCTCCCTCTCTCTCTCACATGCACACACTCACATGCACGCATTCACACACACACGCAAACACAAGTTTTTTGGGGCTTTCGATTTTGTCTGGCCTGGTTGTAAACACATCTGGCATGAACACAGAGAGATCTCCTGCCGGTCTTGCTTCAAACATTGAACACACACACACACTCACTCACTCACTCACTCACTCACTCACTCACTCACACACACACACACACACACACACACACACACACACACACACACACACACACACACACACACTTACATTTTATCTCTCTTTGCTCACTCAATTTCTCACACATTCACTCTCTTAGGCTTCCCAGGTTTCTTTCAATCCTCTCCACCGCTTCACCCTCAAAAGTTAGTCATTTGTTCTGGTTTGATACTCTTGTTGTATATTTGTGGCTTTTGTTTTATTACATTTTGAGCGATAAAATATGATTTGGTTCTAATGTTAACACCGGTTACATTTTTTCATTACTTCCACCTGCTGGTACGCAAAGAAAATGCGAGTATATAAAAGACATGAATAGTGTAAGTGTAATTTTTTTATGACAGTCAGATGTTACACAAAAATGTATCAAGGTTTCTGAGGTTCCTAATCCTCAACAAGGCCAAGATTATGCAACACATTAAAAATTGCCTATTTCTGATTATGAAAATAGGTCATTTTTGTGTATTTTTGTACCATATCAGTGGCGTTATGTTTTGAATGGACTCTCAAAGGCTTAAATAAATGTTTTTAGATAAAAAAATGTACTACTTTTGATCAGGGCAGAAGTTAATTGAGAGATGTGTGAAAAAAAATATGAATCCAATATGTTTTTACAGCAGTCAATGTCAGTGTTCTTTGGAAATCTGATCTTACAAAAAAAACTTAAAAGGCATCAAAGTCAATGATATTACTAATCCTTTGCATATTCAAGACTATAATACCCTGCAAGAGATATCCAGTTTCAGATTATGTTTCCTAATAAAAATCAGTCATTTTCCTCCCATTTTTTCCCAATATTAGTGACTTTATGTTTTAAATTGGCCCTTAAAGGGTTAAAATTTTGATTCTTAATGACACATTTACTAGTTTTGAATAGAGTAGAAGTTAATTTAGAGATATGTGAAAAAAAAATCTGGAAAAATATGAATCCAATATCTTTTTACAGCAGTCAATGTCAGTGGCTTTTTTTAGCCACTGACATTGACTGCTGATGTAAATCTAACGGTTACACAAGGGTTAAATGTAATCCCGTTATCATCAGACAAATCGAAACTCATTCAAACTGATTCAAACCTTTCTAATCCTTCAACCTTGTCTAATACTAGAGGATTTTTAATTATTCAATTTTTTTTTCCATTTTAAATTCATTCTCATTATTTATGCATTATTTAATTCTTCAGATTCCCAGATTTACTACCACAATTACTATTATTACCACTACAACTTGTATCTTCACTTCTACCTCCACTTCTCTGGCTTCTCTAAATATTTTTTACTGAGTCTCTTACTTTTACTGCCACTTTTACTTCTACCACAAGCTCTACTGCTTTGACTTCTACTTCTTCTATTCTAAAACTACTTCTTCTGCTTACATGACTACTAATATCACTACTACAACTACTAGTACTACAACTTAAACTTTTCTGTGTTTTAAGGTCATTTTCCTCCTTATCCATTTTTTTTGCAATTTCAGACAGTTTTCTCGCCTCTTTCAGCATGAATCCAATTTTAATTTATGAAGCACATTCATACTGTTTGGACTTCAACAGTTTTCACTTTCATCCAACTTCCACTTCTTCTTCTTTACCCCTTTAACCAATTTTACATTAAAACGTTCTTCTATTTTTTATTAGCAGTTTTGCATTGCTTTTTCAGCTTTCAGCACTCAGCATTTCCACGTATTTTCTGCAAGGAAATGCAATTTTTCTAGTCATTATTATTATTCCGGCATGTTTTGTGCCTTAACTACTTCAACATACTTCAACGTATTCAAACCATTTAAACTTCAAAATATTCATCTCATTGAGGACATTCAGGGGTCTATTCAAAATTTTCCCCAACATTCATAATTTCCGTGATATTCCCGGTTTTCCGACGGATTTCTCCCATTAGAAATGCATTACGGATGTTCAAAATCAAATCAAATCAAACTTTATTTATATAGCACCTTTTCATGCAACGGTAAAAAACAAACAACGGTAAATATAAGGCAATTAAATAGGCATAAAACCCGTCCCTTCCCACCCACAGCAGCACATACAGGCATGCACAGCAGCCCCCCCCACACACAAAAACACGCACACACGTATCCACACACCCACACACTAACTGTCAGTAAAAACATGGCAAGGCACTGAGGATCCTGGTAAGGAAAGACCACCTATGGGAGCCGTCCACACCGAGAGGAGCCACAGCCCAACCCCACAGGGAGCACCGCCCCCGAGACCCCCCGACCCAGACAGCCCGGGTGCACCCCGCACATAGTGTAGAGCCCCCTAACCATCTGGGTCTGGACGATCCCAAGAACCACGCCCTCCGGGGGCGGACCAGACACACCTCCCAGTGTGGAGGGCCCCCACGAGGAAACACTGGAGCTAAAAAGACTAAGAGATAATAGGAATTAAAATAATGTTAAAATATCTAAATGATATAAAAATGTGATAAAAGTAAAGGATAAAATAAACTAAAACTAAATTAAAATAATGTTAAAATATCTAAATGACATAAAAATGTGATAAAAGTAAAGGATAAAATAAACTAAAACAGTTAAATCAGCTAAAAGCTAAACTAAAAAGGTGGGTCTTGAGCCTCCTTTTAAAAACATCAACAGTCTCTGCGGTCCTGATATTCTCTGGCAGGCTGTTCCATAACTTTGGGCCATAATGGCTGAAGGCAGCCTCTCCATAAGTTTTGGTTTTTGTCCGAGGAACAACTAAAAGGCTGGCGCCAGAGGACCTCAGGGTACGCGAGGGTTGATAAGATAAAAGCAGTTCAGATAAATAAGATGGGCCAAGACCGTTAAGACACTACTAAAAGAACCTTGAAATCGATCCTGAAACACACGGGGAGCCAGTGCAGGGATTTTAAAACCGGTGTAATGTGCTCCCGCCCTCTGGTCCTCGTCAGCACACGTGCTGCAGAATTTTGTAGCAGTTGTAGAATGTGAGTAGTCTTTTTGGGAAGACCAGAGAGCAGGGCATTACAGTAATCTAAATGACTAGAAATAAAAGCATGCATCAGCACCTCCGTGTTGGCCTGAGAGAGAAACGGGCGGACTCTGGCTATATTCTTAAGATGGTAAAAACCTATCTTTGTTATGTTCTTGATATGTGGAATAAAATTCAGCTCAGAGTCAAAAATAACGCCCAGATTCTTAACAGATTGAGCAGGTTTAAAATCTTGTAGTTTTGGTAAAAGTTTCTCTCTCTTGCCTTCAGGACCAATAATTAAAACTTCAGTTTTGTCCTGGTTGAGCTGTAGGAAATTCACTGCCATCCATGACTTGATATCTAAAATGCAGTTAAAAAGGGCATCAATAGGCCCTGTGTCCTCAGGAGACACGGCGATGTACAACTGTGTATCGTCAGCGTAACTATGGAAGCTGATGCCGTGTCTCCTGATGATGTCCCCAAGGGGAAGCGTATAGAGATTAAAAAGTATTGGACCTAAAACTGACCCTTGGGGCACCCCACACTTAATTTCATGAGTTTTTGAGGAACAGGTATCCATACTTATAAAGAAGGATCGTTCCGAGAGATACGAACTGAACCATTTAAAAACAGTACCGGAGAGGCCCACCAGGTGCCTGAGTCTGCTTAATAAAATCTGGTGATCTACTGTGTCAAAGGCAGCACTTAGATCCAGTAGTACCAGAACTGTGAGCTTCTGTTTATCAGCATTACACCTGATATCGTTTAAAATCTTTAAAAGGGCTGTCTCGGTACTGTGGTTCATCCTAAAACCGGATTGATACTTCTCTAAAATATTACTTTTTAAGAAATAATTTACTTGGTTAAAAACCAGTCTTTCTAAGATTTTACTTAAAAACGGTAAGTTGGATATGGGTTGATAATTATTAAGAACATCAGTATCCAAGTTTCTCTTCTTCAGAAGGGGCCTCACCACCGCCATTTTAAATGGGGAAGACCCCTGTCTGAAGAGAGCAATTTACTATGGTTAAAATCTGTTCCTCAAAAAATTCGTAAAATGTTTTTAAAAATGATGTGGGAATCGGATCTAAAAGGCAGGTAGTTGGGTTTACTTGGTGTCCTTGCGTCAACCAGGGCAAAACTCTCCAGTGTTTCCTCAGGTAAAATCGGCTGTTCAGATGTGTCAAAAATCACATTCTGATGAGTTAAAAGACTGGATCTAATATCATCTATTTTACTCCCGAAGTGGTCTGCAAAGTCCTCACAGAGGGCGTCTGTGGGGGTCTTAAAAGATTTTTTAAAATAGGAGTTTGTTAAAAGATCGATGGTGGAAAAGAGGACTTTGGAATTGTTT
The DNA here is from genome assembly GCA_962446985.1 of Xyrichtys novacula. Classification (NCBI taxonomy): domain Eukaryota; kingdom Metazoa; phylum Chordata; class Actinopteri; order Labriformes; family Labridae; genus Xyrichtys; species Xyrichtys novacula. Next base: position 31,223,961 of record OY660867.1, read on the forward strand.
TTATGGTCTGTGATGAGTTTTGAAAAGTGGGCTATTCTTGCCTTTTTTACTGCATTATTGTATTTTTTGAGTGAGTCCTGCAGTATTTCAAGGTGAACTGTTAATTTGGTTTTTCTCCATTTGCGTTCGGCACTCCTGCATTTTCTCTTTATGTTTCTGAATTCATCCTTTTTTCTCCATGGGGGTAAGGGTTTTGTTTTAATAGTTTTCATTACGGGTGGAGCCACTGTGTCCAATGCGGTTTTAATGTACTGTTAAAATGGTCCACAATAAAATTGCATGGTGCAGGTAAAATTGCGGCAGGAGTGCTCTGTAAAATCCCAATAAAATTTGCAGCCACTTCGGGGGTTAGGTAGCGTTTCCTCACCGTTCTCACCGGGGCCTCCTGATGGTTAAAACTGGTGATATTAAAATACACACAGTAGTGATCCGACACAGCCAGATCGACAACAGAGGACACACCAGTTGATAGGCCGGAAGTTATGACCAAATCCAGGGTGTGCCCTCTGTTGTGAGTAGGCCGTGCCACGTGCTGTTTAAAACCCATGCAATTTAAAAGGTTTAAAAACTCCTTGGACACTGTATCAGAAGCTGTATCAATGTGCAAGTTAAAATCACCAGTCATTAAAATCCTGTTATGGGTAGTGTGTAAGATTGATAATAGTTCAGAAAATTCGCTGATAAAAGAGTTGGAGTAATGGGGTGGTCTGTAAATTGTAATGCAGAGAGTAGGAGGACTGCTAAAAACAAATGCGTGATATTCAAATGATGTAAAACTGTTAAAAGAAACTTCATTTGGGCACAGTGTGTTTTTGAATATTGAAGCAGTGCCTCCTCCCTTTCTACCGCCCCTTGTTGAAAAAAAAAAAAAAAATTAGGGGGGCAAATCTGTCTAAAATCAGATCATGGATAATAAATGTCTTATTTAAAAGCGAGCGCACGTTCAGCACGGCCAAATTAATGTTCGTGCCGAGCATGCGCTCATCCTCAGGAAGTGGTGAGATGGGAGCCAGTGTGACAGGAGTTAGGTTGATGGTCCGTGAAGGGAATGTTCTGTGGGCTCGGTGTGAGATTCTGACTGGGATGCAGGATATGGGGGTGAACTGTGAGTGAGGTGTTGGTGAAACTGACTGTATACAGGCAGAGGGTGAGATTGGAGGAGAAATGGCAGTGGTATGGTGTAGTACTGGGGGTGGACGGTAGGGGGAGCTGGTGGGGGCGGTAGTGGCTTGGGACAGTGACACAGAGGAAGAGGGGGAAATCAGTCACGTGTGTGTGTCAGGTGTGTGTGTGGGTGTGTGTGTAGGTGTGTATGTGGACTGGACAGCATGGCGAATGTTGTCGCCAAGCACCCTGCTGCCCAGGCGAGAGGGGTGGACTCCGTCAGCCCTGTAGAACGGGGAGCGGTTCCAAAATAAGTTAAAATTGTCAATAAAACGGAACCCGTAAGGGCAGAATGGAGCCAGGTGTTCAGGCTGAGGAGTCTGCTGAAGCGCCCCATGCCACGGTCGAAGGAGGGGAAGGGCCCCGAGATAAAAACAGACTTACCGCAGTCGGTGAGAACCTTAAAAAGTTTCTTAAAATGGTCCTTGGTCACCTCAAACAGCTTCTTTTCCCCCTTTAATTCAAAAGCCTTCAACTTCACCATACTTCAACATAGAAACTTCATTCAAACTTTAAAACATTCACCCACCTTCAGACATTCACCATCTTCATCGCATTCATACTTTTCTCACAGCGACAGTTCAAACAGTCATGGGATTTTCTGACCTCTTCAGGTTTTGGAATAGAATAGAATAGAATATTCCTTTATTGATCCCCCATGGGGGAAATTTTTTTGTCACAGCAGCATCACAGACAAAGAGTGCAAAAAATATATATAAATATATAAAAATAAAGAGCCTAATATTAAGAACTTAAATAAATGTAATAATTAAGAAAAAAATTAAGAAAAAGGGAGAAGAAAAATAAAAATAAAACTATCTACAGTATACACAATTTGAATGCCAGCAAAAAAGTGGTGGTGTAAATCCAGTTATTATTACAGTTCGTTGTAAAGTCTTATTGCAGAGGGGAGGAATGACCTGCGGTGGCGCTCCGTCTTGCAAGGTGGAAGTCTCAGTCTGCTGCTGAAGGAGCTGCTTAAAGCCCCCACAGTCTGGTGCAGTGGGTGAGAGGGATTGTCCATGATGGATACAAGCTTTGTTAACATCCTCCTCTCACCCACCTCCTCCAGGGAGTCCAAAGAACTGTCCAGGACAGAACTGGCCCTCCTGACCAGTCTGTTCAGTCTCTTCCTGTCCCTCTCAGTGCTCCCTGCCCCCCAGCAGACCACCGCATAGAAAAGTGCAGATGCTACCACAGAGTCATAGAAAGTCCTGAGCAGAGTCCTGCACACTCCAAAACACCTCAGTCTCCTCAGCAGGTGGAGACGACTTTGACCCTTCTTGTACAGGACGTCTGTGTTGGTTGACCAGTCCAGTTTGTAGTTGAGGTGGACACCCAGGAATCTGTAGGACTCCACCATCTCAATGTCCAGACCCTGGATGTTCACTGGAACAGTCTGAGGTGTCCTCCTTCTGCGGAAATCCACAACCATCTCCTTTGTCTTACTGGCGTTGAGCTGGAGGTGGTTTGTGCCACACCAGTTGACAAAGTCACTGATGACAGTCCTGTATTCCCGCTCATCCCCTGACGATACACATCCGACGATGGCTGTATCATCAGAGAACTTCTGGAGGTGACAGCTCTCAGAGTTGTAGCTGAAGTCTGAGGTGTACAGGGTGAAGAGGAAGGGGAGAGCACTGTCCCCTGTGGAGCCCCCATGCTGCAGACCACCAAGTCCGATACACAGTTCTGAAGCCTCACAAACTGTGGTCTGTCGGTGAGGTAGTCCACGGTCCATGCGGCTAGGTGACATTAGTGTGTATTGCATGGAATGTTGGCAGCTAGAGTGCGTGACATCATCACTAGAGTGAGACAGGCTGAAAATTTATCCTCAAAACTTTGTCTTTACAAAAGGATTGTGGCAACTCACTTCACTCTACACAGATAATATTTGGTACAGTGATGGCAAAACTCATTGTCACTGTTCATCTCAAAAATCAAAACCGTAGGGCACACACAGTGGCCTGGGCAGGCACCAACTGCCACAGACATCCCCAACATTTCTCCAGCTTTCTCCATTGACTCCAATATAAACGGGAGAGGAGGATTCTTAGAGGAAACACGTACTGGACATGTTTTTAACTTGTCCTAGTGAAAGCATTTTTGGCTCCACAAACACAGAAGTTGTATCAATGTCTTCAGCCGGGCCTTGTGGTTCTCACAAGCTCATTATCATGGAGATAGCAGTTACAGAGCAAGAGCATTAGGGCATTGTTTGGACATTGCTCTCTCAGCTTCAAGCCCCCTTTCTACTGCTGTAGTTATGCATCTACCGTCACCATGGCAACCAATTAGAGCGTCTGGAGACACACAGCTGGCTGGAAAGATGCTTCTAACGACCTTATGAGACACATGAAGCCAGGCTCAGTACCCAGAGCGCTGGGGGTTACATTTATAACCCTTCACTAGAGTTATATGACAAAATTTGTCATCTATCTCTTCCCACAAACTTTGAGCTACTTCAGAAATTGCATTTTCTAGTTTTTTACATCTGTTCCGTGTTTGATCTAGTTATTTATTAAACTGGAATTAAAGGGAGACTAACTGCACTGGTGTGCTGGAAAGATACAGACACAGGAAAACAGAGTGTTGCAAATAGTTTTTCCATAGGAGATATGGCATGAATCCTTTTTGTCACTGGCTCCAAATCACCCTTTCGGTCACCCAGCTGCTCAAATAGTACTACTATAACTACTACTCGATTTTATTTCTGACAGTCCAAATATGTTAATATGTACATTGTCTGTCATTGCACCTTTGCTTCCTTCTCCCCACAATGACTGCAGCCATTTCTGCGTAACACAGTGCCAGTTTGCACCTGCCTTTCAAATGCGCTAAATATAGACACAAAACAGTGACCCCAATCAGTTTCAGGGTTTGATAAATCACACTGCGGGTGCTAAATGTATCTCTTCCTCCCAGTATTTTGCATATTGTGATAATCTGCATACATTCTGCATATTCATGAAGGCAAACTAAGGCTTAATGGATTGTGTGTGGTGTTTTGCTCATTTGACAGAAGCAATCCTCAGTCAGTAGATCAGCTTTGCGCCCATCACAGAGTTAAATGTACGCCATAATTTTTTAGAATTACCAAAATTATATATGTATTTCTTTATGTTTGACTGCGGAACCTTTTTGTGAATTTATTTTATTTTCTTGTGCAGTCTCCCTCTTTCTGTTGGTTTCTTCTTCTGTGGTTTCTTTTCCTTTATATTTGAGTTGGCCTCCTTTCTTCTCCCCCTCCTGATAGTGATCCCTGGGGGGAGAGGTAGGTGTCCATCGGCTAATTATTGATTTCTGCATAAATTATTTATTTTATGTGTAATTGTATTTTTCGTGATGTGTTTTAGTTTCTTTTCACTCATGTAACATCCTGAGTGTTATTTTTGTTGTGTTTTGTCCACTTAGCTTGCCCTATGCCAACTGTGAACTTATTAAGGTGTCCCTTGTCATTCTGTTGCAGAGGTATGGTTGTTGTTTTTTTTTCCCCGTTTATATCAGATGTACATTTATAGTTGAGCTGCTCTCCTTACTTCTCACCCCTTTCTGATTGTGATCCCTGCGGGAGAGGAGCGGAGGCAGGCTGCAAGGCTTTGAACTTGTTACGGTTTACCTTAATATATATACACATAGAAATCTTTTATGCTGTGCTGTTACCTTCAGACAGAATTAGCATCTTAAAGTCCTGTTGGGGTCCACATGGATCAGGAATAGGCCATGGGATTATTCTGTGTTCATGATTAATCCGTAACCAGGAAGTATTTCTCATCTACACAAATTAGTTAATTGTGGGGAGTCTGCATATGGTGTTTTATTTTGAAATTTACTGGATGACATGAGCATTTGCATGCTTGACATCCTCTATAGGATGATCTTCTCTGTGCAAATTGACGCATGTTTAACGCTTCAAGCAGCTAAAGTAGACTTGGCATGTATCTTTAGCAGAGCAGTGTGTCAACAAGCTTTTGAGACGCTTCCTGTGTAATATGTTGAATTGATTAAAATAGAAATGTATTTGCTGCGTGACATGCGACACTGACCAAACACACTCAACACAGATCCTGTGGATTATGGACTTGAGAGAAATGCACACTGACGAAGGTGGAGGCTTTTTCAAAGAACATGGATCGTTTACTTCACAACACCCTGATGGACCAAAGGGCCAATGGTGGTGGACAGGTCCTCTCCCTTTGCTTCAGGACAGAAAGATTCGGAAGATTATTTGTACCCACAGCCATCAGACTGCTTAATTTTTCTTTAAATAGTAGATGACATGAGATATGAGGCATGAGACTACAGACAATTAAATTTCCCTTCGGGGATCAGTAAAGATCTTCTTATCCTGTCCTACTTGAAGTGAATTGAGGCTATGTAAATAAAGATGGATTCATTGGTTAATTGAATTAAATTTGATTAAATGCTAGCAAATGAATAACACTCATTTCAATCTTGAACTGAAAAGTCATGTCTCTGTCTCATTAATTTTCAAGAAAAGCCTGTGAGGTTGGCAGACAGGAGTGTTAGTATAAGGTTGAGCCTACACATTATGTAAAAACATGTTTTACATGGGGGATAGGAGCAACTTGGTTCATTGTACTCTACTACTACAACAGTTTTTTTTTTTTTTTTTACATGAATGCCATACCATTGGTAAATCACTTAACTCCGAAGTAGTTAATGTCTCTCTCTGTCTAAACCTTACTTCTTATGTAAAGAACCCAAATAGTTAATTCAGCCCTTCCTGTCATGTATCCATTTGCTGGCATCATAGTTGTAGTGCTGGGCAATTGTCTGGCCTCTGTTTATACATTTAACCCATCATTGTCTTGTCTCTTTATGGCATATTTGCAGACAAATGCTGATTTTTTTTGAACAACCAACTTTCAAAGTTTATGACTTCTTTTCAATTAATCTCAAATTAAGATTTTAGGGAAGGAAGCCAGTCCAGTGCCAGTCTATTTGATAGAAAACAGGATGAGGTGTATCAGACAGGCTTATTGTGGACTCAGGTGTTTGCGGCCTGAGCAGCTGTTCTGGAGTCAGCCCCATGTTAAACAGCACTGCATGGCTGGCATTCTCCAGCTGAGACGAGGCCTTTTGTCTGTGCTATATTTGATACATCAGTGAGTAATAATTAAGATTATATTAATAACAACAGGGGCAGTAGAGATCTCTTGTTCTTAGTGCTCCCCACTGCAGCTTTCTGCAAAACCTGGCAGTCCTGCACTGAGGCTATTAAACTGATACCTGCCACACAGCTGTAGGGTTGAGGAATCACATCCTGTTTTTAAAGTGTGTTCATTCAACTCAAAAGAAAGTAGAAGTAATAGAAACTGCATTTAAGTTTAAGCATAAAATGCAGTTTAACCAATGATCACTGGGAAAAAAAGTGGGTACCATCCTGAACAAATTACATTTACAGCTGCTATAAATGGATACAAAAAGGGAGAAATTTTGTTTACCTACCTGCCTACCTGTCATATGGTATGTGTTGTCTGTACTCGTGTTTTGTGTTTGAATAAGACCTGTGAAAACAAATTTCCCCTTGGGGACAATAAAGATTATTATTATTATTATAACAAATCTGAAGCTCATCAAAGAGGTTTGTGGGAAGCCCGATCCTTTCCAATTATACTACTTTGATTTCATCATGTAAAAGTTAGAGGGACAATTTCTGGTACATTTCACATACCAGGGGTCTCATGTATCAACACTTGCGTGGGACTCATACTAGAAACGAGCGCACGCAAGGTCCGTCACGCTGAAAAAAATCCGTATGTATCAAAGTGTGCGGGCGCCGAAAGCCACGTGTGTTTCCTTGATAAATCCCAGTCAGCTTGGAATTGAGCGCAGATGTCGGAGTGACCGGGCCCGCCCCCATTACGCCCACCTATAAATATGCAGATTTATTTAAATAGGGTCTCCCTGTCCTCACACGCAGACAAAATGACAAGAAAAACGAAATTTACGGCGTGCGAGGTGGAGGTGCTGGTGGCGGAGGTGGAGGAGCGACAGCGTGTTTTGTTTGGCAGCCTGTCCAGTGGCGTCAGTGCAAAATGCTTGGAGTGGGAGAAAGTTTCCGAGAGGGTGAACGCGGTGGGTTCCGAGACACGCACCCCCGCGGAGATTAAAAAAAAGTGGTCGGACCTCAAGGTGGAGGTCAAGCGGCGTACAGCTGCCCTCCGTAGGAGTACCGGACAGACAGGTGGGGTTCCGGGGGAGGAGACCCTCACGCCGTTTGAGCAGCGGGTGGTGGCGATTATTATTATAGGGTAAGTGGCGTGTCACACAAATGTCCACATGCTTTGCCATCCCACTGAGCAAAAGACGTATATTAGACGTCTAGTCTAAGTTTATACTTCATTTCAACGTCGGGATTCAGTCTATTTTTAGACGTGATTTATACTTCGCCCTTAACTTCATTTTTCGATAACTTTTTATGCAATAAACAACTTAACTGACCTCTAAATACTGGATTACATTACCTATGATACCGTTGAGAGAGATGTAAACGCAACAGATACACAGAAGCAGGAATTGAAATGAACCAATATTTTTATTGTGTCACAGACATCAATGTGTCGCCGGCTTGCGGAACCCCGGCCCGCGGCAGCCTGTCCGCCGGCTTGGAGTCGTCGGCCAGGACCAGCAGCATTCGGGCCACCCCGGCCCCCAGCACCAGCACCAGCATCAGCACCAGCGCGCCGACAAGCGGTGGAGCGTCCACCAGCCACGGTGCTTCCGCTGGACCACCCGGACACAGTGGAAGGGTCCTCACGGAGGCGGTCCTGCAATCGCAGGAAGAAATCATCAGGGGAATCGCGGGGATCAACAAGCGGCTGGACCGGCTCGTAAATGTCCTCGAGCGTCTGGTGGCGAAAATAAATTAATTTGACTCAGTGAACTGTGTATTCACGTCTTACCCATTCACACTGTGGCGATGAGATTCTCCCGCGCGAGGACGGCGGCCCGGCAGGGATCAGCTCGCATCCCTCCGTCTGCTGCTGGTTCGTCATGTGGGGCGACGTGCTGCTCGGCCACGGGGATGTGGTGCACGCTTGTCACATAGTGAGTCACCAAACACCGCCACACAGCGTCGCCAAAGTGCCGTCAACGCAAGTATCGGCTCAGCGCCAACTTCTACACCACCTCCTAACTTTGCGTTGATTAGCGCTGGAACCGACGCTCGTTTCGCGATGATAAATCTGGACGTGCGCCGATCTTGGCGGACGCAAGGTTTTCTGGCGCCGCCAGCGTTTATTCATGAGGCCCCAGGTCATTTATCATGCTGTTTCAATGTAAAACATAAAAGCAGCTCCTAACTTCTCAAGAAGTTCCATGAACTACTAAAACGCTTTCTATTTTTAAGAGGCTTTTTTCTACATAATAAAGTTGTAAGTCTCCTCAGGCCAAAAAAACACTAAGACATTAAATATTAAATAAGACGTTTTAGATTCCCCATGGAAATATATTCTGTGTTGTTGCTGTTTGATCTTTTCTGTGCTAGACCTCACAGTCTTCCCTAAGCCCTGTACAAGTGGTAAATGTCAACACTCAGGACCAGGTGATTTGCTACACTTGACCTTAAGTGACCCATTAGTGAGCCCTTGAAATGGAGAAAAAACATCATCTGTGTCGCTGTTTTTTGACTGAGTGAGCTTGACTGAGTCCTGAGGTTTTCCTCACTTCATTTTGACAGGACCAGGCATGGTATGATTCATAACCCAGTAATCCCCCAGAGTCAAATAATGGTGACCAAAAACCACAAAGGCTTCGAAGAACAGAGACATGGCAGCAGGGTTAAAATGAAAATGAAATGAAAATGAAATCCTTTAAAAATAAACCCTAATCTGATAGATGGATCACAGTATGTCATGACTGTGCCCTATTCTCATATGTCTGAATCTATTTTCTGTGGGCAGTTTTCATGGAATTTAAATGCCATTGATAGTTGCTAAGTGCTGGTACAATTTTTTAAAATGTGAATAGCAGGAAATAAGTGTGGGCTGAGAGAGCTATTGAGAAGTGATGCTGCAGTGACAGTTATTTCTGCCCAAGCAATGACTGGCTGCTCGCTATATACTGGCACTGAGAATCAGTAAGCTGGCCTTGGGCTACACAGCACTGCTGTTGCCATGGTGAACAGATTATCTCTGTATAAAAAAACCCACCACTCTTCTCACTTTGTAACCACCCCAGTTGCTGGCCATGAATGTGGACAGCTACATGTTTTAGCTGGTTATCTTTCAGTGGATCATCTTTCCTTTTGTAAGAATAGAGCTTTGTACATGAAGTTATTCTTTCAGTCAAGAGTACAAAGAGGCTTAATATTAGATAGGTGATTATATACCCAGAGGACACCTCTGTACATAATTAGTAAATTATTTTTAAACTATATATCTGTTGGTGATGGGAATTGAAATTAACACAACATATATAAACTCTGAACAAAATTATATATGTGCTCAGTACAGAAAACTCTTACCATATGACTTTGAGTGACCACTGTAATTTATTTATTTATTTAACAATATTTTATTGGGTTTCCCATTTTAATACAAAAATATGTGTCAATAATTATTTACAAAAAATAGACCACTGTAATTTAAACAGCACTCCCATCTCCAATATATCAAGGCTCTATGTTTATGTGAGCTTTAGGGACTAAAAGCGCCCTTACTACCAATTCTGCCAAAGGCCATTAATGACCACCACCATAACAGACCCATAACATGCCCATTAACTACTCTCTAGCAAAGGAGTTTCTGCATGTCATAAAGTGAGCTCATCAGTATAATCAAAAAACAAGGATCATTGTATTGTCAAGTTATGCCTATGACACCCATGAAGACTTTAGAGTTAGCTAACGACACCCCTGCATGCTAGCTTTTGAGGCCCATCAAGACCTCAAGCAGAAACAGCAGAACTTGTCCTGTGCTCAGAGACAACTGCTTTTTTCTGTTAATATATAGTTAGTACAGTCAGGACTGTACCTGAACTAGAGTATAATGAAGACATACCAAGGTGACACTTTAGATAGTGTTTTGTTTCACTGAACTGTTATCTTTGAGGATTAAAAGGTAAGTGTTACACTGCCGGAAGAGGGGCATACTTGATTTCCACTATCTGCCGCATAAGTGCATGTTCTGCTTCTGTGTAAAGCAATTATTTTATTAATCCTAAAGCTTATGACAGTGATCCCATAAACATTATACAAAGCCTCAATGTATATCAGTTCTTTCCAATAAACCAGGCACAATAATTTAAACATATTGGTTAGAACCATGTTAAGTCTAAAACTGATTCACTTAGTTTGGCCTACACTAGTGTAGCAATCAAGACAACCCTGGGTGTGAAACTCACACATTCCTCACAGGAAAGTTTCCTTATCTGGTCCCAGGACACAGGATATAAATCTTTCCAGACTTGTTTGCACTTTCAGGTTACCTAAATGACCCGACCGGAGGTTGACTAAACCTCTGACTCTTCACGATTGGTCAATTCGGAGAACAGAGACAGAGTTTTATTACCTTTCAAACTGACTCCATTGCTGACCATCTAAATAAACATTAACGCTTCAACCCAGATCTCCAATTTGAGATTTACCTTCTTAAAGTGTGTGAACATACGGACCCCAGGATAGAGGGGGACACTGACCTCCAGACCTCGGTCATAAAACCCTGCTCGACCATACACTGATAAAGACTGCATTCCTTTGGTGAAAGAATACAAATGACTGATCATGACATCTTATGCATTCAGCAATGTACTAATCTGTCTTATCATGAAATTTGTGTTAAAATGAGGTGTTTCCCGTTTTTCTATGTGCTCCAGAAGCTAAGTTAGCACTCTGACAGAATAAATCCTTTATTCTTTAGTTTCTTTAGACCAACAGCTTTTCAGACTGTTTCATGAACTTTTAAGAGTTAAATTTTTTGACTATGGATCATAACTTTACTCTAAGTAACAGAAATAGTTTAGAAATGTTTGGTTTATATTTTAGTTGTTTACTTAGTATTTTTAACCATTAGGTGGTTATAATGTCATTGAATAATCTGAATGTGAGTATTTAGAATCCATTATTAATCATGATGACGTTCATTCACATGTGTTTACTCTTTTGTTGTTCACAGTTTCCATGTGTTACTATCTGTTTCATTTCAGAGTAATTTAGCATGTTCAATGTGATACTTAAAACATAATGAGAATGTTTGATGTGATCCTACACTTCATTCATATGTGTTTAGCATCAAATTATTTATCATGAAACCAAGAATTCAATGATATTAATCATAGTGAGTGAGTATCAGATCTGACTCTTTTACCAGCCAAAAGTACAAGTTAGATCAAATAATCAGAGATCCAAGGTCCTCTCTGCTTGGAGACCACACGACCCCTCCTCTGTCTTCTCACACACACACACACACACACACACACACACACACACACACACACACACACACACACACACGCCGGAGACACTCCCAGTGTGAGAAGATAAAACCAGTGAAGTGGGGTTGCTCACTCTCTTGCTCTAGTCTCTTATGCTCTTATTCCTCTCACCCTCTTCTGGCCCTTACTCTTGCCCCCTTACTCTTGTACCCTTCCTCTTCTTTGTTTTCTCTTAGAATTTTTCTTAGTCTTCTAAGTTTTACGCCACGTGTTGATTCACGTTGATTTTTCTTTAACATCGCCTTAGTTCAAGTTTTGAAACTTTAACTTTTTGTGCAATTCAAGATTAAGCCTTTGATTGATTTTTCTTTAATTTCGCGAAGCCATTTTTGAAAGTTTTCTCTGCTCGAGTCTCGTTTTTCTGAGTTATCTGCGTGATTTCAAAGTCACCTCTGAACGCAACCCAGCAGGCCCAGGTCATCCTCTGTGCCAGAGTTTTTGAGTGAGACCAAAGAAGTGTCCAAACGAGCATCCACAGGATCCACAGGCGCCGGCTTTACTTCAGGCCCGAGGGCTACAACTCCAGGCCCATCCTTCGGCTGACTTCAGTCGTCTTCTGAGCTGAACCGCTCGAATCGCTGGTAGCCCGGACCTTCGGAACCTGCTCCACCTTCTCCAAGGACCAGTCTCACTTAAGTATGCAAACCTCCAGAGCTCCAAAGAGGGCTGATGCTGTCTCATGCGTTCATAACTCAGATATCCACCTATTTCTGGTGATCTTAGATTCCTCCAAATCCACATCCGAGTTTATCTCGACACCAAAGTTAGTGTAGGTTAATATGTTAGCGCATATTCACTCACTATCATTAACTTTAGTGCTCCTAGCCTGACTCAGAATCTTTATTTATTCACCTATTATTATTTATCTTCATTATCTTATCATCATTTATTGCATGTATGTTGTACCATCATTTATCCTGTAATAAACAGATCATTATTTTTCTAAGTTCCTGTCTGTTAGTGTTCTTCCAGAAGTGGAGTCCCTAAAATTAGAATTTCGACTTAAGATATGAGACTGATTAATTAAAACTGACTTGATGTTTGATTTCTGAATTAAACTTTTGTTTTCTTTATTTTCCCACCATTAAGGGTGGGTGGTGCCCCTTTCAACGAGTGCATAAATGTCATAATTTGAGATTACTAATCTTCAGACATTTATTATAAATTCCAATCGCTACAGTATTATTTTGGTGCGACCGTGTGAGGCTCATTTCAAACCGTATTATTTTGGTGCGGCCGTGTGAGGCTCATTTCAAATCGCTACACTAGCTATATGCTTAGCTTAAACTCAGTGGTATCAAGATTAGGTAAAGTGATCAGTTAGACAGCATTTGTTAAGACAAGCTAGATGGAATACCAAAATGGAAAAGCTATCCATCCACTTAAAATGTAATGTAAATAACTGAGCACTTGTATCAGTACTCTGGCTGGCCTTTTGATATTATAGAGCTTTTGTGAGGAATTTACTGATACTTATGAAATAAACTAGTATTCATAGTGATGGCTTGTGTTATACAACAGCAAACAAAATCAGCAGTGACACTGGAATTTGTAAAGCCACTGCAAGGGGTAGGTGTAAGAGGAGTTATTGAAGAGTAAGCTCTTTTTTGTTGAAATTTCCATTAAATATCATAAAATTTTCACATTTAGGGCCTGATCTACTAAAGGTATGCTGAAACTGATTGCGGTCGGCTAACCGTATAGCCAAGAAGGCTAAGAAGCCATTCACTATTGGTGAAGAATTGATCCTTGATTTGCTGTGGACTTCTAGGAGAGGCTGCAGTTAAAAAATAAGAACATATGCTGTTTTGGGCTAGCACCGTCACTCAGCGCATTGAGGAAATAGTAGAAGACAAAGAGTCACAATTGTTGGGAAGAGTTAAAACATCACTGTGGAATGCACTCCAGGTTGACAAGTCTACAGATATTGACAATGAGGCAGTTCTACTTGTTTATGTGATATCTCTATCAGAAGGATGTGCATAAGGAAAAATTATGTGCACTATTATTTCCAACCAAAACCACAGCCAAAATTATTTGAGTTGCTGGATGATCCTATACCAGGAAAACTGAAAGGGTCCTGTTGTGTTGGCATATGCACAGACAGAGCCGCCACTGCCATGACTGGACGGCTGTCTGGTTGTAGGAGGTTGCACCTGAATGTGAGTCTGCGCATTGTCATTCACAGGGAAATACTGGCTAGCCGATACTTGCCACTGGAACTTAACAGCACATTGAATGATGTTAAAGATTTTAATCCATTAAAGCACATGCCCTGAACTTGCAGCTGTTCAAGCAGCCTTGTGAGGAGACGCCTTCCCTTATAGACAAAAATAAGATAGATTCCTGAAGGAAATCGCTGGCCAGAGTGTTTGAATTACAAGAGCTGCTGTAGAGATTTGTCAAAAAACAGATGAATCCAGCATGTCAATGCAAGAAGAAGATCAACTGCTGGAGATGGCAAATGACGGCGGCCTGAAAAGCATGCTCAAGACAACAGCTCGGCCGATGTTCTGTATTAAAGTTACAGAATACCCTGAGATCGCCACAACAGCACTGAAAACGTTGCCATTTCTGACATCCTATCTGTGTGATGCTGGGTTTTCCGCTGTGACAGCAACAAATACAAAATTACTGAGTAGACATGAGCAACACACTTCGGGTGTCATTGTCTCCAATTACCCCGAGATGGGACCATCTGGTTGCAGAGAAACAAGCTCAGACTCCCACTGATTCAGAATTATGGTGAGTTGTATTTTTCATGCACTTACTATTTGTTTTTGGGGCGTCTTTAAATGTTACCACAGTGACTAGAGGGTGTTAATGGGCAAAAAGATTGTGTAGCTCATACAGGGGATATGCTGTTTTAACAGAGCACCATCACAGCTTCTCTCCCACCGAATGTGTACAATGCTACTGCTTGAGTGGTGGTTCCAGGAAGTGGAGAAAATCCCGAAAATACCAAGAGCAATTTGGCTTAAAATTTCTAGAATGACGAGAGGCGGAGCCAAGTTGTCCAAGGTATATACACTCAATGATTTTAAGCCTTTTTATTAACCCAAAGCAATGACAGTAAAAAAACAAAAAAAAAAAAAACAAGCAGATATATTACTTCCTGTCCTATTTTTTTTTTTTTTTACAAGGGTATTAATACGATTGTAACATGCTGGATTGACTGTTTGGATTAGAAAACAGATAACTTGTTTTTATTTGTTACAAGTATGTAATGTTTTGTCGTAAATAAATGCAGGAATCACTTGCACTAGTCAGACTTAAACTCTAATACAGGCTCAAGAATCACTAGCAACACCTCTGAAGAGACACCAAAACTTGCAATTGTCACTGATATTAAAATTATGTTCCTACATTGCTACTGTGCTGTTGATGCTTACATCTAAAAGGATGAATTGAAGATGTGTTTTATTATGTCTCTTTTTAAGCAAACATGAGGTTGTTCAACAGTAAACATCTGCAGTCAGAAGTTATTCTGAAGAGCTTAAAAAAAAGACTGGAATAATACAGTTTAAATATGGGTGCTTTCATTTTTTGCTAATTGAAGAGCGGAATAAATCTAAAAGTCAACTTCTTCATAATCACCAACCTCATCTCCAGAGTCTTTTTGTGAACTCATTAGGGATAACTGATGAAGTTCCCAATCAATATGCAGATTAGGAGCAAATCAATTTGTTTTGACTCTGCCATCATCATTATTTCTTTGGTGCAAAGCAATCCTGCTGCAATGCCTGGGTGAAGTGTCAACAATACAGACTTATTCAGCAGTAAAACTCACTGAGACATGTTTTGTTTTTGTTGTTGTTTTTTTTAAATAAAATATTAGGTTTTGGTAACAATTTCTATGAGAGAACACATTTAAAAGTATTTTCCTATTAGCATACATATTAGTAGCATATTGGGTCTGAATGACTTGACAAAAAGGCATTTTGATAAACACAGTAAAAGTGATAGCCATCAAAGAAGAGAGAGTATATGTGCAGGAAATCGAAAGGGAGCAGTTGTGACTGTCTTTTAAAAGGTTTATCTAGAAACTTGGGCTTACTTTGTTGGAAAAGAAGCTCACAATACCACCTTTCTGTGATGCAAACAGGTTAATTATCTCTTTATTGAAGTCAGAGGATTTTTGGGTCAAGTTCCTCACATTAGACAGTGTACCCAGTGTAACAGCGTGCATTCAGTCTTTCTAGTGCCATAGTACTTCAGAGGAATGACTGAATTCCTCTGAGCGGGCTCAAACACTGGTCTGTCAATGTCATGGGGAGTAGGGTGGTTATTTGTGTTCATGTCTGTGCCAGAAATGCTCAGAAGATTATTTTCAGTCAGTGAACATCTGGTTTTCTTTATCTTTATTTTTTGGTAGCTATATGTTTTTTGTGATGGGAGTTGTGCTGAATTCATGTTTCTACCCCCAAAACATGGGACTTACATTTACTAAAATGTAGTAAATATCAGCTACTTCCTGTGAAGTAAACATGGGAAAAAAAGAAATTAATTCTTAGCTACTGCTATTAGCCAGCCTTTACTATGAAACTTGTGATTATTTTTCCCTTGTGTTATATGAAGGATGAGTCCTCAATGTCTTAACTTGTATTTCCTTTGACAAATGATAATGTAATCTACCTTTTACACACTATAATATCCACAATTTTCAACTTTGCTCACTTTTCTGCCCACTAATTTGGTACTGTAAGTTTCACCAAAGATAATTAAACAGCTGAAAATGATCTTATTCTATGGGACTCTATCATTGGAAGAGCTTGTCCCTGTTAGCTCATTCATGCTTGCTTTCATGTAGAAGACAGTGCCGTTAAAGAATTTGGGGCAGGATCAGTTTTGGATGTTTTTGGTATACGCAAACTGCTAAAAATTAAAAACCAAACTATGGCTGAGAAAGCAGGGCAGCTGTTGAGTAATCAAACCCTGGCAATGTCCTCAGTGTTCAAAATACAGTAGATCCTTAGTTAAAAGTTTTGGGACCTTAGTGTCACATTATTAAAATAACACAACAAAGATTTTTTGTTACAGTAACACACACTTTATGAACATGCATATCACAGAAGCTAACATGTATCTAATTAAAATTTTACTTAATACTCACCGTAATCTGCTTCTACTGTCTTCTTTTTTTCTCTGTGTCCTTTAGGTAAAATGAAGGTTAACTTTCAGCAGGTCACCAAAATACTGTGATTATGTTACAATTAGTTTGAATGTTTGGTCCTAAAATCCTGTCAAACACAGTGGGTTGAAAACACATGTAATAAAATGATCAATATTATTCATCACAGATTTAGTCATTAGTAAAAGTGTTCAGTCATCTATCAGGCAACTCAACACAATACATTCCTGTGTTCTTTGGGATGTGGAGGTATCTGCAGTCTCTGTCTGTACTGCTAAAGTTATTAGCTTTATTATCAAAATTTTAGAGCTGGGTTGTGTATAGCTATAATGTTACAAACAAACACTGCATGTATTGTGTAATAATAGCTTGACACAGTTCCTTCAGTGTTGATTTATTTGATACACATGCTTACTTGGCTAATAAAGAGACTATTGGTTTGACTAATGGGACATAAATAAAACTGTTTTTTTTTTCTGCTGTGACTCAACAGCTTGTCTTTATCAGCAGGGCTCCTCAAGAATATACACCCCCCTGCACTGAAGGTCTGTCTCCACCCCTGCCCCTGGTCTTTTGTTCATGCCATTTTGGGATGAAATTTTTTTGTCCACAAAGCACGCCACTTTCATGCAACAATTTATCTTATGTTTTGCTCTAGCACCAAACAGAGAAAGAAAATATTATCTATATGGATCAAATATATTTTATGTAACCAGAAAAATCATCCTATTTAGTGTACTATGCAAGAAGACTCATTCAACCCTTCACACTCAAAACTGTGTTATCTACATACTATTCATATTTTCAAAAGAGGGAATGAAAGCCTTTTTCTGTTTCAGTGGGTACAGACATTCTTTTTTCACACACACACACACACACACACTCACACACACACACACACACACACACACACACACACACACACACACACACACACACACATATACATACATATATGTATTTGTGTGAAAAAAAAAAAAAATTGACAGATATGCCATGACAGTCACAACACTGAAATTTATATAAAAATGCCAAATATATCTGCTATTTTCCAGCCCAATTATGACAACACTTTGCCAGTACAGTATTTACAAACGGATGCAGCCTGGCCAATATCCTTGGAACAATTACAGAGTCAAGCTCCTCGAAGCAACACTCCAGAACCTCAGCGACAGGAATACTTTGGTTTAGAGTCTACCACTCTCAACCATAGCTTTCAGGTATCCTATTTTGGCCGGGAAAGTACCGTATTTTACAGTACTTTCGTAAAATATGATATATATATATATGTATATATATTTATACCTTGGAAATTTATTGAATCAAATCCTATCATAGGTCTCACATTTATATCTACAGCCCCACAGCAACTCCCACTGGATTGAGGTCTATTTTTTTCCTCTTTATTTCAAGTTCATTTTTTACAAAATTAAGTTTTAAGAAAATCTAATATTTTATTTATTTGTGCATTTTTTAATTCTTGGAGACATTGGTTGGTCCATTCCAAGGTTGCAATACCCTCTTTTTTTCTCTAAATCCTCTTTGGTTTCTATCCTCAGAAAACAGCAGTACCATTAATTTCACAAGGACTTGCAAATCATTTTTGACCTTTATTCATCTGAATCCACAAAGCTGAGATATTTGATGTTCAAACTAATAAACTGTTTTTGTTAGCAAATATTAAATTTGACTCTTTTGTTCCAAAAAAAAAAGAGGTTCAGAGGGAACTAAAGTGTGGGAAAATATACAAATGCTCAAAATCACTTGTTTGGATCATTCCACAGGTTAGCCAGAAATGGGTGAGGGTCATGATTGGGTAAAAAAAGGAACATCTCTTAAAGGCTCAGTTGTTTACAAGCAAGAATGGGACCAGGGGTCCGTTTCACGTAGCAGGTTTAATGGAAACGCAGAGTCTGTTAACCCTGAAATCAGGGAAACTCTGAGTTTTCCGTTTCACAAAGGAGGGTCAGTTAAACCAGGGAGAGAGGGGTAACTCTAACCTGTTTCACAAAGAGAGGTAACTCAACCTCGCGGTCAGTTACCATAGTAACAGACTCCGTGAACCTAACCTGCTCGGGACCAGGTTTAACTCAGTAAACCCAGAGTTTCAGGTGAGACATCGGCATTTTCTCATTTTGATCATGTTTTACATTGTCAAGTAAGTATTAAGTGGCAGTTTGATCCCTTACAAAATGCTCTTTTCACACTCAAAAATGAATTTTACTCTCTTATTATGTTCCGTTAAATGATTAGGAATATTATACTAACACAGACTTTCACTCAGCAAACAGAAAGAGGGCAGATGCCAGAAAAACGGGTGGTGGGCCCAGCAGCCCCACCTTTAACGGAGGAAGAGTAGCTGCCCCCCCCGTTCGACGATCGTGGCCGGTCCGATCGCAAATCCCCCCCCCATGTTGCACTGGCAAATGGAGTCCCGTTGGCTGTGCCGGTGCAATGTGAGGACCCGATGCCCGGAGAACTCTGTCTGGAGTCTCCACAAAGGTGCTGAACAGAGAAGACAGGACCTTATCAATGGATTCTGACATGTAAAGTATAAGTTTAGAAAGTGCTCTTGCTACTTAGTCAGTGATAAAAATCCAATAGAAATCCATAAAAATGTGCCTCAGGGGCAGCAACACACCGTTTGGTGATGTTAATAATTATATTTGTTCAGCCTCTGTCAGACTCTCCAGTCCGCTCTACATTACAAAGACGCAACAAATTAAAACTAAATACTTTCAATATTAGGAGCAATGTACCCTATGTCATGGCAATGAAATATATGAGGCATATATGAGATATTAATTTATCATCACAAGCAACTTATTGACTAATGATTTATTAAAAACTGCTCCAGACAGAAGTTTTCTGATCTGCTTTTATACCAGTTTTGATGCTTCCAAAGAGAAAATCCTTGTTAGTTTCCACCACAGACACAAGGATATCCACTTTCAGCTTGGAAAAGTTTCAAATCTTATTATATATTTCTCCTCTTTCATGTTTGACCTCAGTGGGCGAGGCTTCTGAACCACGAATATTTAAGGGTGTAAACATGGTGATGATGATCGATTTCAGCCGCCGCATTTATCAAGACCCGATCATATGTACGCTGGGATTGGTCAGATACAAACCCTTTAATAAATCTCACGCATGTCCTATAGTACGATGAATCCTGCGCTCAGATCTGCGCAAGCTTGATAAATGAGAGGCATTGTGTTTTGTCCTTATTCTTGATTTTGTAATTTTCTGATTTCTTTGATGTTGGAATATAGAGAAATAGACTGTGGCATTTCTAAACCTGAGTTTTAAACATTGTGGTTTGATAATTTCCTGAACCTGCAGCCATTACCCCAACCAATATCATAATTATTGTTGCAATAGAAGTGTGTTGGAAGCGGACTGAGGATTACCAATTCAGACACTAAAGTCTGTAGCTCCTTTATAGTGACAGTTTGTCTCTGAATTAACTTCCGATCAATTTTCAGTGCTTATTACAATGTGAACTGTGGAAGTCACTTTGTACTACTTTTGTCATGTTAGCATCTAAATTACTTATGTACAATTCTAACTGTGACTTAATTTGTAGTCCTTTTCTTCAAAAAGTTCCCAAAATGTTTTTACAGTTAATAATATTGTGACCAGCAATGAGCATACTTAACTTGTCCAAATTCAGTAAATGTATTTATTGTCATATTTTTCTCAACAGAGCACAGTCACTGAGGCCCACAGTTTAATGGAACAAACTGTGATGGGAGTATATATTGCAAGGAAGGAGGGTGGAGAGCCTGGAGATGACCCAGAAGACATTGGTGTCCTTATTGGAGGTGTTCAGGTCCTCAGTGTGTTGAGGGACATTTGGACTGCTTGTGCTTTGATTTTTGGACTGATATACTGTTTGAACCTGAGTTACCCACCAGAACTCAGTTGTACCTTTGAAGTCCTGCAGAAGATTCTAATGAATCTGGATGGGTAGAGGTTGTCTGCCAAAGCTCAATTTCTAAAAAACAAGGGACAGAAACCTTTGGCCAAATCTGTGCGAGGCAGATTTTTTTGTGTGCAGTGCAATGTTAATTTGATTCTGTGGCCTATGTTCTTATTTGCCAATTTAACATGGTCAGTTACATAAATGGACCAAAGGGTCAATGGGGGTGGATGGCTCCTCTCTCTTTGCTGCAGGACAGAAAGATTCAAAAGATTATTTGTACCCACAGCCATCAGACTTTACAACTCTTGCATAAATAGTAGATGATTTTTTGAGACATGACAAAAGAGACTAAGAGACAATTGAATTTCCCTTTGGAGATCAATAAAATTCTTCTTTATCTTCTTCCTCTTTTTAGAAATGTCATTATCAGCTTTGTGTTAAGCATCTGCAGATGCACAATCCTGATCCGATACTTGTATTTTCCTAAGTGATAGTGAGTGCTGTACACTATTTCTTAATGTTGTTTTCTACATAAATAGATTAATTAATAAATAATGATCACAAAATAACGAAATGATGT
Organism: Xyrichtys novacula; assembly: GCA_962446985.1. Lineage (NCBI taxonomy): Eukaryota > Metazoa > Chordata > Actinopteri > Labriformes > Labridae > Xyrichtys > Xyrichtys novacula. Next base: position 31,245,219 of record OY660867.1, read on the forward strand.
CTTCAACTTGTTTCATCTTACTAGCTGACATTGTTGTAAAACTCATATGTATAGTAATTTGTTTTACAAGCTCAGCTGTACAAAAAACGCATGTCGTATGGCAAACATTAAACATTGCTGTGAGCACAACTTCGTGGAGAGGTTATGAGATTCACCATGGGGATTCCAGACTGCTAGAATAAAAACATAAATATTTGACATTTGCTAAGCTTTCCTTTGTTATTCCTTTGTCCCTTCATTTATATTTCATCACAAACCAGATTTTGCTATCAACTGACCAGATCACTTTAAACTAGAAAGCAGAGGAATCAATTCAGTATGCTATGCGGCTCAGCAAGGACTTACAAATGTAAGAGCTCTACATGTCTGCTATACAACTGCCATGCTTACATTTACATCATGACCCTATTCTCTGTAAGACACAGTTCAAGCTCGCTGCAAAGCTCAGTGTCAAAGAAAAACATCTACTACTGTATAAACTACCTGGAACAATTTGGACTCATAATATGAACTGCTCAAAGGTACTGTGCAGCATGAACTATGGCTTACAGGCCCATTCATTTCACAAATTAGTTTCTTCACAGGATTATGCAATTAGAGAGGTCACAGTTACAGAATGGGAAAGGTAAGAGGTCAGTGAAGGATAGTCAATTGGTCACTCTCATCTCTTACCTGCTTTCAATACTGTTGTGATGAGTGTGACCTTTCCTTGACCCCAATACTGTAATGGTTGATTTATTATGCAGAGAGCCTACATATAGAGGTAACACTATAATTGAAGTGTATTTCTTCACTGTGTTGCGCTTTAGGCTACTCACAAATAAGGTACTGCAGTGAACAGTGTCACATGTGAGTGGGAACACAGCCCAATTAAGCATTTATTGCATTGAAGCTACCTAGCAATTACTGTATTTTGCCCTGCTTGCACTTTATGCATCAAGAGTTAAAGCACAAAGGGTACAGCCGATCATTTTCATTACTGTGGGATCAATTAAGTATTTTAACATGAATAACGAGCCCCTTGGCCATATATTTTATGCTGTGTGTTCAAAATGTCAAAATTTGTTTATTTTTTAATGAGAGGTTAGGGCCAGAACTGTAGCAATGTAATCTACTGCATATTGTTTAATCCATTGCAGATTGAGGATGGCAATACATCACATACTGTACTTCATATAAAGCAAAGCTCAAGTGGTGAAATTACTTCTCATTGTGCTTTGTAGAGGCATCCATTGTTTCTGTGCTCTTATGTTAAGAATATTTTATGGCGATAAAATGTCTCAGCCTGTCAATACTCAATACTTGCTGTTTTTGCCCATAACAACTGAAACTAAATTCTTAATCATGGCATGCTGGAGCTCCATTTATTCATTTTGTTGTGCATGCAGCTACTGTCTACAGCCACTTACAGAAAAAAAAAAAAACATTATGGAAGTCTTTTAGCCACTCTAAACTCACTCCATACTGCACTCAGGTGTCTGAGTGCTCGTAATATACAAATATATCCTATCCTTATGGGTAAAACCAAGGAGAGATCCATCAGTACAACTAGCAATTATGAAAAAAAGAAAATGTAATACCTTTGCACTCATATAAAAACCCTGTGCTGTTTGAATACAAATTGCAAATCTGTGCTAAATCAATATCAATAAATTGATTGATTCATGATGGCTGATGAAGAGCATCTAAGTCATGTTGTCTGGAGTATAAGCATGTTATAATCTTGTAAATAATGCCTTTTGATATATTTTCAAAAAACATTTGATCAAAAATTGAAACCTTTCAGGAGGAAAACTTTTATAGCATATATAGTAAATATTGAAATAACGTAGCAATGTGACTGTTAAATAAGTGTCATACTTAGGGCTCTATTTTCATGCCTGCCAGCGGTGCAGCAGAGGGTGATGCACTCTGTGCAGTGGTATTTTAGTACAGTGCAGCCCGGCGCACAGCCAATTTGGTTTTTTTGTACACTGAGGCACACCAAGATGCACCAAGCTTAGCGTGGCAACGCGATGGGGGGGTGTCGACAGAATCCGCTGGCCCAGTGACATTTTCATGAACTGAAAGCTTGCTGATTCAAATCTGGTCAGCTTTCGGCACAGGCAGGGCGCAGCTGGTCAAGTGGTATTCTGGTAGACCAGCACAGCAGTGCACACATGTCACGAATGCCTTACAGGCAGGTTTCCACAGTGTCAGGCACATTTCAGTAAAATTAATAATCATCAACAACCACTATTCAGTGCAACTATCTATCAGCACATACATTTAGATCTATATCGATATATTCTGATCTATATCTTATCTGATCAACGCTTTTGGCACTCTCATCCTAAACGAATGAACACAGCTGAAACTGCATTAAATAAAATATCCAATAATTAGTCATACATGATGGAGTAAACAAGATATTTAATTTATGACCCTTTCCTCTTCATCTTCCTCCTCTTCCTTGCCCAACCGGACCCAGAAATGTTGCCGCGTTCTGCGGCAAGGCTGACCAGATGATTTTAGAGATCCAATGAGTGTTTAGTTTGAAAATATGAACAAAACAATAAAAGATACTTTCATTCAAAACAAACCTTTTATCTTATGTTTTCACATTCTTAAGTTCTGTAAAGAAAAAGCTCGGCCACAGAGCATTATGCTCCGTGGCCCACAAATGGTGGTTTTGATTTTAATGCCTTTACGCATGGCATTTGTATGTTGTGATCTGTGTGTGCAACCCACCTTTGTCTCGTGAGGTTTAAATATATGCAACTTGATGTGAATGTCTGGTCAAATCAATCAATCAAATTTTATTTATATAGCTCCAATTCACAACAGTCATCATCTCAAGACGCTTTTCAAAGAACAAGAGCAGGTCTAGACCACGCTGATTTTTTGATGATCAAGAACCAACCTAAGATGGGTTTTGGGCCATCTCATCTAACGTGAGTAGCAGTGGCAAGGAAAAACTTCCTTTTAACAGGCAGAAACCTTGGGCAGGACCTGACTCATGCCAGACAGCCACCATGCCGCTGCTGGAGTTGGGGAGAAATGTAGAGAGATGGAGGGAGAGAGGGGGGAGAGAGAGAGAGAGAGAGAGAGAGAGAGAGAGAGAGAGAGAGGGAGAGGGGAGGGGGCAGGGGGAGAGAGAGAGAGAACAAGATAAGGGGAAGGAGAGAGAAAATGAGCAAGGGGGGGGGGGGAGAGTAGAGAACGAGGGTGAGAGAGAGACAGGGGGCATCAGAAACAACAGCAACAACAACAGCTCATGTAATGGTGAAACAAAATGAATTCAGTTTACAGGGTTAGGATATGAGTAATTATGGACAATGTTAAATTAATTAAATGTGATACAGTCAGCAGGCCTGATAGTAGTCAATTCTAGTTTTATGTTATTGTCAGTGAGGCTGATGTTCATGTCTGCAGTAACAGTCCAGAGAAATCCAACAGAAGAAGGAGCTCAGGGCCTGAGGTGGACAATCATAGATGATGCGGCTAACAGTCCAGAGGAATCCAAGAGAAGAAGGAGCTCGGGGCCTGAGGATGTTTGTCGTTCCGGCGGATCTAACCTCGTAAACACCAAATCTGTCTGTGCCTACTTGAGAGAGTGTGGAGGATGCCATCTGCAGAGTTTACCGTGACCCTTGTTGAGGGGCTGCACCCTGGCACTGCTGTCTTCATCCATCTCTTGGACTACTTCATGGAATTTGCAATATGCCTCACCAGTGGCGGATGTAAGGATAGGTGCTTATGTGATTGGTGAAAATAGAACTCGACTGTGTTAAACCCATTCCACCCCCCAACCCCCCTTTCCTACTTTGCGCTGCTGGGAGGAGCTGAGATAGGGAGGGGATGTACTTGTGCCGTGCTGCACCACTCACCAAAATACCAAAGTGTGCTTGGGCAAGCCCCATTAGTGCGGCGGACCTGACCTACACTGCGCCTGCGCAACACTGCCGGCAGGGCATGGAAATAGAGTCCTTCATTTCTATTATATCAATCAGGTATATGAGAAAAAAATTGAATCAGTATTTTACTTTTTTGCAGTGATGGTAAAACATAGTAAAGAATTAATGCATGTAAACATAACATAAGTTTATGCTTTACCCTTGCCCTCTAAAAACAAGTCTGTTATGCAAAGACTTACCTCATCTTTGTGCTTGAGAGCACAGAAATATGATTCTACAAACTACTGTGTGTTTGTAGTTTTGTGACCAAATATCTGTGGTCTTAATTCTCTCCTGCTTCCCTGTCTGGACTGTGTTGTTTTAGGTTCCTGTTGAAAACCTGATATTTACTGAGGTAGCAGTTTCAGAATTAATATATTTCAACAAAAAAGCAATTAGGGGCTTTTATGTTAAGGAGTTTGTTGAAATTCAAATGTGCCTATCACTGAATTTACTGAGTTTTACCAGGGTTAATTAAGCAGTGATTGTCAGGAGTCACAGCTGCTATTCTTACTACAAGTGAAAACCACGGCCTATTTCTTTTGATCATGGCAGACTGCAGACAATTGAGTTATATTTTTAAGCAGATAGATCTGCTGTAACAACAATGTTAATCCCAGCAGAGCTGTTACTTCCAAACACCAAGCTAGGAGAGAAAAGAGCACAGTTTACCTAATTGCTAAAGGACACTGAGCTTTTCATTAATTGTGCTGTCTGCAGCTCTGTTATTGACAGATAATGTGGTCTAGTTGTTGCAAGTCACAAATCACTCCCTTTTTTACCAGCCAGCATGCCTGCATTGGAGTTGGGGGAAGGTAAATCTCTGTCATATACATACATAGTGAAACGTTTCGAGATGCCTCAGCTCTGTGACCATTTATTCTTCTCTTTTATCTTTAATTTTTTGATGATTAATCTTTGATTATTTTTCTAAATGAATTATCCATTTCTAGAGACAAACATCAAAATACATCACAGATTACAAATACAAAGTGCTCTTTAAAATGTATTAAACATAGACTGTATACAGGCGGGAGGCGGAACCGAGTTGTCTATTGTATACACAATCTATGGTATTAAACCACACAGCAATGCATGTCATGATAACAGTAAGATACAATCAGTACAAGAGGATCTTGACTGGAAATGATAAAACACAATTAAAAAAATGAGAAAATATTTTAAAAACTTTTAAGACAAACAAACAAACAAACAAACAAACAAACAAACAAACAAACAAACAAACAGGGTATCAGAAGTGTTACTAAAGACTTTTAGAGTTTCTCTGGCATGTCACTCCACAGCTATGGAGCCTTAAACACTACCATTATCAAGGTACTTGTCATATAACCTATTTCACAAAGTTCATGCAAAGCAAAGCTCTGGAAAAACTCAATGTCTGATGTAAAGGTAGGGTCAAAGCGCGGACTCTTTTGGTGTCGTGCCCCCAAAATGAAACTGCATCAGTAGATAACCTTCCGCAAAGCATATCACCCGGTTTTCAAACCATTGACAAACTTGTACAATGAATTCTCTTGTCATGGGCTCCTCATTTCCTGCAGTCGCTGAATCCTGCCTGGTGACAGCGCTGCCTCCGTGGCTGCACTTCATTAAGGCAACCAAGTCTTTGGCAGGGTCAGTCTTTCGGGAAATCCACAAGGGCAGCAGTGATTGAGTGCCAGTTTCAACACTAAAAACCTTTGAAGCATTGCTTTATTCATGACACAAGATTCAGAGATTATTTTTAATCTCTGTATATTAGTGGGAGACATTTTATTCTGAAGCTTTGACTCAATTAATTTTGTAATCCCCCAATGGTGCTAAGGTTAACAATGCAATTTGGCTTTGGCTTACATTGTTTATTAATCAGGGTCAAGAATGTGAAGCATCCTCTGTATGTGTGTGTGTGTGTGTGTGTGTGTGTGTGTGTGTGTGTGTGTGTGTGTGTGTGTGTGTGTGGTGGGGGGGGGGGGGGGGGGGGGGTGCATGGGTCAATTTATAATCAAGAAATTGCACCTCTGAGATTTTTTCTCTAAGACTCTTACAAATATACAATGGCAGACAGTGAAGACCACAAATTTTTAAGTGAATCAGGAAGTGACTGTTGAAGCACTATATAGGATTAACCCTCTCTTTCCCAGAGCTTTTAAAGCATCAACACACTCTGGCCACACAGGACTCAATACACTGTCAGAGAAGCACACCAGTACAGGATTTGGAGGATATCGTATCATCTTCTTTATCTTCTGTAAACATGAAGGGTTGAGACAAATGGTTTAACATCAAACTGAAATATAATGCAGGAACATTTTGAACACAAATACTCTGATACCACTATATGTGCTGGACTCAGACTTTCCCCCCAAGTAATAGATAAATATACTGTTTTCATGCATATCTATTTTTTGTTGTCTTTACTATCCATGTTACTGTTCAGGTGAAAAACAAACACTTCAATGAATTGTTACTGCAAAGGGACAGAACTAGATAAGAAGTTGCTTCTTCCTGCCCTTTCTTGAACACAGACTTTATAAATACCAATATGATCAGTTTTAAAATTATGTGACAGTGCTGCACAATACAACAATAATCAGACACATCCTGTCCCATAACAATGCAGAACAACTAGTCCATGCATTTGACACCAATAGGTTGGATTAGGATTAAGCTTGTATATAATTATGCAAAATATGTCACTCAAAGATGTTTTTATAATCTGTTTTTGATTGTCAAAGGACCAGATATGAGCAGACAGCAATATGAGCAGTTATTCTACACTTCTATGTGTTTTTGTAACAAATACCAGCAAGAGTTTGTCTCCTGTGGGGATTACCTGAGGTAAGGCTTCAGCAGAACTGCGGACCTTCAAAATCCACAGGCACTAAAGTTGGCAGTGAAAGTCAGTTCAGACAATACTTGTGTGCAAAGTCTGCCTATTATGCTAACTCTCTAGAGAGTATGTTCACCAGCTCTTGTAACAAGCTATAGATGTAAATTAACAGGATTGCCAGGGAGATGCCATGTTGCAATAAGACGTTGAACAAGCAAAAAACATTGTGATCGTCCATCTATCCATCTTCCATTGCTTATCCGGGATTGGGTCGCGGGGACAGAAGCCCTGACTTCCCTTTCCCCAGCCACTTCGTCCGGGAGACCCCGAGACGTTCCAAGGCCAAGTGAGAGACATAGTCTCTCTAGTGTGTCCTGGGTCTTCCCTGCGGTCTCCTACTGGTGGAGTGTGCCCTGAACACCTCACCAGCAAAGCGTCCAGGAGGCATCATGATTAGATGCCCAAGCCACCTCATCTGATTCCTCTCAATGTGAAGGAGCAGTGGCTCTACTCTGAGCCCCTCCTGAATGACCAAGCTTCTCACCCTATCTCTAAATTGTGATTGTGACGAACATAGACCAAAAAATAACACTAAGCTGTGGATTGCATATGTGTAGATATGTGTCAGTGCTGCAGACAATAGCTGAGTAGAACCAGTCTGTAGCTCTTGGAAGACCCCCATGCATTAGCTGCTGCTGGTGCCTGGTGTTAGCTGCTGTCTGCCCTTCACCTTCTGGTAAAGAAGTTTTTCTGAGGTTTGGAGATGAAGGGGATCTTTAAATGTTCAACTTACCTTTTTTTTCTTTTTTTTTTTTTTGGTGTTGTCATTTTTGCCTTAAAAAGTTTAGTCAAATTCTAGTCCAAAAAAGTCAAAATACTTTAGTCTTATTTTAGTCAAAGAAATTTAAAACATTTCTGTCTATAGGAATCATTGCAAAGTCATTTTATTTCAGCCATTACTATTAATGAAAAATATTTTCCGTTTTCAAATGAATTAAATCAATCAGTCACAAACTGGTATCAAGGCTGTGCTAGTGTTTAAATCTGTAGTGTTTCACTCTCTGAACATGTAAATCTGTCAAATACCTGGATTCCTCACCTTAGTTGCAGATTTAGTTTTGACTCTCCCCTGCTGTGCTGTCCTGATGATGTACTCATGTCCGACGGGCAACCTAATACAATTTTGGCTCTTCATTGTCTTCTTAATGACAAGCTGAGTCTGAGTTTTTATATCAGTAATGTACATTAGCTTTTTGCTTTACGTCTTGATCATGGACAAAAGGGTTGTTGAAAATTCATCAATCATAAATTTCATTAACAAAATAAAAACTGATCCTTTTTTTTGTATTTTTGACCCCCTAGTCAATTTACATGGTGATATTTAGATCACTTTTAAGAGGAAATAGAAAGACGAAATAGACTTGTAGTTACTGCTGTTTGTTGGGTTTACTATGTATTTAAAGCTCTTTCCCCTGCCATGGGGTAGAGCAGAGTCTATTGTGTGATTGTGGTTTCATATATTCTTCTGAAAATATACTTTTTTTCCAGAAAAAAAATTTCTCAGCATTGTTAGCAAGTGTACAGTGTTTTTGTAATTTAAACATTAGCCACAGCAACAATCAATCAGCAACAGATGAAATCCTTATGGTGATAATGACACACTGGCTTGAACAGCCTGACAAGAGCAAGAATGCAGCATCTTTGAGATATTTTTATATTTATTTTGATTTTGATTGAACATGCCAGGGCATATTCTGCCTGTGTATTACTTAGTTTCAGAACAGCTGTTCTGGCATAAACCCAGAATTTTATGTTGTGTAAACAGAAAAAAACACTGTATCAAAAGGGTGGGACTGCAAGAATTAAAAGAAAATAAAATCTGCACTTAACCATCCCATGGTAACACACTGGATTTAGAGAAGTCTGATGTTTATTGCCAGAAAGTATGGCACCCAGGACAACAATGGAGCCCATTCCAACACTCACAAGATTGAGAGGCTGTTACACAGAGGGGTTATTGCCAGGCAGAAAGAGGGTGGCAATTAAATGACATGGCATTAGTATTAACTCAGGCATAACTGGAACTCTAATACTTGTGCAGTTAAGGGGTTGTTCTTTTGTTGAGCCTTTTAAAAGAGCAATCCTCTACCATGGTACTCAAGATATTAGTATTTTCCAGACTTAGTTTTTGCCTGTTATAGCGAGTGTTTGCAATATGTAGGTATATTGGTCACACTTGAGAAATATGAATAAAAAGTAATGATTTGAGGCTAGCTGTGATTACTAAGCTCAAGTCAAAGAAATATATCATATACATTTCTGTTTCTTATTTTCCAGAGAAGATAGAGGGTCAGGACTTTCTCCTTACCACAAACTTTCTCTTGCATCAGAACTTGTCCATCCATCCACAAATTTTTTATTTCTATTTATCAGCATCTTTATTTTCCTCTCATTAAAAAAAGAACTATAATACACATGAAAGCTATGGTTGAATAAGGGAATAACTGTATAAGTAAGCAAGAGTCATGTGGAGCTGTCGCTCTAAAGGGCTATTTCTTTCTTTTTGAAGTGGGTTTGTATGTGTATGTGTGTGTGTGTGTGTGTGTGTGTGTGTGTGTGTGGGGGGGGGGGTAATTAATTTAAGTTTGTCCATAACTCTATTAAGATTGCTGGAGGAGGCGAGATTTATGACCTTTAACGAGTAACTTCTTAAAAGTAACTAGGTATGCTACTATTTTTTTGGCAGACAGAGGTGGAGGTCAAAAATAATAATGATAAAATAAATAAAAACACAAAAGAAAATAAATAAAATGAAATAAAAATAAAATACAAATCAGGCAGGCAGGTAGGTTGGCAAAGCAAGTAAGTTAACACATCTGTCGACCAAAACTATCCCATTTTTCTTTTATCATATCATTTTCACAATTTAACCTCCCCAACATCTTCTCCCAAGCTACAGTCTCCATCATCTGTGTTTTCCACAATCTTAGTGTAGGGGCTTGGGATTCCTTCCAACACCTCAAAATAGTCTGTGCACATGTTATTAGGTCAGCTTTTAATATTCTAAAACTGTATTTATTCAACAGGGGCACCATAGTCCTGTCTTCAAGGAGACATAGGGCTCTATTTTCATGCCTCGCCGGAGACGTGGCGCAGGTGCAGTATAAGTCAGGTCTGCTGCGCCGACAAGACGTTCCCAAGCCTTATTTGGTATTTTGGTGAGCGGCGCAGCCCGGTGTAAGTATCCCCCCTCCCTAACTCTGCTCCTCCCAGTGGCGTAAGTCATAGGGAGGGAGGAGAGAGGGCGTGGAGTGTGTTTAACACAGCCGAGACCTGTATTGACCAATAACATAAGCTCCTCTCCTTGCCTTTGCCTTTCGCTCACAAAACTGAATATTATAATATTTGTATGTAGGCTTAAAGTAAAAAAACTCATCTGATCACTGAAACAAATCATCTGTTCAGCCGCAGCAGGACGGCGAGAGGACACGGAGACATGTCCAGGTCGAGCTGCAGGTTTGAATCTGCAAGCTTACAGCGCACTTTACACGCCAGCGGAGCACAAAAATGTCACTGTGCAAGCTGATTCTGTCGACACCTCCCCCTGTCACACCACCATGTCCAGCTCAGCAGACCTCGGTGCGCCTCAGTCCACAAAAATACCAAACTGGCTGTACGACGGGCTCCACCAGACGCAAATACCACTGCGTGGCGGACACAAAATAGAGCCCATAATCTTTATGATCTGGGAAGTTCGTAACTTAATGATTTACTCATATAATCTATAACTTTTTCCCACAAAGGGCGGATCTTAGAACATTCCCATGATGCATGAATAAATGAGCTACTTTCTTCCCCACACTTCCAACATACAGCTTTATTAATTAAACCCATTCTATTAAGTCTTGATGGTGAAAAATAATATCTATGAATTATTTTATACTGAATAAATTTGCCTCTGGCTTCTTTTATGTATTCTTTGGTGTTGGAGAGGATCCCTTCCCATATTTTTTCATCCAGTGTACAAGACAGATCTTTCTCCCATATCCTCTTAAGATTGCTACAACCATTATTATTTGTCCAAGGACACATCCCATACCATCTTGAAGCTTTATGATGTATTTTGGGTAATTGCAAGTACCATTCGATTTGACTTCTGTCCTGACCAACAGGAACCACTTCTTTAATACAGTGTCTTATTTGTAAGTGTTTCCAGAAGTGGCCTCTACCCTCCTAATCAAAAATTTCTTTAAATTTAATATAGGAAAGAAAATTGCCATTTTCAAATAGGTCATCCATTATTCTGATGTCTTTTCTGTTCCTATCTTTATTTTCAGATTGTGCCATATGCTGTAGATGCACATTTTTGAGTATGCTAAGAGATTTTACATCTCTTATGTACCTCTATTTTTCTAATTTTTAACTGTTTGTGTTAGAGCCTCCATAGCTTTAAGGGGGGAGGTGAGTTCCCACTCAATACGGACTCGGTCTAGATCTGCACCAGCTTCATCCCAATGTCCTGTAGGCTTAGACATCTCAAAGGCAACACTGTAATATTTCATGTTCGACAAAGCTAAACTCGCCCTTTTCTCGGTCTCAAATAATTTATCCAACCAAATTCAAGTTTTTTTTTCCATCCCAAAGAAATTGTTTTACCACTTTGTCATATCCGACTAATAATTGTTTTGGAATGCATATGGGTATCATCCCAGTTATATAATTTATTTGTGGTGCCAAAACCATTTTTATTGCATTTACTTTACCCCATAATGTCAGATTTTGTTTACTACAATTATCCAAATTAACTTTTATTTTGTTTAATACTTTTTCCATATTAGTTGTCATGATTTCCCTTAAGTCTGGGTCTAATTCTATACCTAAATATTGCATCTCTTTGGAAACCATTTGAAATTAAAAGCAAATAGCTGATTATATGAACAAGTTTGAGACACTGGTATGGTTTCTGATTTGTGCCAATTGATGCAATAACCAGACACTTTAATATATGCTTCAATAGTTTCTAGAAAAACTGACACAGAATTAGCTGGGTCCTGACTCAGTACCAAAATATCATCAGCATAAAGAAATAATTTATGCTCTGACACCCTTAATTCTCAGCTCTGCTTTAATCAATGTGGCTAATGGTTCTAAGAAAATGTGAACAATACAGGACTTAGACTGCACCCCTGTCTAGTTGACCTGGTTATGCTGAAAAACTGAGATACTATTCTATTCATAAAGACTGCAGCTTAAGGGCTGGAATATCATCTGCAGAAATCATCGCCAAACCCAAATTTTAAGAGTTGCAAATAAAAAAGCCCATTCCACCCTATCAAATGCTTTTTGAGCATCAAGTAATATGGCTGAAACAGGATGAGGGTAAGTCCTGTTCATCAGATTAGTGTACAGGAAGATGGAACACCTGCTAAGCATTGCTGCCTGTTGCACCTCCTCCGGTGCCCACGGGTCAGCTACAGAGTCCTCAGCCAGGAACCACCATTCACCAACGTTTCGCTCCTTTAATCCTGGAACGTCTCCTGGTGGCGGAGCAGTGGCAGGGACGTCTCCCTGCCACCCCCCGTAGCTGAGAGGTGTTATTGTCTGCCGCTGTTCTCTGGGTTAGTCGTTCTTTCCCCAGCACCTCTCTTTTCTCCTCAGCCAGAGCCAAAAGCTCCCCTTCTCCGCTTCTTCCACTAGCTCCTTGGTTGCCTTCTTCAGGTTTCTTCCGGTTACTTCTACGTCCTTCAGAAGGCGTGTCATTGACAGTCCCACATAGCCTAGGCATCTATGGTAGCCTTCCAACCAGCCTAATTTTCAACGGCCACATCACCCTCCTGTAGAGCGTGAATTGGTAGCACCACACCTTGTACTTTCCTGGCAGCTGGCTTTGGTCGATCTTTGCCAGGTCTTCTGATAGCTGCCTCATCATCATCATCACGACTCTCCCCATCTGTTTGTGCGTGAGCTCTGCGGTATACTGCCTCCCCAGGCTCTTGATGGGTTGCTCAGAGAGGAGTGGGGTTTTCTCTCCCCCAACACTGAAGATGGTACTGTCATGTCTCACTCCCCTTCTGAGAGACAGGCTCCATGATTTTGATGGCTTGATCCTCATTCGTACCCATGACATCAGCTTGTCTATCCTTTTCAGGAGTCTTGATGTGCATGCTGCCATCCGGAGGAGGCTGGTGACGTCATCCATGTACGTCCTCAGAGGGGGTAACCTCTGCCCAGATGGTAGTTTGATCCCTCCAACCATCTGTCTTGCTCCAACAAGGATTACTTCAAAGGCTGCCACAAACAGGATGGGAGAGATGGCACAACCCATTGCGATTCCTACTTCAAGACGTTGCCACCCGGTGGTGGAATCTTGGAGGGCAAAGCACATCTGTAGGTCGTTAAAGTAGGATGCGACCACGTTCTTAATGCAAGGGGGGCATGTGGAAGAACTCCATGGCGTGGTTAATCAGCTGGTGCAGGACTGATCCATACGCATTAGCAAGGTCGAGCCAGACTACATGCAGGTCTGTCTTCTCCCGCTTGGACTTCTGGATCTGGTCCCAGATCATTGAAGAGTGCTCTATGCACCCTGGGAAGCCTGGGACATCCACCTTCTGACAACTGGTGTCAATGTAGCCATTCTCTAGTACACATATGTCAGAGTCAAGGTTTTTTACGGCCCCTGGGATGATCTTGATTTATTATTAGAACCGGCCCGCAGACCGTAGCAAGCCGGCAGCCCGCAGATCTTTTACACGCACCAATACTACATTTCCCACAATGCAACGGCGACGCACCGAGCAGTAGGCTGCTTCATTTCAATATTTATTAACACAGCAGTCGTCAGCATAAAAGTAAAATTAACTTTCAGATACCCATCAAAAATGGCAAAACGGAAGGTGGACACTGAGAACCGGGGGTTTCAAACAAGGTGAGAGTCGGGAGTCAGTTGAGTGGATGATAGAAAATTGCTATTATTATTTTTTTCTTTGAAGTAAATTTAGCCCACTTTTGCTAAAATAGAAAATATAGGCTACTGATGGTGCCTTGAATAATACCGGTTTCTTTCATGTAATGTTCATGTTATGGGGATTTTTATATAAAGGAAATTTGTCTTTTGTGTCTGTTGAAAATTAAAGATTACTGACAGAGCCATAAGAAAATATTGCTTTATTTATCTGATCATATTGGAATATATTTGTTAGGTTTTCAGTGGGTTCAATTAGGTTCACTAGACTATATGCGTCATTTAAAAAATTTTCAATGAACATTCGATCAGTCCGGCCCTCGGCTTGTAGCTAAATTTTTTATTTGGCCCTCCGTCCATTTGACTTTGACACCCCTGCTCTAGTAGGTAGGTGGTCATCATTCTGGCCAGAACTGAGAAGAAGATATTTCCTTCCACATTCAGCAGGGTGATGTTTCTGAACTGGCTGATGTCCTTTGAGTTCACTTCCTTAGGGATGAATACTGCTACAGCTCTTTGCCACTCGGATGGAATGAGTTGTTTTTTCCACCTATTTCTCATGAGGTACCATAGCAACTCTAGAACCTTGGAGCAGTTCTTATAGAGCTTGTAGGGGATTCCACTGGGGCCTGGTGCTGAAGCAGACCTCGCCTTCTCCACAACCTGCCTGACTTCGCTGAGCTTGGGGGGCATTGTGTTGAACACAGCAGTCGGAGGCGCAGGCTTCGACACATACCCTGGTGTTCCTAATGAGACGTTCCTTACCGGGTCACTGTATTGCTCTCTGACGTGCTGCTCCTGCCTTCTTTCATTCGTAGGCAGCCTCAATCCCCTCCTCAGCTGGTATTGTGAGCTCAGTGATGAGCACTGATTTTGCCTTTGTCGACCAAACCACTATGTCTGGACGGAGAGATGTTGTAATAATCTCAACCGGGAATTGGAGCTGACTGTCAATCCAAATTAAATGCAACAGTCTCCTCATGTTATCAGATGAAGAGCTATGTTTTATAAATCTAACTTGGTCTTTGTGAATAATTTTAGGCAGAACCTGATCTGATCTTAGTGCTAATGTCTTAGACAGTATTTTACAATCAACATTTATTAGGCTTATAGGTCTCTTATTAGCTGGGTCTTATGATTCCTTATCTTTCTTTGGTATCAGTGATATAATGGCCTGGTTAAGACTTTCTGGGAGTGAGCCATATTGAAACGCTTCATGGAAAACCTCTGTGAGAATTGGACAAATAATATCAACATGTTTCTTGTAGTATTCCACTGGGAAACCATCTATACCAGGGGCCTGTTCTACAAAGCAAGTTCAACCTAGCGAGGTAGCCTTGGAGCTACCTGGCTCAACTTAGCGCGGTAGCCAGCAGTCTCGCTACACGGTTTTACGACGCTGGTTATCAACCTCGTAAGTTGATCCAGCTTTGCTATGAGCGCGTTCACGCATGTAAGGCGGAGCCCGCCGCATCTGACCAATCGCGAACATGGACAAGTCTGGAGCGTCAGAGCAGGCAGGAGAGTGAAGGACTGCAGACTTTACAAACGAGGAGCAGGAGACGATCCTGAGAAAGTATGAAGAATTCAAAGCTATCACAAACCTCAAAACCAACACCGTCACCGCTACAAAAGCAGGGAAGGCAGAAAATTAATCTTTGATGCCATTATCACCCTGAAATAGCACTGTTCAACATGCGCTTTTAACTAAGGTGACCAGACGTCCCCGATTTCCGGGGACAGTCTCCGAATTGGATGATCTGTCCCCGTCTAAAGCTGTCCCCGAAAATGTCCCCGATTTAAGCGTTTCATGAATGAGAACAAAAATGTTGCATGGGGGCTAGAACAACGGTTATTACACTGGGTAAGAAGCACAAGTAAGCAGTCCTGAACAACAGTATTTACGGGGTTATTAAAAGGGGCATGCGCTGCTACTAAATAGTACCGAGATGTTGTCTGGCAGCCCATTCATTTCCAAGATGAATTCATTCATTTGTTAATTCCTATCGTGTTCACATGTTTTGTGTGATATGTCGGCCATATGAGCCTTTCATAAAGGTGGTCATCCGGAGAAGTCAGTGGGTCCATGCAGTCCCTGAAAACTCTCGCGAGCCGGAGTGCTCCTCGGACAATGCGAGCACTGAGGTCTACAGGATCCTCCGAGAACGGACAAGCCGTTTTTCGAGAGAGCTCATTGGTCAGTGGGTGGTTTTTTTATGCTCGGTGAGTTCAATCTGGAACTTAACCTGCCCCGGAGCAGGTTAGCCGTTCAGCGTATGTTGCCATGGAGACTTGCCTCGCTAAGAAGTGAACCCGCGTCGTAGAACAGGAAACCCCGAACTTACCCTCGAAGTTACCTCGCTAAGCAGTAATCCTGCGTCATAGAACAGGCCCCAGGTGACTTCCCAGTTTTCATACCCCTTAATGCAGCTTGAACTTCAGCTTCCGTTATGGGAGTATCCAAACTATCCCTTTTCCTCTGCAGACAATTGTGGTAGCGCTATCTTCTTGAAAAAATATTTCAAGTCTTCATCACTAGCCAAACATGTAGTCGTATACAAATCTTCATAAAAGTTCTCGAAAACGTCATCAATTTTTTTTAGCTTTAGTAAATAATTTATCATCTTTTCTAATTGCGGTAGTAGTGTTATTTGAATCAAAGCGTTTTAATTGTCTTGCCAATAATCGTCCAGTTTTTTCACCATTTTCATAAAAATTTGTTTTGAGCCTAAATCGTGAATACTCTGCCTTTTTATAATATATTTCTCTAATTTACCTATTGATGACTCATGAAAAAAATCTATTCATAAGTAAGATCTATGAGAATGAGAATAAAATGTATATTCACATTCTTTGCGTATATGAGTCTCCAAATATCTATCAAACCCAGTTCTTCCTGTAAAGTACGTAAAGCTACTCCGTATGTGGAGAATGTGTTGGGGATGATGTGTTTTCTCTGTTTGGTGCATATAGGTTGCAGAGTATGACTTTGACTCCATTAATAAGTGCTTCCACAACTAGGATCCCTCCATGAGAGTCTTTAAATTGATTTACTACAACAAAATCCAGCTTTTTGTTGAGGAGGATGATAACCCCAAAACTCTTACTTGATACTGAATTATGAAGGACATGGCCAACCCAATCACATTTCATTTTTAAAGCCTAACCTCATCTTGGTCCTTGAAATGTGTTTCCTGAACACATGTTTCCTGAATATATGCAATATCTGCGCCTTTAGATTTAAGATAAGTGAGTATTTTTTGCGTTGAATTGGTGTACTACAGCCATTAATATTCCATGTCACTATATTGATATGTCCACTACTCATCACTTCCTAAGAATATAAATCTCCCTCTCCTTTCACCCTTTTCCATGACATTGTCCCTCAATACTTCTCTACATATTAATACCTTACTTCTGCCATCATTAACACTAAAATAAAAATGCCTCCAAAACCAGTGTCCCAGAACAGTGATATAAACAATACTAAATAACAATAACTCAAAAAACACTGCCTTTAAAATGAACATGACAGTGAAATAAGCCTTGGGCTTGATATGATTCTGGTCCATTTAGATCCTATAGATGGTACCTTCTGCTCCTCTCACCAACCTTCCAGATACAGCAGCGCCCCAGAGTCCCCGTCTCTGCTGTGCCTTCAACATAAATATCACTCTCCGTCATATTCACATCATACAGTCAGTCGTTCTTCGTGTGTTGTATGTTTTCCCAAACAAAGATCTTAACTTTCTTTGGATCATTAAAGTTCAGCCTCTTCCCCTTCCATGTAAACCTTAGAATTGCCGGGTGTGCCAGTGTGTGTTTCACCTGATGATCCCACAGAGCTTTCATTACTGGGGAGAACCACCTTTGTAAGTCAGAGTGCTCCTTGGCCATATTCTTGTAAATAGGAAAAAGAGCCATGTCTGCTTATGTGATATTGCTAATTTTAAGAGACTATTACTTAAGAGCCCAACTATTTGCAGATGCAACTCATACAGCCAGGCTCTTCCACATGCAGCACACTGAGCTGTTTGGGTTTGCTGGCTTCAAAGAGACAAAAATACAACCACACTAAATAATGGGGGATTATAATGACACAGATCTGGCTGACTCCTCCTCCTGACTGGTGAGCATGCGCATTGCATCATTCTCTTCCTTGCTGTTGAACTGTGTGTAGCGTTTTGTTCCTCCTGATAGTGTTCTTGCTGTTTGGGTTATATTCTCTCTTTAATCTATCAATACATCTGTTTGTTTAAAAGTCTGTAAGTATATCTGATAGTTTTCACCAAGCACCGTCTTTATCTCCATTCCTGTTGATCTCTCTGGTGGTTTACCTTACTAGCACTTAGCTTCTCTTAGCTGAGCTTCTCTTAGCTTCACTTGCTAACGATGGCTTCCCCCCGGTCTCCTGCTTCTCCTGCTCACTTCTGCTCAGTGTGTCAGATGTTTAGTTACTCCTCGTCCTCCTTAGACGATAACGATACCTGCTTTAAGTGTAGTTTATTCTTAGCTCTGGAGGCGAAGATTAAAGAGTTGGAAATGCGGCTTCGCACTGATGCTAGAGTAGCGGTAGCCAGCCAGGACCCGGTGGCCGGTGTGGGTCGGCCTAGCTTAGCTTCCCCCCCGGCAGATCCCGAGTAGCTGGGATGTAGTAGTGGTGGTTGGGTCACTGTGAAAGGGAAGCATAGCAGCAGGCCTAACGTCAGACCACCATATTCACATTTCAAACAAATTTGCCCCTCTCAGCAACACACTTGCTGAGCCCGACGCTCTTGTGATTGGACACAATGTAGTCCGAAATGTGAAATTAGCGAAGTCAGCGGCCATCGTTTAGTGTCTCCCGGGGGCCAGAGCGGGCGACATTGAAGGTAATTTGAAACTGCTGGCAAAGGCTAAACGTAAATTCCATAAGATTGTAATACATGTCGGCATTAATGACTCCGGCGCTGCCAGTCGGAAGTCACTAAATTGAACGTGGAATCTGTCAGTGAATATGCCAAAACCATGTCGGACTCCGTAGTTTTCTCTGGCCCCCTGCCTGATCAGACAACTGATGAGATGTGTAGCCGTATGTCATCATTCAACCGCTGGCTGTCTTGGTGAAGTTGTTTTGGGGCAAGCCTGGTCTGATTAGTCGGGACGGCATTCATCCTACTCGAGATGGAGCAGCCCATTTATCCAGAAATCTGGCCGATTTTATTAGTCCGAACCACTGACAATTCAGAGCAGAGATCAGGGAGCAGGTCCGCTGTCCTACACGCCCCCCTGTGCCTCCTTTAGAGCAGCTTCCCAGCCACTATCACTTATGTACAGAGACAAGGGAGCAGAGCCGCAGTCTTACACGCCCCTCTGTCACTTTAATATAGAGACTGTGTCTGTCCCGCGTCCTTGGCTCTTTAATTCTAACCGATTGATTAACAAAGGAGTAAATAACAAGAACCTTACTAGAATTAAAACTGCTAACATAGCTGAACCGAGCAGTAGTGAGATAAAATGTCGTCTACTGAACATAAGGTCTTTAAGTTCTAAATCTGTGTTAATAAATGAACTAATCTCTGATCATCGAATTGATTTACTCTCCCTAACCGAAACTTGGCTGCGTCAGGATGAATATGTCAGCTTGAATGAATCCACTCCTCCTAGCCACCTAAGCTTTCACATTCCTGGGGACTCTGGCTGAGGTGGTGGAGTTGCAGCTATTTACAGTTCCAGTCTTGGAATTAACCCAAGACCAAAACTGAATTATAACTCTTTTGAAAGTCTTGTTCTCAGTCTTCCACATCCAGCCTCAAAGACCATGAGACCACTGGTATTTGCTATAGTTTATCGCCCTCCCAGCCCATACTCTGGGCTCTATTTTCATGTATGCCGGAGGGCGGCGAGCCCCGCGCAGTTGTATTTTCGTCTGGCACAGCCTGGCGTACAGCCAGTTTGGTATTTTCGTGGACTGAGGCGCACGGAGGCGAACCGAGATCCGCCAAGCTGGGCGTGGTGGCGTGGCAGGGGGAGGTGTCAACAGAATCAGCGGGCGCAGTGACTTTTCGTGATCGCGACTGGTGTGTAAAGTGCGCTGAAAGCTCGCCGATTCAAACCTGGTCAGCTATCAGCGCAGGCGGTCTAGTAGTATTTTGGTAGACCGGCGGCATATCGGCATACGTCACTGATGCCTCACCAGCAGGTTTCCACAGTGTCAGGCACATTTCAATGCAATAAATAATCATCAACAACTGTTAATCTGAGTCAGCACATACATTTAGATCTACACCGATATATTCTGATCTATATCTGATCTGATGAGCGCGTTTGGCACGCGTTTGGACACACAACCTGACCAAATCAACTCAGCTGAAATCGCATTAAATTAAATTAAATATCTAGTAAATAGACACACATGATGAAGTGAACAAGATATGTAATTCATCTCCCTCCTTTTCTTTCTTCCTCTTCCTCTTATTTCTCGCACAACTCAACCTGGACACGTCTCTGTGTCCTCTTCCTGTGCTGCTGCAGCTGCGGCAGCTGAACAGATGATTTGTTTCAGGGATCAGATGCGTTATCTACTTTAAGCCGACATACGAATATTATAATATTCAGTCTTGTGAGCCAAATTTATTTTATATGCCAACATCTATGAAAGAAAGAGCCAGGCCACAGAGCGCGATGCGTCATTTACGCACAGATGGTTCCGATTTTAATGCCATTTTTGGAGTTAATGTTGTGATCTGTGCGCACAACCCACCTTTGTCACGTTAGGTTTGAATATATGCAACTTTATGTGAGTGTCTTAATTAGTGGAAAAGGGTGTTTTTCTTACCAGTGGGTCCAACTTTACACACACCAAATCCATCTGTGCTCATATGAGAGAGTGTGGAGGACGCCCAATGCAGCGCTTACAGTGACACTTGTTGAGCTGCTGCCCTTTGTCGCCATCGTGTGGCATTACTGTCTTCAGACATCTCTTGATCTCTCTGACTACTTCACGAAAATACTAATACGCCTCACCAGTGGCAGATTTAAAGGCAAGGAGAGGAGCTTATGTGATTGGTGAAAACTGGCCTCAGCTGTGTTAAAACCACTCCACGCCCTCTCTCCTCCCTCGCAACGATTTACGCCGCTGGGAGGAGCTGATTTAGGGAGGAGGGATACTTGCGCCGGGCTGCGCTGCTCACCAAAATACCAAATTGTGCTTGGGAACACCTTGTCGGCGCGGAGGATCTGACTTACGCCGCGCTTGTGGCACGTCTCCGGCAAGGCACGAAAATAGAGCCCTCTGTGTTTTTGTCAGAATTCTCAGAGTTTTTATCTGATCTAGTCCTTAGTGCAGACAAACTCATTGTCGTTGGTGACTTTAATATTCATGTGGATGTGGAAAATGATAGCCTAAGCATTTCTTTCTTGTCCTTGCTTGACTCAAATGGGTTTACACGGTGTGTACATGGACCTACGCACTGCTTTAACCACACCCTTGATCTTGTCCTTGCTTATGGCCTTGAAGCTGAAGCCTTGTCAGTCAGCTCATTAAATCCTCTTTTATCGGATCACTTTCTAGTAACTTTTGAATTTGTGTTTTCAGGCTACTCTCCTCATAACAAAACTGTGCTAACTAGAAGGTTGTCTGTAAATGCTGTGACTAAGTTCAAGGAGGCAATTCCGTCTGCTCTTAATTCTGTGCTTGACCAGAACTTAACTGATAGCTCCTACTTGAACATCAGTCCCTTGCAACTTGATCAGTTCTTCAATGATATCTGCGCCGGGCACATTGCGATCAATTCTTGGCTTAGTTGCTCCTCTTCGACAGAAAACTCTTACACGCGAGAGGCTGGCTCCGTGGTATAATGCTGAAACCTGTGAGCTGAAACAGTTATTAAAAAGACGAGAAAGGATTTGGCGCTCTTCCAAAACAGTTGAAGATTGTTTTCTCTGGCAGGAATGTCTTGATAAATATAAGAAGGCCTTACGACGTGCTCGGACAACTTACTACTCATCTCTTATTGAGGCGGCAGTAGCTCAGGAGGTAAAGCGGTCGTCCAATAACCGGAAGGTTGACGGTTCGATTCCCCCCTAATCCAAGTCTGTCCGTTGTGTCCTTGGGCAAGACACTTAACCCACCTTGCTCCCAGTGTGTGTCCTCCACTGGTGTATGATTGTGAGTGTTGTGTGGTGGTGGTCGGAGAGGCCGTAGGCGCAGAATGGCAGCCACGTTTCCACCACCACCAAAGTGTGACTGTGTGAGCGAATGAATGATGTATCCAATGTAAAGCGCTTTGAGGGTCTCTGATAAAGCGCTATATGAAATCTGATGCATTATTATTATTATTGAAGAAACTAAGAATAACCCCAGATATCCCTTCAGCACTGTAGCCAGGCTGACGGACTGTCAGAGCACTGCTGAACCGTGTATCCCATTAGCCCTCAGCAGTGACGACTTCTTGAGCTTCTTCAATGTAAAAAATTTAAAAATAAGAGGTAAAATTAGCAATCTCTTGCCTTCGTCAGGTGCCTCTCTCTTAGATAACCCTGAAATTGTTGAGGAGCCCCTAAGGCCTCTGGTGGACCTTAGTAACTTTGCACCTATTGACCTTCCTGAGTTAAAGTCAGTGGTGCTGGCAGCCAAACCATCTACATGTCTGTTGGACCCAATTCCATCTAAATTGCTTAAGGAAACTCTTCCTTTGATCAGTACATCCCTGCTTAAGTTGATCAACACGTCTTTATCAACAGGATATGTTCCCCAGTCTTTCAAGACTGCACTGATTAAGCCTCTCCTTAAAAAACCTACTCTTGACTCAAGCACCCTAGCTAACTATAGACCAATATCCAACCTTCCTTTTATTTCTAAAATCCTTGAGAAAGTTGTTGCGAATCAACTTTGTGATTTTCTTCATAACAACGGTTTATTGGAGGATTTCCAGTCTAGCTTTAGAACCCATCACAGCACGGAGACTGCTCTGCTGAAGGTGACAAATGACCTACTCATGGCTTCGGACAGTGGTCTTCTCTCTGTTCTCGTCCTGTTGGATCTTAGTGCTGCATTTGACACGATCGACCACTGTATCCTGCTTCAGAGACTGGAACAATCTATCGGCATAGCAGGATCCACTCTTTCCTGGTTTGAATCTTATCTAACGGATCGATTCCAGTTTGTCCATGTTTATAATGAATCCTCTGCGCACACAAGGTCTGCTACGGAGTCCCGCAAGGGTCAGTGCTTGGTCCGATCCTCTTTACCTTGTATATGCTTCCTCTGGGTAAAATTATGAGAAAGTACTCGATTAATTTCCACTGAAATGCAGATGACATCCAGTTATACTTATCCATGAAACCAGAAGAAGCAAACCAGGTTACCAAATTAGAAGCTTGTCTCAAAGATATAAAATCCTGGATGACCAATAACTTTCTAATGCTCAACTCAGACAAAACTGAAGTTCTTGTCCTCGGTCCTAAACACCTTAGAGAGACATTCTCTAATAATATAGCTACGCTAGATGGCATCAGTATGGCATCCAGCTCCACTGTGCAAAATCTGGGTGTTTTATTTGATTTGGATTTGTCCTTTAGCTCCCACATTGAACAAATCTCTAGGATAGCTTTTTTCAACCTGCACAATATCTTAAAAATTTGACTCATCCTGTCTCAGAGTGATGCAGAAAAACGAGTCCATGCCTTTGTTACCTCTAGGCTGGATTACCGTAATTCTCTCTTATCAGGCTGCTCCAGTAAGTCTTTAAGGACTCTTCAGCTGGTCCAAAATGCCGCGGCTCCGGTATTGACTAGAACCAGAAGAAGGGAGCACATCTCTCCTGTCTTAGCCTCTCTTCATTGGCTCCCTATTAAATCTAGAATTGAGCTTAAAACCCTCCTTATGACATAAAGCGCTTAACCGCCAGGCTCCGTCATATTTCGACGGGCTTGTTATACCGTACTTTCCGTCTAGACCATTATGCTCACAGTCTGCAGGTCTGCTCATTGTACCAAATATCAAATGTATTGGAGGAAGAGCTTTCAGCTACCAGGCACCTCTTCTCTGGAATCATTTACCGCTCGAGGTTCGGAGGGCAGACACCCTCTCAACTTTCAAGAGTAGACTTTAAACTTTCTTCTTTGATAAAGCTTATAGTCGGGGCTGATTTGAACCAGCTCTTAGTTATGCTGCTATAGGTTTAGACTGCCGGGGTTATCTGGCACACTGAGCTAGAGTATGTCTCTATCTCTCCTTTAGATCTTTATGTCCCATATAAGTCACTAACCAGATTTATCTTTCTCTGAGTGTCTCTGAGTCTCTTAGCTTCCACTGGACTTAATGCTGCAGACGGTCTGCTGCAGAACTGCCTGACCCCAGCTGCATCGTCCTTGATTGTCCACCTTAGGCCCTGAGCTCCTCCATCTCTTAGGCTCCTCTGGACCGTTGCTGCAGACACGTACGTCAGCCTAACTGACATGTAAAACTTGAGTTTTAACTTTAATCACCTTAAATTAATTTAGCATAGTCCATAATTAGTTACTTCATTATCCTGTACATTTAAGTCATTTTCTCCCATCAAATTGCTAACCAGATCTCTCTGTATGTCTCTGAGCCCCAGCCCCCTAGGTTGCTCTGGACTGATGGCTGCTGCAGACCTGCCTGACTCTAGCCGCATCGCCTATGATTGTCCGCCTCAGGCCCTGACCTCCTTCTTCTCTTGGATTCCTCTGGACTGTTAGCCACATCGTCTATGATTGTCCACCTCAGGCCCTGAGCTCCCTCTTCTCTTGGGTTCCTCTGGACTGTTACTGCAGACATGGACATCAGCCTCACTGATAATAACATAAAACTATAGTTGACTACTATTAGGCCTGCTGACTGTAATCACATTTAATTAACATTGTCCATAATTACTCATATCCTAACCCTGTAAACTGAATTCATTTTGTTTCACCATTACATGAGCTGTTGTTGTTGTTGCTGTTGTTTCTGCTCTACTGTCTCTCTCTCACCCTTGTTCTCTACTCTTGCTCCCTCCCCCTCCCTCTCCTAACTCATTCTCTCTCTCCTTCCCCTTATCTTGTTCTCTCTCTCTCCTCCTGCCCTCATCCCCTCTTCTCTCTCTCTCCCCCTCTCTCCCTCCATCTCTCTACATTTCTCCCCAACCAAGCAGCGGCATGGTGGCTGTCTGGCATGAGTCAGGTCCTGCCCAAGGTTTCTGCCTGTTAAAAGGAAGTTTTTCCTTGCCACTGCTACTCACGTTAGATGAGATGGCCCAAAACCCATCTTAGGTTGGTTCTTGATCATCAAAAAATCAGCGTGGTCTAGACCTGCTCTTGTTCTTTGAAAAGTGTCTTGAGATGACGACTGTTGTGAATTGGCGCTATATAAATAAAATTTGATTGATTGACATCATGCTGTTTACAGCAGACACATGTGGACACCTTTGTGAACCAGAGTGTACAGAGGAAAAAGGCGACTCAATGCGCCAAAGGAAAAAGCAGAGACACCGCTGTGCAAATTGGAGAGCAGGAGGGATCCGAAGTTACCAGCTGGTAAAGGCATGTAAACTAGAAAAGCCCAGGAAACAAAAAACTACTTGCTATCACCAGTGAGACATGGTAACAGCAGCACCTCTAGATCTTTTGGAATTCAGACATACCATCTGTTTACTTAAGGATGCAGTTTGCATCCTTGACCAATCACAGCCCACTGCCATACTGCAAGTATCTTTCTCCAACATTTAGGAATTAAACCAGAAAATTGCTTTCATCATATTTTTACTGATGGTTTAATGAACCCATGGCCCACAGGATCTGTACACCTTAATTGAATACACTGTTAGCTGCTGATGGGGATGACTGGGCTGGCATAATAAACTCTACACACATATCTGTATCCAGCAGGTGATCTTAGGTATTTGGTACTTCACATCATGCAAATCTGAGATGTAAAAATAACATCTACTTTGTATCAGTGACTACATTAAAGGCTCAGATTATCTGACCCCACTGCAGGCACATCTGTGTGTGTGTTGCATCTGCAGTAACCTCACATGTTAAATGCCTTACCTTCTGTTTATAGGATGGCTATTTTCAAATAAAGACTCTGAATGTTCCGAAAAGGAAATGTAAACACACCATGAGCTGAAAATAAGTTGGATCACTGTTGCATTGCAATTTGGGATAGTTGCATAACATGTTTGTTTAGATAAAATGTGTCAGATTTTTTAAGAGCTAACTGGCGTCTCAGGGTTTACAGCAGCTCTGGTGTTAGACTCCTGACAGTGATAGGCTGTGCTGAGTCATTTTTCCTCTCCTCTCCATTCACCAGCTTAATTCTGCAGTAATTCCTCTAAAACTTAGGGTGTCACACTCCAATGTCTGTCATGTTCTCTGTCACTGTAGCCTGAATACCTCATAGGTTACATGCAGTTACTGTGTCTGTAATGAGTGCATGCCTGTGTAGCATGAGGTGGGTGTAGAGGTGGGAAGGGTGAGATTCATGAGCTCCATTGAAATGGAGCATCCCAATCCTCCAGGAGGTCTTTATAAGCCGGGTCTTTATAAGGGGGGGGGGGGGGGCACAATCAGGGGACTGTAGATCATAACTGTGACTATTGTGTTTTTATTTTTTTTCTATGACAACACAGTGGGGAAACAGGGGGCACATTGAAAGCCATTCCATAAAGGCTTTCATTGAAGCTCCTGGCAAAGACACTCCCTTGCCTCCCAAGTGCACCTGCCGCTGCCTGGGGGACCCATGCGGAACCAGAGAGGAAGGCATTGAGAAAAAAAGAGAAAAAACCTCTGAAAAGGCCAAGGGAGATGAATGGGGACTTAGCATGTGGCTCCTAATGCCAGCAGAAGGGACCCTCCTCTGGGTGTTTCAGTTGGTCAGTAAAGCTAGAGAGTGATAGCAGTAATAATTCAGAGCAGGGTAAGTTGTTATGCCACTGCATGGCTGCCCTCATATGCATAAGGGAAATACTGTACCATAATTAGGATTGAACCATTAACTGAAACACTGTGCCCTCCCCCAGAGGCCAGGAGCCCACGCAGAGAGCCAAGAGCAAACCATGTATGGTCTGAAATTTGAAAATGGTTATATCACCTCTGCTGTTCAAGCTGTTTTTGAAAACATCTATCAACTAGAAATGATCCTATTCTTCTAAAGAAAAATACAGTCCAAAAAAAAAAAAAAAAAAAACTTAAGCTGGTTGAAGGGCAGACCTCAGAACAAATCTTGGAGAGGACAGACTCTTACCTTAAAAAGGGGATGTTGCCGACTCTGTTGCTTGGCATGAGACACCCTTTCAAAAGCTGTGATGGACCTTTACACAAGAGGAGTAAATAAAAAAAAAGAACTCTTTTACTGAAATTGAGCACAGCTTTCAGCTTGTCTGCTATTACAGCTCTCTTCAAATGGACTGATTACAGTATGTTGTCTTACTTTAAATTTAAACCCTGGAATGCCGCTGTTTTAACCTGGTTGCCTGTTATCCTGCAATCTCTACGTTTTGTTACGTCAGAAATAAAAAGCCCCCACACCTGAAGTTTACCTGCTCTGGGATTGGATTGTGGGACAAACTTACACCATCTCTAGCTGTCAAATATTTGCTCTCATTTTTGGTGATATTGCATGTTGCATTGGTTTGAAGATGCGATAACTGCATGCTTGAATCTGTGTCATGTTTGATTTTCAACTGTAAGAATTAAAGAATTGTTTTCTACACAGTACACTGGTCAGAACTGGTCAGAACTATCAGAACTGGTCTTCAATTTGAGGGGAAATTGTAGAAAAAGATTTGATTTTAAAGATTTTTCATAATTGTTCCTCACAAGGAGTAACTTTTGCACTAGGGTGCTGTATGAATACTGCCTCTGCATGTATTGGGCAGATGTGAGTGATGATTTCAGGGTATGCGTTTCTGCATCTCTGTGTAAGGGTATGACATGCTTGTTATCAGGTTATAACTCAATAAATCAGAGGAATTTATCATGACTTTAATTACTATCAAATATTCCTCACAGGTTTTGGTGATGATCAATAAAAATCTCTGTCAAACAACAATGTCTTTACTTCTCCTTCAGAATAAAGGTAGATGCCCTTGCGTTCCTTGTTAGACTTATAAAGAGGCCTTCATGCCACAGTAAAAGACTGATTATTGATGTGGCCATTAGTTGTCTGTATAATAGCCATCCCAAGCAGTGTCCCCTGCATTGCTCTACAATAGCTCACAAAGTTGATTAAGCCTGTCTGTGTGTAAGTGCCATTGTATTTTTTTGTTTTTTCTGCCCAGGTGAGCTCCTCGGCTACATTCATTTTAAACAGAGCTTTGGATGGGATCAACTTCGGTGATTGTCACATGGTGTGTGAACTCCCCAAATTTAATACAATGTAGAAAAATCAACCAATATTAGTACAAAAACAAGACTGGATACCAGTTTTTTTTTTAGTAAAATTTCAAATAGCTTATAGTTGCTGAACTTCTGTGAAATAAGAGACATTTTTTGCATAAGACTTTAGGTTTTATTGGAGCACTTGACTTATACACAGAACCTGATGATGGTTTTGGGTGGCGTCATCAAAATAATTAACCTTAGCACTCTATGCTAAATCTGAACACATATTCAAGCTAAATGGTTCTAGCCAGTGACTTTATGAAATGCATACATGTAAAAGTTGACCTAAATAATCTAGATGATTAATTGCCGGACGCACAGGCTTGGTATAATCACACCAGCCACCTTACTACTGTGGGCACCTTCAAAATCCAGCCCCTTTGTGTGTGTGTGTGTGTGTGTGTGTGTGTGTGTGCGTGTGTGTGTGTGTGTGTGTGTGTGTGTGTGTGTGTGTGTGTGTGTGTGTGTGTGTGTGTGTGTGTGTGTGTGTGCGCACTCGCTTGCTTGTCTAGCCAGTGATCTGAACACCTCAACCCCCAAGCATCACCTCTATTTCTGCTCTTCTCACACACACATAAACCCACTCTGCTCACCCGCTTGCATCATTCCAGCTTGCATTCCCCAGTGCTTGCTCCTAAAAGTAAAGTGCTATTCTAGGCGCAAGGTAACAATCAACATGGCCAAGATCATTAGCCTCAGTTTTCCCCACAGGCCAGACACAGAAAATAACTTTCCCTTTTCCCTGGCATCTGCAGATACTGGGGTAAATGAAGACATACAACCCCCAGGTCTTGCAGCCTGCTCAAGGTAACCTCTGCTGTCAGCACACATTTACTAATGCTGCCTGTTGAGGGGAGGGTGGCACTGGGAGGGAGAAAATAATATGCCACTGAGGTAATACCACTTGCTTGAAATATGAATAAATATTTCTGCATGATTCCTTTCTAATCCCATGTATAAATGTGTAAGAGAGAAATTTGTTTTTTCCTGGTTTCAAAGAGAATTTCGTTTTATATGTTTTTTTTCTTTCTTTTTTTTTGGTTTAAACAGCATGACAGAAAATGACCATGTGAAAGGCAAAATAAATCTTTAGACCTTTCACAATAATGTTTTTAAACTGTATAAGACTGCCAATGTCTAACAAATATTCTATGCTTTACACAGTGTAGTCTTTTGGACTACATAACTAAATATAGATATTACACAGTAGTACTTCATGAGGAATGAACATGAAAAAGCATTTTTTTCTCCACAATGTGCATGATGTTTGTCTCTTTTCAAATTACATCTCAGAGCATATCTATCAATCAAACTACCTTTGTTTTCAGTTTGTTTTATTGTATTCAATATTTTGAACCCAAGAGTTTTAAGACAACAGTCGAGCAAACACAGAAGGGTTATTCCATGTCAATTCAACCAAGAATCTCCACTCACGTCACAGATTTTGATGGAATTTGGTGGAGTGATTGGCCTTCAGGAGAAACTATCAGAGCTCAAATATTTTTGTTCAAAGCCATCTAATTAGTGAGATAGGGGCTAACGAATTTTTGGCTAATTAGCATGACATGCGTCATGAAAATCACCATGAAGGTCGAAAATCACCATATCTGGCTAATTATACAGTCCTGACCTCAACTGGAGTCAGCCCCACTTGCCCCCCACTTTTCAATATTGTTAGTTTGTTTCCAAATAGGAAAGAATGTATGAACTACAAAGAGTTTGATAGCGTCACTTTAAGGAACGATGGTTCCCCAGTCGTCTAGGTCTTCTGGCTTTCAGTACATGCAAATCTTTGAGAAAGAGCATATCAGGAGAGCTACAGTAATTAGCAACCATTCCAAAATATACTAGAACAATATTGAAAAGCTGCACAAAGCTTGACCACCGTGCTAAAAGTACTCTTAAAGTATTAAGGAAACGTTGAAAGGGCTCAGGATAAATAGCCTGGAATACTTCACAGGGAAACCAGCAACAAAATTTCAGGGTGCATAGGTAGAAGTTATTTGTCAACCCGAGGATCCAGGACATACAGGTATGTCCAAATGATTCTCCCATGAAGCTAAGATCATTCATATTCTGGATATAGGTGCAAATAGAAATGCGATGGAAAACTGAGCAAAAATATGCTACTCTAGCCATTTTTCATATAAATATGGGATAAGATACAAATGAAAACACTCAAAAAAGCATTTTGCACTATGAGGAAGTAATATTTTACACAAGCAGGCAAGTGGGGCTGACTCCAGTTGAGGTCAGGACTGTATAATTAGCCAGATATGGTGATTTTCGACCTAACGTACCACACATTTTGACTGATTACTCAAAAAGTTATGGAGTGCCCATCCTGAAACTTGCAGGGATGCTAGTGGACATGATAGTCTTTCTTTAGGGTGAATATGAAGAAATTTGAAGGACACGCGTTTTTTGCTATTTCCAATTTAAGTTTTTGGTCTTTTTCAATTTTTTCTGGTCCAATTTGTGAAAAAATGTTATGAACAAAAAGATAGAACTTGAAGAGAGCTTTAAAATGACACCAGAATCACCTCTCTAGGTGCCATACTTCCAGAGATATGAACACTTTTGTAACGCATGTCATGCTAATTAGCCAAAAATTCGTTAGCCCCTATCTCACTAATTAGATGGCTTTGAACAAAAATATTTGAGCTCTGACAGTTTCTCCTGAAGGCCAATCACTCCACCAAATTTCATCAAAATCTGTGACGTGAGTGGAGATTCTTGGTTGAATTGACATGGAATGACCCAGAAACTGAAAGTAACCAGAAGAAAAGATATCTGCTCCTTAAAGGAATATTTCGACGTAAAAATAATTATGGGTCAAACATACCGCTGCAACACAGACTTAGACAACCTCTCGAGAGATGAATGAGCATTAATGACTTATCATTACTTTATCATTTCCTTGGAGTAATAATCATCATATTAATCATTTTGCACTGCAGACGCAGTAGTTCCTCTGCTTTAGCGTCTTGTTCTGATTGCATTTCCATGAGGAAATGATCATAAATGTTCTTCCTTGAGCTGAGTCACCCCTCAGCAGTCCGTAATGGACTGGCCCGAGGTCTCGCTACAAACAAGCGGCTGCTGGAAGAGAATAGGTGAGTTGTGTTTAGTCTCTTTGCTTAAGAAATCAGGCAAAGCTAAAAAGATGTTGGGTGGCTAGTGCTGTGGCTGGGAACCTATTTGTACTGTTGATGAAGTTTGGTGCTGTTCTGAGCATTATGTGTGGCTATAGAGTGGCATTTTGGTTGAGGTTTGTGTGTGGCTCCTCAGACCGCTGTGTATTGCTATCCTGGGGTCATTACTAAAATTGGTATAACTAGAGAAGCAATTGGTCAGCAACATTCATCTCTCGAGGGGGCTGTCTAACTTGTCGTGTTACAGTGTGTTTGACCCTAAATTAATTTTAAGCTGGAATATCCCTTTAACTAGTATGTTTAAACAATCCCCTCTCTCTCCTCTCTAAACCCAGCTCAGTCTCAGCAGATGACTGGTTCTGTTGAGGTTTCTGCCTGTTTAAGGAAGTTCTTCCTCTCCTCTGTAACTTAAAAAATGCTGTCAAGTGTTTCACTTATGTGGTTAAAGATGAGGATGGGTGTGGGTATGATCTTACAGGACCGGGCTCAATCTGATCCCATCTTTACATTAGGTCTTTGTAAATAGCGTGTAAAATCATGTAAACATGCAAGGGAACTGGCTTGAGGCCCTGATTAAATTTTATATATTTGGCATGAATTCAGGGTAATTATCAGCCAGATACAATTTTACAGTTGGAATCATTTTCACATGTAGGTTGTTAAACCAAACTGAGTGTGCCGTTTCAGCACCTTCCACAGTTGCATTTGCCAGACCCACAAAAAAAGAGGTATTTAGGGAAAAAGCGTGAAATAAAAGGAGTGTAAGACTTTTTCAAAGGTTCCTTTTATGTACTGACTATGTTTTTCTGGGGCAGAATATATAAATAAGTTACCAAGCAATGGAAACTGTTGTGATTTGATCCTGTTAAGTGAAAGTCATTTCTAAAGCAATCTTTTCAGTTATGATTTATACACTACACCCATAGCAATAGACCATCACTTTCAGTTATCATGTGATAATGTCTGTAGAGGTTATATTGTATTCTAACAAGCCCTCTGAAACACTGTTTACACAGGACTGTTGGTACCTGGAGAGATCACAATTCTTTGCCCCTTGCAGTAAATGTGCAAAATATAGGCCTGCCTTTACTCTAATCCCAATAAGAAAAAGCTTGAAATAACAGGAGAAAAATGTATAATGTCCTAATCTGTGTTTTATTGTGAATTTTCATGCATATCTTTTAATTTATTTTGCACTTTTAAACATGGCACTAAGTGAAATACCAGCTGGAGCTATTCCAGTGAGAATGAATTTTAGTGAAATTTTAATCCATATTTGAGATTTAAAAAGAGAAAAAACATTTCTGTTGGCAGGATAGAGTCTTTTTAAATAGCCTATTTTCCATTCACAGAGAACTACATTCCTGACCTGGTTACTGGAGTAACCTGGTTTTGGCTGACTGCATTAAAGAATAACTGGGTTAGAATAACTCATTTTGTGATCAGAAGAAACAGGGTTACTGCCATATTGAGTTTCACACCATGACACAGAAACAGGGTTTATTTTTGAGATATGCTGCACATTCAGAATACTTTTAAGTGACAGGTTAAAATAAAACAGCCTCTGACAATCCTATGGTACTTTTTTTTTTTTTTTAAATAAGAACAGAGCTATTTGGTATCTGCAATACTTTTACAAAGACCCTGAAATAGTGGTTGAAAACAATCCAGACCTGCTCTCATGGGGAACATCTTTGTCTTCTCTTGTTTTTGTAACAACTTTTGACCTTTATATGAATGTAGGTTGACTTTTTGTGTAACACTTCATGTAATATCCAGTAGTCATTGTGTATTGTCTGTATGTCGTTTCTTGTGATACCTGCCTTGGGACAACAGATAA
The DNA here is from genome assembly GCA_962446985.1 of Xyrichtys novacula. Taxonomy (NCBI): domain Eukaryota; kingdom Metazoa; phylum Chordata; class Actinopteri; order Labriformes; family Labridae; genus Xyrichtys; species Xyrichtys novacula. Next base: position 31,278,313 of record OY660867.1, read on the forward strand.
ATGCTGATAGGTTGATCAATGTGCATATTCTTTATAAAATAAATAAATACTTAATGTGAAGGAAAGATGTGATGCTACATTTCAGTTCCAAATATTGGTCTAAAATAAAACTAAAATGTGCAACAAACATCAAAGTTGGGCTTGAAAATGTAAATTCTGACTGTCAAATACGATTTTGCTCCTTAGATTTTTCTGTTGAGAAGAGAGGACATTTGTAAAGATAATGACAAAAAAGTTGTGAGAAAATGCAGTAGAAAGGGTATCATTGAGAGGATGAGCTTCCGGTTGAGTGGACGCTGGCGCGTTTGGCTGCCGCTGCTCACCGGTAACATTTTAACTTTTTAACACTTTTCCGTGCTCTGGTGACCAGCTCCCAGTTAAGCTGGTCTCCACTGGACTCTTACCCTGTAATTCAGCAACTTTTCGGTGAATTTGAGTTCCCATCGCCCAGTGTGCCTGGTCGGGTAGCCTACTAACTCGACACACCACCCGGCTCCCCATCTCATCATCTCCACCTCGCTTCACCATGTGGATCAGTCGGGTCTATCTACCGGCTACCCTGGTCACCCTGGCGTGGACTGCCCTGTCGCTCCTCCATCTACCCGTTGAAGGACTCCTCCAATATTCAGCGGCGGAGTTTCTCAGACTCCGCTCCCAGAAGCCTGGACCTCCACCGGCGGCTCTACACCTCCACCCGGACATCGCCCTCCAGCCTCGTCCGAGGTATATCCACCGTGGGTCCCGGCGGGCTGTCCACTCTGGCGGCTCTGGGATTACCTCTTTCTGGTCCTCCACTCGTCGCCAACACAAAAACACCGGCCGGGCTCTGGACCACAGGGTGTTAGCCAACCTGGCTAGGTCGGTTAGCACTCCCCACAACAACAACGCCACGGACGTCAGCTTCGGTCTGCTAAATATCAGGTCCCTCTCAGGTAAAGGACATCTTGTCCAAGATATCCTTGTCGACCGCAAGTTTGACTTTTTATGTTTAAACGAGACGTGGCAAGTCCCCGGTGACTTTTCACAGCTGAACGACTCCTCTCCGGCGGGGTTTGTTTACATCTCGAAACCGCGTGAGTCGGGACGTGGCGGAGGTCTCGCGATACTGTATCGCGAGAAGTGGAAGGTCCTGCCTGTCTCTCTGCCTCCTCTCTCCTCACTGGAATGTCTAGCATGTCAGCTACCCGGACCTGTCCCCACAATCATTGCCACTATATACCGTCCTCCCAAACCCCACAGCAACTTCTTAAATGAATTCTCTGTCCTTCTTACACACCTCGCCACTCTCTCACCCAATATAATCCTGCTTGGAGATTTCAATATCCACATGGACAATCCTACCCTACCCCTTACCACGGACTTCTCTTCATTACTTGACAGCTTTGGTTTCCAGCAGTTTGCAGATTTCCCCACACATATCAAAGGCCACACAATAGATTTAATTTGCTGCTCAGGTCTCACCCCCTCCAACTGTACCGCCGACACATTACACATTACGGACCACTCCCTCCTCTCACTTAACGTCAATCTTCAGCTCTCCATCTCCAAAGCCCCCCGCACCATCTCATACCGCAACATAAAGGACATTAACTTGGACTCCCTTTCCTCCTACATCACCACCCTCACCCTGAACCCCACCTCCACCCCTGATGATCTTGTCACACAATATAACGATGGACTGTCCAATATATTGAACTCAATTGCTCCTATCAAATCCCGCTCTGTCTCCTTCACTAGATCCGCACCTTGGTTTACCCCCCATCTCCGCTCTTTAAAATCCAAAAATCGACAGCTAGAAAGACTCTTCAGAAAAACCGGTCTATCCATCCACAAAGACATCCTAACAACTCAGTTGTCTCTCTATCAGGACTCAATCTCTCATGCCAAATCTCAATACTTCTCTGGACTCATCTGCTCCAATGCTGGTAACCCCAAATCTCTCTTCTCTATCTACAACCATATCATTCAACCCCCGGACTGCTTTCCTCCCCACATGTACTCCTCAGACACCTGCAACTCTCTCCTCAGTTTTTTCAATAACAAAATCAGCACGATCCATCAGAACCTGGGCTCTACACCCTCACCTCTTCCCTCATCTGAACCTCTCCCTCCCTTCCAACCTTTTTCCACCTTTATACTCCCTAATCCCTCAGAAATTGCTGACCTCATATACAAATCTAAACCTTCATCCTGCCTGCTGGACCCCCTCCCCACTCCTTTGGTCAAATCCTGTCTGCCCTCTCTGCTACCCCTCATCTCAGCCATCATTCACTCCTCTCTGTCTACTGGAACTGTTCCCACCCCCTTCAAAACTGCAACCATCAGTCCCACCCTGAAAAAACCTGGTTCAGACCCCAACGACTTCAATAACCTCCGCCCCATTTCCCACCTCCCCTTCATTTCCAAAATCCTAGAAAAAACTGTTGCCTCCCAACTCCACACTCATCTCACTCACAACAGTCTCTATGAACAGTTCCAGTCTGGCTTTCGTCCCCTCCATAGCACTGAAACAGCCCTCATCAAAATCACTAACGACCTCCTCATGGCAGCTGATTCTGGTTTAATCTCCATCCTCATTCTCCTCGATCTGAGTGCGGCCTTCGACACCATCTCTCATCCCATCCTCCTCCATAGACTCTCCTCCATAGGCATTACTCACACCCCCCTCCACTGGTTTCACTCATACCTCACTGGCCGCACTCAGTTCATCCAACTCAAATCATTCACCTCACAGCCCTCCCCTGTCACTTCTGGTGTCCCCCAGGGTTCTGTCCTAGGCCCCCTCCTCTTCATTATCTATCTCCTTCCCCTTGGCAGCATCCTCCGTAAATTTGGCATACATTTTCATTGCTTCGCAGATGACACCCAGCTCTACCTCTCCAGCAAACCCGACGCCTCCCTTCCACCCTCCTCCCTCACCCACTGCCTCTCAGAAATTAAATCCTGGTTCACCTCAAACTTCCTCAAACTCAACTCCAATAAAACAGAACTCCTCCTGGTCGGTACCAAGTCCACTCTTTCCAAAACTAACAGTTTCTCCCTCTCCATAGACAATTCCACAGTATCCCCTTCCCCTCAGGTTAAGAGTCTGGGTGTCATCCTCGACAGCTCTCTATCATTCCACTCCCACATCAGTAGCATCACCCGGTCTGCATATTTCCACCTACGAAACATCAACCGTCTCCGTCCATCACTCACTCCTCACACCACAGCTATTCTGGTCCACAGCCTTGTTACTTCACGCATTGACTACTGTAACTCACTCCTCTTCGGTGCCCCTCACAAATCCCTCCATAAACTTCAACTTGTCCAAAACTCTGCAGCCCGCATTATCACCAGAACCCCCTCTTTTCACCACATCACCCCTGTCCTTCAGCAGCTTCACTGGCTCCCCATCAAGTTCAGAATCAACTACAAAATCCTCCTGTACACTTTCAAGGCCATCCATAACCTTGCCCCCCCCTACCTCTCCCATCTCCTCCACATATCCACCCCCTCACGCTCCCTCAGATCCTCCTCCTCCCTCCACCTCTCTGTCCCCTCTGCCCGGCTCAGCACCATGGGGAGCAGGGCTTTCAGTCGCTCTGCTCCCAAACTCTGGAACTCTCTCCCCCCGGACCTCAGGAACATGGACTCATTACCCCACTTTAAATCCAATCTCAAAACACACCTATTCCGAATCGCATACTCACTTTAACTGTCTTCTTTCACACTTGTATGTTGTTCTTATTTATTTTAATTATGTTTCTAGCTGTGTTTTTATGCCCTGTAAAGTGTCCTTGGGTGCTCAGAAAGGCGCTTTTAAATAAAATGTATTATTATTGGTCTGTGTATGGTTGCTGAAATGATCTGGTAAAGCTCAGCAAGGTTGGGGTGAGTAATGCTTGAGAGTGACTGTTGTGTCTTCATAGACCTGTTGAGCAGAAAGGTGTCATACAAATCTAGTCTAAGTCCATAAATGTTAATTTCTGCTTCAGATTATGAAAGAAATCTGCCATTGGATTTTGGAAGGCTGTTTGGTGGTTGTAGTTTTGTGGTAGTTTGTCTGACCAATCAGAGGGTTAAACCAGTTAAACCTACATTGTCATGCTTCACTGGAATTTATCCAGGTGCTCATGGTGTCCTTTCCAGCTTAAACAGGCACCCAAGGTACAGTACTCCCATAGCATGCCATACACCTGGTTAATGTCAAGCAGCAAATTTAGAAAGGTTCAGGAACAAATATTCTTAATTACTTGTAAGTGGAATATCACAGGAAATGTTCGAACCAAAACCAAACTTGTGATTTGTATTTAATCTCTGATTTTCCTTTTAGAGTACCATGTGTATCTAATGTTTACCAAAGCAGGTGTATGCTCATACTTGGAATAAGAACTCAAGGGTAACTGGGACACATTGGAATTTTTTTCCTAGAGTTGTCTCTTAGACTGTTGAAAAACAATCAAAACACAGCATTTCTTGACTCATTCAATAACTCTCAACTGATTTATCATACCCCTCTGACATTAATGCCAGTGCCATTGATGACATATATTAATATTTGGTTCCATCTAATAGCATGTTGGTTGGAACTGCATTGGTGTGTACTCACTTGCATGTCTATGAAATGAATGCATGAGAGAAGGTAAAGCCAGTGTGAAGTGGTTGTAACATAGTAGCAAGAATGAATAGTCCCTTAACATCTAAAGCAATAACATTCAGAATTGTTTAAGTAGAAGGTGTGACACAGACCAACTATTGTCAGCACCTCCAACTATGGATAATATCTTACAACCCTGACACCACTCCACAGTAGTTCAACTGTTGACAACAATCCCACTGAAGTTGAATTTAGCCCATGGCCAAAGTTAACCTTCAAGAGGACAGTGAGGATGCATATGTTTCCAACTGGAAATGTGTGGAAACAGTTTGATTTGACTCCCTCAAAGTTAAATATGCATCATATTCTTGCAGACCAGCTATATTTTCTCTTTTATTATCTATCAGCTCAACAAAGCAACCTAAATGAAGAGGCATCCACACAAATCTTGCTGTCACTGCAGGTTTCCTTTTCACAGTCATCTAGTTTGGTATTTGGTTAGGTTTGTTTTTATTTCAAAGCCAATACATGCTACGTGTCTCTTCTTCTTTGTCCTCCCTTTTATCTCTCCTTATGTAAAAGAGGTCAGACATCTACTTCCAGATTTAATAAGTCAGTATATTAATCAGACGATTAATTAACAGGCTATTTTCTCCAACAAGTTTGAAAGTGATCTCTAATGTAGGACTTAATGTAAAGTAAAGCTTCTCACGAAAAACAGATTTGATTTCTATTTGATCTCCATGAAACATTGCTGATAACCATATCTAATGTTTTAACATTACACAAAATGCTGCAGCATTCAACTGCTTAAATAAATCCATGCTTCCTGAAGACGACGTGGTTGGTGAGGAATGGTGATCCAGCTGAATAAGACAGAATAACAAAAGAAAAAATGTTGAATAAAAGACACTTTTTTATTGGACAGTGGGAACATTCTTCCGAAATCCTGTCTCTGTATGTTTGTATGTTTGGGTACACATCACATCAGAACATTATCACCATTAACAGCTGTACAGTGGGGATAAAATAATTACTCTCCATCTATTTTTAAACCCAAGACTGGGCTACATATTTTTTTTTAAATCCTGTTTTCAGGTTTTCAGAGCTTAAGTGATAGTCAAGTAAGTAAACTAAAGCCAAATGGAAGATCTCATGGAAGCCTCTTATTGCTGCCTCTCTTCTCATTTCTCTACATTGCTCTTTTATCACTGTGTACTGCTGTCTCCCTGTTCCTGTCGACATTCTGTCTTTCTTTTCATCCTATCACCTACTTGGTATCCCCCCTTCTATCTTGCCTTCACCCTCCTCTCTTTTTGTCTGACAGCAGTCGGGCTCCTTTGGGAGGTAATTAGGAAAAACTCAACAGAGACTTGCACGGCAGCTGCTGGAAACAAGACTTTCAATACTCTCTTTCCCTCCCTGCATTACAATAGCAAAGGGCGGGAGTCAGGGGAAGAGAAGAATGAGGGAGGATCTGCAGGAACTACCAGGACATCTTAAGGGATGATGTTGGGTGGTGCTGCTACTTTGGTAAGCCAGAACTTTTTGCACCAATCAGCTGCCAAAATACTTGTACCTGCATGTGTCACCCAAGGGCAAAAGGTCCCTTCCCCTTTGTTTCACAAAGTGTCAGCCTTGCTTCAAAAACAATACAAAAACTTAAGAAAGAGGAAATCCAGAGGAGACATATTTTAGTAATCTAGGACAGAGACAAAGTTATCTTTCTTCCTTGCAGCAACTTTTTCACTTTATAGATGCACAAAGCTGTGTGGTATTGGTCTCTAGCCTGTTTCTCTGTAAGCTGATAAACAAAACCATAAGCCAAATCCTCAATTCAAGCACCTGATGGTTCTTTTCTTCTCACTGACCGTACCTAAGTCTCTTTGGATGAGTGACCTAGTTCAAACATTACACTACAAAGTAAAAGAAGAGGCATTGTATTTCACACTTCTGTTCATCACAGAGATTTAGATAAACCAAAACTGAGGTAACTGCAGAGCATGAGTGTCAAAGACCAACAGCCTGTCTTTGAAATGTGTTATTTATTTTTTTTTTAACCTTTTTTGACCTCCTTTTGACAATCACAGATAGCAAACAATACTCAGGTGTATTATTTTATTTGATGAGTATAATATAAGATTTATTTCATAATAATCCTCAGAGCACACTGGTGAGAACCCTTATGACAAACTGTGATGGCATCTACACTTGTACATGCAGTGGTCTGCTGACAATGTGGGAGACCAACAAAGAGGTCATGTGCTGTTAGTGCCACTGGTGTGGAAATAAAGAGTCCCTGGCAGGAGAAGAGATATTCCTCTCATAATTACTTTTACATTTTCCTTAAAACTTTGAAATTATTGACCAGGGTATGCCAGTGACATCAATTGTCATACTATTTCTATATTTTCCAATAGTCCAATTCCTTTAAACACCCATGAGTATATAAGTTGGTAGTGACAAAAGACTAAATAAGTGGGGTCTTTTATTCGCAACACGGGCAAACTGAAAAAGTTTTAGCTCATTTCTCGTCAACAGTTAGTAGCAGATTGGTTTGTGGTACAGGGACTATGCAATAGTTTCCTAGTCGTCCTTTTTGTGTGCTCCATGAGCCATCCACCTGTTCGGAGGACGTTGGCAGAAGTTTTGGCAATCGGGAAGCTGTCCGTCATGACTGAGGGAATGTACAGGGCATCTTAATCAAAATTGCAGGCTGGTTGTGATTGATGAAAGCTTTCGCACATTGGAGAAGCTGACAGCCCGGCTTGGCTGACTTGGCCATCACATTTGGATATTTAGGTCGACGCCATCAGAGACCAGAGAGACTGAAGGTAGACAGTGTAATTGTAATTTTAATGTCTTTAAGAACTGCTTGAGGTGCCTCTCACAACAGACTTTCCAATCAACATATCAGATTAATCATGAGGTCTAGACATCAAGAATCAACATCCTGCAGGATACTCCAGGTGTGAAACATCCCCACCACCACCCCAGGGGGGGTGGAGTGACAGTCCCCACAGAAAACAAAAGGTGCCAACATCAGAGCCCCATTCCTTGCCCTCTGAGAGGCGGTCCTCAAGCAAGCATATAATGTGCTGTTTTCCCCTTGTTCGGGGTCTTTTCTGGATTCTGAACTGCTCAGATGCAGATCGACCTTTTCTTTGCAAAGGAAATAAAACCTTGTCGGCCGGCAGAAGTCTCTATTTCATTATTCACCAGCAGCGACGGAAGAGGAAAAACTTCCACAACAATTTGGTGTCAGAAGTGGGATCCCTCGGGCAACCGTCTGGGACGGAGCAAAAACAAAAGATTTCCAGCCTCCAGACCTCAAATCCTTTTGTGAGAAGGGAGGACTGACCAAAACCGCCCCAGATCATTGCCGCTGGGATTCCACGAACAAAATTCAGCAAATTCATCTGGTGAGCACTGAAATATTGACTTTCCTTTTCTTTAAAATTTGGGTTTTAATTAGGCATGACATTTTTTCTCATGATCTCCATACTTGGCGGCTTTTCTCATTACTTGAAGCATACCGAAGTAATGTTATTTTTTCTAGGGCCGACAAGTGATAAATTTTATTGCTTGTAGTAATTTTTATTGCTCGTAGTCCTTACAGAAAGTAATGCTTTTCCTGCTTGTAGCCTTTTCTTGGAGAAAAAAACGAAGCAAGGGATGCTTTTTTCATTGCTTGTAGCCTTTCTTGGAGAAAAAAATGAAGTAATGTTTTTTTTTTAAACAGACAAGTAATTGTTTACATTAAAGAAAGTAATGCTTTTTCCCACTTGTAGCCTTTCTTAAAACGGAGGGGGGGGGGGGGGGGGGTGCTTTTTCCACTTAGCATTTGAACAAAGTGATACGAAGCGCAGAGACGTCTGCGTGGAATTTGTCGCGACAAACCCATTGGATGGGGGGGCAAGCTTTCCAGTGAGGTTGGACCCCTGGAAGGGCCGATTGTTGAGATCATGAGAAAGAAATGTGGGGACAAAAGCTTAAAATATTTAAATGTCTGGATCACTGAGTTTGGATTCCCAACAGGGGGGTCCCTCAGTTTAAAAAACATATCAAAACTAGAAGAAAAACTGAAGGCAAAAGAACAAAAAATGAGAAGGAAGAAAAAAGTGTCTGTAAGAAAATTAGAACTCATTGAAGGTCAAAAAGAATGTTTACAGATGTAGAAAACGGACGCAGAGATAAGAAATAAAAAGTTAATGCAAAAACAACTACCCTTTTCATGCGAAAAGGTTGAAACGATTGAGAAGCCAGATTCACATAAACAAAGAACACAGAACTCGCAGATCTCTTCTTCTTTGTATCCACAGTTGGCGGCTCTGAAGCTGGATCCAGACCTTGACGGCAACCCACCTTACCATCCTTCAGCACCACCACTGTACAACTCTGCAACACCCAGCGAGAGCAGGCCGCAACCACAAGCAAGCTCAGAAACAGCCCGTCCTGAAATGCCTGGTCCATCACAAGACTCTACAACCAAACCCCCCTCTCCAATTGCACACAGACTACGTCAATCCAATAAAGAAGACAGCCTTCAACATGCCTATGGTTGAAGTATCTGGACCACAAGGCGCAACTTTGGTTTTTCACCCATGAACTTCTGAGGACATCACAGCCGCTTCACAACATCTGCCAAACCCCACAGCATCAGGTAAAATGTTTACTGAACAATTCCTCACATTCTGCCAAGAATTTAAACCCACCATGAATGAACTGAAGAGACTCCTGATCACCAAGATGAAACCCACAGACTGGCAAAAAATAGCTAAAGAATTCCCAAACGCTGATCTCCGCTGCAGACATATCACCTGGGAAGACGAATCTAATGCCCAGTATAAAGATGCTGTAAATAAACTCTGCAGCGCATTCACCCAAGCTTTTCCTGCTAAAATTAACATGGAGAAAATCACTGCCTGCAAACAAAAGAATGGTGAAAACCCTGATGAATATCTCACCCGCCTGACAGACACATTTAACACCCACAGTGGCCTTCAACCACCTAATGAAGTAGGAAACACTCCAGGTGTGTGGGAAATTCATCTCTGTAACAGTTTCTTAAATGGACTGAAACCAAACATTGTCTCAGCTGTAAAAAACTCCTGCATTGGTTGGGATGATGCACGCCTGTCTGAACTTCGCAGACACGCCATACATGCTCATGACCAGATACTCTCTCAGAACACAAAAAAAGAAGAGACAACACAGAAAGAGCTTCACTTGGCCGCAATAACCATGTACAACACAATCCAGGAACATGGAGATCGCTACCCTGGCCATAGAGGAACAGGACGTGGCCATCACAAAAACTGGGATAAAAGACCTCGAGGGGATGCCTGTTTCCTGTGTGGCAAACATGGACATTGGAGACGTGATTGCCCTGTCAACACTTCATCAGACGCAATAGACAAATCGGACTGACAATGGTTGGGGGTTGTCGGAGAGGAATGGACTCCTGCTGACGAGCCGAACCAACTTGTGAAGAAGGAAGAAGGTACTGCATCACACTCACACACACATGCCAACCACATCAATTCACAATCCATAGAGAGCTCAGACAATACACATGCGATTGTTTTAACATATGTTAAGTACACATCTGATCAGTTTAAGAAGTTTCCAGAACACACGCTGATCATCACAGAACAACACATTGTATTCCTGGTCGACTCAGGGGCAACACATTCCATGATAAAAACTTCTGAATTCCCTCAAAAACCTAATCTGAGCGGAAGTCATGTGTACTCTATTGGTTCATCAGGTCAAACAATTAAAGAGAACATTACTGTCCCACTCAAATGTATGGATGAGTCACGTTCAAGCCTCAAACACGCATTTTTACTCTCTGAAGTCTGCCCTATTAACCTGATGGGCAGGGACTTGATGTGCAAATTGGGCCTTTGTCTAATCTCAACCCCAGAAGGTGTCAAAGTCTGCAGACTACCTGATCTGCCACCAAACTTTTCACACTCCTTTGTCTACCATACCCTGCACCAAAATTATGCATATCGGTGGAAATTGCAACCATTAACAACCTTTTCTGAGTTTCTCTCAGCAAGGGAAACAATTTCCACAGCTGCAACAGATTTTATGGCACCAGAGGATCTGCATTGCACCTCTCACGTGTCACCCGGACCTGATGAGCCATACGAGGAATGTTGGTTAAAGATGAGATTTGAAGAACTCACACTGACACATATTTATTGGGCACGACTAGGGTTGGGAATCGAGAATCGAGAATCGATGGGAATCGGGACTAAAACTTCGATTCTTCCGGTATCGTTCAAATATTAAAATTTCGATTCCAAGTTTCGATGCCAGAGTCCGCCGACCGGAAGAAATAGCCGCCGAAAATCAACAAAGAAGAAGCCGCTTAACACCAATGAGGACGGAGCGTATGAGACGAAGCCACACAGAGAGAGGAGAGAGACAGAGAGAGAAAGTACATTGCAACCCACAGCAATGCAGCCGCTGTGGGTTACAGTCTCTCTCTAGCTGCGTTTCCATTACCCATAGATTTGCGCAAAACTTAAATATCGCAATAGAAAACTGGTAATGGAAACACCTAAATTTCGAAAAACCTCTCAAATATCGCTAAAAAGTTTTTACGCTCTCATGAGGTGGTTTTTCAGACGTGTCGATATAGAAGTATATCGCAAAAGTGTAATGGAAACACTATTCTCGCAACTCTCTGTCACCGGACGTGACGTAGCGGGTCGTGACCAGTTCATTTCAAGCAAAGATGGTGCGGTATGTGTGGACGGGGGAGGAGACAGAGTTATTTCTGAAGTTTTGAATTGTATTTGTATTTTTCTGAAGTTTTGAATCCACAATTCGTCTGTGAATTCCTCATTAACGATCCTCTCCCAGAAATCCCTCATCCGTGTCCGCTCCCATACATACGAGCTTTGCCTTTGAATTATCACCCGCTGCTTTCGTCTTCTGATGACAGCAGCGGCAACAGCGGTAATGGTCACAGAAATAGCTGCTCCAAAACGCAAAATGTTTTGTGTCTTGTCCATGTTGGTGTGCAAAAAGGCTTAAGGAATACGAGGTCGCACGGGCAGGAAGTTTACCTCGTTGCTAGGCAACGGCCATTCAAACACGGCTCGCGAGAGGCAGACGGCTCGCTTATGCACTGAACACCATTCAATGGAAACACCCGCATATCGCAATTGTACTTTGTCGAAATTTGATAAACATCGCTTTTATTTTGTGAAAAAATGTAATGGAAACGCAGCTACTGTCTCTCTCCTCTCTCTGTGTGGCTTCGTCTCATACGCTCCGTCCTCGTTGGTGTTCGGCAGCTTCTTCTTCGTTGGTCAAAAGTTTGGCTAACTTTAGCAGGAAGAATGAACTCTTATCTCAATGCAACATTAGCAATACAGTTATATCATGCAAAGGAGGGTAAACGACCAACATGATTAAACACCTCAGGATTCATGGAGGAGAAATACCCGAGTGCTCGTCTTTGACGCGCTTCGCCGGTGTTGTGTCGTAGAATGCACCCCTGCTGTTGAATGCACCCCTGACGGGAGCGCGGTTGAAAGTACACAACAAGGCGAAACAATCCAAGTTTTTCTTACCGTTGGACGGAATCTAAAGCGTGTGCCTTTAATGATTTCATTCAGGCTATTCAGATATGCAGAAAACAATAGCCCTCTGATTCGGAATATTTACTGTCCTGAAAATATTATGTTCTCTACATTAACAGCTTACTCTACAGTTTATATACCCAAGTACACTTTTATGTGTGCATTTTTGAGACACATACAAACAAAACGAAAGTTTACTGCTCCATTTGACACGTTTTCATGATCTAATACCCGTGTTTTATTAAATATGAGATCATATTTCTTCCACTAAGAAGCTAATCAGTGGAGGGGAGGCATTCTACGGCAGGGGTGCATTCTACAGCACAACACCTGTCTTCCGCTAACCAGTCAGGATCAGATAAGTGAAACAATAAATTACTTCTGTCCTCTGCTAACTTTGAAACGGTAAAGAAATTGAACTGTGTACGGTGAGTAAACTTAAATATCCACCTAACGTTAGCCCTTGTACTTTTTCATAGACAAACGACCTGAAAACAAAAATTGATATTTATATACTGGTTGAAAATAGCTCTGTGAGAAATTCATAGTAAAGTTCTTAAAAAGTTAATAGGATTTAAAAATTCATGGAGAAGTTCAGAAATTTCATCCAAAAAGAAGAGCCCCGGTTAGCACCCTCATTCAAACCATGCTTTTTTTTCTTTTTGATATCCTGCCTTTTAAAAGAATCGAATTAGAGAATCGATAGGAATCGGAATCGAAATGAGGAATCGAAATTGGAATCGGAATCGTTCAAAATCAAACGATACCCAACCCTAGGCACGACACAAATGTGCTATATCAGTCTCCCTCACACCAGCTCAAAGTGACATGTACACAATGGACCATTCGGTCCCATAGATCCCATAGATGACTGGGAAGATTTGGGCCCATTTATAATAGCATGTAAACGCGCTGCCAATTGGCATTAAACATCTGATCGATCCACCCTTTTGTTTTTTGTTTGTTTGTTTGTTTGTTTTTTGTTTGTTTGTTTGTTGTTTGTTTGTTTTTACAGACACTGCAGTGCTACTCAAAAAGTTTAACATCTGTTGTGCACACTCAGAGAATAATCCAGCTGGTACCTGAAAGCACTTCTATAACCTTTTTCTTGTTTGTCCACAGAACAAACTGAACCTATCGCAGCCCTGCAACAAGTCCCGAAGACACTGTGGGCTTTTGATAAGTATGATGTTGGCCTCATCAAAGATTTAGACCTGTTATCATTACTCCAAAATATCAGATTTCAGACCTTGCAAGACTCAATATCCATTTAAACAAGAAGCCATTGATGGCATTACACCAGTTTTTGGCTGCCTGAGAGCAGTAGGAGTAATTGTTCCCTGTAACGACTCTCCAGTGCGCATGCCTTTGTTCCCTGTAAAGAAAATCAGAGACAAAGATCAACCTACAGAATGACGTTTGTTCAGGATCTGCAAGCAGTAAATGCAGCAGTCCAACCCAGAGCTCCAAATGTTCACCAGACCGTTTACTCAAACGGTGAATGAAAAACATGAATGCATGACTTCTGTTTTGTTGCAGGCTCACAGGAACAAGCTACACCCTGTAGCTTATTTTTCCTCAAAACTGGATCCGGTAGCTGCAGGCCTCTTAAGATGCCTTAGAGCCGTGGCTGCGGCTGAGAAGGCAGTTATGGTCTCCCAAGATATTGTGTGCTATTCTGATGTTACTGACACATGCTGTGTCTATGATTTTACTTGAGCAAAAAAAACTTATCATTTCTCCACAGCACGATGACTACGATACAACACAGTCCTTCTAGAAATGTCTAACATCACCGTCAAAAGATGCAATGTTTTAAACCCTTCCACTCTTCTCCCCACAACCAGACGATAGAGAACAACATAACTGTGTTGCTATCCTCCAACAGGTTTGCTCCCAAAGACCAGACCTACAAGAAACACATTTAACAAATCCTGATTTGGTTCTTTTTGTAGATGGATCTGCCTCACACAACCCACAAACTGGTCGCAACAGAGGCGGCTTTGCTGTTGTCGCTAACTTTTGCTCCTGGAATCAGCTGCTGTTTGTAAATGTCTTGCTCACCCTAACAACTCAGACCCTGTCTCTTTAGGAAATGCTACAGCTGATGCCGCTGCAAAACAAGCCGCACTCCAGCCACCCATCACTGATCCTTTATTAGTATCGATTCCTTTCACTGTTCCCACCTCTATCACAGCAATGCAATCTTTTGCCACACCTCAGGAAAAGGTGCTGTGGACACGCTGTGGTGCCACACAAAAGGATGCAGTATAACGAGGACCCGATAATAAACCTTGCCTACCTAAACACTTCTTTCCTCACTTTGCAAAATTGACACATAGGTTGGACCATGTGTCAAAAGCGGGAATGTTGGATGCCATAACCCAACACTGGTTCACCAAAGGGTCTTCAGTTCATGCGCAGAAGTTTTGTCAATTGTGTATGGTTTGTGCAACGCATAACGCAGGTAAAACCAAAACAATCACACACGCTGCTCACCCACCACCAGACAGACCATTCAAACACTTAATGATGGATTTCATAGAGCTGTCACCTAGTGGTAGCAAAGGCTCTGTTAACAGAAATCACTCCCAGATGGGAAATACCAACTGAACAGCGATAATGGCTCTCACTTTGTAAATTCTGCAATAACCCAAATCAGTAAATTTCTTGCCATTGACCCCAGACAACATTGCACATATCACCCTGCCAGTGGGAGTGCTGTCGAACGAGAGACTGGCACTCTGAAATCAAAATTGGCCAAACGTTGTGACGAAACAGGACTGCCATGGACAAAAGCTCTGCGGATTGTTCTAATGGATATGATAATCAGGAAAAGATCCAGAGTAAAACATGAGTCCTTGTAAAATTCTTTTTTGGCAGACCCCTGTCCCTTGGAGTGGAGCCTGTAACCAGGCCACTCCCCTCCACTGGCCTATGTGAGGATGAAATGCTACAATATTGCAAGAACTTATTCTGCACTCTCTCTCAAATCTCCCAGCAGGTGAAATCAGCCCTTCCACCACCAGCTTCCACATCCCTCCACGACTTCCAGCCTGACGACTGGGTGATGATAAAGGACTCGAGAAGGAACCACCTCCAAACGGTGACGAGGTCCATTCCAGGTGCTTCTGATGACACATACCACTGTGAAGATCGCTGAGAGAGCAACGTGGGTTCACGCCAGCCACTGCAGGAAGGTCCCGGAGCCAACAGATGATCCAAACCACCAACTCCGACAACGCGAGGACGACCGACGTGAGGACAAACGACGTACAGATGAACAGACGCAAAGGAGGACGACACGAGGAATTCACTCCGAGAATTCAACTGACGCTGATTAGCCCCCCAGACCACACCATGCATCACCTGACCCCTGGACTGCTCCCAACGCCAATGTTGGATGGTCTCTATTTCTAGGGGGTGAAACGGCTGCAGCCCTAAACAAAATTAATGGACTAGCCTGGGGCCTCATGTATCAATACTTGCATGGGACTCATACCAGAAACGAGCGCACGCAAGGTCCGTCACGCTGAAAAAAATCTGCATGTATCAATGTGTGCGGGCGCCGAAATCCACGTGTGTTTCCTTGATAAATCCCAATCAGCGTGGAATTGAGCGCAGATGTCGGAGTGACTGGGGCCGCCCCCGTTACGCCCTCCTATAAATATGCAGATTTATTTAAATAGGGTCTCCCTGTCCTCGCACGCAGACAGAATGACAATTTACGGCGTGCGAGGTGGAGGTGCTGGTGGCGGAGGTGGAGGAGCGACAGCGTGTTTTGTTTGGCAGCCTGTGCAGTGGCGTCAGTGCAAAACAAAAACGCTTGGAGTGGGAGAAAGTTTGCGAGAGGGTGAATGCGGTGGGTTCCGAGGCACGCACCCCCGCGAAGATTTAAAAAAAGTGGTCGGACCTCAAGGTGGAGGTCAAGCAGCGTACAGCTGCCCTCCGGAGGAGTACTGGCCAGACAGGTGGGGGTCCGGGGGAGGAGACCCTCACACCGTTTGAGCAGCGGGTGGTGGAGATTATTATTATAGGGTAAGTGGCGTGTCACACAAATGTCCACATGCTTTGTCATCCCACTGAGCAAAAGACGTATATTAGACGTCTAGTCTAAGTTTATACTTCATTTCAACGTCGGGATTCAGTCTATTTTTAGACGTGATTTATACTTCGCCCGATAACTTTTTATGCAATAAACAACTGTAATGTGCATAACTGACCTCTAAATACTGGATTACATTACCTATGATACCGTGGAGAGAGATGTAAACACAACAGATACACAGAAGCAGGAATTGAAATGAACTAATATTTTTATTGTGTCACAGAAATCAATGTGTCGGCCGTGTCGTCGGCTTGCGAAACCCCGGCCCGCGGCAGCCCGTCCGCCGGCTCGGAGTCATCGGCCAGGACCAGTGGCATTCGGGCCACCCCGGCCCCCGGCCCCAGCACCAGCACCAGCATCAGCACCAGCGCGCCGACAAGCGGTGGAGCGTCCACCAGCCGCGGCGCTTCCGCTGGACCACCCGGACGCAGTGGAACGGTCCTCGCGGAGGGGTTCACTTCTTACCCATTCACACTGTGGCGATGAGATTCTCCCGCGCGAGGACGGCGGCCCGGCAGGGATCAGCTCGCATCCCTCTGTCTGCTGCTGGTTTGTCATGTGGGGCGACGTGCTGCTCGGCCACAGGGATGTGGTGCACGCTTGTCACATAGTGAGTCACCAAACACCGCCACACAGCGTCGCCAAAGTGCGAATCACAGTCAACGCAAGTTTCGGCTCAACACCAATTTCTACACCACCTCCTGACTTTGCGTTGATTAGCGGTGGAACCGACGCTCATTTCACGATGATAAATCTGGACGTGTGCGCCAATTTTGGCGTACGCAAGGTTTTCTTGCGCCGCAAACGTTGATACATAAGGCCCCTGGTCTGTTCTTTCCTGAAGCTGCTCCCACCTTAATGAACACTGAAATGTTTGCAATTAGAACAGCAGTCATCCAACACAGACTCACTCTCGACATCATACCAACTGAGGGAAGATGGATCTTTTTGCTCCTCTTCTTCTCCCTCTTCTTCTCTAAACAACTGCCATGAAATACATTTTAAATCTATGTGAATTAATGTGTCAGATAATTGAGTTGTAATATGATTTTTTTTTCTTTTCTCTTTTCTTTTTTTTCTATTTTACTTTATTTTAACTTTTAAGTTTGTTTTTTTTGTTAGTGATTAATTAATAATCAAAAGGGAGAATTGTAATTGTAAATTTAATGTCTTTAAGAACTGCTTGAGGTGCCTCTCACAACAGACTTTCCAATCAACATATCAGATTAATCATGAGGTTGAGACATCAAGAATCAACATCCTGCAGGATACTCCAGGTGTGAAACATCCCCACCACCACCCCGGGGGTGGGGGGGGGGGGGTGGAGTGGAGTGACAGTCCCCACAGAAAACAAAAGGTGCCAACATCAGAGCCCCATTCCTTGCCCTCTGAGAGGCAGTCGTCAAGCAAGCATATAATGTGCTGTTTTCCCCTTGTTCGGGGTCTTTTCTGGATTCTGAACTGCTCAGATGCAGATCGACCTTTTCTTTGCAAAGGAAATAAAACCTTGTCGGCCGGCAGAAGTCTCTATTTCATTATTCACCAGCAGCGACGGAAGAGGAAAAACTTCCACAACAATTTGGTGTCAGAAGTGGGATCCCTCGGGCAACCGTCTGGGACGGAGCAAAAACAAAAGATTTCCAGCCTCCAGACCTCAAATCCTTTTGTGAGAAGGGAGGACTGACCAAAACCGCCCCAGATCATTGCCGCTGGGATTCCACGAACAAAATTCAGCAAATTCATCTGGTGAGCACTGAAATATTGACTTTCCTTTTCTTTAAAATTTGGGTTTTAATTAGGCATGACATTTTTTCTCATGATCTCCATACTTGGCGGCTTTTCTCATTACTTGAAGCATACCGAAGTAATGTTATTTTTTCTAGGGCCGACAAGTGATAAATTTTATTGCTTGTAGTAATTTGTATTGCTCGTAGTCCTTACAGAAAGTAATGCTTTTCCTGCTTGTAGCCTTTTCTTGGAGAAAAAAACGAAGCAAGGGATGCTTTTTTCATTGCTTGTAGCCTTTCTTGGAGAAAAAAATGAAGTAATGTTTTTTTTTTAAACAGACAAGTAATTGTTTACATTAAAGAAAGTAATGCTTTTTCCCACTTGTAGCCTTTCTTAAAACGGAGGGGGGGGGGGGGGGGGTGCTTTTTCCACTTAGCATTTGAACAAAGTGATACGAAGCGCAGGGACGTCTGCGTGGAATTTGTCGCGACAAACCCATTGGATGGGGGGGCAAGCTTTCCAGTGAGGTTGGACCCCTGGAAGGGCCGATTGTTGAGATCATGAGAAAGAAATGTGGGGACAAAAGCTTAAAATATTTAAATGTCTGGATCACTGAGTTTGGATTCCCAACAGGGGGGTCCCTCAGTTTAAAAAACATATCAAAACTAGAAGAAAAACTGAAGGCAAAAGAACAAAAAATGAGAAGGAAGAAAAAAGTGTCTGTAAGAAAATTAGAACTCATTGAAGGTCAAAAAGAATGTTTACAGATGTAGAAAACGGACGCAGAGATAAGAAATAAAAAGTTAATGCAAAAACAACTACCCTTTTCATGCGAAAAGGTTGAAACGATTGAGAAGCCAGATTCACATAAACAAAGAACACAGAACTCGCAGATCTCTTCTTCTTTGTATCCACAGTTGGCGGCTCTGAAGCTGGATCCAGACCTTGACGGCAACCCACCTTACCATCCTTCAGCACCACCACTGTACAACTCTGCAACACCCAGCGAGAGCAGGCCGCAACCACAAGCAAGCTCAGAAACAGCCCGTCCTGAAATGCCTGGTCCATCACAAGACTCTACAACCAAACCCCCCTCTCCTCAAGCAAGCATATAATGTGCTGTTTTCCCCTTGTTCGGGGTCTTTTCTGCTCAGATGAAGATCGACCTTTTCTTTGCAAAGGAAATAAAACCTGTTGGCCGGCAGAAGTCTCTATTTCATTATTCACAAGGAGCGACGGAAGAGGAAAAAGTTCCACAACAACAGAAAATTACAAAGTCTGTGTTGTGAGATTGCTAATTCTCATGCAGTTGTTCCTTTATGCCACCGTAGCGAGCGTGAAGGCTAGCAAAGCAAATGGGGCTGGTTGCACGAGTGAATGAGATCAACAGCAGCGTAACAGACAATGTGTTTGGGGAAATAGGACTACTGAACTGTGAGCCTGTTAAAATAGAACTGACGGCGGATGCAATGCCATACAGTGTGAACTTCCAACACAGAGTCCCCTTTCCACTTCTCCCAAAAGTGGGAGAAGAGTTAAAGCGCATGCTCAGCCTAGGAATCATAGACCGAGTCACCAAACCTACCAACTGGTGTGCACCAATGGTGCTTGCTCCAAAGTGCAACAAAGATGAGGTCAGACATTCTACCCACACTGGATACCATAATGCCCAAGCTAGCTGGAGCCAGTCTTCTTCAAACTGGATGCATCAAGTGGATTCTGGCAGATCCCATTGGATCCCAGTGGCCAGAAGTTGACCACGTTCATAACCCCCATGGGCAGGTTTTGCTTTAAACGCTTGCCCTTTGGGATTACATCAGTGCCCAATATCTTCCAGCGTCTCATGAGCACTCTGCTCAAGGGCCTGGAGGGAACCGTTATCGTGATGGATGACATCCTGGTCTACAGGGCTGACAGGGAGGAACACGACCAGTGCATGGATGAGGTGCTACGCACAATTAAAGTTTAAGGCCTCAAGCTCAGCAGAGCAAAGTGTCACTTTAGACAGACTGAACTGCAGTTCTTTGGACACATTATCAGCGCTGATGGTGTGAAACCAGACAACAGCAAAGTGGAGGCTATTGCCAAACTGCCTGCTCCTACAAATGTGGAGCAGCTTCGCCAGGTGCTTGGACCCATCAACTATGTGGGGAAATTCCTTCTTGGTCTGTCGACCATGCTGCACCCGCTCATGGGCCTGCTCAGAAAAGAGACTGTGTGGTTTTGGGGTGAGTCACAGAAGAAGGCAATCAACAAAGCAAAAGCAACTCTTGCAGCAGCACCAGCATTGTGCCACTATGTCAGAAGCCGACCAACATTGGTCAGCACAGATGCCAGCAGCTATGGCCTGGGCGCCGCCTTGCTGCAGGACCACGAGGGGGAGTTGCAAGCAGTCGCCCCTGCTCTGGCACCCTCACTGATACGGAGAAAAGATACTCCCAAATTGAGAAAGAGTGTTTGGTGTGTGTCCGGACCTGTGAGCATTTTGCCCATTACATTCAGGGGATGAGCAGAGTCCATCTTCAAACAGACCACAAGCCATTGGTACCATTAATTAAAACCTACAACCTGGACAACTGCTCATGCGCCTAATGCGGTTTGATGTTGTTGCAGAGCACATCCCAGGGGAACAGCTGGCAGTGGAAGATGCACTCTCAATGGAGACCACATGCCAGACACTGACGATCTGCTCAGAGCATATGTTAATGCTGCAGTGGCTAGCAAGCCAATAAAACCACCTAAGAGTGACGCAGAATAATGCAGAACTGGAAAAAGTGACCAAGTTCATCAGAAAAGGGTGGCCGCAGAGGATGGCAGAGTTCTCCCCTCTGCAAGGATTTCACACAGCCAGAGCTCACCTTTATGAATCAGACAGTCTTGTACTGTACCATGATTGCATTGTCATCCCAACAGCAGTCAGATCCAACATCTTAAATCAGCTGCATGAAGGTCACCAGGGCCTCACCAAGTGTTGTGAGCAAACCTGGTTAACAGTCTGGTGGCTGGCATTGTGGTCCACATCACCAGGAAAGTGAACTCATGTGACTGCTGTGCAGAGCAGAAACCCACACAGAGATGAGAACCACTGGTAGTTACAATGCTCACCGCGACCGAAGTGAGTTAGTTGATGACAGGATTACAAATTCGCACCACCGACCCAGTAATGGAGACATCATTAACGCCAAAGCCAGCCAACTGGGACCTCATATACCAGAAAAATGCCGCAGCTACAGATGCATACAGGTACTTTTACAACCGTAGACATTCAGTTCGTCCTCTCTCTGAGCTGCACCCCGATCAAAATGTCCAAGTAAAGCTTGACGGGGACAAAAATGGAGGACCCCTGCAACAGTCATAAGTAAGTCTCAGGAGCCGAGATCTTATGTGGTGGAAATGGACAATGGCACAGTGACTCGTCGCAACAGGCAACATCTTCAGGCTGTCCCCGAGGCCACCAGTCCTGTGGCACATCAGCATCGGCTGCTCCTGTCCCATAGCCGAAATGCAGTTCCCCTGTCAAGGTGGCAGTGGCTCCACACAACCTGCCGCAACCCGCTATTTTCAGGTTCAACCCCTCAGTCTCCTCTCCAGTCCAGCACTCCCCAGAAGCTGACCACCAGGGGCCGAGAGGTCAAGCTGTCTCTTGGAGACTAACAGAAACATTGACTTTGAAGTTCTCTCTATTAACCCGGTGTAGTGTTCGTTTTCAGGGAACACAGACGGAGAGACTTTGGGCTCTATTTTCGTGACCGATGGCGATGCGGCAGAGGGTGATGGACCCCGCGCAGTGGTATTTTCGTCTGGCAAAGTCTGGCGTACAGCCAGTTTGGTATTTTCGTGGACTGAGGCGCACTGAGGTCCGCCAAGCTGCGTGTCGTGGCACGGCAGGGGGAGGTGTCGACAGAATCAGCTGGCGCAGTGACATTTTCGTGCTCACTGCCGGCATGTAAAGTGCGCTGAAAGCTTGCCAATTCAAACCTGGTCAGCTTTCAGCGCAGGCGGAGCGCAGCAGGGGCCTCATGTATCAACGCTTGCGGCACAAGAAAACCTTGCGTCCGCCAAAATCGGCGCACACGTCCAGATTTATCATCGTGAAACGAGCGTCGGTTCCAGCGCTAATCAACGCAAAGTCAGGAGGTGGTGTAGAAATTGGCGTTGAGCCGATACTTGCGTTGACTGTGATTCGCACTTTGGCGACGCTGTGTGGCGGTGTTTGGTGACTCACTATGTGACAAGCGTGCACCACATCCCCGTGGCCGAGCAGCACGTCGCCCCACATGACGAACCAGCAGCAGGCGGAGGGATGCGAGCTGATCCCTGCCGGGCCGCCGTCCTCGCGCGGGAGAATCTCATCGCCACAGTGTGAATGGGTAAGAAGTGAATACACAGTTCAATGAGCCAAATTAATTTCTTTTTGCCACCAGACGCTCGAGGACATTTACGAGCCGGTCCAGCCGCTCGTTGATCCCCGCGATCCCCCTGATGATTTCTTCCTGCGATTGCAGGACCCCCTCCGCGAGGACCCTTCCACTGCGTCCGGGTGGTCCAGCGGAAGCGCCGCGGCTGGTGGACGCTCCACCGCTTGTCGGCGCGCTGGTGCTGATGCTGGTGCTGGTGCTGGGGCCGGGAGCAGGGGTGGCCCGAATGCCGCTGGTCCTGGCCGATGACTCCGAGCCGGCGGACGGGCTGCCGCGGGCCGGGGTTCCGCAAGCCGGCGACACGGCCGACACATTGATTTCTGTGACACAATAAAAATATTAGTTCATTTCAATTCCTGCTTCTGTGTATCTGTTGCGTTTACATCTCTCTCCACGGTATCATAGGTAATGTAATCCAGTATTTCGAGGTCAGTTATGCACATTACAGTTGTTTATTGCATAAAAAGTTATCGAAAAATGAAGTTAAGGGCGAAGTATACATCACATCTAAAAATAGACTGAATCCCGACATTGAAATGAAGTATAAACTTAGACTAGACGTCTAATATACGTCTTTTGCTCAGTGGGATGACAAAGCATGTGGACATTTGTGTGACACGCCACTTACCCTATAATAATAATAATCGCCAACACCCGCTGCTCAAACGATGTGAGGGTCTCCTCCCCCGGACCCCACCTGTCTGGCCGATACTCCTCCGGAGGGCAGCTGTACGCTGCTTGACCTCCACCTTGAGGTCCGACCACTTTTTTTTTAATCTCCGCGGGTGTGCGTGTCTCGGAACCCACCGCATTCACCCTCTCGCAAACTTTCTCCCACTCCAAGCGTTTTTGTTTTGCACTGACGCCACTGGACAGGCTGCCAAACAAAACACGCTGTCGCTCCTCCACCTCCGCCACCAGCACCTCCACCTCGCACGCCGTAAATTTAGTTTTTCTTGTCATTTTGTCTGCGTGCGAGGACAGGGAGACCCTATTTAAATAAATCTGCATATTTATAGGAGGGCGTAACGGGGACGGGCCCAGTCACTCCGACATCTGCGCTCAATTCCACGCTGATTGGGATTTATCAAGGAAACACACGTGGATTTCGGCGCCCGCACACATTGATACATACGGATTTTTTTCAGCGTGACGGACCTTGCGTGCGCTCGTTTCTGGTATGAGTTCCACGCAAGTGTTGATACATGAGGCCCCTGGTCTAGAGGTATTTTGGTAGACCGGCAGCATGTCAGCATACGTCACCGATCCCTCACCGGCAGGCTCCCACAGTGTCAGGCACATTTCAGTGCATTAAATAATCAAAAAACAACTAATAATCTAAGTCAGCACATGCATTTAGATCTATATCGATATATTCTGATCTATATCCGATCTGATGAGCGCATTTGGCATGCGTTTGGACACTCAACCTGACCGAATTAACACAGCTGAAACCGCATTAAATTAAATTAAATTAAATTAAATATCTGGTAAATAGACACATATGATGAAGTTAACAAGCTATGTTTTTCGTCTCCCTCCTTTTCTTTATTCCTCTTCCTCTTATTTCTCATGCAGCTCAACCTGGACATGTCTCCGTGTCCTCTCCCCGTCCTGCTGCAGCTGCTGCTGCGGCGGCTGAACAGATGATTTGTTTCAGTGATTAGATGAGTTTTTTACTTTAAGCCTACATACGAAAATTATAATAATCAGTTTTGTGAGCCAAATTTTTTTTATATGCCAACATCTATTAAAGAAAGAGCCAGGCCAAGGAGCGCGAAGCGTCATTTATGCACAGATGGTTCCGACTTTTATGCCATTATTGGAATTTATGTTGTGATCTGTGCGCACAACCCACCTTTGTCACGTGAGGTTTAATTCATGCAACTTTATGTGAGTGTCTTTATTTGTGGAAAAGGGTGTTTGTCTTACCAGTGGGTCCAACATTACACACACCAAATCCATTTGTGCTTATATGAGACAGTGTGCAGGACACCCTCTGCAGCGCTTACAGCGACACTTGTTGAGGGACTGCCTTCTGTTGCCATCGTGTGGCATTGCTGTCTTCAGACATCTCTTGATCTCTTTGGCTACTTAACAAAAATTGTAATATGCCTCGCTGGGGGCGGATTTAAAGGCGAGGAGAGGAGCTTATGTTATTGGTCAATACAGGTCTTGGCTGTGTTAAACCCACTCCGCGCCCTCTCTCCTCCCTCCCTACGACTTACGCCACTGGGAGGAGCAGAGTTAGGAAGGGGGGATACTTACGCCGGGCTGCGCCGCTCACCAAAATACCAAATTGTGCTTGGGAACACCTTGTCGTTGCAGGCGATGCATGAAAGCAGAGCCCTTTGAAGGAAGAACGCCCCATTCCCTGTCATAAGAGCAGAATAATCCCTTTTCTGGACTGAGGATAGTCTACCCCAATGATGTGCGGTGTTCGGTGAGGAGAGAGAGGGTGTGAGGCTGTTATTGTTGTTGAAAAAAAAGAGAGAAAAATGGAAGGGAGAATGTTATGTCGTATGTGTGATATTAATGGAGCCAGATACTGTTTTGCGTTTTACCGGTTATTTACGGTATATATGGTGATATGGTTGCACATGTTGTCTGCCCAATAAGTGGTAAGTTCAGATGTAAAAGAAAAAGGTTTTTCAGTAGCAAGTAATAATTTCCGTGTTTACTGGTAATGTTTATTTTTCTTCTAAAAGGGGGGAGATGTTGTGAGATTGCTTATTCTCATGCAGTTGTTCTTTTAAGCCACCATAGCGAGTGTGTAGGCTACGTGATGACGTCATACAGGGAGTTGTGTGATGCACATGGTTAGCGAGTCGGGTATATGTTCTGTGATGTGCTGTTTTGAGATCCCGAGCAATAAAGCCAGATAAAGCTGAAACCAAAGTCTGGTTCATTCACATGACAGTCTGCTTGTCCCAAAAACATTTGTTATCTT
Source organism: Xyrichtys novacula (assembly GCA_962446985.1). NCBI lineage: Eukaryota > Metazoa > Chordata > Actinopteri > Labriformes > Labridae > Xyrichtys > Xyrichtys novacula. The sequence continues at coordinate 31,303,700 of OY660867.1, forward strand.
CATTGGCTCCCTTACAGTTGCCTTGGAAGGCTGTTATGTCTCCACTTGTGCAAATTTTCGAGTTTTGTTGTAATGTTTTTACAATGTTACTTATGTGCTGAGGTGTTTTTTGTTGTTGTTGTTGTTGTTGTTTTAGTATTTCCTAATCCCACACTGTGACCCCCTTGCTCTGTACCTGTCATATGTTTGACGACAATCAATTTTTCAGCATAATAGCTCCATAACTCTTGGCATTTTGTCATAAAGTACACAACCCCTCAGAGCAGAAGGGGAGGCAAAGCACTAAAGTTTACAAAAAAGTGACAAAAAATACTTAATATTAAATATTAATACTGTCTTTATTTTTCATCACATATAAACATTTCATTAAACCTATTGAAAGATTTTTTTGTCTATCATCCTGTGTCCAAAGCATACAAAAGAGCGAGCCAAAATCTTCTAGAACAGCTTTCTGGGCGAAATTCATTAGAAGTTTAAATATAACTTGATGAAAGATGGAGTGTTTATAAAATGTTATGTATATTTCAGGCTTTTTAAGGGCCCCCCTCCCCTTGGGGCCCACTTGGCCAGGACCACTTTTCCTTCTACTATGATGCTGCCGCTGCGCTTGGGGTTCTGTTGCTTTGTATTCTGAATCCAACTAAGATGTATTGTGCTTTGATGCTAATGTAGGTTTGCAGCAAGCTGAAGATAGATGGTTGGTCAAGTTGCAGTGTAGTTGGGATGAATGGATAGCTTTTCTGTGGTGCAGAGAGAGGGGATGGATGGTCAGATAGTACATCACCATTATGAAAAGGCCTGAGATGGATGATTCACCTTTCCTATTTCTGTGGACTTCAGAACAAACAGGACAAACATACTTGGACAGCTTCCAAAAGACTGCCATGATCGCCTTTGGGCACAAAAGCAAGTATCAACCTTTATTTTGAACCAGTATTATGCTTAATGTTTTGATAATTTTGATGGAGCTTGTCTTGTTTGCCTTACCCTGCTCAGCTTCCCAATGCTTCCCTCCACAAAAAACCTGTTTAATGATATCCCCTGTTCGCAAGCTTTTGTTTAATACTTTATCCTGATAGGTACACATCCCATGGCAAGGGTGTGTTATATGTCATCAACAAAGAACTGCTAGGAACAACATAATCCCACAAATCAAATCAAATTGATTCACAATTTATCCTCAGCAGTTTGCACTGATTCCATGTCCATGGTCACTCTGGAGCCCCCTAAAAATGTACTGTTAGGGCTCACATTTAACCAGTTATATCCACTGCAACAATATGAGTTTGGTACATGTATAATTGTTTTAATGTTTATTTGATGTTGAGATCACAATTATACTGCACAAACCAGATTGATTGTTTGAGTGTATTACCACATGTAATAAATCAAGTTGCAGTGTCAGTTCAGCATTGCCAAATCTTAGTCTGTGTCCTCATCATTTAATTTTTCAACTTCAATTAACTTGTCAATTTATGCCTACCATTTGGTTGTAACCTATAGGTTTTTGTTTCTTCTTTTGGTCGACTCTGCTGTCATCTCCTCTCTCATGTTCAAACAGTAAAGGATCAAGTAAGTAGACAACTCTTGTAGATTGATATTCAAGAGCTGTTGCCTAAAAACAGTGAAGAGACCCATAATCCAAGCAACTGTCTGAATACTTTCAGGATGCACTGTAGAAACCACTGCTTTGAAAACAGAGTGCTACACTTTTTCTTTCACATTTTCTTTTATTGTTTTATGTCAAAATTTGGCACTCAATTACCTGTAATGACAAAGTGAAAAAAGTGTGTAAGAAACTTGCAAATTTATTAAAAATAAAAAAGCAAAAATATAACATGTACACAGGTATTCACAGCATTTGCTATGACACTTGAAATTGAATTTAGGTGCCTCCTGTTTCCACTCATTATGCTTCAGATGTTTCCACAACTTGATTGTAGTCCATCTGTGGTAAATTCAGGAGTTTAAACATAATTTGGAAAGGCACACACCTGGCTGAATAAGGTCTGATAGCTGACATAGGCTGTATTGGGACAAGGGAAAAAGTGCCTAGAAAGTGAATTTCGTTTGACTACGCTGGTGCAACATAAACTTTGATTCATAAAATAGCTCTATTGATAGTAAGTACTAAAAAAAAAAACCTACTCATGCCATCCAGTTGATTTTTAGTAATCAGTGTTTCGGTGTCAAACTACTTCCTTTTCTGCAGCGTAGTGATACTTGCACAGGCGCAATCAAATATGCAAAGGGGTGAGGCGATTTTTGTCACGTGGACCAATGGGAGCCAAGTCTTGTTGCCATAGTATCAGAACAACACAAACATGGCGACGAGCCCATCAAGCAGCGAGACAAGAGATGCATATAGCATCGTTTCGTTCCCTTTTTATGCACTTTTGAAGGCTGTTTTCTTTTTTTCCTTTTCTTCCTCTTCGCTTGTCTCGCTGCTAGATGCGCTCGTCGCCATGTTTGTGTAGTTCTGATACGATGGCGAGACTCGGCTCCTATTGGTCCACGTGACAAAAATTGCTTGACCCCTTTGCATATTTGATTGCGCGTGTGCAAGTATCACTATGCCACAGAGAGGAAATAGTTCGACACCGAAACACTGATTACTAAAAAATCAACTGGATGGCATGAGTAGATATTTTTTTTTAGTACTTACTATCAATAGAGCTATTTTATGAATCACAGTTTATGTTGCAACACTAAAGTGGAACGAACCAACACGATCTCACTCAGCCAATACAGCCTAACAGTGCATGTCAGAGCACAAACCAAGTCATGAAGTACAAGGAACTGTCTGTAGACCTCCGAGACAGGATTGTATCGAGGCACAGATCTAGGGAAGGTTACAGAAACATGTCTGCAGCATTGAAGGTCCAAATGAGCACAATGGTCTCCGGGATCCGTAAATGAAAGAAGTTTGGAACCATGTGGACTCTTCCTAGAGCTGGCTGCCTGGACAATCTGAGTGATCGCAGTGGAGTCAGGGAGGTGATCAAGAACCCAATGGTCACTTTAATGGAGCTCCAGCATTGCTGTGTGGAGAGAGGAGAACCTTCCAGAAGGACAATCATTTCTGCAGCACTCCACCAATCAGGCCTGTATGGAAGAGTAGCCCAACTGAAGCCACTTCTCAGTAAAGGGCAAAGGACAGCCTACTCGGAGAGTACCTAAAGGCACCTGAAGGACTGTCAGACCATGGGAAACAAAACTCTCTGGTCTGATGAAACAAAGATCGAACTCTTTGGCCTGAATGCCAAGCGTCATGTCTGAAGGTAACCAAGCACCACTCATTTCCTTTCCAATACCATCCCTACGGTGAAGCGTGGTGGAGGCAGCATCATGCTGTGGAAATGTTTTTCAGCAGCAGGAATTGGGAGACTAGGGTGGAGGGAAAGATGAAAGCAGCAATGTACTGAGACATCCTGGAGGATAACCTGCTCCAGAGCACTCTGGATCTCGGACTGGGGTGGGGATTTATCTTTCAACAGGACAAGAACCCTATAAGCACACAGCCAAGATAACACAGCAGGAGCTTCAGAACGACTCTATGAATGTCCTTGAGTGGCCCAGTCAGACTTTAAATTTGAACCGAATTGAACATCTCTGGAGAGATCTGACAATGGCTGTGCACCAACGCTCCCTTTCCAACTTAATGGAGCTTGAGAGGTTCTGCAAAAAAGGATGGGAGAACCTGCCCAAAATCAGGTGTGCCAAGCTTGTTGCATCATCCTCAAAAAGACTAGAGACTGTAATTGCTGCCAAAGGTGCATCTGTAAAGTACTGAGCAAACATTTTGAATACTTATGTACATGTTCTATTTTTGTTTTTAATTTTTGATAAATTTGCAAAAGTTTCAAACAAGCTTTTTTTTACTTGCCTTAAACACTTAAACACTCAAAGAGCCATTTGGACCAGTTTCCCACAGAAAAGAAAACACAGGGAGCCACAAAACCCCCTTGACATCTAAAATGAAGATAACATTGCACATATCGTTTCTTTACCTTTATGCAAAGTATATAAAAAACTGTAGTGAGTTGCATTTATGAAATAAATTAACTGCTGCAGAGAACAAGGAATGTTATTGCTGCAGGCAAACAAAAATATTCATCTTCACACAGGTTTTCGGTTTTCCCAAGTCGGCAGTTATGATGCATATTTTGAACGATAAAAAAATTAACAAAAAAAAAAAAAACTTAAAATAAATTTAAAATAAATATTTATTATTTATTTTCGAAATCCACAGGGAGCTGCAGCTTAGGGAAGAAAGAGCCACATGCGGCTCCAGAGCCACAAGTTGCTGACCCCTGGTTTTACTGTAGGAGATATGGCATGGATCCTTTTTGTGACTGCCTCCAAATCTGCCCGTAGGTTGTCCAGCAGTTCAAAAATGACATTACTATTTCTATTATTATTACTCTACTATTTTCATTTCTGACAGTCCAAAAATGTTAATACGCACACGGAAGACTCTCTCTCTCCATTGTCTGTCATTGCACCCATGTCTCCTTCCTACAATGACTGTAGCCATTTGTGCATAATGCTGTGCCAGTTTGAACATGCCTTTCAAACATGCTAAATACAGACACAAATACAGCAACTGCAATCAGTTTCAGGCAAGGCCGGTTCTACGCTGGGGCAAGAGGGTGCAACAAACAAATGGCCTGCCCCCTCAAATCAAATTTTTAGAAGTGGAAAATCTGCCGAAAAAGCACAAGTTTATTATTAGCCTCCGCTCATCTCTCATCTCCGTGCAGCGTGTGTCTTCACACACCCTGCAGTCAGAGATCGCCTCCCCTGTCCCCAACCGTAAACATCCAATCACTGTGTAGTATGTAAATGAGCCAAGATGCACTGATGCTGTGGTGTCAGGTTTCAAGACACAGTGGTAGACTTTGAGGAAGCAGCAAAACTCCACCAAATTCGTCGTAGCAACCTGTGAGATAAATAATTAGCAACAACTAAAACAAAATTTAATATAACATGAATACATATTTGTGCAGTCAACTGGGAAATAGTCTGCTGTTTTCTACCCAGTGGGAGCATTTCTCAAGTCACTAGCACAGAGTAGAAACTGTCCACTGCATCCGACAGACTGAGGACAAATGTATGAAGGTATTTTTGGTGCAAAAGGTTTGTGCATCTGTAACATGTTTTTTGTAGTTGTATACAGTGATTGTGCAAGTGTATTAGTAAATGTGAAATCCACACTCTATGAGTTGTGTACTTGTAGATTTTTTGTGTTGTACTTGTAAAAAATTTTATTTCCACAAGTACAACACAACATTTACACATTCACAAATCTTAATTACAGCTTCACTAATCCAGTTTTACAAGTCACAGATTCAAACTCTGACACCCTCACATTTTTGCTCCAATTGTTGCAGTATATTTGGTGCAAAACATATTTGGGCACCTGTATGAAGCAATGTGAAGTTTTGAAAAAAAAAAAGAATATTTAAAGATCTGAGATTGAGGGCTTTTACAACCAGAGGGGATAGCATTTCATCTCACAGCCAATCAGAGGAGTACTGTAGGATTACTGTACTGTGCAAGTGTAACTAAAAACTGGCGATGTGACAGGATAGCTAGCTGCAGTCTCCAGGGCTAATGCCGAGGCATTCGCCAGAGCTCCTGCCCAGCATGGTTAGACATTTTGGGCCACAGAGAATGCCACCACCTGGTCAAAATTATGGTTGTCTGACTTTTCAAAGTGTCAGGGGGGGATTTACTTCATTCATTTTACAAAATAAATTGATTAAAATTAAGCCTACACATTGTCAATGTCAATGACAATGAATAATAGCGTTTGTGTTCAGCGTTTTAATTTCAACAATGAAATATTCATATTCAGTCAAGCCTTGTATAACTCTGTTCCAGTTTTACAATTAAACTGTGGTCAGAACCTTTAATCGTAAAACTGGGTGCCATTCTCTTGACTTACCGGCGCTCTGCTTCAGTCGGTGGAAGCACTCCCTTCAGGAGAAAAGTGTATGGCTGTTATAAACTGAGGTATCTATTCTGACTGAAGCCAGCTCGCTGATGCTAGTGTCGAAGCTGTCACAAACCGCGAGGGGCAAAGAATCATAGATATCTATAAGAGACTCTCACTCTCCGTATAGAGAGTGTTGTCTCCTCTGATTGGCTGCAAGACGAAATGCTATCATCTCTGATTGGTTGAAGAGCCGTCAATCTCCAATCAGCAACCGCCTTTTGCACCGAAAAGCTCAGCGACTCCATTATTTGTAGCTGATTCCAGCAGTTGTAATTATCGATTTGCATTTGTGTTTTGAAAACAACACAAACGTTTTTGTGAAAGCTTATTGTACATAAATGTAACATTTTTTGCACAAGTACATAAAGATCTGGACATATTTAAAATTTGTCCACAACTTCACATTGCTCCATACAGTAGCACAAATATGTTTTGCACCAAATATGCTGCAACAATTGGAGTAAAAATGAGAGGGTGTCAGATTTTGAATCTGTGACTTGTAAAATTGGATGAGTGAACCTGTAATTAAGATTTGTGAATGTGTATATGTTGTGTTGTACTTGTGGAAATAAAAGAAAATATAAGTATAATTCAAAAAATCTACAAGTACACAACTCATAGAGTGCAGATTTCACATAATAGACATACACAATCACTGTACAGACTACAAATTACATGTTACAGATGCACAAACCTTTTGCATCAAAAATACCTTCATAACAAATGAGCTGTGACTGCCAGACCCCTAAGTGAAGCCCCGCCCCAGCCTCTGGCTCGGCCATAGAATGTATACAAAGAGGGCTTCGTTTTATAACTTTGAGAAAATGCTTGGTGTTGTTGTATAGTGGATTGGAGAAAGTGGAGAGAGAGAATAGTGAGGTGGAGAGGAGGAATATCCTTGAGTTATTAGCTAATCAACAAAAAAGTTATAAAATGTTCTGCCCTTAATCTGTTTCGTTTGACAAATTAGTTTGAGAACTTGTGATGCTTGGTGATTTCTTTTCATATGACGACCGTTCAGTTTTGTTAACATTGATTATAGTGACAAGTCTTTCCTTAAGGTAGAAATGTATTTGAGAATTGGGCCATCCAGTTAAAATAAATGTTATTGTCACCCTTGCCTTCTATGCAGTAAGAAAAAAGAAGGAAAATCAAAATCTAAGTTAATACGGTCCCTTGTCTAAATCTACACAAGCAGGGCTCAATGACTAGGATTCGTAAGGAGATTGGCAATGGCAACTCTGTTGAGTGAAAGGAAACCTCCAACCACAATAAGATTCTGACAATTAATTCAGTGAGAGAGAGTAGAACGTTTATTTGGCAAGATTCTAACCATACTTACTACAACATACAATCAGTTGAATAACTTGTCATTAATTTCAGTACTGTCCATTCATTGGTCACACTCAGTTCACTTCCCTTGTTAGAATTCAATGATACCTTTGACCATAAGGTTCTGATGTGTGAATGTGAATGTGTGTGTATATGTGTTTGTCCGTGTGCGTCAGGCCTGACAACAAAAATGAAAAAGATAAAAAAAGGTCTGAGATCTCAGATAGCATAAAAAAAGAATTTAAATCTCCAAGGGAATGGGAAATCTGTTTGTTTGTCCTACCACCCTCCTTGCAACCGGGTGGTCATCAGATCCAGAATGTCCTTTGCAGACCCTTCAGGCGAAATCCGGTCCACAGACGACACAGCTCATTCTGTCAGTGACTCTATCAACAAAAAAAAACAGCCTGCACAAAACATGCAGAGCAGTAACTCAATTGTGCAAAATAAAATGTATGATCCACCTAATATGAAATACATGCACTTGGATTTTAAGAATACTAAACAGGTTTTGCCACAAGTTATCCTTGTTACTGGCCAATACATTCTCTTAATAAAAAAACAAACAAAACCATCAATAAATGAATCGTGAGACATGCACATTAGCCTTGTAGCAGGCTCACATTAAATCCACACCACGTGCGTCAACTCCTGTGCAGTGCTCCATCAAAAAAAACACAGTGTGCTAGCTAAGTTTTCTTCCCTGCTAACACAGTTAACAACTCCATTGCAGCAAAAAACAATCACTCCCACACAAGACATAATATATCCTGACTGGTTTTAAAGTTTAAAGTGCACGCAGATTCTCCCTATTTGTTAATATGTTTGCGAACAGACCGCTAAATGCATACATTTACACTCACCAGGATATTCTTCAACTGTCCCTCTCCTCGGATTAGCCCATCACAGGACTCGACCATATCACTTCACTACTCGAGAAAAAAAATACATTTCTTAGTGATAAAACTGGATGTTTTTTCTACGTTTACCGATTTGTTTCCTCATCAGACTCAGAACGAAAAAATTGAGAAAGTTACCTCTCCCTCTAACTGAAGCTGCCATGTGCACTCTGGCGGTGCATTCAAAACAATTGGAAAAAACAGGACTTCACGAGAGACTGCCATTCGTGGAATTGTGATGCATTCATTGTGCACAGAAAAAACAAAACTCATCAAAACAACTCAAATTCACTTAAGAAATGAATATAAAATAAAAGCTGAAAATAACACTGGGTTACATTATGTTGTTGGTTGTTAAAATCTGGATGAAAGATATTGTATTTTACTTTTCATTTTTATTTTTCAGTTTTCCCCCTAAGGGATTGCCACCTTACTGTGGTCAGGGGGTTTGCATGCCTCAGTGACCCTAAGAGCTATACCAACAGGAGCTTTCGTCTTAAGGTGGGACACCCAAGTTGGACAGGTCTTAGGGTAGAGGCTTGACAGAGCGCAATCCACTTCCCCAAGTTGAGAGCTGGACACACAACTAAGAACCCATGCTGTGAAGAAAACACTGATCCACTAAAGGTTTGCATGTGCAAAAACATGTGCAAAGTTGATAGCGCACGCAAACCTGATCTACTAACTAAGCATCTGTCAAATGAGTAAAATAGCACGCAATCGATTTAGTTTTTTTGCCTTCATGAATATGCAGAATTTATGGAGATCATCAGAACGCGCAAAATTCTGGGAGGAGCAGATGCAAATGCAATCATTTAGCACCCGCACTGTGATTTATCGAACCTGGAAACCGATTGCGATCGCTGTTTTGCGTCTATATTTGGCACATTTGAAAGGCAGCTATACGCACTGAGAGAAGGATGCAGAAGTGGCATGATAGACGCCATAATCCTTGTCCAAATGCTGGTGATTTATTTCGTTTTTCTAGTAAATGACGATTTTCATAAAAAGTCGAACACGAAACAGATGAAAAAATCAATCTGTTGGTCTTGCTGATTTTTAATTGTTTAAATCCCCTTCTGGTCTCACAAACTGTCCATGGTGACAGCTGATAGCGCACGCAAATCCTCGTTTAAAGAGGGTGGTCCGCTCCACTTTTGCTCCCGCTATCAATTGCGCACGCAATGATTGTAGACCACCCGCAACACACCCACTAATAGCACGTGCAATTTTTCAGTTTGCACACACAATTTAGTGCTCGCTATTTTGGATCGTAGTTGATCAGGCTCTAACAGTGTTAAAAATGTATTTAAAAAAAAAAGCCCCCCTCATATGTGCATTCTTAGAACTGGCCATGGTTTCAGGGTTTGATAAATCACATTGGCCCTCATTTATCAAGCTTGCGTACGGCAGAAAACTCATGTACAAATTGTACATGTAAGTTGCGACTTGAGGACTGGCATTTATCAATCTCCATGTGAGCGTACGCTATGACCAAATCTCACGACATCTGACATCGTGTACGCAAGTTTGAGTAAGTGCAGATTTGCGGTGCAGCAAATGTCAAAATAATTAATAAACAAACCTCAAACTTGTCATTAAGCACAATCAGCCAGATTTAATTTAAGATTAAGACGCAAATAAAATCAAATAAAATAAATTTGTTATGTCCTTAGTGAATAGGCCTATTTGATAACTCTGCCCAGAAACACTGCCACAGAGCAGGAGCGCCGTTTTAACATTGGGCACACACGCAAACGCGCCACTGTGGAACGCTGCGTTTGACTCCTAAAAGGCAGGTGTCTCTGTCTTGGCCCAGCAGCGGGGACGATGTTGTACACTCCTGAAAGGGTGTGGGACATCATTTGGGCCAGTACAGTTTTGCACAATGTTGCACTGGGGAATGGACTGCTGTTAGCTGTGCCAGTGCAACGTGAGGACCCGATGCCCGGTTAACACTAACGAGGAGAGATTCCACAAAGGTGCTGTACAGAGGAGACAGGACCTTATCCATGGATTCTGACATATAAAGTATAAGTTTAGAAAGTGCTCTTGCTATTTAATCAGTAATAAAAATCCAATAGAAATCCATAAAAATGTGCCTCAGGGGCAGCAACACACCATTTGGTGATGTTAATAATTATTTTTGTTCAGCTTCTGTCAGAATCTCCAGTTTGCTCTACATTACAAAGACGCAACAAATTAAAACTAAATACTTTCAATAATAGGAGCAACGTTCCCTATGTCATGGCAATAAAAAATATGAGGCATGTATGAGATATTAATTTATCATCATTAGCAGCTTACTGACTAATGATTAATTCAAACTTCGGCCACTGTCCACTATTCCGCAGCAGCGCTGTTCACCGCCACCATAATCCGCCATAATCCTGCTCAAGACAGAAGTTTTCTGGACTGCTTTTATATCAGTTTTGATGCTTCCAAAGAGCAAATCCTTGTTAGTTTCCACCACAGATGTGAGGATATCCACTTTCAGCTTGGAAAAATTTCGCATCTCTCTAATATTTCTCCTCTTTCGTGTTTGCCCTCAGTTTGCGAGGCTTCTGAACCACGAATATTTAAGGGCGTGACATGTTAATGACGATCGATTTCAGCTGCTGCATTTATGAAGACCCGGTCATATGTGCACTGGGATTGGTCAGATACGAACCCTTTTATAAATCTCACGTGTCCTATCATACCATGAATCCTGCGCACAGATCTGCACTCAGTTCTACGCAACATTAATAAATGAGGGCCATTGTTGGTACTAAATGATCCTATTTGCATCTCCTCCCAGTATTTTGCATGTAATGCCGAGAGGGAAATTCATTTCGGCCGCTTGTACCCAGGGTCTTGTTCTTTCAATAACTACCTTCAGCTTGTGACCATAGATGAGGGTATGATCAGTTATTGGCATATGATTTTCCCCTCCGTGAGAGGTTCACAGAGATTTGAATGCAGAAATACTCAGAAAACTTGTCATGATATGTCCCTTAGCATTAGAAAATTCCCTATGAACATGTAGACAACAAGAAAACACGATTTTCATCATAGAGGGTCTATAAGGATGGTCTAGAACTAACCATTGCATTAGTACGTACTGATAATTAATTCACTCCACTGAAATATAATAATCAAAAACTTTGAAGTGCAGGGGAATACAGGTGAATTTTGAAGTGACTATTGCAAGGTAAAGGGTAAAATACATGACTTAACCCTGTGTATATTCTGTGCATGGAGAAGCCAGCAGTTCTCCTGCGGTGTTTATGGTGTCTGAGCTGCTAATATTGCATCTGTGGTTCACAGCAACAGCATCACAAATCACTTTGAGGTCAGAACAGTAACCTAAGGCTTATCCACCTCCACTGATAGTCTTTTGTATAATATGTGCAGAGAACCACTTTACTGAATCCATGCAATTGAGGGTTAAGTGCCAAATCATTAAGTTATTTAATAGTTCATTGAGTCTCTACAGTTGGCTGGTAATTAAACAACATTGGATCAATGTGAGAAGGGAGAGACAGCGGATGACATTAAGTAGATGAGATGGTCTCAACCCCAGCAAACTGCCAGGATCAACTGATTGGCAATAAATGTTCTCACTAGCTGCCACTGATGAAACCTGCTGGAATGACTTTGAAAAGCTGAAAGTTTACAACATTGAAGTCATTTGAATTCACAGGCTTGCAGAAGACTCAGGGTGTGGGATCACTTTGTTTTTTAAATAGGATTTTTAGCAAAGACTTTTCACAATGTTTGATGGGACTGTCTATCAGCCCAGACATCCCAAATGTAGAATCCTAGAAAGATATTTATAGTGACGGCTCAGAAACAATCAACATTTGTCAGAAGAAAAATAGCTCAAGGTTTTGACTTTTAACCCACATAGACAAAAAAAAAAAAAAAAAAAAAAACTAGTTCCTGATGATGTGAGAATTTTTTGAACCAATGGTAACAGTCTAATTCAGATCTGTCTTTTACAGTGAAAAGAAATGTGACACAATTAGATAGATTGCAAATCTGCTGCTTTCACCTGTCTGCTTAAATAATGAGAGGGAAGTGTAAAAGTGTGCACAGAGTGAAGACAAAACTGTCATAAACTCTTCCAAGTCAAATCCAAAAAGGATTCTTACTCTCATAGTCAGTTCTGTCTCTTTGATCTTCAACCGCTGGGTTGAAAGAGAACTCAGCCAAAGAGAAAAAGTCATCTTCCATGAGCTGAAAGGCAAGTCCCAGGTGACAGACAGTAAAGCCAGTTGGAGCTCTCTTTGACAGTTCCCCACACACACTCTAAGTATTGTTAGTTACTTGCCAGCATGGCCATTAAGAGCCATTGTGCTGAGCAAGGGTAATCAAAGTTCTTTTGGATGGAGTGGTGAGGAACATCAGAGACGAAAAAAGTGACCCATTCCTGGAAATAGATGGGAAGAGGTGGATCAAGGCTGCCCTAAAGTTAATCTGTGTTCACTTCAAAGTAGAGAATGAAGTAGGGTGGTGTGTGACAGAGGAAGCTCTGAGAAAGAAGACCATATTACTCTTTTGGCACATTTAACATTTTCAAGAGAAATCAATACTCACAGCAGGAGACTGCCTTCTGTTTCTATGAGCAGCAGTACACAATAGTTTATTGACTCTGCAGTACAACTAATGACTGGGCTTGAAAAATGTGAAAATTGTGAAAGTCATGTCTGTGTCTCTGTCTCTGTCACAAACTTGGCAGAACAGCTAGCTCCAAATGAGCCTTTGAAATATATATGCCTATTTGAAATATATAAAAATAATTTTTAAAAAGATTTGAAATGTGATACAAATATATTTATGTTGTTGGGAAATAATATATTGACTATAATTATGGCACACAGATCTAATCCAGCATGAGCCAGGGAGCTAATTCCCCCTATTCCTAGTCTGTCCGATGTGTCCTTGGGTAAGACACTTAACCTACCTTGCTTCCAGTGTGTGTCCTCTGCTAGTGTATGATTTGTATGTACGTTGCTTTGGGTAAAAGCGTTTGCTAAATGACATTGTAATCACATCTACACAGTTTTTGCCTACAACCACCAGTGGCACAGAACAGAGATAAAGACCCAGAAGAGTATTGTCCGTCTTCATAATGGAGCTGCGGGGTGGTGTTTTGCATAAACCAGAAGAATCATACAAACATGAGGAGGTTTTGCCTCTGTGGAAGTGGACTGTGTCACAGGCATCCATATGTCCTAGGCTGGTGGCAAAGTGCTCATAGTCTTAACAAGAAGCTTTCTGTTTTTAAAACACAACTCTCACTCTCCTGGTTATAATACAGCATTATCATCTGCCTCTTTAAATTCTGGAATACCAAGCTAAAAATCTGTTACTTGTGCCAGTTGTAAGTCCAAAGTTTAACATCAAACCCTTCAGATGAGTATAGATAACATTCTAATACAGTAAATATAACAATAGAAAGCCTAGATATGCCAAAAGAAAAAAAAAACTCAGAGAGAATAATGACAGCTGAAATACAATACACTTCAAAAATCAATGTAACTGATCAGTTTTTGTGTATGTATGTATGTATGTATGTATGTATCAGTGGCGGCTGCTGGTCTTTCAAGGAGGGGAAACTCATTTTTCTGGCCTACATCATAATTGTGTTTGTCTATTTGTATGTAACAGAACAGAGTCGCCAAACACAACGGCAGTCTTCTCCAGAGCAGTTAAGAACAACGGAATGAATAACTTGGAAAATGCTCTGGTAGATGTTTTATTCTTCAAGATCACTGATTCGCTTGTTTAGCTGTCAATCAAAAAAGGATTTCGCCTCAGACAGCTCATCCAATCATGGACGCAGAAGCTCAGCGTTTTATCTTGAACAAGACTTTCAGTTCAGACACCTGCCCCTGCAGCACCAAGGCCAGCTGTAGGATACACTTCTCTTCTTCTTTGGCAGTCTTGGCCTTTTGTACTGATTTGGATGCAGTGCTACAATAACATCAGTGTGATCACATGTTGTGTGATCACAACCTAATTGCTGGTCAATCCTCAGGTTTATTGCTGCTGCATCCGTCAGCTGTTTTTGACACAATGAACCACCAAATCTTCTGCTCTACACTCACTGAACTTGGTATCTACCAAGTTGTGTACCACATTGCCTACCAACAGGGGTGCGTCAAAGGTCAGGGGCTCACTGATATTTCTAAATAGATGAAAAGGATAAAACCACCTTCAGCTAAACTAAAACTGAGCTTCTTGTCATTCCAGCCAGTCCTTTCATACAACCACAGATCATGATCCAGCTTTAAACATACCAGATTATGTTCACTAAATCTGTCCAGAATCTGGGTGTCATGGTCGGTGACTATCTAACTTTTAAGGTTCATGTTGCTTTTGTAATTGTGTTTTAATGTACAGAAGCCTAACCAGGTACAGAGGGAAGCAAATTAGCCATGGCCCCTGTATGCATGGCATCTACTTTGTAGACACTATTAAGCAATTTCTCATGCTTTTGTCCCTGTCCAATTAAAAAAAAAAGGTATGTCACCTGGTCATGTCGATTTACCCTCTATAATATCAGGAGGATCAGACCTGACCTGACAGAGCACACAACACAACAAACTCCTTACTAGCAGGCCTCCCAGCATGCAAACCTCTGCAGATGATCCAGAATGTAATGATCCAGTATGTAATGACCCGTCTGGTTTTTACTGAACTCAAAAAGAACATCCCAACATTGTTCACTTCTCTCCATTAGCTTCCTGTTGCAGCACCTCTATGTGCCTACAAAACTACAATAAAAACTCTGTTAGATCCACAAAGTCCCTTTCTTTCTTGAAGAAGAAACTAGAGACTCAGCTCTTTCAAGAACACCTTTTAACTTAAACACAGCTGATGTCTGTGGTCTACAGTGCTAGGATCGATCAATCAACCAATCTTTATTTATAGTGTTATTCAAAGATGCTTAAAAAGAAAATTGGTCAGGACCAGAGTCTATTTACAAAGACCCAATGTAAAGATGGGATATGATTAAGTTTTATCCTGTAAGATCAGACCCACTCTTATCCCATCTTCAACCACATGAGTGAAACACTTGATGGCATTTATCAAGTTACAGTGGAGAAGAAGAACTTCCTTAAACAGGCAGAAACCTCGAGCAGAACCAGACTGATGTTAGAAAGTCATCTGCTGAGCTGGGTTTAGAGAGGGCAGAGAAGGAGATGAAAAAAGAGAGATGGACAGAGGAGAGACTTATAGAGGGAAATGAAAAGGGCTGGCTTTTTGTATTTTAAGTCTCTTTTGTGTCAATTAATGTGTATATTTCCTCGGCTGTGCTGGTACCAAACAATTAGTATGAATTGTTATATGCACAATTGTGTAACTGAACAAAAAAAATCAATTTGAGCATAAATATTGTAAGTAAATCTGTTAGCACAGTATGAGTATGGGACACACATGTTCACCCATATTCAAAGACAATACCTTTGTAACATTGTGTAACAATGTTTTAAGTTAATTCTAGTAACTCATATTGTATTGATCTGAACTTGATTGTGTTTGATACCCTGGCTCAGAACCTTATAATAAAGTACAATACAATACAGTACAAGAACTTTATTGATCCCAAAAAGGAAATGTATTTGTCTGGAATCGCATGTCATCTACTTCATATGGAAGAATTAAACAGTCTGATGGCTGTGGGTACAAACAATCTTCTGAATCTCTCCGTCCTGCAGTGAAGAGGAGCCGTCCACCACCGTTGTTGAGTTCGTCCATCAAGGTGTTATAAAGTGGATGATCCATGTTTTTTTTTAGAATTGCCTCTGCCTTCCTCAGTGTGCACCTCTCCACCACATCCTCCAGTGAGTCCGATTTGATTCCAATCAAATGAAACTTAACCCTCGGAGCATCTTGGGGACAAAAATTTACATTTTGTAAGGGAATAATCAGCCCTCCCAACTCTCAAAATTCACCTCAGAAACATGTTTCTCATTCTCCTCAGAGTACTGCAAGATACACACACACACAGACACACACAGACACACACACACACACACACACACACACACACACACACACACACACACACACACACACACACACACACACACACAGAGTCAGTTTTTACATACCTGCAAAAACATGCTATTGACATATCCGACAGGAATGCGAAAGCTTCCTTTTGCCCTAGAACAAATTAAATTTCAAACACAACTTGACTACTCATTTCTCCAAAAGACAACCATGAAGCTCCATCCAAACCTGAAGCAGGCAGTTGGTGCATGTGTACAGTAACCTGAGGGGAGTGAGATGACTGCTTCTGAGGAGAACATGAGCAGTGAAGATTCACCTTGGAGCTAGAACAGGGACGTGCACATGATTATACAGGGGCAGGGGCTCAAGTTTTTTCCAGTTGTTTGTACAATATGGAAATTAATGTGAAATTAAAAAACAAAGTATTAATAGAAAGGTAATGACTGTCCTGTGTAGGTGACAGTGATATCCAATAGGCTAGGCACTCACGAGGCTGGCTGTGGCAAGTGTAAGTGAAAGCAACATGCACTTTCAGGAAGAACAGCAAACGCCGATGAAGGAAAAGGGTCTTTGCAGTGATGGGCGTCACCAGAGAGGGCGATGGCCAGAGGACGCAAATGGGACGGGGAGGCAGCGCGTTGGGGGGGGGGCACGACACGGCTCGGGCCCGCCAGTGCCCCAACGGGGCCCTAGTTGTCTTTATTGTTGTTTTTAGCCTCTGTGAGGCACTTTGAATTGCATCTCCTTCTGTATGAAAAGTGCCATATAAATAAAGTTGAATTGAATTGAATTGAATAGCAGTGGAAGTGGAGATTGTGTTGACGGAGGATGTGGCCAAGAGGGAGGAGGTAGATAATGAAGAGGAGGGGACCAAGCACCGAACCCTTGGGGACACCTTGGGACACAGGGGCAGTTATGGAAGAGCAGTTGTTGATGTGGATGAAGTGATTCCGGTCTGTGAGATATAAGTGGAACCAGTTGAGAGTGGAGTCTGTGATATTGAGGAGGGAGTGTAGGCAGGACAGGAGGATGGCGTGGTTGATGGTGTCAAGGCGGAGAGGTCAAGGAGGATGAGGATGGAGAGTAGGTCACAGTCAGCATAAATGAGGAGGTCATTTGTGACTTTGATGAGGGCAGTTTCGGTGCTGTGGTGGGTGCGGAATCCTGGTTGAAACTGTAAAGATTGTTTTTGTTGAGGTTGGCTTTGATTTGTGATGCAATGACACATTCAAGGATTTTTGACAGGAAAGGGAGGTTGGAGACAGGCTGGAAGTTATTGATGTCGTCAGGGTTGAGTCCAGGTTTTTTGAGGATGGGGGTGACAGCGGCCAGTTTGAGTGAAGGGGGAACAGTGGCAGAGTTGAGGGAGGAGTTGATGATCTGTGTGATGATGGGAGAGATGACGGGGAGGCAGTGCTTGATGAAGGAGGATGGAATGGGATCCAGGATGCAGGTGGATGATGACATGGAGCAGATGATGTTGGTCACGTCGGTTGGAGAAACAGGTGAGAAGTGGGAGAGTGCTGATGGGATGAGGGGAGGAGGGAAGGAGCTGGGAATGGAGGGTGGGGGAAGGGAGTTGTAGATGTGTTGAAAAGAGGAGAGGAATGAGTTGCACTTTTCTGGGGTGTCCCTTTTGGTCAGTTCAGAATGTTTGTGAGCCGTGTTGTTGGTGCCGACATGAACAATGATAAGGTGGATAGAGGGAGGATGTGACTGGAGAAGACCGGGGAGTTTTGCCGTGATGTCAGCGACAGTTGCACTGGGGAAAGAACGAGTGATGGCATTGGAAAAATGGATACCTCGTGCGATGCTGTCACCGACGATCAAGGTGGTGGGTGGAAACAGCGGCGGGGGTTGCATGGCTTCTGTGACCGAAGCAGGGCTGGTGACCGGGCTGCGAGGACTCGGCGGTGCGATGGACGCCTATTATTATTATTTTTATTAATATTAATATTATCATTATTATGATCATTATTGTTATTCATTTGTTAGCCCACACAACAGTAGCAAAGTCACAATAAACTTTGTATCTAAACCTGGAACCTGTACTTCAGACCTGTAGTGAGGAAAATGTGATCCGCCATGAACACGATGCATTTTGTTTTGAACCTGGTGTTTTATTTTCTATTTTGTACAGGATTTCCTGTCTGACATGATCCGCTCTGTGCTGGATTGATGCACCGTGCTCTCTCTCTGGCGGCTCTGTGACAGAGTGGAGCCACAAGAGACAGAAAGGCATCAGGCCCACCTCACACAAAAAACCCGTATTACAAGAAAATGGGTAAGGTAGAATACCTTGAAATTTTTGTACCACCATTTTTTTTCTTGTTTGTTTGTTTTTACATCCCTAACAGGAATTTATTAATGTTATTAAAAAAAATGTAAAAAGAGGGCACCTTTTAATACAAGTCAAAAAGGGCAGGGGCTCAAGTACCCCTAGGGCTCTATGTGTGTGCATGAGCCAGGAGGATTCAAGGGAGAAATACCTGCCAGACAAGGATAATGCAATTTGAGAAGGGGAAACAAAGAGGTGAAGGAGGCGTTTGAATCTCTCATGTGCCAAAAATTATTAAGCATTAAAATCAATATCTTTATCAAAAATCTTTATCAAAAATATTTCACTTTGCACCTCATTTCTGGAAATATTGCATATTTGTGTTTTTCCCATTAAAAAAAGACACTAATAACTTAAAAAAATATTTAAAAAATTTTCTTAAACTTTATATCTATGGATAGGTCTGGAGTTGTTGACAAGATATGATGCTTTAAAGTAAAAAAAAAAAAAATATATAATGTTTTTACTGCACTTTCATTAGACCGTCCATTTTTGGCCACGAGGGTAACAAATGCTTTCTTAGTCTTCACCAATATCTTTAGCTTTAACCTCACCTTCACCTCCACATCAGCACAGCAACCATGAAAAACACCTCCAGATATCCTCTCTGTCTCATTGAAAGAAGCTCCTCTGTAGAACAAACTCCTTTACTAGCAGAAATATTTATCAGCAGTTGACAAAACATGAAAACATAAAGCAAAATATATATATATATATATATATATATTGTTACTGCCTGGCTGAAGGCAGATAACAAGAAGGGAGGCAACACACAACAATAACCATTAACCAAGCTATTTTATTTAACAAAAATGACTATCAATCAGTATGAGGCGTCAGGATTAAGATCAGTAGTGTCAGCAAATGTTGGATGTGTGAGCGTGTGTGGTGGATGTTGTTAGATGATCAAACCCAAAAAGGTGGTGGCTGGTGTGGTAGATGCAGGCCCTGCTGAGAGAGAGACCTACAGCATTTCAGCCAGGCCTTTTATGCTCTCTGGCCCTGCCCTGTTGGGCAGGTAACTCAGCCCCTCCCAGCTCCGCCCTCCACCATCTCCCTGAGGCTGCAACACAGAGCAGAATCAGACACATGCAAGGGGAGAAAGCAGAGGAGGAGCGGGAGGGGTTGTCACAATATATATATATGTATATATATATATGTATATATCAGTGGCGATTGCTCTAAAACTGCAAGGGAAGCTCAGCTTCTCTTAAAATGTCACCCCCCGGAAAAAGAAAAACTGGTGAAATACATACTGCTGTGTGTACATTTCATTAACTAAATACTCGCTAGAAGGCCTTCATCTTTTGTTCAGAATCAGCTTCTTATCACACTGTGATAAGAAGCTGATAATCACAGGTAACCAGCACAACAACCGGACGCTCAGCGTCTGCTGACTTCAATGTGGAAGCTCAAAGTGGGTTGTTCCAGCAGTGAAACTAGACGCTCATTGGATAAATGCTGGGCTTTGTCCCACCCATCGGACGCTAAGCGTCTCTGGAGTTCTATGACGAGAGGGCGGTCCCAACTTTCTCGCGGATGCTGAGCTTCTGCGTCCATGATTGGATGAGCTGTCTGAGGCGAAATCCTTTTTTGATTGACAGCTAAACAAGCGAATCAGTGATCTTGAAGAATAAAACATCTACCAGAGCATTTTCCAAGTTATTCATTCCGTTGTTCTTAACTGCTCTGGAGACTTTACCGATCCTCAGCGACTTTTGTCTTTGTTAAAAACGACTGCCGTTGTGTTTGGCGACTCTGTTTTGTTACATACAAATAGACAAACACAATTATGATGTAGGCCAGAAAAATGAGCTTCCCCTTCTTGAAAGACCAGCAGCCACCACTGATATATATGTATATACAGTACAGGCCAAAAGTTTGGACACACCTTCTCATTCAATGAATTTTCTTTATTCTCATTACTATTTAAATTGTAGATTCTCAGTGAAGGCATCAAAACTATGAATGAACACATGTGGAATCATGTGATTAAGAAAAAAGTGTGAAATAACTGAAAACATGTTTTATATTTCAGATTCATCAAAGTAGCCACCCTTTACTTTTTTGATAGCGCTGCACACTTTTGCTGTTCTCTCAATAAGCTTCATGAGGTAGTCACCTGAAATGGTTTTTACTTCACAGGTGTGCCTTGTCAGGGTTACTTCATGACTAACAGAGTCAGTCACTAAGTACTTCTGTCATCAAGAGAAAAGGGTGGCTGTTTTAAAGAAACTAGAATATAAAACATGTTTTCAGTTATTTCACACTTTTTTAGAAGTACAAAATTCCACATGTGTTCATTCATAGTTTTGATGCCTTCAGTGATAATCTACAATGTAAATAGTCTTATAAAGAAATAAAGAAAAGACATTGAATGAGAAGGTGTGTCCAAACTTTTGGCCTGTACTGTATATATACACTCACCGGCCACTTTATTAGGTACACCTGTCCAACTGCTCGTTAACACTTAATTTCTAATCAGCCAATCACATGGCGGCAACTTATTGCATTTAGGCATGTAGACATGGTCAAGACAATCTCCTGCAGTTCAAACTGAGCATCAGTATGGGGAAGAAAGGTGATTTGAGTGACTTTGAACGTGGCATGGTTGTTGGTGCCAGAAGGGCTGGTCTGAGTATTTCAGAAACTGCTGATCTACTGGGATTTTCACGCACAACCATCTCTAGGGTTTACAGAGAATGGTCCGAAAAAGAAAAAATATCCAGTGAGCGGCAGTTCTGTGGGCGGAAATGCCTTGTTGATGCCAGAGGTCAGAGGAGAATGGCCAGACTGGTTCGAGCTGATAGAAAGGCAACAGTGACTCAAATAACCACCCGTTACAACCAAGGTAGGCAGAAGAGCATCTCTGAACGCACAGTACGTCAAACTTTGAGGCAGATGGGCTACAGCAGCAGAAGACCACGCCGGGTGCCACTCCTTTCAGCTAAGAACATGAAACTGAGGCTACAATTTGCACAAGCTCATCGAAATTGGACAATAGAAGATTGGAAAAACGTTGCCTGGTCTGATGAGTCTCGATTTCTGCTGCGACATTCTGATGGTAGGGTCAGAATTTGGCGCCAACAACATGAAAGCATGGATCCATCCTGCCTTGTATCAACGGTTCAGGCTGGTGGTGTCATGGTGTGGGGAATATTTTCTTGGCACTCTTTGGGCCCCTTGGTACCAATTGAGCATCGTTGCAACGCCACAGCCTACCTGAGTATTGTTGCTGACCATGTCCATCCCTTTATGACCACAATGTACCCAACTTCTGATGGCTACTTTCAGCAGGATAATGCGCCATGTCATAAAGCTGGAATCATCTCAGACTGGTTTCTTGAACATGACAATGAGTTCACTGTACTCAAATGGCCTCCACAGTCACCAGATCTCAATCCAATAGAGCATCTTTGGGATGTGGTGGAACGGGAGATTCGCATCATGGATGTGCAGCCGACAAATCTGCGGCAACTGTGTGATGCCATCATGTCAATATGGACCAAGCTCTCTGAGGAATGCTTCCAGCACCTTGTTGAATCTATGCCACGAAGAATTGAGGCAGTTCTGAAGGCAAAAGGGGGTCCAACCCGTTACTAGCATGGTGTACCTAATAAAGTGGCCGGTGAGTGTATATATATGTATATGCAATCGGTTGAAAACAAGTATGTAAGTTCTATAACCTGAAAATACAGAAAAAAGCCTATCTGTTACCTTCCTGAATAAGGAAAAGAAATTTGATTCGCTCACAAAAGCGTAGCTGAATTGCTACTGGAGAGCCAGGCTCAAGTTCCGTCCCCTCGGTGCGAGTTAGTGAGATGCGCAGGGATACACACGCAGAGCACCGAGCGGCGGCAGGACGAGAACAAAGACACGAAAATTGGAGTGGAAAAACTTGGAAAAATACTTGATATTGTGCATACTGAAGAACTGTGGAGGAAGAGGAACTGTTCGGGCCGATACCTGAGAGTCTGGTGGACCAGCTGTGTTAATTCTTTTCTGTTCCCGGTGAGTGTTGTGAAGTGTGGGTAGTTAGTGGTTAGCCACATACATAAATTCATACTTTTTATTATCACTCCTTGCAGATTAACTGCCCAATTAATAATTGTTGACATAATATTTAGAAATCTGTATCTTATGAGCCTGCTGAGCCTGGAAAGAGGTGAGGCTGAATGTTTTAATGCAGGCTAACAGTGGCATTGGCAAAAAAGAGGCAGAGATTGAAAACTTTGCATTTTAAGCAAACTGTAACTGAGAGGATACTCTGACTGGTGATTATGAAAATGATGCTTAGCAAATACGAAATAAGAGCAGCTGGAGTTGCCTTCCTGAACTTTGTCACAAGGGTTGCTCCACTTCTGAGTTCTGATGTCGTGTTCACTTTGAATAATAGTCACCAAAACGGTCTAAGTAAGCAAAAAGCAAATGTGAGAAGTTTTTCACAAGTAGTGAAACTGACTGTGATTTAAAATGATGCATCTTCAGAGAAAGCATAATAGACCAAACTGAATGTTTCTATTCGGTATTTTTAATGCTTGTTATTGCTGCAGATTTCAGGCAATTCACTGCTCACTTTTTATTTTCTATTTCCCACATTTGAAAAAGGGCATAAAGATTTATACAAACCAAAAATTTCCACAGGAGCTTTAAGCAAGTCACCTGTAATGTGTGAAGGGGTTTTTTCAGTGTGCTGGGGGTCAGTTGGTGCCCTGGGGGATGTTATGTGATTTTGTTGTGAACCTTTTCCCCTTCGCTGAAATTTCTTTGAGGGTATACTAAATTTTAAAATTGTATATCGGTATTTTGTGATTTTTCAGTTAAACTTTATTTAAGCAGACAGAAAACCCAGTGAGATCAACATTTCTTTCACAGGGGTGACCCAGCCAAGAGGTCAGCAGCACAAAGAAACAAAAAAAAAACATGAAATATTAAGTAAGTTAAATTTGACAGTTGTAAATAATTGCCACTATTTTCGCGCCACACTTTGATTTCCTTAAATTTCTTTTTCTTTTTTTTTGTAGTATTTGAAGTTTACTAAGAAAAAATGCAATATTAAATATATTGTTTTCATATTGTTTTATTCTAGACCCTGTTAATTCACCGGACATATTTTTGTACTCAGAATAATGCTTTTCCTGAATGACTGCATTTATTCAGTGACACCCCCACTGTTTTAAAGCCATCATTTCAGACTGGGTTTAATGTTTAAATGAAGATGGACAAACCTGTTACCTTTTAGGGTGACGTTTAAAGGTAGGGTTTGTAATCTGATCTTTCTATACACTTTTTGTTATTCTGGTTAAAATGATCTTTATGTTCCAATGGCAATCAATACATGCGTTCCTAAATGAGAGAAAAAAGCTACAGCAGGAGTAAACCCGGGAAAACACCAATTAATCACATTGGGCTCTATTTTCGTGCCTCGCCAGAGACGTGGTGCAGCGTAAGTCAGGTCCGCCATGCCGACAAGGCATTCCCAAGCACAATTTGATATTTTGGTGAGCGGCGCAACCCAGCGTAAGTATCCCCCCTCCCTAACTCAGCTCCTCCCAGTGGTGTAAGTCGTGGCGAAGGAGGAGAGAGGGCGTGGAGTGGGTTTAACACAGCCGAAACCTGTATCGACCAATAACATCAGCTCCTCTCCTCGCCTTTAAATCCGCCACCGGCAAGGCGTATTACAATTTTCGTTAAGTAGTCAAAGAGATCAAGAGATGTCTGAAGACAGTAATGCCACACAATGGCGACAGAAGGCAGCTCCTCAACAAGTGTCGCTGTAAACGCTGCAGAGGACGTCCTTCACACTGTCTTACCAGTGGGTCCAAACTTAAACACACCAAATCCATCTGTGCTTATATGAGACAAACACCCTTTTCCACAAATAAAGACACTCACATAAAGTTGTATATATTCAAACCTCAGGTGACAAAGGTGGGTTGTGCGCAGAGATCACATCATAAACTCCAAAAATGGCATGAAAATCGGAACCATCTGTGCGTAAATGATGTATCGCACTCCGTGGCCTGGCTCTTTTTTTCATAGATGTTGGCATATAAAAAAATTTGGCTCACAAAACTGAATATTATAATATTCGTATGTAGGCTTACAGTAAATAACTCATCTGATCACTGAAACAAATCATCTGTTCAGCAGCAGCTGCAGCAGGACGGGGAGAGGACACGAAGACATGTCCAGGTCGAGCTGCGCGAGGAATAAGGGGAAGAGGAAGAAAACAAGGGAGGGAGACGAATTACATATCTTGTTAACTTCATCATGTGCGTCTATTTACTAGCTATTTATATCTATAGATCTAAATGTATGTGCTGACACAGATTATTAGTTGTTGTTGATTATTTATTGCAATGAAATGTGCCTGACACTGTGGAAACCTGCCGGTGAGGCATCAGTGACTTAAGCCGATACGCCGCCGGTCTACCAAAATACCATTGGACCAGCTGCGCTCCACCTGCGCTGAAGGTTGACCAGGTTTGAATCAGCGAGCTTTCAGCACACTGTATTCGCCGGTGCCGGGCACGAAAATGTCTCTGGGCCCACTGATTCTGTCGACCCTCTGCCACGCCACCACGCCCAGCTTGGTGGATCTCGGTGCGCCTCAGTCCACGAAAATACCAAACTGGCTGTACGCCGGGCTCCACCAGACGAAAATACAACTGCGCGGGGTCCGCCACCCTCCGCCGCCTCACCGGTGTACACGAAAATAGAGCCCTAAGTGTGCATCCCACATTTTTAAACCAAACAAATCCTGTGCTCGCCTCCTGTGGGTACATGTCATCGGCGTGCATTGGCCCTGATTCAATGTGCATAGCCGAGCTGAGAGGGATACAGCTATGCTGGAGAATGGCAGAGATACTACCTATATCCAGAATAATGGTGGCTGCTCCTCCTGCAAAAAGAGCAAGAAAAGAAAGACAGAGGCAGAGAAGGCCAAAGCAAGATAAAACAAGGGTGAAAACAAAAGTCAACATCAGCTTTTCAGTGATGGAGAGAACTGAAAGAGGTCAAGGGCTTTAAAAGTGATACCATATATCCGACATCTTCTGTGGATATAAACGATTTATGCCGACTTTGTGAGGTCAACTGCAGAATTAACGGCGTTCTGAATGAACATCGCATTGAAAAGTCCCGCAGCATGTGTTAGACATCACCATCTACACATGGACCAATCAGGGGCTGCCTTTCCCTGTTGGCCGGGTAACAGTGGAAACACGGTCTCTGATTGGCCCGGTAATTTTCTGATCGGGAATACACGCTCCCAATGGGCCGAAGTCCAGACTGTTGTGGGAAGGAACGGCAAGTGATTCACGCAACAGGATGGCCCAGCCAGGCTAATAACAACATAGTTGCATTATAGAAGGCCTACCTATCTAAAAAACAGAAGCCCTAAGCCAGCATTTAGGGATACTATTCATAGAAACAACATTTTCTGTCATGAGTTCAGTTCCTCATAGATTATTGGGGCAATTTCAGTCTTAAACACTTAAGTTTGAAAGCAATAACTGGACACAAATTTATAACAGATAACATAAAGCACAACTGATTTTCCTTTTAAAATTCTTTCAAGTTTGTGCTACAGTTGTGTTTATATGAAAGTAGCAGCAAGATGGAACAGGGCAGCTCAACAGAGCAAGTCGTATGTGATATAGCTATTCTATCTGCCAGGAGCTCTGGGGTTATTGCATCTGTTCCGCATCTGTGAGCTCTCTCTTCAAACTTAGCTAAGAAACTCTGGCAGGAGTCCATTTGCAGGCAAGTGAGTCACATTTAGGAAAACAAAGTGCCGCGGCTCCAACAAGGATCTAAAAAATAAAGAAGTTCCACTTCAGTAAGAAATGTATGCATGTGCTGTCTCTGTGTATCATATACAGATGCTGTGTATAAGGAGAGGAGGTGAGCCCATCCATGTTTGAGCTGCATTTGAATGCTTGATGAAACCAGGCATCCATGTTCTTTGAGTCGATATCCAGTGTGGAAGACTGATCTATATTTAGTCATGCAAATGTGGGGATTAAAACTTTAGGCAAAGCTGGAAAAAGGAGAAGCCACTGAATTAGTCATTTCAGCAAAATGCTTTTGCAGGCACATGTGTTAGTACATACACACACACACACACACACACAAACAAAAAAAAACAAACATCCACTCTGTTGTTGGTCTCTGACAGAATGTAATGTGAAATTGCTTCAACAACACATCAATGTCAAAAGTAAAGTGCAGATGTACTGACTTGCAATATTTTGTTTACAAGGGATCCAGCATGTAGAATGACCGCCAGATACGAAGAAAACTCTCTTTCTAAACATAAGACCCATCCCCTGAAGCATCAATCAACCCAAGGCACAAGATTGCCCTTAAAAAAGGCCCATTTGTGTTTCTTCATTGATGTGTTTCTCAAAGGTGAGTAATTTGTTCCACACCAGGCACTCTCTAATTAGATTGTAAATCTTTGGTGACAATTATTCATACGACCTGCTTCAGTTGTGCTAATGAGCAGCTATTTTAGCTTGATGACATCATCACGAATAACCTCTGGCAACTCTGGGCTCTGGGTTTTAACCTGTTTTGGAGAGTCTTGCAGTTGAGAGAGAAATTAAGCTGTCATTTTATGTTTCCCCTGGTAGGCCTTCTCTTGTTTTAAGTTTTTTAAAGGAACAGAAACAGGCGTTAATTTCAAATCCGTGCAAATTCTCCATGTCTTTGAGAACTCTCTCACACTCTGGCAACTCACAGCCCTTTCTTTTCAATGATAACTTGACCCAGAACCCCCAATTTTTGGGCAATATGCAGAAATACATACAGAATAGAATAGAATATTCCTTTATTGATCCCCCATGGGGGAAATCTTTTTGTCATAGCAGCATCACAGACAAAGAGTGCAAAAATGCAGTTATAAAAATCAGGATCCTATTATTAAGAACTTAAATAGATGTAATAATTAAGAAAAAATTTAGAAAAAGGAAAAAGGGAGAAGAAAAATAAAACTATCTACAATATACACAATTTAAATGCCAGAAAAAAGTGGTGGTGTAAATCCAGTTATTATTACAGTTCGTTGTAGAGTCTTATTGCAGATGGGAGGAATGACCTGCGGTAGCGCTCTGTCCTGCAAGGTGGAAGTCTCAGTCTGCTGCTGAAGGAGCTGCTTAAAGCCCCCACAGTCTGGTGCAGTGGGTGAGAGGGATTGTCCTTGATGGATACAAGCTTTGTTAACATCCTCCTCTCACCCACCTCCTCCAGGGAGTCCAAAGAACAGTCCAGGACAGAACTGGCCCTCCTGACCAGTCTCCTCAGTCTCTTCCTGTCCCTCTCGGTGCTCCCTGCCCCCCAGCAGACCACCGCATAGAAAAGTGCAGATGCTACCACAGAGTCATAGAAAGTCCTGAGCAGAGTCCTGCACACTCCAAAACACCTCAGTCTCCTCAGCAGGTGGAGACGACTTTGGCCCTTCTTGTACAGAATGTCTGTGTTTGTTGACCAGTCCAGTTTGTTGTTGAGGTGGACACCCAGGAACCTGTAGGACTCTACCATCTCAATGTCCAGACCCTGGATGTTCACTGGAACAGTCTGAGGTGTCCTCCCTCTGCGGAAATCCACAACCATCTCCTTTGTCTTACTGGCGTTGAGCTGGAGGTGGTTTGTGCCACACCAGTTGACAAAGTCACTGATGACAGTCCTGTATTCCCGCTCATCCCCTGACGATACACATCCGACGATGGCTGTGTCATCAGAGAACTTCTGGAGGTGACAGCTCCCAGAGTTGTAGCTGAAGTCTGAGGTGTACAGGGTGAAGAGGAAGGGGGAGAGCACTGTCCCCTGTGGAGCCCCCGTGCTGCAGACCACCATGTCCGATACAACGTTCTGAAGCCTCACAAACTGTGGCCTGTCGGAGAGGTAGTCCACGGTCCATGCGGCTAGGTGACAGTCCACTCCCGCCCTCTCGAGCTTCCCCCTGAGCAGTGAAGGCTGGATGGTGTTGAAAGCACTGGAGAAGTCAAAAAACATGACCCTCACAGTGCTGCCTGTATTCTCCAAGTGGGCCATGGACCTCTGCAGTAGGTAGATGACTGCCTCGTCAACCCCGATGTTCAGCTGGTACGCAAACTGCAGAGGATCCAGATGAGAGCTCACCAGGGGGCGGAGGTTCCTCAGCACGATCCTCTCCAGAGTCTTCATCAGGTGAGAAGTGAGGGCCACAGGTCTGAAGTGGTTGGGCTCCCTGGGGTGTGCTGTCTTGGGGACAGGAATCACGCAGGAAGTCTTCCACAGTGTTGGGACCCTCTCCAGACTCAGGCTCAAGCTGAAGATGTGCAGTAGCACCTCACAGAGCTTGTCTGCACAGTCCTTCAGGAGTCTGGAGCTGATGCCGTCAGGATCCGTGGCTTTCCTTGGCTTCATCTTCCTTAGCTCACTTCTCACCTGGTCAGCTGTTATGGAGAGGCTGGGGGTGGTGCTGGAGGGGGTGGTGTTGGTTTGATGAGTCGGGGGAGGAGTGGGAGCAGAATCAAATCTATTGAAGAACAGATTCAGCTCGTTGGCCCACTCCCTGTCTCCTGCTGCAGGTCCCCTCTTGTGGCCCCTGCTGTGACCTGAGATGGATTTCAGGCCTCTCCAGACCTCCCTTGCGTTGTTCTGTTGCAAAAGGTTTTCAATCTTGGTCTTGTAGCTGGCCTTTCCCTCTCTGATCTTCTTCAGCTCCTTCTGCACCCTCCTCAGCTTCTCCTTGTCCCCAGATTTAAAGGCCCTCCTCTTCTCCTTCAGGAGGACTTCAAGTTCCGGGGTCACCCAGGGTTTGCTGTTGGAGAAACACCGTACTTTCCTGGTGGGTACGGTGTTCTCAACACAGAAGTTTATATAGTCCGTGATACAATCTGTCATGGTGTCGATGTCATCACCATGTGGGCCGAACAGTACATCCCAGTCTGTGGTCTCAAAACAGTCCTGCAACGCCTCAATGGCCTCCTCAGACCACCTCTTAACATACCTGATGGTGGGGGGTTGTTTCTTCACCATAGGTATGTAAATGGGCTGCAGTCTCACCAGGTTGTGATCTGAGCGGCCCAGCGGGGGGAGGGGGAGGAGGTGTATGCATCCTTGGTGTTGGCATACAGTAAGTCCAAAGTTTTATTGTCTCTTGTTGGGCAGTTTACATACTGGCTGAAGGTAGGGAGAGTGGAGGACAGCGATGCATGATTAAAGTCTCCAGAGATGATGATCAGAGACTGAGGGTGTGATGTTTGTAGCTTGGACACTTCACTATGGAGGAGTTCACAGGCTGCAGCAGCATCACCGAGGGGGGGGGGGGGTGTAAACAGTTAACGTGATGACGTGTAAAAACTCCCTCGGCAGGTTATATGGCCGCCTCCTTTCTTCTTACCACTCTCCCTCACGCTCTGGTCTGCTCTGACGAGGTGAAATGCGTCCAAAGTTACGAGCAGGTCTGGAGTGAGTTCGTTCAGCTATGACTCCATGAACATCAAAAGGCTGCACTGCCGGTACTCCCACTGCAGCCTAGTCAGCGCTGTGAGCTCTTCCATCTTGTTGGGGAGAGACCTCACGTTTCCCATAATGATGAACGGGACAGTTGGTTTATAACGTCTCTGCTTTGCCCAATGCTGAACTCCAGCCCTGCATCCTCTTCTTCTCCTGCGGAGCTTAGTGGGGATGTCCGGTCTCTCCCACGAAGGTGGCCGGGCTTGGCGCAGTGCCAACAGCTGTTCACGGCTGTAAACAATGGGGCCGCTGAATGGGTCGCCGGTCGCGGACTTAAAAACTCGGAAAAGTAACAGAAAACAAAGTGCAAGAGTCATGAAATGCACATCCATGGTTGGAATATGCAAGACACAACACTGCTGAAAAAAAGGAAGACAAATAAGGTGCCAAAAAACGACAATAAGAAGGCAAAAACGTTAAGTCTGTGAGGAGCTGATGTGACTTGCTGCCACTCTTAGGGCGCTCGAGTCACTAGAGAATTTAAGCTGATGTAATGGTATAAGAGTCAATGATCTGTACCAAAAACCATTTTTAATTTTGGCTGACTGGAAGGAATTTGAGTAATTGTTTGAAAAACACAAGTTTTTCGCTACCAGCCTCCAGAGTGATGAGAAGGAAAAGGATGTAGAAAAACAATAATAACCATGACTTAAGTAAGAACATAACTCAAAAACTGACAGTGTTTTGAATTTGAACCGGTGAGTGCCTTCTCGTGTCTCTATTCTCTTCTACCACCCTCCTTTCCCCAGATGTTGCATGAGTGAGACTCATTGACAGAACGGTTGTAACAGGATACAAAATGAGACTTTCAGGATGTCTGACTACATCTCATGGCCCTCCAGCACTGCAACCATTACTATAGATAAAGGTATATCTGAACAATGGCGGGCAAACATGACCTGTGCTGTAAATGATGGAGCTGTTAAGGAATAAATTTGGAGCTTTTTTATCCAGTTGTTAGTTTTGAAAAAGATCATTAAGCCAAAGCGAACAGAGAAACAAGTAAGACAAGGGTATTTTTATGTGTGACCCAAAATAAGTGGTGACCAGAGATAGTGGGCTCTGTTTTTGTGTACGCCAGGGACGCGGTGGAGGGTGGCGGACCCTGCGCAGTTGTATTTTCATCTGGCAGAGCCCAGCATTCAGCCAGTTTGGTATTTTTGGTGGACTGAGGCGCACTGAGATCCGCCAAGCTGGGCGTGGTGGCGTGGCAGGGGGATGTGTCGACAGAATCAGTGGGCGCAGTGGTATTTTCGTGCTTGCCACCGGCAGCTGCTGCTGCAGCGGCTGAACAGATGATTTGTTTCAGTGATCAGATGAGTTATTTACTTTAAGCCTACATACGAATATTATAATATTTAGTTTTGTGAGCAAAATTTATTTTACATGCCAACATCTATGTAAGAAAGAGCCTGGCCACGGAGCACGGTGATTCATTCACGCACAGATGGTTCCGATTTTATTGCCATTTTTGATTATATGTTGTGATCTCTGTGCACAACCCACTTTTGTCACCTGAGGTTTGAATATGTGCAACTTTATGAGTGTCTTTATTTGTGGAAAGGGTGTTTGTCTTACTAGTGGGTCCAAACTTACACACACCAAATCCATCTGTGCTCATATGAGAGAGTGTGGAGGACACCCTCTGCAGTGTTTACAGCAGCACTTGTTGAGGGGCTGCCTTCTGTCGCCATCGTGTGGCATCGCTGTCTTCAGACATCTCTTAATCTCTTTGACTACTTCACGAAAATAGTAATACGCCTCGCCGGTGGCGGATTTAAAGGCGAGGAGAGGAGCTAATGTTATTGGTCAATACAGGTCTCGGCTGTGTTAAACCCACTCCATGCCCTCTCTCCTCCCTCCCTACGACTTACGCCGAAAATAGAGCCCAGTGTCTCTGTCCTAGAAAGAAAACTATTTTGTGGTACGAGCAGCCTTTGCAGCACAATGACCAAGAAAGAAGTAACTGAAGAAGAAACTGAAGGAGTAACACAACTTTAGGTAGAAATAGTGATCCTTTGACCCAAGCTACCAAAGCAGATTATTTTTAATCTTCTGCATTACTTATGGGTTTTCTTGAAAGATTGAATTTCTCACAACCTGTTATCAAGTGTTTGTTGATGATGGATAAAATCTTATTCCTTGGGATGGCTGTGAGCCCTCTCTTTTAAGGGAATGATCTCCAGCAGCCTCATTCATAAAACTTGCGTAAGCACATATGAAATGCCATGCACACATATGGCACTTCCCATGCAAAAGGTGCAATTTGTAGAAATAAACATAGTGGGAGAATGTGCGCACCAGTATGTCAACTTTGATCCATGAGCACAAACATTTTGAAGATGGGGGAAACAGGCAGAGCAGGTGGTGAGGTGGTGAATTGAAGCCAGATTCATCTCATACACTTAATGTATTACTTATAGACCCACGCAATCATAAACAGCCAAAACTGCAGTGCTATAGGTGTGTTCCTTTAGTGAGCCATTTAGCCTACTACTGTATGCACAATGTTCATATATCATACTTCCATCTTCAAATGATCTAGAGTGGTTGTAGAGGCAATGTCCTAAACACTTGCCTCTACTGGTTGCTGAGTAAAAAAAAGAACTAACTTCTGATGTGTGGTGTGAAATAAACTGATGTCCAAAAATGTGTCCAGGATTGAAACAAACGGTATTTTATTCTCACATCTTCTTTTCCTCTTAAGCACAGGAACAAATAAAATAAAGAAAAACGGCTAATTCCACGAACACCAGTCCACACTCCCACAGTCAAAAGACTGTTTGTCTCTCCCCATCAGCAACACCTGCTGCTGATTACCACCCTACCCAAGTAACCTGGCCACCATGACCCCTGAACCTGGGCATGCACTTGAGAGTGATGTCACAGCATGGGGAAAAATAAGAAAATTATAATATGGCTCTTACACACCAGCCCCTAATTGCTACTGGTACATGAAAACAGAGCAATTCATACAATAATAAATAAAAATAGAGCCATAAACACCACAGCAGAACATAAATACAAAAAATACCCTTTTAAGTACTCATGACTCAGGCAAAATTTAAGCTCAGAATTTCTTTAGTCTGTATTTTCACATAGAAGACAGATTTTAGTCACGGGTCTTTCAACTAATTAGTCTTTGTTTGAAGACTAACTGACCGTACCAGACCCTTTTTGTCAGGAAAGGTTTTCAGTATTCTTCCAAGTATCCAAGATCCTCTTGGAGCTGATGAATCCATCACAGCAACAATGTCTCCAGGTATGAAACATCTTCTTTCCTTTGTCCACTTTTGTCACTCTTGCAGTAACGGTTTGTGAATCCATCTCTTCCAAAAGAGATCTGCAATATATTGGCTCTGTCTCCATCTTCTCTTTGCATAGAGATCTTTTTTGTCGAACAGTCCCGGTGGGAGAACTGGTTTTCCTTTCAGCAGGAGCAGATGATTTGGAGTCAATGCCTCTAGGTCATTTGGGTCGCCCGAGGGTCTGGTGATGGGACGATCATTTAACATAGCTTCCACTTCGCACAACACTGTTTGAAAGCCTTCGTCGTCCAGTGTTTGCTGTTGAAGCTCAGAGCTCATGACCCTTCTGATCATTCGGATGATGCGCTCCCAAACACCCCCGTAATGAGATCCAGCCGGTGGGTTGAAACTCTGGTTTGATCAAGAGAAGCTAAGGCCTCTCTTAGCTCTCTTTTGCTGTGCTCACAAAGTTGGTTCCATTGTCCGATCCCATGTGAGAAACTTGTCCTCTCCTACAGACGAATCTCCGGACAGCGTTGATACATGAGTTTGTATCGAGGGAGTAGGGGACTTCCAGATGAACAGCTCTGCTTGTCATGCAAGTGAAGATTACTTGAAGTAATCTACACCAACATTTGTGAAAGGAGGAAGATCTGGGACAACTCTTTCTGCGGGCAGGTCTGCCATTTTTTGTTCACCAGTCAATCCTCTGTGAAGTCTGCAGAATCTGCACTTTTTTGTGATCTTCCTTACTGCAGAATTGGCGCTCATGATCCAATATTTTCTCCTGACAGAGGAAAGTATATGATTCCTTCCTCCGTGACCCAGCTGTTCATGGAAGTGGCGGAGGATAAGACCTGAGATGTGCTGGTCTTTAGATAAGATGAGGGGATGTTTTAGGTCTTCGGGCATTGCTGCTCTGTTCAATCGACCCCCAACTCTTAGAGGACCTCCATCCAGCGTAGGATCCAGTTTAAAGATGGTGCTGCTCTTCTGCACTGGTTTTCCAGAGATTAATGTGGCGATTTCACTGTTGAATTTCTGTTGCTGACAGAATGAAATTATAGATTTCTCTGCTTCGGTGAGGTCTTCAAGCGACACCTTTTGGCTTCCCAGTGAAGCTTTCACAGCTTGCATCTCTTTATGCACATCTAGTAAAGGTGATCCATTACTGCCATTACTTCCAAGCTGTAACTGCCTTCTTTTCTGACTCAGGGTTTGCAGGACTTCCTTCAGCTTAAGAATCCATGCAACTGCAACTTTCAATCTCTTCCAGTCAGAGAAATAGGCTATCAGTCAGTGAGTGGCATTTGCGGCATCCACTACAGTTGCATTCACCACATAATTTCATTTAACCTCTGGGTCCTCAGCAGGGATGTTGACATCCACAGGAGCTTCTGGCCACTTTTCCTTAGGCTCCCACAGAAACACTGGGCTCACAATCCATTTTTGATTAAGAAGATCTTCTGCTTTCAATCCTCTCGAAGCACTGTCAGCAGGGTTTTGTGATGTGGGGACGTATCGCCATTGTGACACGTCCGAGTGGTCCCTTATAGTGGTTACCCTGTTTGCCACAAACGTTAGGAACTGCTTATCTTCGTTTTTGATGTACTTGAGTACCGACGTGCTATCTGTCCAGAAGACCGATTTCCTCAGTGGAAGCTGCAGCTCAGCCTGAAGCATTTTGTCCACTCTAACAGCGACAACGGCAGCTGTGAGTTCCAGGCGAGGGTTCCTAACAGTCTTCAGTGGAGCCACTCTGGCCTTGCCGAACAGGAAAGCAACATGAACCATTTTCTCTGTGTTCTCAATTCTGAGGTAGGTGACAGTACCATAAGCATACTCATACTCACACTGATGCAATTGAGCAGTTTGAATACCACCAAAACCACTGGGCTGGATGCAACGGCAGATCTTGAAATCTGCCACCTTCTCAAGATCGGCTAGCCACTTGTCCCACTTGTGCTGGAAGGCTTGGGGTATTGAGTCATCCCAGTCACACTTCTGTCTGCATTACTCCTGCAACAACAGCTTGGCAGTGAGTACGAGTGGTGCTAGGAATCCTCATGGGTCGTAGACAGAACTGATTATAGACAGCATGCCACGTTTGGTGTGGGGCTTCTCCTTTATCTTCAGCTTGAACGTAAAGGTGTCTGTCTCGATGCACCACTGAAGACCTAAGGCCCTCTCCATTGGCAGCTTATCTCTGTCCAGATCAAGTTCTCACAGGCTTTCCGCTTTTTGTTGTTCTGGAATGCCTTGTAGCACCTTCCGGCTATTACTAATCCACTTTGTGAGATTGAACCCTCCTTTCTGGCAGACAGACCTGAGATTTGCAATCATGACGATGGCATCCTCGTCACAGGGAAGGCTTTTCAGGAGATCATCCATGTAGAAGTTTCTATTAATGGTGTCAATTACTTCCACTGGAAAGCTGTGCTTATTGTCCTCAGCAGTCTTTCAAAGAGCAAAGCATGCACAGCTTTGTGATGATACTGCTCCAAATAGATGAACAGTCATGTGGTGCTCCACAAGCTCCTGCTTTAGATCCCCTTCAGGCCACCAAAGGAACCTCAAGAAATCCCTTTGCCCCTCTGCCACTTTGACTTGGTGGAACATAGCCTCTATATCTGCCGTTACTGCCACAAATTCCTGTCAGAACCGTAGGAGGACACCTACCAAGGAGTTGGTTAGGTCGGGACCTTGCAGATGTTGACTGTTGAGTGAGACCCCTTTAAACTCTGCTGCACAGTCAAACACCACCCGTAGCTTGCCCTTCCTGGGCTGATACACGCCATGATGGGGTATGTACCACACCTTCCCTCCCGTGGTTCCAACTGTTCTTGTGGCACCTGTTCCGCATAACCTTTGTTGATGACATCGGAGAGAAAGTTTGTGTACTCAGCATGAAACTTTTCATTCCTCCGCAGTTTCCTTTCTAGGCCACGGATACGTTGCTTGGTAACGCAGATGTTTTTTGGCAAGGCAACGTTCTCAGATTTGAAGGGCAGCTTCAGTTGGTAATGCCCATCTTGTAGCTGAACAGAGCTCTTCACAAGTTCCATATACTTAATTTCATCTCTTGACATCTCCTTTTGGTCTTTAGAGCTCTTTTAATTAAAATCGTGATTGTACTGGTTAATAAGCAGTTCCTCCAACCTGTCTACAACTGTGCGATTAACCGTTACTGTGGGGCAGCCACTCCTACTATGCTTGTCATTGCCTTGTAAAGGCCCATTAATAACCCACCCCAGTAGGGTTCTGACAGCATAGGGTCCATCTCCATGGCTGTTAATGACCTGCCACGGTTCCATTAACTTGGAGGCATTAGTGCCAATTAACAGGTCCACATTAGCAGCTATCCGAGGGATCCGGACACCTTGCAGGTAAGGCCACCTATCCAGCTCCACTTCACTGATCAAATTATCAGTAAACACAGGAATTTCTTCTTGGGTGAACACATCAGGAAGTTTGAAAAACTGATTGCCACGAAACTAGTTGGGCACCACCTTGCTATAACCCATGGTGCGCAAATGGATCTTTGTTTTTCGACCTTCTGTGTTCAACCTGTTCGCCAGCTGTTCTGAACAGAAAGTGCCTGTGCTTCCTGGATCCAGAAAGGCGTAAGTCTGTATTACCTTGCTTCCCTTTGAGCATTTGACTTGAACAGGCAAGATTGGAAGAATGCCATTACTGTTGCCAGCCCCTGTATGGCCACATGTAGATGATGGAGTATGGATCTCAGATTTTATCTTTGGCGGTGCAGTATTTCCTCCAAGGCGCCCAACTTCCCCCGTATGGATGTGTAGGATACTGGGATGTGTTCCGTTGCAGTGGGAGCAAGAAATGCGCCTCTCACAGCTCTTACTCAAGTGCCCTGTGCACGGGCAGCCGAAACATAAACCTTTCTCCTTTAGAAAGTCAAGCTTCTCTCTGTGTGCCTTCTTTCCGAGTTGTGGGCATTTCTCCAATAGATGCTCATGAGAACAATAGAGGCAGGATGTAGGGATGCTCTTTGGGTTGAAGATACTTTTACTCTGAAATATATTTGCATGTTGATCTGGTTTAGATTCAGTGGCAACTGACACATAAGTCGCAAAACTGTTTCTTTTAAACTGTGATTTTACTTGAGGTTGAGGCTTGGGTTTCATCGCTACCTTAACTAGTCTCTTGGATGTTACCAAAAACAGGATCGGAAGCAATTCGGACTTGTTGTTCGATAAATTTCATAATGTCTGTGAAATTAGCTCTTCGGTTTTGTTTGTCAATGACGTTGCAGGCTTTGACTCTCCACTGATCTCGGAGCTTGTATGGGAGTTTCTGTATGAGAGCTTTCATGTTAGCTGGCATGTTTAGCTCTTCCAAATAGTGCAATTCCTCCATGGCGTTTGAACATTACCGCAAATAAAGTGCATATGCTTGGAGACCTTTTACATCCTCAGATTTGATGTTGGGCCAGGCCATGATTTTGTCCATGTATGCTGTTATGACTCTTAAAGGGTTTCCAAAGTGTTCTTTCAACAGCTCTTTGGCAGAAGTATAACCTCTCACAGGCGGCATATGTAGGCAACTACGCACCAGGGGCCTCATGTATCAACACTTGCGTGGGACTCATATCAGAAACGAGCGCACGCAAGGTCCGTCATGCTGAAAAAAATCCGTATGTATCAAGGTGTGTGGGCGCTGAAAGCCACGTGTATTTCCTTGATAAATCCCAATCAGCTTGGAATTGAGCGCAGATGTCAGAGTGACCGGGCCCGCCCCCGTTATGCCCTCCTATAAATATGCAGATTTATTTAAATAGGGTCTCCCTGTCCTCGCACGCAGACAAAATGACAAGAAAAACTAAATTTACGGCGTGCGAGGTGGAGGTGCTGGTGGCGGAGGTGAAGGAGCGACAGCGTGTTTTGTTTGGCAGCCTGTCCAGTGGCGTCAGTGCAAAACGAAAACGCTTGGAGTGGGAGAAAGTTTGTGAGAGGGTGAACGTGGTGGGTTCCGAGACACGCACCCCCGCGGAGATTTAAAAAAAGTGGTCGGACCTCAAGGTGGAGGTCAAGCGGCGTACAGCTGCCCTCCAGAGGAGTACCAGCCAGACAGGTGGGGTTCCGGGGGAGGAGACCCTCACGCCGTTTGAGCAGCGGGTGGTGGCGATTATTATTATAGGGTAAGTGGCGTGTCACACAAATGTCCACATGCTTTGCCATCCCACTGAGCAAAAGACGTATATTAGACGTCTAGTCTAAGTTTATACTTCATTTCAACGTCGGGATTCAGTCTATTTTTAGACATGATTTATACTTCACCCTTAACTTCATTTTTTGATAACTTTTTATGCAATAAACAACTGTAATGTGCATAATTGACCTCTAAATACTGGATTACATTACCTATGATACCGTGGAGAGAGATATAAACGCAACAGATCGGAGTCGTCGGCCAGGACCAGCGGCATTCGGGCCACCCTGGCCCCCCGCCCCAGCACCAGCATCAGCACCAGCGCGCCGACAAGCGGTGGGGCGTCCACCAGCTGCGGCGCTTCCGCTGGACCACCCGGATGCAGTGGAAGGGTCCTCACGGAGGCGGTCCTGCAATCGCAGGAAGAAATCATCAGGGGGATCGCGGGGATCAACAAGCGGCTGGACCGGCTCGTAAATGTCCTCGAGCGTCTGGTGGCGAAAATAAATTAATTTGGCTCATTGAACTGTGTATTCACTTCTTACCCATTCACACTGTGGCGATGAGATTCTCCTGCGCGAGGACGGCGGCCCGGCAGGGATCAGCTCGCATCCCTCCATCTGCTGCTGGTTCGTCATGTGGGGCGACGTGCTGCTCGGCCACGGGGATGTGGTGCACGCTTGTCACATAGTGAATCACCAAACACCGCCACACAGCGTCGCCAAAGTACCGTCAACGCAAGTATCGGCTCAACGCCAACTTCTACACCACCTCCTCACTTTGCGTGGATTTGCGCTGGAACCGACGCTTGTGTCGCGATGATAAATCTGGACGTGTGCGCCGATCTTGGCGAACACAAGGTTTTCTGGCGCCGCCAGCATTGATACATGAGGCCCCTGGTCTCTTCGCTGTCCCCTAGTAAACTGCTCAAGACATGGCCGTCCCGTGCATATAGGCGAACAAGGCAGCTGATTAGAGCGGCAAATTGTAGGGGGGGCACTGGCAGGGGAGGGAATGCGGAGGGAAAAAAAAGTTAGTGGCTGGCAGGCATAATGTGTGCAACGGGTGGCACAGCTATTAAAACATTGGCCGCAGCCAGTCCAAAATGTGACAAATCAGTCACTGGCTGGCTGCAGGCTGCACTTACATGTTCGCCTATATGCACGGGCCGGCCATGATTCTCCCCCAGCGGCCGCAGCAGCAGCGGACTCTTACACTGGTAAATAGCATAAAGTAATGAGTACTGATTGTGAATAGGTGTGTAACAATCAGTGTAATTGCTAAGTTAAGCATGTAAATAGTGCGGTGATACTCGTGTGCAATGCTGCACGATGGATGCGCTGGCACTGCTCGAAGATCACACAAATGGTAGGATCAGGATGGACCACAAAGATTTCCTGGCCCATGATAATGACTGTCTAATAAGCCAGTGATCATGCCAGTGTTAGACAGAACTACCTGCCAGAACCATGCAATCCCAGTGCATATACATGTGTTGACTACTCTGGGGTTTCTGGCAACCAGCTCTTTACAGTGGGAATTAGCCAACAAGTATGTGTTTGATGTGATTAATAACATATAATTTTTCATTTTCTCTCTAAAGCCCCCTTTAGGTATGATATAAAGCAGTTAAATTATGTCCTCAGGTCTGGGATAGTGCAGCCATCCCTCAGCACAATAATGGCAGCTGTTTTAGATGGCATTATACACATGACCAGTTGATGCATCAGGTTTCCTTTCACAAGCACCTCTGTTTCGGTCTCCATGAAATACCTTTTCTTTATCTTGTCAGCCATGATTGAGCGTAAAATGCCATTGATCAGCAGGCTTATTTATATGCAAATACATTTATGAGGTACTTTTTATTGACCATTCATGGTAAATCAAACTACACAATCTCCCAGGTGGACTGTTAAGTGCTTGCAGGAGTGCGTATGTCTGGTTTTATAAATCTGATTCAAACTACCGCAAAAATGGCTAGAGAGAAGCAACTGAGTAAAGAAACATAAGTACAAATTTGTACATTGAGGAAAGAAGGATTCACAGAAAGAGAAATTGCAAAATGCATGAAGGTGTTTAACAAAGGAGTCCACTAAACTCTGAAGAGACTACAGGAACCTGGAAGTTATGATGATAGAAAAAGACCTGGACAAAAGAGAGTTACTACGAAAGCAGAGGAAAAACATAACATTGTCACCAGTAAGAGAGATTGGCAAAAGACAGCACCAAAAATAAGGGAGGAAATCAACATGACACGGTCGAAACCCATATCTGTGACAACCGTGAAATTACGTTTGAGAAAGGCTGGTCTGAAGGGTTGTGTATCTGCAA
Source organism: Xyrichtys novacula (assembly GCA_962446985.1). Classification (NCBI taxonomy): domain Eukaryota; kingdom Metazoa; phylum Chordata; class Actinopteri; order Labriformes; family Labridae; genus Xyrichtys; species Xyrichtys novacula. The sequence continues at coordinate 31,344,539 of OY660867.1, forward strand.
AAAAACACTACTTGGTCCACAGAACAAGAAAAAGAGATATGAGTGGGCAAAAGCTCACAAAAATTGGACTTATGATGACTAGAAACAAGTTTGCACTGTTTGGTTCAAGAAAGCACCATGTATGACACCCACAATTCAGCATGGAGGTGGTAGTTCCATGGTATGTGGATGTTTTGCAGGTGATGCTGTATGAGATTTGTTAAGGGTATCATGAAGAAGGAACAGTACCACTCCATCCTCCAGCACCATGCTATTCCATCTGGACTCAGACTGGTGGCTCATAAGTTTTGCAGCAAGACAATGACCCGTAAGCACTCTGCCAAGCTCTGTCAGGGTTACCTAAAAAGAAGAGGAAGGTGTTCTTCAAAAGATGGTTTGGCCCCCTCACGCCTGGTTCACACAGTAAGCGGAAGCGTTACAGATCGGCACCCGTGAATCGGAACAGACTCCCCGATTCATTGGTTGTTTACCCCTATATAATAATTTAAAACAATACTTGAAGATGCTGCCAATATTTAATTTATGTATGACGTAATAAAAACGTAAATAAATATTGATTCACCCATGTTTAAAGTGCTCGTAAGTGTGGAAAACTGAGGGCAGACGGAAACAGCCGAGCAGTGCCGGGCTCAGTCAATGTCTGACTGGCACGTCAGAGCGCAGCAGAAAACGCTTTATGTGTGAACAGCCAAGCGGTGCGTCGGCCTCCTGTGTGAACCACGCGTCAGTCTCCAGACCTCTCTCCAATTGAACTTGTGCGGGATGAATTTGATCGATCGGTCAGAAAAATGCGTCCCACGAATCAGCAGTCTCTTTTTAATGAACTTAAGATAGTTTGGAATGCAATCCCTGGAACATACCTTAAAAAACTTGTGGAATGAATGCCTGGTATATGCCAAGCTGTTGTTAAAGCCAGAGGAGGTTACTTTAAAGAAAGCAAAGTCTAAGCAACAATAACTCAAATACCTAATAATTATAGTCAAAATGTCTTCTGATAAGTTACTCTTTACAAAATAGACATGTTTATTGTGTTGCAAATTATATATATGAAACTATGATCTTTTTTTATACAAATCTGATCTTGCTTCCAAACTTTTGGCCTGTAGTGTGTATATATTTATGTGTGTGTGTGTGTGTGTGTGTGTGTGTGTGTGTGTGTGTGTGTGTGTGTGTGTGTGTGTGAGGTGGAAAACCAAAACAAATTTTAAAAAACTTAGCTCAAAAAAGTTCAATTAATCCTGACAGTCATTTGAGGCCATATTGAGAACCACGTCTGCAGTCCTCTGGCCACTTCTATCCATTAAAGATTTTATGGATGTTAATAATACATAGAGTGAGGCCTAAATCTTCATGTGTCACAGGGTTACTTTCATTGTAGCCTGGTACTTATTTTCAATCATCTGCACATGCTTGAACAAATCAGAATCTCTGGTATTCTTGCCCCCTTTTTTATGTCTTCACCTGTCCCATCTGCCACTCAAATGAGGCCCCGTCCCTCCACTCCACACCTGACACACCGGAGAACTAATCAGCTTTGAATGCACTGTCAAGGCCTGATGGTGCCATAGTCTTTGACAGGTGCAGGTTTGCAGCAGGATTAATCCCACTGTACTAAAATATCTCCATGGCAGCTGTTGGCATGTGATGTCAACCCCATTGATTTGGTCCCTCTGTGAAGGCAGTGTCACAGAGGGACCCATTCCATTCAATGTAAGAGAAGCATGAGTGGCTCTGGGCCTGTCACAGCCAGTGCAGAACAATCAAACTAACCTCATGCTAATGCAGCCTGCCAGGTCTCCCCTTAGGAGAGAGCCTGGCTTTAGAGAGCACAGAGGAGGACTCATTCTGCCCATGCCATTTCATCAAACAGAAGAGGAGAACTGTATCTTCAGGTGATCCCCAAAAACAGTCAGACAGCATGAAGAGAAAGGGAGAGGGAGATGGAAAGAGTATGACAACTGAGAGAAAAAGACATTAGAGAGAAAGAGGAACGCCCCTGATGAGTGGATCAATTTGTAAGTGGAGGAAAAGATAGGAGGATAGGATATTTAATGGAAATAGTTTTGCGTGCGTGTGTGTGTGTGTGTGTGTGTGTGTGTGTGTGTGTGTGTGTGTGTGTGTGTGTGTGTGTGTGTGAAGGAATATGGAACTGTTTTTGGCGGTCTGTTTTTGTCTTCAACCCTTTTGCTTAACATTTTGCTGAGACCTAAAGAAAATATCAATTGAACACATTTTAAGTAGATCAAAATGAAAGACATCTATAGCAAAATGCTTGAATATAGTTACTGCCCCTTACATTTCTTCAACTGCACCTTTTCATGGAATGAGTGATTTTAATCTAATTTTTCAGTAAGCAAAGTTCTAAGACTTTGTGTGAGATAAATCACTTTATTTTCAGCCCAAAAAACACTGGTTTCCTCTTGAAAAGAATCAACTGGGATAACTGAAATACACTTGAGAGGCACAGAACCCCAACCCTACAGCCAGCGCAAAGTGAAGGTGTCATTGTTATTTTTTACTTGACACAGTTGATGTTTTTAAGGCCAATGCCTTAGCTGTGTAGGCACCCACGGGCACTTTGGTCTGATAATACAGTATAGTCAGACACACACACAGTACATTGCTCACTCTAGGATGAGAAAAGCAACTATGCTTTAAACCAAGAAAATCCATGTTCACGCCTCTGTGCTTTCCTGCAATTTACAGGGCACATTATTGGGGCAGTAGGACAGGCATATGTCAGAGAGTTCTCTGTTTGTTATTGCGACATGTAGCAACACTCTTTTTCATGAGTAAATATCAGTGTATTTGCTGATAAAGTGGAATCATTCTTTTTATTTACCAAAATAAAGAACTCAGAGATATTAAGGGTTTAAAATCTCTTTCTCCTCATATAATAATTCAGCCTTTAAAACTGGGTTGACCTAGGGATACTGGAGGACCAGTACAGCCTAAAGGGGTGTTCAGACCAAACGTGACCAGGTCGCGTCGCGTCGGTCGGTAGACTTTGCATTGGGAGCCGTTGCCGACGTCGCGTTTGGTCTGAACACCCCTTAACAGCTAACAAGACCCCCTTCGCCTTGGCCCCTGCACAGGCCAAAATACACAAAGTAGTCCAACACCAAATACTCTGTCATGCATAAGACCATATTATTCTCTTGGCTCCTTCAAATACGCCCAGAAACAGACTCACTCTCTCACAAATGCACGTTGAAAACAGTGCATATGTTCATATTTTAAGCATATGGCACTGCAGCTATTTTAAAGTTGGCTATGTTTCCTGCATGCAGTAATTGTGAAGCTTAAATATTCTTTCTGGTAGTAACATTATTCCATTACCTTGACCATCATGCTTAGACAGATGCTTCTTACATACAGGTGTTCGAATCTTGCAGAGAAAAATGAGAGAAACAAAAAGTTATCAGTCAATTTGAGAGTGTATTGTGGGTCATAATAGCAGATAAAACGTGCCAGCTTGTTCGTTGAGAATTCACCATCTACTGCATTTCTAGAGGTTTACATTAAACTTCATGTCAAAAATCATGTCAAAACCTCTATTATTCAGATATACAAATGATATTGAACTGTAATTATGATCTACGCAAGACTTAGTGTAAAAAGGATTTTAGCTACATCGCAGTGTTTCAATTTTTTTTACTAAATTGTAAAGAAGCAGTTTAGGATTTGATTTCCAAAGTTTGAAAAGCAAAACAAAACAAAGAAAAAAGGATTCTTTAAAAAATTTTTTTTCACTTTTTCATATCATGACTTTGACAAAAACAAGCTCAAATGCACAGGCCCAGCCTGCTTTATTGCAACTCGCTGATTTGACTGATCTCTTTCTCTTTTAATCATTTTGTCTTTAGTTAGATCCTCTTCATTCACATTCATTGTCCATCAATGTCTCAAGGTAAATAAGTAACTGAATAAATTATTACCAGCTATCACATATTTGGTGCACTGAGGTCAGTGTTTGATTTTCTTGCCTTGTGCTTCTTAAGATTTTGGCTTTGCATTATACCAGCTCAAAATGTCTTGTCTCCTCCTGAGGGTCTGTCTCCAGAGCAATTTCTGCAGTGTGCCATCCCCTCGACTATACCACCCCACAGGGACCTGAACCTTGTTAATTAGGTTATGTTAAATATTTCTGTTCAGTTAAAGTTGTATTATCATAGTCATTTTGCTGTGTTATATTTCTTGTGTAACACATTTCAATTGAGAGAACAGGGTTATGTTGAAATAAAAAAAATGTCTAGGCCACAATGTTTAATAATATGGACATTAACAGCCATGTTAAATATCCGTAGGCCGATGTCTTACTGAATTTTGAGAGTAGTCTAAAATTCTGTTGGTGTTCTGAGCCTGTTGATCGCCAACTAGTAGTGAAATTGTTCGCCTCGGGCCCTAAGCTCCCTCTTCTTTTGGGTTCCTCTGGACTGTTACTGCAGACATGAACATCAGCCTCACTGACACTAATAACATAAAACTAGAGTTAACTTCTATTAGGCCTGCTGACTGTAATCACATTAAATTAATCTAACATTGTCCATAATGACTCATATCCTAACCCTGTAAACTGAATTCATTTTGTTTCACTATTACATGAGCTGTTGTTGTTGCTGTTGTTTTAATATTGCTGCTGTCCCCTGTCTCTGGACTCTATTTTCGCGTCCGCCGGTGATGCGGCGGACAGTGGTGGACTCTACGCAGTGGTATTTTCGTCCAGTGAAGCCCGGCGCACAGCCAGTTTGGTATTTTTGTAGACTGAGGCGCATTCTGTCGACAACTCCCCCTGCCACCCATCCATGCCCAGCTTGGCGGATGGGCGGCAGGGGGAGTTGTCGACAGAATCAGCTGGCGCAGTGACATTTTCGTGCTCGCCGGTGGCGTGAAAAGTGCGCTGAGAGCTCGCCGATTCAAACCTGGTCAGCTTTCAGCGCAGCTGGTCTAGAGGTATTTTGGTAGACCGGCGGCGTATAACGCATAAGTCACAGATGCCTCACAGTGCAATAAATAATCATCAACAACCAATATTCTGGGTCAGCACACACATTTAGATCTATATCGATATATTCTGATCTATATCTGATCTGATGAGCGCATTTGGCACGCGTTTGGACACGCCACCTGACCGAATTAACACAGCTGAAACCGCATTAAATTAGATATCCAGTAAACAGTTACACTTGATGAAGTTAACAAGATATTTAATTCGTCTCCCCGCTTATCCTACTTCTTCCTCGTGCAGCTCGATAGGTGTTATGCTGTAGAATGCACTCCCGCCATAGAATGCATCCCCTGCATCCCATCCACTCAGCTTCTTAAAGTGGAAAAAAATTATCTCATATTTAAAAAAAACACAGGTATTGGATCATGACAACATGTCAAATGGAGCAGCAAACTTTCGTTCTGTTTTTTGGTATTTAAAAAATGCACATACAGAGGTGTACTTGGGTATATAAACTGTACAGTAAACTGTTAAGGTAGAGAACATTATATTTTTTTTTGGGCAGCAAATATTCCGAATCAGAGGGCTATTGTTTTCGGCATATCTGAATAGCCTGAATGAAATCATTAAAGGCACACACTTTTGAATCAGTCCAACGGTAAGGAAAACTCGGATTATTTCGCCTTGTTATGTACTTTCAACTGCGCTTCCATCAGGGGTGCATTCTAAGGCAGGGTGCATTCTATGGCACAACATCTGACATGTCTCCCTGTCCTTTCTCCGTCTTGCTGCTGCAGTGGTGGCACGGCAGACCAGATGATTTATTTTAGTGATCAGGGGCCTTATGTATCAATACTTGCGTGGAACTCATACCAGAAACGAGCGCACGCAAGGTCCGTCACGCTGAAAAAAATCCGTATGTATCAATGTGTGCGGGCGCCGAAATCCACGTGTGTTTCCTTGATAAATCCCAATCAGCGTGGAATTGAGCGCAGATGTCGGAGTGACCGGGCCCGCCCCCGTTACGCCCTCCTATAAATATGCAGATTTATTTAAATAGGGTCTCCCTGTCCTTGCACGCAGACAAAATGACAAGAAAAACTAAATTTACAGCGTGCGAGGTGGAAGTGCTGGTGGCGGAGGAGATGGAGGAGCGACAGCGTGTTTTGTTTGGCAGCCTGTCCAGTGGCGTCAGTGCAAAACAAAACAATTGGCGTGGGAGAAAGTTTGCGAGAGGGTGAACGCGGTGGGTTCCGAGACACGCACCCCCGCGAAGATTAAAAAAAAGTGGTCGGACCTCAAGGTGGAGGTCAAGCGGCGTACAGCTGTCCTCCGAAGGAGTACTGGCCAGACAGGTGGGGGTCCGGGGGAGGAGGCCCTCACAGCGTTTGAGCAGCGGGTGGTGGCGATTATTATTATAGGGTAAGTGGCGTGTCACACAAATGTCCACATGCTTTGCCATCCCACTGAGCAAAAGACATATATTAGACGTCTAGTCTAAGTTTATACTTCATTTCAACGCCGGGATTCAGTCTATTTTTAGACGTGATTTATACTTCGCCCTTAACTTCATTTTTCGATAACTTTTTATGCAATAAACAACTGTAATGTGCATAACCGACCTCGAAACACTGGATTACATTACCTATGATACCGTGGAGAGAGATGTAAATGCAACAGATACACAGAAGCAGGAATTGAAATGAACTAATATTTTTATTGTGTCACAGAAATCTATGTGTCGGCCGTGTCGCCGGCTTGCGGAACCCCGGCCCGCGGCAGCCCGTCCGCCGGCTCGGAGTCGTCGGCCAGGACCAGCAGCATTCGGGCCACCCCGGCCCCCGGCCCCCGGCCCCCGGCCCCAGCACCAGCATCAGCACCAGCGCGCCGACAAGCGGTGGAGCGTCCACCAGCCGCGGCGCTTCCGCTGGACCACCCGGACGCAGTGGAAGGGTCCTCACGGAGGGGGTCCTGCAATCGGAGGAAGAAATCATCAGGGGGATCGCGGGGATCAACGAGCGGCTGGACCGGCTCGTAAATGTCCTCGAGCGTCTGGTGGAGAAAATAAATTAATTTGGCTCATTGAACTGTGTATTCACTTCTTACCCATTCACACTGTGGCGATGAGATTCTCCCGCGCGAGGACGGCTGCCCGGCAGGGATCAGCTCGCATCCCTCTGTCTGCTGCTGGTTCGTCATGTGGGGCGACGTGCTGCTCGGCCACGGGGATGTGGTGCACGCTTGTCACATAGTGAGTCACCAAACACCGCCACACAGCGTCGCCAAACTGCGAATCACAGTCAACGCAAGTATCGGCTCAACGCCAATTTCTACACCACCTCCTAACTTTGCGTTGATTAGCGCTGGAACCGTTTCGCGCTAATGATAAATGATAAATCTGGACGTGTGCGCCGATTTTGGCGTACGCAAGGTTTTCTTGCGCCGCAAGCGTTGATACATAAGGCCCCAGGTGAGTTATTTACTTCAAAAATTTGAACAAAAAAATAAAATAAAATAAAATAAAAGAACCTTTCACTCAAAATTACCTGTTTATCTGATTTCCTCATTAAGATTCTGTAAATATTCAATCTGGAGTCAGGCCCACATACGAAAATTATAATATTCAGTTTTGTGAGTCAAATTCATTTTATATGCCAACATCTATGAAAGAAACAGCCAGGCCAAGGAGCGCGATGCGTCCTTTACGCACAGATGGTTCGGATTTTAATGCCATTATTGGAATTTATGATCTGTGCGCACAACCTCTGTGTGGGGTTTAAATAAAAAAATTAAATGCAACTTTATGTGAGTGTCTTTATTTGTGGAAAAGGGTGTTTGTCTTACCAGTGGGTACAACCTTACGCACACCAAATCCATCTGTGCTTACTTGAGAGAGTGCGAAGGACACCCTCTGCAGCGCTTACAGTGACACTTGTTTAGTGGCTGCCTTCTGTCGCCATCGTGTGGCATCGCTGTCTTCAGACATCTCTTAATCTCTTAGACTACTTCACAAAAATAGTAATATGCCTCGCCGGTGGCGGATTTAAAGGTGAGGAGAGGAGCTGATGTTATTGGTCAATACAGGTCTTGGCTGTGTCAAATCCACTCCACGCCCTCTCTCCTCCCTCCCTACGACTTCCGCCGCTGGGAGGAGCTGAGTTAGGGAGGGTGGATACTTACGCCGGGCTGCGCCGCTCACCAAAATACCAAATTGTGCTTGGGAACGCCTTGTCAGCGCGGCGGACCTGACTTATGCCGCACCTGTGCCACGTCTCTGGCGAGGCACGAAAATAGAGCCCTCTCTCTCTCTCACCCTCATTCTCTACTCTCTCTCCCTCCCTCTCCCTTACTCATTCTCTCTCTCCTTTCCTCTATCTTGTTCTCTTTCTCTCCCCCTGCCCTCTCTCCACTTCTCTCTCTCTCTCTCTCTCTCTCTCTCCCCCTATCTCTCTGTATTCCTCCCCAACCCAGCAGCGGCTTGGTGACTGTCTGGCATGAGTCTGGTCCTGCTCAAGGTTTCTGCCTGTTAAAAGGAAGTTTTTCCTTGCCACTGTTACTCATGTTAGATGAGATGGGCCAAATCCCTTCTTAGGTTGGGTCTTGATAATTCATCAAACAATGAGCGTGGTGTAAACCTGCTCTTGTTCTTTGAAAAACATCTTGGGATGGCGACTGTTGTGAATTGATGCTATATGAATAAAATTTGATTTGATTTGAAAACATCACATATTCAATGATTTTAGTTGGATTTGTATAATTTTTTTCTATGGAATGACAACACTGTTTGGTGAAAAAAAATTGCATATTGATTGATCTCTTAACCTGGGGGAATAGTTGATTGCCAATAAGGTAAAGATGAAAATCTTGGAAAAAGTGAAAAAAAGGGCCTCATTTTTTGTATAACTTGTTCCAAAATCATGTAGAAATGTGTTTAAAGAGTTATTTTTTTATTGGATGTTGTCACCACATGTGGTCTGTGTACCTGGAATGCATTTATTGAAAACTTGCCCAACCCACAAAGGATTTGAGGAAAAATTTTATTTTGCAAAATTTTCTATCAAAAAAATACAGGATACCTACACTAAAATGGCCACAATTTTTTTGTTTGCAATGTTTCAAGCAAAGCAGACCCTCTAATTATTGGTTCTTTGGGTCAAAGTTAACAGAAAACACAAAGTATAACAGACCATGTCAGGTTTAACCCATTTTACAGCAAGCTTTCATCACCCTCTGACTAGTAAGATAACACTCTTCTTTGAGACTTTGGCTCCCAGACTACAGTCTGTTTACATTAAACATAGCAGAGGTTGACCACACTGTGAGGATCTGTTGAGTTTAAACAACTTACCAGATAATCGGACCTCCTCACCCTCTTTCCTCCAGCTGAGCTCTTTTTTTCTCCTGTGTCAGTGTCACAGACAAGTTTTATCCTCTTGTTCTGGTGGCTGCAAATTTTATCAATTGGTTAATCCCCCGTTTTCTGTTCTTGACATACATCACTGAGATATCTCCATGCTGATTGGTTATCGTAACGCAAACATTCACTTGAGTTGAGATATTTTCAACTTGTGTGAATTGTCTGCTCAAATCGCAGTAGTCCTCTTAATTTGTGCAATTCACGCTCACCATTCACATCAGTCGCAATGCCCAAGTAGAACACACATCTAATTGCATCTTTGCATTGACTTAACATGTAATTCATTCGCGCAAATGATTTTACACGCTCTTGGTGTGAACCCAGTCTGTTTTGTGTAGTACAACCCACATCAGGTGTTATGTTTTATTTTCAAGTTGTTATTCCTGAGGTTGTTATTTACATAAACGTGACATACTGAGCAACATACAGTTCATTGGCAATATTAAGTTTCTCAGTGACCTGGACTGGATTTCATTCAGCCTAAAACTCAGTTTAAAAACGAAAAAATCTTACATTTTGGTTAATGCACAAGTAACTTTTTTCCATTTTTTTTTCATCAATTTTAATTAAAAATTTTACAGTGGAAACATCTTCAGTGCAAAAATAATTTCAAACTTGGTCTGTATATTGGAAGGTCACTAAAATGGTACTGTGTGGATTTTGAGTTTTGTTATAATTTTATTGTCATAGCTTTACTTAAAAATGCAGAAAATAGAGAACATGTGGATTACTAAAAGATGTGCCTGCGCTCCTCTTTTGTAAATTATGAAAAATTCCAAAGCCCGGCTAAGTGATTCTTTGACGTCCGAGTTAACGTTGAAGATAACTTAAACCTTGCTCCTCATTCATTGCTCCAAAGTTTCAAAGTTCACCTCTTCTGGCAAACTTTTACGGTAATGGTGGAAAAATGTTAAATACATTTAGTTAATGATAAGATTGCAACATGCCCATTCTCTAGATGTTTAGACTTAAGGAATTATGTTATTTTTACTGATGCCATTTGACTTATTCTAAAACTCTTTATCAGATAATTGTTTCATTGGGTTTTTCAACCTCATGACCTGCATTCATGCTCTGTCTTCTTCTGAGGCACATCTTTTCCTTTAAGCTTAATGACACCCAGTCAAAGGAAAGATATGCAATAGTTACATATCTTGATATACTATTATAATCAAACTATTAATCATATTGAATGAGGTTGTAATGACTCCTGTCATGGTGTCTTGATAATATTGAAAACATAAAATCCATCACATTGTATTGACTTTCTACTCATTGGTTCAAGATGGGCTCTGTCTAGTTCGACCTTAGTAGGCTTTACAATTTAAATCTCAGCTTGAAAAATATTGAAAGTATTTACCTAGACCAATACCCTCTCATGGACTCACTCCAAGAAACACCCAAAAGCAGCAGCCCATGTTGTTTTACATTTTATTAATAGCAACATCAGAGTACTAAATGTACAGAGGACGAATTCAATGAGAATCGCATTTACAGTGCTTGCAAATACAGAGCTTAGTAATACAAGAGTAACTAAATCAAAGTTACCTGAAATCGAAACATTACCAATAACTACAAAAGGAAGAGATGTGGTTCATAAGACACAAAAAAAGTTATACAACACTTAGCTGTCACAGAGACAGACTGGAGTCCCTTTGTGTAGTTGTATGTGAGTGTGTGCATGTGTGTCATTGTGTCTGTATATACTATCATCATAGGTTTTATACAAAAGTTAACAGAGGTACTCATTGATATATTAAACACAAATATAAAAAGTTTAAGAGTCACAAAGTACAAACTCTTCATTTTTATGGCGACAACACAACTCGAGTCAGGTTCCTTTATGGTAGGTATGAATTGTGATTGTAAGTCAGCTTCACTGAGCATGCCCAGATGTGATCCCCCACCCCAACACACACACAAGCACCACCACCCAAAAACTCAAGAAAAAAAAAAAAGAGAGACAGAAACATCTACCCCCAACCAAAATCTAAAGAAACATCCCATTAAACATGTTAATGATTTATTTTATTAACGCCACTGTCCACTCTGACTTGATCAGCTCTCAGAAAACAAGCAACCACAAGAAAAACAGTCTGCTAATTTCCCCTCTGTCATTGTTATGTCAGTCATTTAGGGCCTACACATTCTTCTGAAGACATTGCACAGTGTCAGGCCCTTTATGTAAATCAAATGTCAACAATTTTGGGTCATGCAGTTAGTCTGCAATGAGCAAAGGTACCATAGGGGGATTGAAGTGTTACTAACAAGGAGTTGTTTTTCTTTTCATGTTTTTTTCAAGTCTTTCACTTCATGAATGAGCACCAAGTGACAGTGCCTTAGCTCTTGTACATAGAAAAGTAAAAACATGACCCAAGAGGAGAACCCCCCCCCCCCCGTTTAGATACAGTAAGCGCACAGTATGTGATTTTGTGAAACAATGAGGAGAAATAAAATGAAGAGCTACAGATTTCTGACAGTTAAAAATGTATTCAGTAGGATTCTTATCTGTTTATGTGTCATTTGCCGTTCATGGTCCTGTCATCTGACTTTCACTTTACATTCCAAAATTAAGTGTCTGCTTAGTGCTGAGTCTTATCTTGCTATATGAGCAACAGACCAAACTTTGAGATATCTTTTGAGATGTCAGCATTCAGCTGTAACTACGTTCCGATCAGATACAATAAGTCCACGAATAACCAGGGTCAACGTACTCATAATTTCCCCTGCAAATGAGTTGATCATATATATATATATATATCTATATATATATATATACCTTGTTACTGACAGAAAAATAATCAGTAGTTTATTTGTGCTAAAGAGGGCTTCTGAGGAGACACTTTTCATTGTGGAAAAAGGCATATGAAGTCTTTGGTCTCAGATGAAGACTCTTTTTTTTAACCCCCTTCCCCCTGTTTCTTCTGCCTTTACTGGTAGAAAGTTTCTGAGTGGATATGGACAAGTCAAGAGGAATCATTGTCTATTGTCTTGGGTATAAAAAAAAATCTGTAATTGCCTTAATTAAACCTTTGTATATCTTAATTTTTGAACCAGGTCAATTTAGTGGTTGCATAAAATTGGGCAACTAATATTATTCAGTACAAATACACAATACAGAGCAATAAAATGTATTTTACCATCTTGGCTGCGCATTTTTTCCTGGCATCCTCTCCTTGATTCATACTGACAAATGCTACTATCAAATAGCAAGTAGCCACTGTCACTGTATAGTGTTGTAAAACCCATTTCCTGGGGCCAAAGGGTAATAAATAAAAATGCAATTACAAATACAAAATGAAAAAATGAAAAAGAATGACCAGTCTAGATAGAGTGTAGTCACTTTCTTGGAAGCTACAGTTGAACTTGAAGACTTGATACAACAGAATGTGTTTGGAGGTTGAACAAGGAGAGTTGGATATCACTTTCCTTCTGTTGAAGCCAAGTACTTGCACAATAATCAGCTGTCTGTTTAAGTGGTCATTATTGCTGTTGTTAAGCATGGGGGGCCCACTATAGTAAAAACAGATTGATCTCTAGCTGTTATCACTATCATATGGAGGGCATTAGCTCTCCAGGTTCAGAGGCTTTTGCCAATGACTGAATGCAGGAAAACAGATATGTGTATGGGCAGCCCCAGAAAGAGTAAAGAGAGCTAACTCGAGTACCAAGAGCTCTACAGCTCCTCATGGATGCTGGTCAGTTCAAAGTTTACTTTAAAGCCAGGGCATCACATGAATAACACAGTTTGAGTTTTTTCAACCTGACTAATCCAAAGAGTCTTTGCAGAAACACAAGAAGCTTTGGCTGAACTGAAAGCCCAAGGCCCCAGACTTAGCATACTGAACTATTACTGCCTTTGAGACACAAATTGAAGGAAAACCTCAGATTGTGGAAGTAAATCCTCTTTGTTCATGGCCTCTACCGTCTTTTTTATTTTAGGGATGAAAAATTGTTCATTAAATACATGTAAAAAATTATGTTTATGAAGAGATAATTATTCTTTTCCACATTAACTGTGAATACAGTAGAATCAAAGATGTGATCCTAGCATTTCTCTGTACCACTCAGCACCAAGTTACTTTCAGACACTTTCCCTGATAACCACTCTCCAGTCTTTAAGCTGAGCTACTGTAGCATCTACTGAAGTATTATACTGGTTAGCTGAATATATAATACAAGTACTGCTTGAAAGTGCAGGTAGGAAGCTTGGCACAAGGTATATTTTGTGTTTTAAAAGAAATACAGTTGTACACATGTAAACAAAGACACTATTCCCAACCTAGTTGAACCTTCCAAAAGTGGAGAGGTCTTGAAAAACACACCTGTACACAAATAGAAGCAAATATATAGAAAATACATTTACATGTGTATAATATACAGCAAGTTTTCATCACCCTCTGACTAGTAAGATAACACTCTTCTTTCAAAAAAATATATATGTTTCAAAGAAGCAACTCTACAGCCCGACACACGTGAGGCTGAATTGGTACAGGTCATTCATGAGAGTGGTTTTCCTGTTTTGAAGGGGCAAAATCAGAAGTTTTGCACCACTGTGTATAACCCTTAGTTGGACACCTCCAGAATGGCTCACATGTATAGCTAATGATCTCATTGGGACAACCTGTTTTTTAAGATCCTTCTATGTTAGTGAGTCCAAAAGCATCTGTAAGCCAAATACCACTTGTGACACCCGATAAAACACACCTTCAATCTATACATATTGCTGTCTGCAGCCAGAAACATTTACAATTACAGAGTTGACTTGTGCTTTGTATAAACCCACAGCACAATAAAAGGTAGATTTATAGGCAGTTTTCTCAAAAGCTAAATAGCACAAAGGTAATCTGGCCTCCAGAGCTTGAGGTTGAGAGTAAAGTTATCAATGCTAGAATTCTCTTTGCTAAGCTTTAGTGTCCCTGACCATATTGAGAGATACCTCCATACAATTTGGCCCTACCTAATGTGTTTACATGATTGTTTCAGGGTTTTAAAAGAAAGAATTTCAAGCCTTTCTCCCAAGCCTGTACTGTATTTCCTCTCTGCCTTTGTCGGCACTGTTCAAATAACTGATTGTGCACAACTGCCAACTTCCTGGCTGTGAGAGCTGAAAGTCTGATATGCTAGTGATATTGTCCTCAAGTACTGAGAAGATCTGGCCCTTCACAGAGCTAGCTAACTCTCGATAGACATTTGATCATAGAATTCTTACCTGCTTGCATTTTGAACTAAAACACACTAAAATAATGAAGGAAACCCTATTGCAGTACCTCACTAACACGTATTTCTTCTTTTATATCTTCAGGACACACAACAAACCTTTACATGTTCTTTTTGTCATGAGGGACATATGGGTTTCAAAATGGTTTATCAAAAGTAAGCAAGGAAATGTCTTTTCCTCTTTATTTTTTAAATTGTTTTAAGTCAAATTATCACAGGCATCATTTGTAGTTTATACTGAATCATTTCCAACTCTTTAGTGCCCAAGCTTGGGTCAAAATCCACCATAACCATGTTCCCAAAACAGCTCGAGCTAGACAGACCTGAGGCAGTGTAAATGTCCTGTCCAGCTTCATGCAGTTTGCCCTTACTCAGTCTAAGCATGACGCGCTACGGTAACCTTTTGTTCATTATTCCATTTAGTGAATCAGGTGCGAATCCTTACTCCTACTACTACAAATAATAATAACAACAAGTAGCTTGAGTGAGTGCCCATGAATTGGCTTGGCACCATTCACTTTCAGGTGGTTTTCTTACAAGTAATTTGGACTTGGATGAGAGTTTAAATTAAAGCTGGGGTAGGCAGGTTAGGAGAAGCTGTTGGAAGTAGGATTAAACACCTACCCCAGAAAATACAAGGGTGGACCTTCTCAAACAAATTTGGGTCAAATGCCTAAATACTGTTAGGAATCAGGACTATGAGAGAGTGATGACTGTTGTCAGCCCTAATGCATGAGACACATTGCACACTTGTGGAGTGCCAGAACTTGTGGGGCCACAGCAGTAGCAAGTTAGTTTCAATACTGCTTCCAAGCTGTGGTCTCTGGGGCTCTCTCTCTTGACGTTGAGTTTACTTGTACTTATTGCCTGCCATTATCGAATGTTTCATGTTAGCTAAGTGTTCATTACCTCTGTATCGACATTAATCTAAAACGGATACATGCAGTTTTGAGTTTTTCTTCATGTCTGTGACATTTTAATTTGTCTCTTCACTGATATTTTAGTCTTTTTTGAACAGACTTATTTGAGGTATAATAAGCAAATCACTGAATCTCTTCAGGCACTATACTGCAGCAACAGTGAGCTGTGTCCAGCAGCCCATTTAGGCAATCTGCATAGCTGCTCTAGCCTGTCAACATGCATGCTCAAATTACAGGCAAGAGGTTCCATGGTGTAGGAACTGCTCAAGTGAGCAATGTAAACCAAAATTAATCATCCAACTTGTTTCATGCCTCCACTCCTCTGTGACTTAAGCTGTCAAGTTTCAGCTTTGAGACACTTTGAATAGAGGGCATGCACATGAATGGGAAATGTAAGTAAGGTTAGGATACTCATCTGCTGGCTTTTCAGTTGATTGATTATTGTTGGGATGTATTTCACAACAGCATCAGAAAGTGCTCCTCCAATAACTTGCCTACCCTAGCTTTAACAGTACTGGATCCTTAGTGCTTTGGACCCTAACTCTTAGTCTGTGTTAGACTTTTGTTTAAAAAAATAGACATAACTATTTTGTTTTTAAAATGGGACCCATAGAAAGTTTTTTAATCAATGATTCAATAAAGCATATACCGTTTCTTTTTTCCATCTTCCCCAACACAGAGAATAGTGCTTGATATAAATATCTTTTACACTCTATTACAACATATTTCTTGAAACTATTTCAAAAGATATTCCAATAAATTTGTCACATTTTTATCTTTCACATTTCTTAGAAAACAAACAAAAAAATATGTAGTTGAAGTTGATACAGGGTTCATATAGCACTCATTAAGTCCATAAGTTGTGGTTGTATCTTCCTGCTATCCATGTTGTGGCACATAGTGGCATTATTGGCACATTGTTCAGAAATACAGTTCATCTTCCACCCACAGCATCTCCGTGGATTCTTTTTTTTCGAATGTCAAGTGTTTTTCTTGAGACGTACTTGAAGTCCACAGTTTTGTCTCCCACGTCTGGTAAATATACCAACATATAATCTTTAACTAAATGACTGTACGTTCCTGGAAATATGGAATGGCAGCAATGTGGCTGCTCTGCTTGTCATCTCTAAAAAAATAAATATCTCAACCAGAGTGTCCAAAGAGTGATCAAACTATTTTACAAAAGACGTTGTTTTCTGTTGTTCTTGTTTCCAACAGGATCCTGTGGAGATGTGGAGAAAAAAAGCTAAATTACTAGTTTCTGAAACCTGGCCGCTTTTACTTATGTTTAGGAAATTACTATCTGGCTCCTTGCCTGGGAAAATATTCAGCCCAGGGCTTCTGTGTTTAGTCCTGCTGTTATACGCAGGTCATGTTGGGAGCATGCAGCATAGAGATTACTGAGACTAATGTCTGTCCAGATAACTATCCTCTCACTGCACTTCCTACAGGAAATGTGTTCCTCCTCAGATCTGGGTCAACAGCTTCCCTATAGGTGTCCAGCGACAACATTAGGGCCAGACCTTTTGTTCAAGTTTCACACTTTTCAGATGCAGTGTGTTCAGGAATATGAATAAAGTCTTGCGTGCCACTGCTAAAAAAGATTCTAAACAATATGTCCGGTTTTCTGCTATTTCCTAAATAGGGCAGGTGGCTAAGGCTCACATGGAGATTTGTAAGACAACAAACTAGCGAACAAACAGTACCCACCAGAAGGTGAAAAGAGGAAGTCTCCTCCACTCACAAGAAGTGATCAAGTCCTTCAGCTTGTCAACATGATATCTCAAACCATTTCTCCGACACAAAGGCCACAGGAATCAGCTGTCTTTCAGAGGGGGAGGGCCTGTAAAGATATAGGAAATTAAAGTAGGCTCTTCTGTTGTTGTTTTTGTTTGTTTGTTTTTATTTGTGATGGTAGAGAATAATTTATTATCAAAGTAAGTAATCTCCCAACAAACATGGAAGGAGACCATGGAAGGCTGTTTTATACATAGAGAAAACAGTACCTCAAGGATATACGAGGGTTTTTTTAGGACTTTGAATTCCACACGTGTGGAATTCTTCCACACGTTTTATTTCTTAAAAATGACCTCTTTATTTCTACGACACTGAAATATGGTATCTATACCATCAATGGTTACTTTTCCTGTATTGTGAAGTAAAAACTTGAACAACCTAATCAATATAAAAGAATATCAGTAAAATGAATAATGGGAAGAATTCCAGGATAATCTCCATATACTGTATGTTTGCCCTTTTCAAAATTGTTATGTTTTATATTTATCTATTTTTAACATGGTCAGGTTGGCACATTTATCCTTATTAAACCATCATAATAAAGATGTAGACAGTGGGATCTCTTAATCCAATTTAAATTGATCTGTCTGTGTCATTCCATTTTGGATTTCATGAGATTTAAGCCATTAGACTGTTAGCATGTCAGTAATACTAACTGTAGTTGAAACGCTGTAGAAAAGGATCTTTGAATTATCAGTGCTGGCTGACTGAGCCCTTTAATAAAGAGCGATTAGTCCTTGAGCTAGCTTACCTGTTTCCATTGTAAGCAGTTTTGTACACAGGCGTCTGCTGAATCATCTCATCAGTGTAAATCGGTACAGCAGTCCGAACGCACTCATGTGAGCACTGTAGGCTTTCATTGTAGGCAGTGAATATGTCCACCTTGCTGGGAACCCGAGCAGGGGTGAAGTCGGTCAGGTTTTGGCAACTTTCTTCCTGCTGGTGGATCTTGCGCTGATGGCTATTGTGGCGGCCATTTCCTGACTGTGCACAGCTACAAAAACACGCACCAAAGAGAAGAAACAAACATAAAATCATACCTTGTACCTTTAGTCTTTAAATATTGATGTCAAAATGAGTAAAGGAATCTTTCCTACCAGTTTTTAAGGACCAGTGTTGTGATCAAGGCTGCAATAACCATAATGAGAGACACAGTGATTGTGATTATCTGGTGAACTGCCAAACCTGCAGAAGGACGAAAATAAAAAGACATGTAATTATAGTCACTTGTAAAGTAATTGCTTCCACTTCTGTTGTTCACATCAGAGAGCCACACATTCTTCTTGCCCATTGTCTTCCGCAAAGTACCAATCCATTGCTCTCCACAAAGCATCGAGGGCAGCTCACATGACTACCCTGAACAATTTTGCTCTTCAGTAAATATTGATGACATGCTCAGTCATTGCTGTTCATAGTTGAAGCATTATATGAACCAGAAAATTCCCTCAGGCAACTTCTGAAAGGGCCACGGGGGAAACTGCCAGGGTGTGTACATTATGATGAGATTCTTCTGAGATTTCAAATCATTAATACTTGTAGCATTGTGATATTGTAAACAAGGAACACACCTACAACAAACATTCCTTTTTCAAGTATTTATTCAAACAACAACAAAAAAATGAGCCGGAGCAGCAGTAGTTTGAACAATGCTCTTTTAAAAAAATGCAAATTCACTGGTTTGCTATTTTTGTTGTTAATCACAGATGATGTACCATGTACCTATTGAGTAGGGCAGCTATGGCTACATGGTATAACGGGTCATTTCTTATTAAAAAGGTTAGCCATTCAATCTCCACATTGTCTACATGTCAAAGTTTCCTAGGACAGGGCATTAAGTTGCACCCAGAGGCATAGGCATAGAAAAGTGAGTGTGTTTAAGTGATCAGTGCTGATGGGTGGTTGGAAACTTGGAGCAGCAACTCTGTTCTAGGTAAGGCAACTATATCAATGTGTGCTGATGATTCAACCATATATGTATCAGATAATAATATTGATCAATTAAATGTTAATTTAGAGAGAGAGCTCTAGTCAGTGGTAGACTGGATCAGCAACATTGAACTTGTAGTAAATGTACCCAAACCAACTAGCTGAGTGTTGGAAATACTTAAAGTTTATGTTCTAAATTAAAGCTTGAGCTCAGGATCAATCAGACATTATTTAATCAGGTTGATCATACCAAACTTCAAGATGTTAATATAGACCAGAGACTGTCCCAGGACAAGCAGGTGCAAAAACTAGTGGTTAAGATGGTAAATACTTTCTCTGTTATTAAAAAGTTGTGCCAAGTACTTTTCACCAAAAAACAGTTCAACAAGTAATTCAGGCTTTGTTTTTTTGTTTTTGTTTTTGTTTTGTTTTTTCTCATCTGGATTAGTGCTCTGTCGTCTGGTCAAGCATTTCCATCAGTAACATTAAGAAACTGCAACTGGTCCATAATAAGGCTGCACATGTGGCTCTGTCATGCAGGTACAGGTCTAATGTTAGTAAAATGCATGACAGTCCCTCGTGGTTTGAATCATATGATTATTTTATGAAAAGATGATCTTCGTATAGAATGTCATAACAACTAAAACCCCTTTAAATTTATATGAGAAGCTCTCCTTTAGTACAGATGTACATTATTACTCTATCAGGCATGTTGTTAGAGGTTGTTTTGTTCTGCCTAGAGTAAAGACCTCATCAGCTCAGCGCTCAGTAACATACCGAGCAATGAAGGAATGTAACTTGCTCCTAAATGAAATCAAACGTCAGAACACTTTTTATAGTTTTTAAAAAAATCTCTTCAAAGATATTATCTTCCAAGAGATTTTTATAGCCGATACTGATTATGCTCATTAGAGATACCTTGTTGATTATATTGGCTTGCTTTTTTTTATTCCTTAGAATCATTGGGAGCAACTGTAATGTCTGTTGTCTTTGACTTTGTTTGAGTGAGTTGTAATTGTTGAAACGTCTGTTCTGTTGGTGTTGTGTGATGTAGTGTCTTTTGTTTGTGTCCTGTGATTTTTGATTGTATAAATTGTATTGTCACAATGTAAACTGTGGAACCCAGAAGGAATAGCTTACAGCTGATGCTTAAGCTAATGGGAATCCAAATAAACAAACAAAAAACCTCTGCTATCATCAGGGTCAATGTTGTGTCAAAGCACTCAAAACACCTTTGGCAGTAAGAAAAGTAGAGAAGCAATTATGTCACCAATTCCAATACTCACTGGTGTGCCATTTTTTTAGGCCACGGAGCAAATGCATGGAGACACTATTGTTATACTGTGGATTTTTTCTTATTCCCCTTCTGGACAATTTCGATTCACCACTAGTCCTAGAGCTTAAAGAGTTGTAGAGGAAATTATGTATCAAAACATGCGGTTTAAGATAAGAAGATAAGATAAGAAGAACTTTATTGATCCCCGAAGGGAAATTCAATTGTCTGTTGTCTCACATAATATGTCTATAAAAGTTATCTATTATTTACATAAGAGTTATAAAGCCTGATGGCTGTTGGTACAAAAGATATTCTGAATCGTTCTGTCCTGCAGCAAAGAGAGAGGAGCCTCCACTACCATTGGCCCTTGGTCCATCAAGGTGTTGTGAAGTGGGTGATCCATGTTCTCTAGAATAGTCTCCACCTTCCTCAGTGTAGATCTCTCCACCACGTCCTCCACTGAGTCCAGCTTGAGTCCAACCACAGAGTCCAACCACAGAGTTCACCAGTTTATTCAGATGTCTTACATCTTTGTGTTTGATGCTTCCTCCCCAGCAGACTGCAGCGTAGAACAGAACACTTGCCACCACAGACTGATGAAACATCTGCAGCATCTTACTACAGATGTCTATTGTTTGGAGTCTTCTCAGGCAAAAGAGGTGGCTCTGCCCCTTTCTGTAGGTGAAGTCTAGATTCTTAGACCAGTCCAACTTATTATCCAGATGTACACCTAGGTATTTATATGATGTCACCACTTCGATGTCCACTCCACAGGTGTTCACTGGCTGAAGAGGGGGTTTGGATCTACGGAAGTCTATGACCATCTCCTTTGTCTTTGAGGTGTTGAGGAGGAGGCAGTTTTTGTGACTCCAGTCACTGAAGGCTCTTATTAGATCTCTGTATTCAGCTTCTTGTCCATTTCTGATACATGCCACAATAGCTGTGTCATCTGAGTATTTCTGGATGTGGCAGGACTCTGTGCTGTATTTGAAGTCTGACGTGAACAGTGTGAACAGGAATGGCGCCAGCACTGTCCCTTGTGGAGCCCCTGTACTGCTCATTAATGTCCCAGAAACACAGTTCCCCAGCCTGACAAACTGTGGTCTTCCTGTCAGGTAATCTGTGATCAAGGAAACACAGGAAGGATCAACTCCCATCTCTGTGAGCTTGTCTTTGAGTATGAGAGGAGAGGAGAGGAGAGGGTGACATGGTTGAAGTCTCCCGATATTATTATTAGTGCCTCAGGGTGTGGAGTCTGTAGCCTGGCAAAACTATTTTGCAAAACATTGTAACATTCTTCAGTTGATTTGGGTGGAATGTAAACAACTATTGTTATGGTATGACTAAATTCTCTTGGAACATAATATAGCCGAAGAGCAACTGCCAACAGTTCAATATCTGGACAACATAACTTCTCCTTGACAGCTATGTGTGAAGGGTTACACCATCTCTGGTTGACAAATAAAACCAAACCTCCTCCTTTCTTCTTGCTACTAGCTTGAGCATCTCTGTCTGACCTTATGAGAGTGAAGCCAGGTAGATCCACACTGGAGTCCGAATTGTTTTGATTTAACCAGGTTTGAGTAAAACAGGAAACTGCACTCACTGTATGCTTTCTCAAGGTCCTTACACGCCAGGCGCGAATTCGCCAGGCGAATTATTCGCCTTTTTTTAAAACAGCATAAAGTCAATGCAAGCTTCCACACCGGCAGCGATTTGCCCGCTGGGCGAAAAGCGACTTTTATTTTTTCGCTCGTGTCGAATTTTTTGGATATTCGCAGGCGAATATCTGGACCTGCTAGACCTCTGGCCAATCAAAAGTCATGTTGTTGATGACGTCACAGACCCATACGGCTGGAGGAGAGGGAGACGTTTGAGATTATGAAAACGCAGAGAAAGACAGCTGAGGTGCATCCAAAACTCTTTCTAATTACTAATGAAGTAGTTTTCTCACAAGATGACACTCTCTTGTCTACCTTAGGAGACAGGTGTCATGCACACTTCACAGGGTGACCGCCTCCTCATGCCTGATTCTCCCTCTTAGCTGTTTGACATACCGATGATCTGCAGCCACAGGGCCAACAGAATGACCAGACAACTTGAAGGATCACTGCTCAGCCCTCGCCTCTCCTGGCTGCTGCGGCGTCTCTCACAGCTTTTCCTCCTCTTTCTCCCTCGCTCATAATGCTAGACATGTCAATCAGCAGCCATTCACACGACACACACCACCACTGGCACCAAGAGCAACGATGGGAGAGAGGCTGGTAGTTGCGGTACAGGACCACCCCGCATCTCCTCTCCTCCGTGCCGCAAAGCGACTTTATTAATTCGCTTTGCGAAATTTATACGCATATTCGCTTCGCGCCCGGTGTGTGTATAGGCGAAAGCGATTTTTCGGACCGGCGAATATTCGCATTTTCGTCTCGCTTTTCTCGCTTCGCAAATTCGCCGGTGTGTAAGGACCTTCAGTCTTCACCAATATCTCCAGCTCATCACTTTTGTTGGGCAGAGAGTTGACGTTTCCCATGATGATTAATGGAAGAAAGGGTTTATATTGCCACCTCCTAGCATTCAGCTTTGGCTTCACCTTTGCACCAGCACGGCAACCACGATAACACCTCCTGAAGTCCTCTGGAATTGTATGTTGTTGTCCAGATTTTCTTTTCCTCAATGAAAGGAGCTCTTCTCTTGAGTAAACTCTTCGCCCAGCAGAAGTATCCATCAGCAGCCAACAAAATTACAACAAAAATATGAAAAAAATCTAGCAAAAATTACAGATAATACAGAGAAACCAGACTTGCAGCAACCTCTCGGTCGAAGTGCAACATTTGAATTTATAATGAATGATGGTAATAATAATGATAATATGACAATATAATGAATAATGATTTGGATAGGTTTGCTATTACTTTTCTCTATTGTATATAATGTTTTGCGACATAAGTCATGAAAAACTGCAGAGCAATTTTGCATTATCTATTTATTATGATGCAGCTCTGATCCTCTCAACACGGACTGGTGCACTGTAAATTGGAGCCAGATGACATCCAGAGATGATTTTTTTAGACAGGTCTTATTATTACAAAGACACTGGAACTTTGTGGTCTAACATAAATGTCAAAGACATCAAATTTAGTGGATATGTACCATACTATTATATGTCCTTGCTGTAGCAGTGCACTTTTTGGACACTGCACATCAATATTTGCTGCGTTTCACTTTGTGTAAAATCCAAAACATCACAGCAACAAGTGTCTGAAATACTTATCAACACACTGAATCAGAACCTCTCTTCTGCTTTTCCTTTTATTCCTCCGTACACAGATTCTGCAGCAACATTATGGGCTCTATTTTCGTGCGCGCCGGTGAGGCGGCAGAGGGTGGCGGACCCCGTGCAGTTGTATTTTCGTCTGGCGGAGCCCGGCGTAAAGCCAGTTTGGTATTTTCGTTGACTGAGGCGCTCGGAGGCGAACCAAGATCCGCCACGCTGGGCGTGGTGGCGTGGCAGGGGGAGGTGTCGACAGAATCAGCGGGCGCAGTGATATTTTCGTGCTTGCCAGTGGCGTGTAAAGTGCGCTGAAAGCTCGCCAATTCAAACCTGGTCAGCTTTCAGCGCAGGCGGAACACAGCTGGTCTAGTAGTATTTTGGTAGACCGGCGGCGTATCGGCATATGTCACTGATGCCTCACCGGCAGGTTTCCACAGTGTCAGGCACATTTCAGTGCAATAAATAATCATCAACAACTAATAATCTGAGTCAGCACATACATTTAGATCTATATAGATATATTCTGATTTATATCTGATCTGATGAGCGCGTTTGGCACGCGTTTGGACACACAACCTGACCGAATCAACACAGCTGAAACCGCATCAAATTAAATTAAATATCTAGTAAATAAACACACATGATGAAGTTAACAAGATATGTAATTCGTCTCCCTCCTTTTCTTCCTTCCTCTTATTTCTCGCACAGCTCGACCTGGACACGTCTCCGTGTCCTCTCTCCGTCCTGCAGCAGCAGCTGAACAGATGATTTGTTTCAGTGCTCAGATGAGTTATCTACTTTAAGCCGACATACGGATATTATAATATTCAGTTTTGTGAGGCAAATTTATTTTATATGCCAACATCTATGAAAGAAAGAGCCAGGCCACGGAGCGCGATGCGTCATTTACGCACAGATGGTTCAGATTTTAATGCCATTTTTGGAGTTTATGTTGTGATCTGTGCGCTCAACCCACCTTTGTCACGTGAGGTTTGAATATATGCAACTTTATGTGAGTGTCTTTATTTGTGGAAAAGGGTGTTTGTCTTACCAGTGGGTCCAACATTACACACACCAAATCCATCTGTGCTCATATGAGAGAGTGTGGAGGACACCCAATGCAGCGCTTACAGCGACACTTGTTGAGGAGCTGCCCTCTGTCGCCATCTTGTGGCATTACTGTCTTCAGACATTTGACTACTTCATGAAAATAGTAATACGCCTCGCCTGTGGCGGATTTAAAGGCAAGGAGAGGAGCTTATGTGATTGGTGAAAACAGGTCTCGGCTGTGTTAAACCCACTCCATGCCCATTCTCCTCCCTCGCTACGACTTACGCCGCTGGGAGGAGCTGAGTTAGGGAGGGGGGATACTTACGCCGGGCTGCGTTGCTCACAAAAAAAAACAAATTGTGCTTGGGAACACCTTGTCGGCGCGGCGGACCTGACTTACGCCACGCCTGCGGCACATCTCCGATGAGGCACGAAAATAGAGCCCTATGTCTTTCTTCAGTTTGGCACACAAATGGATGATTTGCATACATGCAGAGGACTGGCTGGCTCTGCTTGGCCAAAATAATCCATGAATACATTTTCTGAATTTTAAATACTGGACATGGGGACCTTCAAATCATTTTGGTGATCATTAGTAACAATAGATTATATAAGTTTTGCTCAAAGACCCTTCCACTGTGAGAGCCTGATCTGGATATCAGCTGACAGCTCACTCTACCTCCTGAAGAGGTGCATGTGTCAGAATGAGCGCATTACAGTTCCTTTTTTTTTTACGGGCACACACGTGTGTGTCTGTGTGTGTGTCTGTGTGTGTGTGCCTGTGTGTGTTTGCAGACAACATGAAAGATCATCACTGTCCTCCCATTTAACTGTCCTATGAGCCTGCACCCCTTTTCATAATTTTGTTGTTGTTGATTTTTTGTAGTAAATACAAAAATGTAAATACTTGAAAAAAGGACTGTTTGTTGTAGGTGTATTTTCTACACCTTTTAAGTGCAGCCTCAATACAATAATACGGTGAGCACATTTTATAATATTTTCTCAGCTGAAAGCACCAACATATTTCGCCTAAGGCTTAGAATGTGATTCTAACTGACTAAGAATGAATGACTTGATATGGTAGATCAAAAACTCTTAGATCAAATGTAATCCTGGTAGGTAGTCTGGAAGCTTTGAAAATAAAGTCTGTTAATGAAGGCAGGCTAGAGAATTGAGGGCACTCTTGAGCACTAGCTTCTGCTGGTTAATGTGATTCTTGAGAACAGGTAAAGAGGATTTTTTAAGGCCTTTATTCTTGGTAGAGAAAGACAAATGATAAATATAACAGCAAATAAATAATCAGAGACTATCTATGTGTGATAAGACAGAGCAACATGAAATACAATATTTTTATCACACTGTGGATATGAGAAGAAAATTGTACTATTCTCAGTATATCATTCACAAAATCTATTCAATTTTACACACTGTTACACAACTTTGAGTTGTTCACTTGCAGTTCACAAATTGTCACTTCAGTCACGCAAAATAAAATTCAACATTCATTTTGAAGAGAATTCTGAACTCTGTTTTGACAGATCTTTACAGAAAAAGTGTAGGCTACTCAAGCTGCTTTTAACCACACTGACAAACCTGTTTGGAGCAGCTGAAGAAGTGATCTGTCCCCTTTTTAACACTTGATATAATGGCACTGTGAATGTGTTTTTTCAGGGCATTACACTGTAAATGGAAGTCTGTGGTCAGAAATAGTACTATACTGAATGTGAGTCTGTTATTCTCTCTCTTCAAGGCTCTGATTTAGTCTTCACCTCCTAAGTAATACACTTTAAATAGCCTTGTTGGTGAAATGTGCTGTAAAAACAAACTTGCCCAGCCCTCAATAAGCTTACATAACTCCTACATTAGTGTGGTGTTTACCAGTTGCCATCTAATTTGTTTGCCTGCTCTGTGATGCATCTCAAGTAATATAAGGGGAACTACAAGGTTCCCCTTAAAGGGGACCTGCAATCAAAAATGTAATTTTGTGTGTTTTTGTGTCAGATAAGGTCCATATTATGTTTGTCTTATGTTGTAAATGTGAAAACAAACCGCTACGTCGTTTGCATTCTGTAAAGTTTTAAAAGAAAGAAACGGGTAAACCAGGCCAATTGAAAAAGCAGGTCCCTCTGATGTCACACTGACCTTGCTCATTATTATTCACGAGCGCGTCCTCGGTGAGCCACGCCCACTGTCTCTCTCTCGTACTCATTCACAGTCAACATCACTCTCCAGCCAGAGCGAGACCCAGCTACCGCTATGGGTCTCTTCCAAACGGCCGGTGTTTCCTTGGGTTCACTGCCGGGAAAATGAACTTTAAGCTGGGCAGAGTGAATGAAAACACCGCTGATCTCCGGCTTCTTCTTCAACTTCCACCTCCTCTTCGGACTCGGGGTCTAAAATATATGGTTTAATACCTGCCATTTTTAGCCTTTAGCATAAAGTGACCAGACGTCCCCGATTTCCGGGGAAAGTCCCCGAATATCCCCCGGGTATCATTACAGACATCTGGGCACCTTACTTTAATACACGTTAGCAAAATGGATAAACCGAAATCCGAACCTCCACTGCTGAGCCAATCAGAGCACAGCAGGCTTCACAGCAGCAATCCAATCAGAGCAAATCTCATTACTATAAATGTTAATGAGCCAAAATCAGTTATTTTTCCTGTAAGGTTTTTTAGGTATACTTTTCAGCTAAAATTATGTTGCAAACATGATCAGAGGACATCAAGGATTATGAAAAAATGATAAAAATGGGTATGGAATTTTGATGGCAGGTCCCCTTTAAAGAACTATAAGGGGAACACTCATCAGGCTGGAAAAAAACAAGTTGTTTTGTTGAGTTCGGGACCAAAAATAAAAGCAGCCTCCAAGGGGTCATGTGCTGCAATGATCTTTTGTGTGAGTCGGCATCATCATGAATAATTGTTAGATAGACACAGTTTAAAGTTGATCATACTGTATAGGCTATACAGGCTGGAAAAGACACTATTTAAGAAAACAGTATGGGGCAAATTCTTCTATATTTTGAGACCTAAAGAAATAAATTCAGTATGAAATCAAGGTTGGATTAAACTTGCGTTGTTTGTTGCCTAACAGCTAAGAAGGCAGACAACCTCTGTATAATCACAAGTTTAACCAGGGCAAAACAAGCTATGTCACCATAACTTCACGACTCAACAAGACTCCCATGCATCCGGTTAAAAGCATCATTTGACCAAGCAAAGCCAGATAAAGTTTCCAATTTTCTAAAATTTGAAACTACATGTACTCCGTCATAACCAGCTTGCAGATATGAAAATGCATCAAAGCCCCCCTGCCTGTTTCCTTTATTCTGAATGAGTTGATTACAAAAGTATTTTTCTTGTCATACTGCCAAGAGTTGTGTGCTAATCTCTCACTTTTGCCAGAGGATAGTGATCTGAAAACAAGACTGTGCAGCCCATGTCTAAAATGAGGATCAGGGAGCCTACTCAACTCTGTTGTGTATTTTTGCGTGTTGTTTGTGTGAGTGATGGAGCCCTTGAGTGGCTCAGGCACAATGACACACTGTGGCTGTGACCTGCTGCAAGAGGAAGAAAAAAAGTAAAGAGAAAAGCTGTCATAATGAAATTGCCTACATAGACCTTATACACCTCACTTCTCTATCAGCCAGCTGCCTCGCTGCTGGTCCAAGGTAATTTGTCTTTGCGATGTTCAAAAGGAAGTGCTGCCCCGTCATTTTGTAAAAAGCACACGGCCTCTCCTCTGCCCGCCTGCCTGCCTGCTTGCCCGCTTGCCTGCTAGCCTGCCTGGACAACCTCCTCTTGGATAATAACCTTCTGTTGGCAGGCCCATGCAAAAGGCAGACCAGGTCAACCTTGGATTAACGATATCTCTCGCTGTCGCAGGACAGCTTTACCTTCGCAGTCCAATCAGAGTCCCTTCTACAGCAACAGTAGATTAACTTATCTGACAAGTACTTTGCATTTCTCTCATATCCTCTTCCCTCCCTCTCCCTTTTTCAGCTAGTCTCTGTCTGATGTCAAGGTTATTACATGAATGTAGTTTGTCACAAATTAACATGGGTCAGACTTCCGACAGAACTTTGATCATAATCACAAGCTAAGGTCTGTAAGATGGTTTTATTTTATTGATGTCCAAAAGTCAGGGGATTTCGGATCAAATGATGAGTTTAAGTGTAATCATTTAGAAAAACAAACAAACAAACAAACAAGATATGAAAATGATCTATGCCAGGGGTAACCTCATACCGTACATCCCATTAATTCGACCTGCCAGAACTGATGCATGCAACAAAAATGTAAGTTTCTGTCAGCATTGTCAAATGGGACCAGCAAAACTTTAGATTTGTGATCATGGCCAACCATTTAATAGTGAAGAAAAGAGGGGGGAAACAGCCCAAACACACACAGGTAGGCTGCAGAAAGGTACATTAAAAAACAAAAGCAGCTGAATGAGAGTTATATCCACCCAACTGGAGTACACTGCTAAGGCTTTGACACGGCTTAATACTGATGGGTTTTTTGTTTGTTTGTTTGTTTGTTTGTTTTGTTTGCAAATATTTAGTCATTTTCAAATTAATTCCTTTGTTCCAAAAAATGGTTCAGGGGCAACAAAAGTCTGGGAAAATTGAGGAATGCTCAAAAACATCTGTTTGAATCATCCCACAGGTGAACAGGTTAACTAGAAATAGGTGAGGGTCAGGGTTGGGCATATAAGGACCATCTCTGAAAGGCTCAGTTGTTTACAAGCAAGAATGGGGCCAGGGGCCTATTCTACGAAGCAAGTTCAACCTAGCAAGGTAGCCTTGGAGCTACCATGCTCAACTTAGCACGGTAGCCAGCGGTCTCGCTAAACGGTCTTACGACGCTGGTTATCAACCTCGTAAGTGGATCCAGCTTTGCTATGAGTGCTTGCACGCATGTAAGGCGGAGCCCACTGCATCTCACCAATCGCGAACATTGACCAGTCTGGAGCGTCAGAGCAGGCCGGAGAGCGAAGGACCGCGTACTTTACAAACGTGGAGCAGGAGACGATCATGAGAAAGTATGAAGAATTCAAATCTATCATAAACCTCAAAAGCAACACCGTCGCTGCTGCAAAAGCACAGAAGGAATACTGGCAGAAAATTAATCTTTGATGCCATTATCACCCTGAAATAGCACTGTTCAACATGCACTTTTAACATGCACCAGACATGTCTAATTCATTTCCAAGATGAATTAATTTATTTGTTCATTCCTATCGTGTTTACATTTTTGTGTGATATGTAGGCCATATGAGCCTTTCATAAAGGTGGTCATTCGGAAAAGTAAGTGGGTCCATGCGGTCCCTGAAAACTCTGTGCTCCTCGGACAATGCGAGCACCGAGGTCTATAGGATCCTACAAGAACAAACAAGCCATTTTTCGAGAGAGCTCATTGGTCAATGGGCGAGGTTTTTATACTCGGTGAGTTCAATCTGGAACCTAACCTGCCCCGGAGCAGGTTAGCCGTTCAGTGAACGTTGCCATGGAGACTTACCTCATTAAGAAGTGAACCCGCGTCGTAGAACAAGAAACCCTGAACTTACCCTCGAAGTTACCTCGCTAAGCAGTAATCCTGCTTCGTAGAATAGGCCCCTGGTCTACTACTTTGTCAACAACTGCGTGAGCAAATAGCCCAACAGTTTAAAAACAATGTTTCTCCGCCTACAACTGCAGGAATTTGGATATTCAATCATCTACAGTCCAAGATGACAGTCCAAGAAGATGAAAGATTTAGAGGATTCAGAGGAATCTCTGCAGGCCCAAAATCAACATTGAATGACTGTGACCTTTGACCCCTCAGACGGCACACCATTAAAAACACATTGTCAGTTAACACAGTTTGTCTCTACATCTACAAGTTCAAACTCTACCATGCAAAGACAAAGACATATATCAACAACAGTCAGAAACACCGCCAGCTTCTCTGGTCCTGAGCTCATCTGAGATGGACTGACCCAAAGTAGAAAAATCTACATTCCACATGGGTTACAATGGTGTCGCTTTGTGGTATGAACGTGTGGTTACTGGCCTGCCTGCAGTCCCCATCTGTCCCCAACTGAGCATGTGTGGAGCAATATAGAGCCCCAAATACCCAAACAGAGACCCAGGACTGTTGAGTCTCTGTTGTTCATGAGTCAAGACTGCAAGAGAATTACCACTTACTTACCATGGTGACTCACAGTGACATCCCAGAATGGTTTGATTGGTGATTAAGTGTTGATGGCAATAGTGGGCTGGAGGTTCAATAAAAATGTGGCAAACAAATTGCTCTTTCAAAATAAATAAATAAAAATAAAATAAAGTGACATTGCATGACTGTTTTCTCCAAACACACGTTTAACACACATTGTAAAACTACAAAAAGCATGATAAAAGTGGTGCATGAGCATGTATTATTTGTGGAGCTAAGGAAATATAATACTGATCTTTTCGGTCTTTTATGTGTTATGTTCTGCAAGGTCTGCAAGCTTTGTATATTTATTTTTCATTTGTTTTTTAATATTTGAATTATCATTCTGAACGAAAGGAATGAACGAAACTTTTGCCTGTTAAAAGCTCCTCTGTACAAGACTGATGGACGTGTCTGTTTCTTTCTGCAACTCTAACTCTGGTTTCTAAAAATCCTATTGTCAGGAACAGCTCTCTATGAACAAAGTGGACAAAGGAAAATCAAGAGTTCCTTCAAGATGACATTTGAAACCGAATATAGTCTGATGAACTCCGAACATTTACAGAGCCAAGAGCGACCACTGTGACAGACAGGAACTTTTATTTCTGTTTAACCAGGTAATATATGAACATGGGTACACACCTCTGCCCACTGTTAAGTATTTTAAAGGTCCCATGGCATGCCAATTTCACACAACTTAAAATAGTCCCCCGGTGTGTTAAAAGCGTGTCTGTGACGTCCTTCGGTCAAAATTCAATTTGGATCAATTATTTTTGTGCTCTTTTTATCAGCTAAAATCAGCTCCGCTCAAAATCCTCTGTTTTGGGCCATGTCTCTTTAATGAAATGAGCTGCACCTAAGCCACGTCCACTTTACACCCATCTCTCTGGAAGGGGCTGTGGCTGTGCTCCGATAGCCATGTGCTAATGTTTATACTGGCTCGGTCATGGCTGCAAGAAGATCGCTTGTACAACCCTACCAGTTTGAGCCAGAGTCTGACCCAGAGGGAGAGGCTCCGGAAGAAACTTTTAGCCGCGTTCAGACCAAACGCGACTTGAAGCAACCTAGTCGACACATCCTATATATTATTCAAAGCCGCCAGGAGGGTCACGCTTAAAGAGGAAGATATGAATGTAGAAAAAATTACAACCAGAGCTCTGCTACAATGTAAGATATCGGTGCTCTAAAACTTCTCTGAAGCCTTTGCTAATTAATAGGATGGCCGACCGTCCAGCATTAGCCGGGACTTCCTGTATTGGAGCCAAAAGAGGCGCGTCGCCGCACGGGTAAATGCTAAAGCTACATGCTGCTCCGGAGGGGGATTTTGTCACCCGCCGGCGGAGTTGTCAGGGAAGAAGCGAGCGGCTAAAATACGGGAGGATCCGGTAAACCGGCATGGATCCGGTGTGTTTATCAAAGCGTGGTGGCCGTGCTGAGGCACCGGGGGGAATTTAGGCTAAACAGTAAGTCAAAATAAAACGTTTACACTTACAGATGCCACGTTTGTAGTAGGATCATGGATAGTTGGTATGGATCCATTCTTTATCTTCAGACATCTAACAAATCCAGCGTTGAACTGTCCCTTGTTGATAAAACAGTCCGAAGTGAAATGGTGCGCACATACATACAGATATTTTGGAAGTGCATGGTACATTCCCATTATAAATAAAATCCACCCATTGAGTCCCCAAATCCTCCGACGAGGGAGTTTTCAAAAGAGTTTTGTGCTCGTTTGTGCAGCCAACAACAGAGCAAACGCTGCCTCTTTTTTAGATTGTACTTTCGTCATGGTTTTAACCGGAGCTATGCGAGCGAGCGGCCAGGAATAATGGTGCTGTTTTGATAAATTAGTGGGCAGGGCAGTGGGTGGCTCCATGGGCAGTACCTTCAACCCGCCAGCACTGACATGATGTCATGTCAGTGGAGTTTTCAGAACGGCCGGCTCTGAGCACACAGTTCCTAAATACGGAGATAACTAAAAACGACTGGATGGAATTTTTTCGAACTTGGGGGGATTGTAGCGGTTTTCTATCCCTGATATGCACCCCCGTCCCATTAACAAAGTCAGTTTTTCATGCCATGGCACCTTTCATTTATTTGCTGGTCATTCCGTGAAACATATTGTATATTTACCTAATTTAAATAACCCACCTGTAATGTCATGATAAATATATATATATAATATATATATGAATATATATATATATTTGGCTGAATCCCCTCAGCCAGCAAGATCCCCTCAAATCAGCAAGACCGGCTACGGATACCAACTCCGAAATTGGATCACCATCTGCCACCTCCTCTACATGGATGACATCAAGCTGTACACTAAAAGCAAGTGAGTAACATTGGAATGTCGTTCAGACTGGAGAAGTATGGCCTAATGGTGATGAAAAAAGGGAGAGTAGTCCATATGGAGGGCACTACACTCCCAGAAAGCAGAATAGCGGATGTGGCTGAGAGCTACAAACACCTTGGCATACCACAGGTAAATGGCAACCATTAAGAGGCCATAAGGAAAGCAGCAATGGCCAAATACCTGAAGCGAGTAAGGCAGGTCCTATAGAGTCAGCTCAATGGCAGAAACAAGGAGGAAATTTAGGCCACAGTTGTTAAAACTCTGAAGTTGCTCACCATGCACGGGGGATTCCACCCCAAGTCCAGTATCCAGAGGCTATACACTAAGCGCAAAGAAGGAGGCAGAGAGTTAGTGAGCATCAGAGCTGCTATCCAAGAGGAAACATCCAAGCTCCATGACTACATCAGGAAGATGGTCCCAAGAGATGGAGCACTTAGTGAGTGTCTCAGACAATGGAAACTGACAGGTAAGGAGGGACTGGAGGAATCATCATGGGAGGAAAAACCCCTGCTTGGGATGTACCACTGACAGATAGCTGAAGTGGCTGTTATGAGCAAATCCTACCAGTGGCCGGAGAGGGCAGGACTGAAGGACAGCACAGAGGCACTAATCATGGTGGCACAAGAACAAGCCATGAGTACCAAAGCAATAGAGGCCCAGATCTACCATACCAGGCATGTGCAAAGAGGGCCCTGAAACAGTCAAACACCTAACAGCAGGATGTAAGATGCTGGTCGGAAAAGCATACATGGAACGCTACAACCAAGTAGCCAGTATAGTGTACAGGAATATCTGTGCAGAATATGGAGCTTAAGCTTTCAGGCCTCTGGTCAAGGACCCGAGCTTGAAGAGACACAATACCGCCCAGGGTGGGCAAGAGAAGAGTTAAATATTTACAACCACTCTTCACTCCACTGCACTCCTTATTATTGCACTATTGTCTTGTATTTATGAGTAAAATGTCTATTTTGGTTTGTACATTGTAATTTTTTGTCATTTTGTGTAACATTGCATGTTTAATGTTTGTACATAGAGGGCAACGTTTACAGGGCTCAAATTCCTTGTATGTGTACACATACTTGGCCAATAAAGTGGATTCTGCTTCTGATTCTGCTTCTAAATTTGGAAAATTACTTTTTGTTACTTTGCTTTATAAATACTCAGATTGGTTGTGTTTGGTCAAATCTCTGCTGCAGCTGAGAGGAAAATGGATAGAAAGAGGGGGGCGACTGAAAAGAAAGAAACAAAGAGGGGGGAACAGCTAGCTTCTGACCTTGTTGGCTGCAGGACTTGAGTCCCCTTCACGCTCACAGCAAGAAATAAATGAGATCTGAGCCCTTACGACCATGACAGTTTGATGAACATGTCAAAGAAAACATAGGGGGTAAATTAAATTCCTCTTTCTGCCTACTTTTAATAAAAGATCTTCAGCTTAGTCACAAAAGGATAGCCTGGAGTTGAAGGTAATGTCTGTTTGTGGCACCTTTGAAAACTCATCATTATATTTCTTTTCTTTTCTTTGGGGTAATTTTAGATAGCTATATTAAAGAGACGTGTAATTTAGCTTTGGTAATGCAGTGTTGGTTTCCCTCTTGAATTTTCATCTCTTTCTGTTTCCCTCTGCTATGTCAGTTGTCTTTCAGTTGGAAAGTTGGGGGTTTGATTCCAGGTCCCATGGCGGTCAAGCCAGTGCTGTTAATAGGATTTTTTTTTTTTAGATCAATGAATACATAGACACTTTGTTCATCTCCAAGAGAAATTCACATTCACACTTGATGAGATGAGATGAGATTCAATTTATTGTCAATGTACAGTACAAGTACAGTACAGCGAAAAGTATTTTGTATCTCACCAGAGTGCAAAGTAAACATGTCAGTGCTAGTGATACATTATTTCATAGGTAAGGTTTACATAAATGGGTTGATGTGACATGTAATGTAAAGGGGCTTTAAGTATTCAGAGGACTAGATAAAGTTCTATTCAAAAACAGTCCATTTACTTGTATAATGCCCGATTAGAGGAATTCAGTGCATGGGTTAAAGGGGCTGCAGACACCATAACCAAGCATCCTCCTTCAAAAAAAGAGAAATAGAACAGTATCCCTCACCATTGTCCAAAAGTATAACTAATACAAGCAAAGTAACTCTGTCTCTAAAACCACAAGCTTGTGAACATAAAATATGCTGAGCTGAAATAGCAAATAAAATCTGCTATCCATTACACCTAGAGACAGAACAACCATTATATATAATGGATAACGGTTGTTATAGGGGTTTTTAATCCTGCTGAAAGTCTAGAACACTGTGAACTTTGTTAGGCCACACACACACACACACACACGCACACACACACACATTTTAAAAGGCTTAATCAGTTAATGCTGCATGACCTTTCTCTTCTATAACAACCGTCCTGAGCAGGGTAGGATGCTGAAAGACTTCTGTCAAAGGTGGCCTGTTGATAGTTAGAAATTGCCAATTAACAGCATTGCAGAGGTGTCAATCTGGGCTGATTTCCACTGAGTCACCACACCATCTAAAACACTCACTGAAAAAAAAGGTGCCCAGAGGAAGGGGGCAGAGAGTGAACAAGGAGTAAAAGTTAAAGAGGAGGAGATCTGAAACAATGACTCAACAGGCCTTTGTGTCTCAATGTCAAAAGCATTGCTGCAAAGCTCAGTCAGGCTAGCTGACAAAACAATTAAAAAGGGCTCATCAAAATGTATTGCGTTAATAATGCCCCCTCAGAGGGGGACTTATTTGGCTTGTTAACCTGACCTGTTTATTTCCATAATTTAGGGGATCCACCCCTAACATACAGATGACGATATTTCAGGATTTTTTTTTCAGTTAGATACAAAATGACAGTGCTGCCAAGAAAAGTGACATCCTTAAAGTCTTTGCTGTATTAGTTGGGATGTTAGTAGCCTGGTAAACATGCCTTACATTTCTTATCCAAACTAACACTAATAAATACTGTCTTTATTTATGTTATTTAAGTCAAGCAATGTTCGAGAAACTGACCACATCATACACTCGGTAAAGTTTTAAAAAAGCTTCTTAAATTCTCCCCTATCCACATTCAACACTTAACTGTAATCACTACATTATTGCAGTCAGCATTTGTTCTTCTCTCCTTTTGCACAGTCCATGAAGAAAGAGATGAGCAGCATCTGCTCAGTCTGGCCCCTTCATTGCTTCTTGGCTTTCAGGGAGAGGAGGTTTAACTCTGCATGCCTGTCACCAGGCATCACGGTTTAAGTCGATTTAACGCTCAAGAAAAGGAGATTCAGTTTTACCCACTTTCCTGAGAATCAGTACAGAGAGTAATGGCAAAATTATTGGATTGCCATGGTTACAGATGAGAAAATGGTTTCTCTCTCCCTCTGTATCTTTCATTGTTGAAGAAAATCTGTTGCCTCTACAGGTCTACTTTAGATCAGAATCATGCATTAAAATGAGCACTGAACTCTCTTTTTAAATATCGATAGCTGAGACAATCAGCACATAATTTACGAGTTTGCCTTCGTACCATTTCCTTAACACTCCCTTCTTTCACGAACTTTATAACTTGATGAGTCCTGTTGCAGGAACAATGTATTTATTTAACGTAACTGCTTACTTGTGACACTCGGACTGATGACCCAAGTTACCAGTAGTGGCTTCTATTCAGTCCAGTTTGTGTCACACAATCATAATGGAGCTGACAGCTACATCTGTGTACAGTCACGATGGCTAGTACAATTATCGGGAACAATCAGTGAGCATCTGGAGGCACCAGAGCTCTCAGCTCCACCCCTCACCCCCACTCCAGCTCCTGAATGATGGCCAGACTGCTGTGAGAGCTCACAAAAGAGCAGAATCGCCTGCACTCACATCATTTTACATTTACTCTGTCATCAAAGAAGTAGCTGGCAAAATATCCAAAAAGAAAATAAAAAGGGGAAAAGCACAGACAGATATTGTAGATTCCTTATGAGACTTTTGTCATTTGTACTAACCATGTATGCTGACAATTCTTTTCACAGCCACAAAAAAATAAAATAAAATAAAATCATAAGAGCCCCCTAACACCCCCACTTCTGTACACACATTAACACACAGGATGCAAAAACACACACTTGCACCGACACTCACACACACAGAGCTTGAGACCATTGCAGCTATAATGTACAGATGCCTTATGGGGTCTAAAACTAAGTATACTACTGCTTTGCATTTGTGCTACCAACAGTATCCATGAGTCAAGGGAATGAAGTCCTTGCAGACTGCTGATTTTAGGGGTGAACGCATTTTCAGTCATCTCAAGATAAAACCGACAGTCTGGCTAGAAATGTTTCTGATCCTTTGTGAAGCAAGTTTGTGACTATGTAATAGTCATAAAAAACGTAATACATTGCAAATGTAGTTTATGTTGAGCTAACATTGCTAGCCTGGGTGTTTTGATCAGAATAAGAGAAGTTTTTAATCATCCAGTCTCAGTTAGGACCTGAATGAAGTACATCTGTATACACAATCTCAACAGATCTCTACATAAACAACATCATGAGAAGATCATGACACTGCTACAGTGTGACTACATACTACATAAGATAACTACATACAGCTCCTTATTTCACATGCTGTGAGTATTAAAGACAACCTCTACCTTTGCTACACTATAAGTATGGATGACAGCTGCTAAGATACCAGATTTTTTCGTATAATATAGTATAATA
Organism: Xyrichtys novacula; assembly: GCA_962446985.1. Lineage (NCBI taxonomy): Eukaryota > Metazoa > Chordata > Actinopteri > Labriformes > Labridae > Xyrichtys > Xyrichtys novacula. The sequence goes on from OY660867.1 coordinate 31,382,636, forward strand.
ATATGTAAGGATTAGGTTTTCATGTATGAGACTGCCACATAAAATTTGTTTCTTTTTTCATTCCAATTCGATATAGGAGTAAAAATATATATTTTAAGTCAAATGTTTTGTAAGTGGAAATATTGTTAACATTAGTTAAAAATGTTAAAATGTTCATCATGATAAAAGCTTTGACATATATACATTATGTATTTCTTAACAGTAAATCCAACATTTTATTTTCTCATTCTCTGTATCTTGACTCATTTTTTGCTTGAATTGAGTAGGAGCTTGCCAAAGTCTTTTAACACCCTACTATTAGCTGCATAATTTTATGACATTTATATTAATGCCCCAAATGGGAAAGCATCAATTAGCATAGTGTATCTTCCTACGTTGTTAAACATGACTTATAGTTTATGTTCTCCTGTATGGTCCATTTAAAAGCTGTGCTCCTTGTGGACTTAATGAAATGTTAAATCAAATATGCTTTAGCTGGCGGTTTGTGTGTCAAGAGCACAGAGGAGCTGTCCATAAAAATAACCTGATATGACCATATTTCAGACACCATAGCCACGGTATTATCAAGGACATTCATAGTGAACAAGGTGCTATCCTCTCAGCTCCATGATATGAATGAATTGTAGATTGTGTGGTCATGTGCTATTGTAAAAACAAAGAATTAACTTTTACCTTGCTTAATCAATTTGTTGAAAGAGGAGAAAACTTACAGTTATTATTAGCATTATTTATGGCAGTTAAACTCCATGTACACCCACAATCAGTTAGAGTCTAGAGCCAAATAATTCTGTTGTGATCCCACACTGGCTTCCCACACAAGACCCGCACATGTTTGGTGGAAAGCAAAGCTCTGACAGAGAAACAACTGTCAATTCGGGCCATGATATATGTGTTGGTGGTGGTTGGAATCTCATAGTGCCAATATGACCAGTGCTGCGCTCCCCTTTCATTTTTTTTTCTTTTTGGCATTTAAGTTCCTACTTAATATCAATTTGGATCCATATTTGCCATCAATTTAAATCAACACTCCTGTAAATGGCTTTAACTGTTATAAATTTAGGATATTCCATGATATCACAACATATACTTTTGAGGGCCATTACTTCATTTTTTCTTTCTTTTTTTTCCTGCCTCATAAAAAAAAAAAGTTTACTGCGCTAAGCTATCTTGAAATAAAAATGTTGGCAGGTTAAAACAAAAGGGGAAATTGTGCATTTGGAAGCAGAAACAAAACATGACTTCATGACTAAACATGACTAATAAAAAATCTAGATGGTTTTCAATCATCTTAACCATAAAAAGTCAGGTTTTTTTTTTGTCCTACCTGGTGTGTCCCCATATGGCTTTGGTGGTTTTACAGTTTCCCCGAAGCTGACAGTGGCCTTGGTGGTGGTTATCTTAGGCTCTGGTGTGGTCACCACAGTGAACGTCCTTTGTGAGAGCCTTGTTGTAGTGCTAGTGGATGCTGCCACCATGGTTGTTGAGACCCTAGTAGACAGTGTTACATTTGACTCCAGCTTGCTATCATCATCAGTGCTATCTGTCCCGGTGGGTCCCCAGTCTATAAATCCAGCCACTGTTGTAGTCCGGCCCTCCTGAGACTTGTCGTTTTCCAATTTAAGCTGCCTCCTGGCTCTGAGTAACAACCTAACGGTGTCTCCTGCACTCCCGCTGAATAAAGCACCAGTCTGTTCAGCCAAAGTATTACTTGTCTCCTTTGGAAGGTATCTCAATTGGCACTCCTTACATGCTGTTTGTCCTCTATATGCTGGTCTCCAGTGCATTTGACCCTTAACTTTCATCCCAAACCCTGCCCTGGTGTCTTGGGGTGAAGGGAGTGGGTTTAGGAGTCGGCGAGCTAACGGGCTTACTGTTTTCCAGTGAAGCTTGTTGGGCATATCCCAGAGAAGCTGCCAGCGAGGTCTTGAGCGAGGCACTGATTTAGGAGTGAGTTTGACCCCGAGACCCTGACTGAGGGGACTGCAGACAGAGAAGTCCAAAGTGAGGTGAGCCATGGCCAGCAGAATCCATACCCGGTGCCCCACACAGCTGCCTGGCCTTGTGGCTGATGGACTGCAGAGAATAAAGAAGGTATATGAGCAAAAACATGTAAGATCCAGACACATTTCAGAACACACTCAAATCACACAAATCAAGTTCCCTACATCCCAAAACTTTAAGTTGAGTTTTTGGGTAAACAATTTCACTCACCTTTAGTTTGTAGTTTTGGCAAATCTTTAACTTTGACCTCTTAAACAGTACAGAGTCAGACACAAAGTCAAATGTTATCAAATCAGGCTAATAAGGACTCACATTCCTCTCAGCTGTAAGAAGTAGTCAAATTTCAATGTAACAACTTCATGTCAATCTAAAAATAAGTGCAACCATGAGTCAAGAGTATGTGGCTTTGGACAAAAGCATCTGTTAAGTGACATTGTCACATTGTAACATTGACATAAAAGATCAGGGGCCTCATGTATCAACGCTGGTGGCGCCAGAAAACCTTGCGTTCGCCAAGATCGGCGCACACATCCAGATTTATCATCGCGACACAAGCGTCGGTTCCAGCGCAAATCCACGCAAAGTGAGGAGGTTGTGTAGAAGCTGGCATTGAGTCGATACTTGCGTTGACGGCACTTTGGCGACACTGTGTGGCTGTGTTTGGTGACTCACTATAATAAGCGTGCACCACATCCCCGTGGCCGAGCAGCACGTCACCCCACATGACCAACCAGCAGCAGACGGAGGGATGCGAGCTGATCCCTGCCGGGCCGCCGTCCTCGTGCGGGAGAATCTCATCGCCACAATGTGAATGGGTTAGAAGTGAATACACAGTTCAATGAGCCAAATTAATTTATTTTCTCCACCAGACGCTCAAGGACATTTACGAGCCGGTCCAGCCGCTCGTTGATCCCCATGATCCCCCTGATGATTTCTTCCTACGATTGCAGGACCGCCTCCGTGAGGACCCTTCCACTGCGTCCGGGTGGTCCAGCAGAAGCGCCGCGGCTGTGGACGCTCCACCGCTTGTCGGCGCACTGGTGCTGGGGCCAGGGGCTGGGGTGGCCCGAATACCGCTGGTCCTGGCCGACGACTCCGAGCCAGCGGACAGGCTGCCGCGGGCCGGGGTTACGCAAGCCGGCACCACGGCTGACACATTGCCCTCGTTTCCAGTATGAGTCCCATGCAAGTGTTGATACATGAGGCCCCAGGTCTGGTTTAGCTGATTATCAAATTCTGCATTATCTTCCTTAGATAAAAAGTCATCTTATTTCCAAAGGGTAAGTTTATTATGCAGTGCAATGATCAGGGAGGTTACTGGCAGAAGACTGCATGGCAAGAGTATTTCAGAAGTGTCCTCAGAAACAGAAATCCCATCAATTTTATTCAAAACTGACTAGTGTCACAAAATTTCCTTTTTTACTGTAAAGACTTGCTTATCATCCAGATTTCAAGGTGATAGATAGCCCTGCTATTTACGGGAAGGACCATGCAGTGGACAGAGTTCTTAGACAACCTTCAGTGCCCAATGTCTGGAAACAGAACATGTCCTGGGAACAGGACGTTTGGACACTCTATGTTACCTTCAGACAGAGCTAGCCGCTAAAAGTCCTGTTGTGGTCCTCATGGATCAGGGATAGGCCACAGGGTTGTTTAGTTTTAATGATGAAGCCATAACCAGGAAGTATTTCTCATCTACATGAACCGATAAACAGTCAAGAGTAGGGTTGGGTATCGTTTGATTTTGAACGATTCAGATTCCGATTCCGATTTCGATTCCTCGATTTGATTCCAATTCCTATCGATTCTCTATTTCGATTCTTTTAAAAGGCAGGATATAAAAAAAAAAAAGAAAAAGCATAGTTTGAATGAGGGCGCTAACCGGAGCTCATCTTTTTAGATGAAACTTCTGAACTTCTCCATGAATTTTTTAATCATATTAACTTTTTAAGAACTTTACTTTGAATTTCTCAAAGGGCTATTTTCAACCAGTATATAAATATCATTTTTTTTTGTCAGGTTGTTTGTCTATGAAAAAGTACATGGGCTAATGTTAGTTGAATATATTAAGTTTACTCACTGTACTCAGTACAATTTGTTTACCGCTTCAATGTAAGCAGAGGACAGAAGTAATTTATTGTTTCACTTATCTGATCCTGACTGGTTAGCGGAAGACAGGTGTTGTGCTGTAGAATGAACCCCTGCCATAGAATGCCTCCCCTCCACTCATTAGCTTCTTAAAGTGTAAGACAATGATCTCATATTAAAAAAAAACCACAAGTATTAGATAATGAAAACATGTCAAATGGAGCAGTAAACTTTCGTTTTGTTTTTATGTGTCTCAAAAATGCACACATAGAGGTATACTTGGGTATATAAACTGTACAGTAAGCTGTTAAGGTAGAGAGCATCATATTTTCGGGACAGTAAATACTCCGAATCAGAGGGCTATTGTTTTCAGCATATCTGAATAGCCTGAATGAAATCATTAAAGGCACACGCTTTAGATTCCGTTCAACAGTAAGGAAAACTTGGATTGTTTCGCCTTGTTGTGTACTTTCAACCGCGGTCCCGTCAGGGGTGCATTCAACGGCAGGGGTGCATTCTTTGGCACAACACCGGCGAAGCGCGTCAAAGACGGGCACTCGGGTATTTCTCCTCAATGAATCCTGAGGTGTTTAATCATGTTGGTCGTTTACCCTCCTTTGCATGATATAACTGTATTGCTAATGTTGTATTGAGATAAGAGTTCATTCTTCCTGCTAAAGTTAGCCAAACTTTTGACCACCGAAGAAGCTGCCGAACACCAATGGGGACGGAGCGTATGAGACGAAGCCACACAGAGAGAGAGGAGAGAGACAGAGAGAGAGAGTGCATTGTAACCCTCAGCGGCTGCATTGCTGTGGGTTGCAATGTACGGTCTCTCTCTGTCTCTCGTCACTTTCTGTGTGGCTTCGTCTCATACGCTCCGTCCTCATTGGTGTTAAGTGGCTTCTTCTTCGTTGATTTTCTGTGGCTATTTCTTCCGGTCGGCGGACTCCGGCATCGAAACTTGGAATCGAAATTTTAATATTTGAACGATACCGGAAGAATCGAAATGTTAGTCCCGGTCCCCATCGATACTCGATTCTCGATACCCAACCCTAGTCAAGATTGGTGTTTGTGGTATTTGACTTTTGAATTTACTGGATGACATGCGTCTCTCCCATGCTTGACATCCTTTCTAGGACGCTCTTCTTTGTGCAGATTAGCACAAGCTTGAGATGCTTCTTGAACAGAGCTGAAATGCACTGCAACGCTTCCTGTGTGCGATGCTGCATTGATTAGAACGGGAACGTATTTGCTGCATAGCACACAACACTGACAGAGTGTCATGAACATCCATCCTGTGGGTTTTGAGCTTAATACTACAACAGCTTGCATTGCTGCATTTATTTTAATTGACAAACACAGACACATTCTGTTCAAACCTTGCTTGAACTTGGTAGTTGTGTGTAACAACAATCAGACCCTGAACTTTAACAGTTTGAGAGAGGATTTACTTTGTGTACTTAACAACTCTTTATTTTCTCCCTACTTTTCAACTAAATTTTTAGAGATAAGCCAAAACAAATAAGAGAAGATATAATTTAGAATGGCATTTTGATTGGACTGTAAACAGTGATTGCTGTGGTCACAAAAAGGGAGTGACAAGGTGGCTGTAATATCAACAGCTCTGAAGATGGGTTATAATTTGTCTGAAGTGATTTAGGGCCCTGCCCTTAAGCTGTAATGCTTGTAGGTTGCCAGTTGACAGACTGAGACACCTTCATTTTTCTGAACTGGTGCATGAACAAGTATAGAGGGGAATTTCATTCATCCTTAGAGAGTAATGGAGATTGCGATGTGTAATTCTGGGCTCTTGTCCCTGTCACATGCACTGTGATGGAAGAATTGTTCAAAAGCAGTACGTAAGCAGCAAAAAAAAAAGAAAAAAAAAAAAAAACAGATTCTAATGATTTTATCAAAATTTCTTCGCACGCATTGTTGGGTGGCATTTTTTGTGACCAACAAGCTTTTTTAAGACCTGGCTCCCACTATGCAGCCTATTTTGGAGCCATACATACCTGTAATGAAAATGCTTTGTGAATTTATGCATTAAACTGTAAAACAGCATGCCTGAAATTGTGACTTTAACCAGAACTTGACAGTTATCAGATGGAGCCCAAGATTCTGCCAGAAGAAAAAAAAATCTCTACAATTCTCCCTCCACTTTCAAAATACACACTTCACATTTTTTACTGCTACTGGTCCACTGGCTATCATAACTGCAATATGTTCAGTTGTAGATGGGTAGAGATTCTCTGTATTGTTGAGATGTGTTTGTGAATCTCTGTGTTTGATTTCAACCTCTACTGTCCTTCATCGTGCTCTAGCAATGTTGAATTACAACAAAAAGTCAGTGATGTAACAGAATATGTAAGATGTGATATTCAGAGCAGCATATTCTTTGGATTATACTCCCCGAATATGCGCTGGAAGAGAGTTCACCAAGCTTGACTTTTCTCTCTTCTCTCTGCCAGTTTAAGCTGTACTATATTCAGTAAATCTACTTCAACTTATTCTGCTGCTTCCTGCAAATGCCACTGTCACAAGGGTTGGGATTAGTCCTTGACAGGAAAATTAAACACATGATCTTTGAGAACCACGTTTGCTGCACACAACTCAAGTTTCCCATTTCCTTGAAATATCACTGACACATGCCTCAAGCTCTGATCTTTACCACTTAACTGTATAAAAAAAATGCTCTCTCAATATGTTTACAACCTGCCTGTAGTCAAACAGACTTAAAGAAGTGGAGCTGATGACTTTAACGGTATAGTTACATTACACATTGTTTGTCTGACCAATGCAAAATGCATATGTTCATGATTGACTGTCAATTTTTCTTTAGAACCCATGCTGCACTTCTGTGCACACAGGGATAACATTAGACTGAGCAATCCATTGCACACATAACTTAATACCATTTTTAGGCCCTTGAAACTGAAAGCCTCACATAACCAACATAATACCTTCAAAAGGCTAAAATGAATTAAGAGTGGCCTTTGAAGTCTATGAAAAAGATTCACAGTATTATCCTGAATTAAAAGCTTCAGCAAAGGGTGGAAGCGGTTCATAAAAAGAACCATTCATATAGACAGTTCTGCCTTGATGGTACAAGTTTCTTTGCATAAGAGGATGTTGTCCAGATCCACCACATCAGAATGTTGACATGTGGATGAAATCCTCTTAAACAAACGACCTGAATCATATTGTTAGAAGTGTTCTGCAATGGTCTGCGATGTTTTTGGATCACCATGTTTCAGGTGTATTGTTTTCTCTCTCTTTCATGACCTGTAAGTTCTACCACAGTAGTATCTAAGGGCTCTTATTCTAAACTAGACCAAGGCACCCTGAATGAAGTATTTTAGTCTTTTACTCTGGATTAAATGTAACATCAGATGAAGGGTTTTGTATGGAGCCTTTGTGCGTATGCTGTTCCTCAGCAACAGAGGTCTGTATTTTAGTCTCTCCTACCAATTACCTTGTCTATGCAGCATGCAATTGTCTCACTTGCATAAGTAATCATAGTTCCTAAAATAAAGGGAATATTTTTTTAACTACAATAATTTCCACAAAAAGTTTCTTAAGTTAGGTTTTGTTCATGTATTTGGGATAAGCAACTTGTAGCGCCAGCAAGAATCCACTTAGAAGAGATTTAAGCACTTAACAACCTGAGTGATCTGAAAGCCTCTCTTCAAAAATCTTTACAGAAAAGCCTATGTCTAACCTGATTATGCCGTGCATTATCTTAGATAATACTTATTTGGACTGATTTGCCATGAAGAGATGTAGAGGGCTCAGAAGCACAAGTATACTTAGCTGCAATTTAGTGGCATGTTGAGGCTGTTTGGGGGCAAGGGGGAACAAATATCAAGGGCTCTTCATGTGTGGCACACAGGGCACCAGGGTAGAGAATAGACCTCTGGTGTCTTAAAATATCAAATATCAACAAATATCAAGGGCTCTACATGTGTGGCACACAGGGCATCAGGGTAGAGAATAGACCTCTGGTTTCTTAAAATACCATGTTTTTAGCTGCTGTCCTGTCAAGCACCCTCCCCCCAAAAAAGAGCTTTCCGGAGGCAGGCCCAGGACAGAGGTCAATGTTTTGGCCCCGTCCCCTCTATTGTATTCATTCAGTACAGCAGCGCCTCTTGGAGCCTGCCTAAAATAAGGGCTGATTTGCTATATATGTTACATAAAATATATACCTCTTGATGAGCATGCCCGGACACCCCACAATGTATGCAGTAATTTCATAAAATCCAAAAGGAAACACTGTGCCAATAGCATAGACTGTGTATACTATGGACAACTTGGTTCTGCCTTCCACCATTGTACGGATTCGAAGCCGAATTGCTCTCGGTATTCCCGACATTTTCTCCACTTCCTGGAACCACCACTGGCGCAATAGCATTGTACGCATTCGGCGGGAGAGTTGCTGTGATGACACTCTGCTCAAACAACTTATCCCCTGGGTGAGCTAGGCAAGCTTCGTACGCCCATAGGCTGTATCAAGTGTCAATCATAGAAAACATGAACCCCCAAATAACTTTTTAAAATGGAGCTGTACAGAAAAAAGAGGACTTAAGCACAAACCAGTCTTGCTGTAACTACATGTCAACATCACGGGGGGGGGGGGGGGGGGGGGATTAATTACTTTTTAAAGTTTGTCCATAGTGATTGCTGGAGGATGCAGGATTTATGACCTACACTGCAGCCTGTCACCAGAGGGTGCTGTCCTTGGGGTGGCTTCATCCAGCTGGGAGGCAGACGGTGTCCTTTCTATATACAGTTTGCTTCACTGTAGGGATGGTATTGTAAGCGGTGCCTGGTTTCCTCCAGACATGATGCTTGAGTTTGATCTTCGTTTCATCAGACCAGAGAATTTTGTTTCTCCTGGTCTGTGAGTCCTTCAAGTGCCTTCTAGCAAAGTCCAAGCGGGCTGTCATGTGCTTTTTACTGAGGAGTGGCTTCTGTCTGGCCACTCTACCATAAATGCCTGACTGGTGGAGTGCTGCAGAGATGGTGGTCCTTCTGTAGGGTTCTCCCATCTCCTCAGAGGAATGCTGGAGCTCTGTCAGAGTGACCATTGGGTTCTTGGTCACCTCCCTGACCAAGGCCCTTCTCCCCCGCTTGCTCATTTTGGCTGGGCGGCCAGCTCTAGGAAGAGTCCTGGTGGATCCAAACGTCTTCCATTTCTTAATGATGGAGACCACTGTGCTTTTTGGGATCTTCAATGCAACAGATATTTTTCTGTAACCTTCCCCAGATCTTTGCACTGATACAATCCTGTTTCGGAGGTCTACCAACAATTCTTTCAACTTCATGGCTTGGTTTGTGCTCTGACGTGCTCTGTCAGCTGTGGGATCTTAGATAGACAGGTGTGGCTTTCCAAATCATGTCCAATCAGCTGAATTTGCCACAGGTGGACTGCAATCAAGTTGAAGGAACATTTCAGGGCTGATCAGTGGAAACAGGATGCAACTGAGCTTAATTTTGAGTTTTATAGCAAACGGTGTGAATACTTATGTATGCAACATTTGAGTGTCTCATTTTTAATAAATTTGCAAAACGTTCTAAAAAAAGTTTTCCGCTTTGTCATTATGGGGTATTTTGTGTAGAATTTTTAAGGGAAAAAGGGAATTTAATCCATTTTTGAATAAGGCTGTAACATAACAAAATGTGGAAAAAGTGAAGCGGTATGAATACTTTCTGGATGCACTGTATATTTAGCTACTACATATCCACGCATGTACAAAAAAAATAAAAAATAAAAGGACTAAATAGACACTTTAGACACTTTTTTTCCCGATTCAACCTTTTGGTCCATGAATGTTACAATTCTCCAAATCTTTTCTTTTTTATGTTAAAACAACAGTCTAAAATCCAAATATACTCAGTGTTTAAAGACAAAAGATAAAGAGAAACAGAAAACCCTCACCACTGATAAGCTGAGACTATCCTCACACATTTTTTATCTATCTCAACAGTGAAGAAATTTCCAGCCAGTTTTATTTACCATTTCATATTAATGGAGGGATTTATCACTCATTATCAAATGTCAAGCATCTTGAAGGCTGGGTTACTGTGAAGTTACATTTTATCTCTGTGAAGAGGAGACTCATTTCATCCTAAGTGCTTGAAACATGTACAGCATCCTAAAAAAGCTCTGTAGTGTCCAGTATCTGATGTTACTGCTCTTCTCAGACAAGATTAAAGCAGTTGAGTGCTGTGTCTGCTATAAAGCACAGCAAATTTGTAAATCATGAACCACTGGGGCACAGATACGTGAAGAAACGAAGAGCAGAAGATTGTCTCCATAAATTAGGCCCAATTTAAAGCTTCACCATGTTAAACTATTAAAATAAAGTCCAGTTCTGCAAAAAAAGGAATACATGAACAGAGCTCTACTCATAAAGACAATTAAAAAAGTCTAAATGTAGAATGAAGTTTCTTTCTTACAGTGTATTTAAATTACTGTCATGAGATTACAAGGGGCTAACAAAGGATTATCTGAGTCTTTAACCTAATCATTCCCCTCATGTTAGACCCACTTACTAAGACTAGGGGCTCTATTTTTGTGCCTCTCCAGTGGCGTGGCGCAGGCATGGCATAAGTCAGGTCTGCCGCACCAATAAGGTGTGCCCAAGCACAGTTTGGTATTTTAGGGAGCGGCACAGTGGCGCAAGTACCCCCCCCCCCCCCCCCCCATTTTCAGCCCATGCAGCCACTGAGAATTGCATAAGTAAAGGTGGCTCTCCATCTGATGCAAAGCTGGATGTGATGGAAGAAGCTGTCAGCCCAACAGGGTGTAGACTGAATCAGTGGTTTACTTTTTTTCCACTTCTCTGTGGTTTTCTGAGTTTTCCTGTGTCCAAAAATTCAGAGTATGAAATACCACTAATGGTGTTATTCAGGAGTAGAAGAAGCAATTGACAGAGCATTTCACTGATGAACTATGGTGTCCATGTACCTCCCACACACATCTAAAAACAGCACTTTGAAAAATACAGATCCATTGGGGAAAAGGTTTACCAGCTGAGGTTCAGGAAGTTCTGAGCTGCAGTGGGTGGTTTTTAGTAGTAGATCCAAACAGACACATCAAGTGGTTAAAATAAAGATTTTTTTTAAAGGTTTGCTGTCAGCAAACTCATGTTCCCCTATTTGATGTTTTGTCATTGTTTGAACTTCAGAAGGAATAATTGAACCTGACAGCTTGCTGAAAGAAATAAAAACTTATAAACATACATAAACAACAAATGCTACAAAAGGCAACTGCCTTATTTCTCAAAGTAGTGACATATTTTTCCTTGCATATACTCAAAACCTAACAAATTCTCTATTTAGTTCCAAGGGTTGTTTGTTGGTTAAGTTAACTAAAAAATGCTAAATAAAATAAAGGCCTGCAGGGGAAAAAAGGGGCTGATATATTTCTATAAAAGGATATGGTTGCAACTTTGATAAACATTATGTTATCTTTTGACTCTAATATTCACAAGATGTCTGGGATAAAAACAAAAAATTCCACAAAAGCTAAAAGAGGGTCTTGAGGAAACTTAAAGACAGCAATGTGCCACAAAGAGTTGAACATCCAGACTGCTGCAAAACCCTACCAAGTAAGTCAATAAAGAGGAATTAATTAATTGCAGTACTAAGGTACAGTATTGAAGCCATTCTTTTGATGATTTAGATGTGTGCTTTGGGTCATTGTCATGCTGAAAGATGAAATTCCTCATCATCTTCAGATTTCTAGCAGAAGGCTGAAGGTTTTGTGCCAACACTGACTGGTATTTGGAACTGTTCATAATTCCCTTCACCCTGACTAAGGTACCAGTTCCAGCAGAAGAAAAACAGCCTCAAAGCATGAAGCTGCCACCACCATGCTTAACTGTGGGTATGGTGTTCTTTTGGTGATGAGCAGTGTTGATTTTGTGACAAATACACTTTTTGCAATGATGCCAAGTGGTGTGTCAGTCATGAACGAACGGATCAAAAGAACTAGTTCTTTTTGGTGAACAAAATGAACGAGGTCACCCCCCCTAAATGATCCGTTCAGTCCGTTCGGTTCTTTTGATTGGCTGAAGAGTCAGTTCACCGTTCCTTAGGGCGGGACTATCTCAGTGCTTGCCTGTCTTATCCTACCATCGCGCCTCCCTCTGTCGGTGGGTGGGGCTTAGAGAAGCAGCAGCAGTACTGAGCTGACTGAAAGACTGGGACCGATGACCGACTCAGTCTCCGTCTTTTCAGTCAGCTCGGTCTGACCGAGAGATTGACCGACTCTCAGACTGATTGAGTACTAGCGTTCACTCTCTGCGAGGTGCTGTCAGCCTGTCACTAGCCGACCGACTTGAGAACGCAACGGGATGTACTGAATAAAATAAACTATAAGGCAGTCTCTTGCAGGGGGTATCTGTACTCACAAGTCCAACAAACAGTGCCGCGGCAGCCGCACGAGCCGACAGCCGAGCCCGAGGTTTAGCATGCTAAGCTAACAAACAGCGGTTGATAAGAGTACGGAGCCGGATGCGTTTGTCCAGCAAAATATCCCAATGCTGTACGGTCACATCTGTATTCAGCCACCATTTGAATTAGTACCAATGCGTAATGTGCTAGCTTAGCTATATAGCTTGGTTTAGCTGGGTCAACATGCCGGTGTTTCGGTGTAAAAAGTGACCCTGTTACCTGGAGACTTTCGAAAAAATGCACATGAGATTGTCCCAAGTTGCACAGCTGTTGAATACGTATCCTTAGATCTCTCTGTGTTTTGAATGTCAGCAAAGACGTATCTGTTGGAAATACTTGATGTTATTGTCACAAAGGGAGCTAAGAGGCTCTCGTTCGTTCAGAGTCTTAACAGATTTCCCCCTGCATAAACCCGGTCAGCCGTGTCAAGCTAGTCCGTTCGCTCATGTTCACGTTCGTTCAGCATCTGAACGACCAATTGACCGAAATGACCGAAATGAACGGATCTTTTTACTGAACGAACCGGAATGATCCGGTTCACTGAAATGAATGGTTTTGCCCACCACTAATTATGCCCAGAAAGTTCAGCTTTGGTTTCATCAGACTCATCAGTTTCATCAGATCAGATGCGTTTGGGAGATTTTAGATGTCTTTTTGCAAAATTAAGCTGGACTTTGATGTTTTTTTTGTAAGATAAGGCTTCTGTCTTGCCACCCTACCCCATAGCCCAGACATATGAAGACAGCAGGAGATTGTTGTCACATGTACTACACAGCCAGTACTTGCCAGAAATTCCTGCAGCTCCTTCAGTGTTGCCGTTGGCCTCTTGGTAGCATCTCTGACCAGTTTTCTTCTTGTCTTATGATCAATTTTGGACGGTAGTCCTGTTCTTGGTAATGTCACCATTATGCCATATTTTCTCCCTTTGATGATGATGGTCTTCACTGTGTTCCATGGTATATTTAATTCCTTGGAAATTCTTTTGTAGCCTTCACCTGACTGATATCTTTGAATAATGAGATCCCTCTGATGCTTTGGAAGCTCTCTGTGGACCATGGCTTGCGCTGGAAGATGTGGCTACAAAAATGTCGGGAAAAGCCTACTAGAACAGCTGAACTTAATTTGGGGTTGATCAGAGGCACTTTAATTGATGACAGGTGTGTGTTTGAATGTTATTGGTTAAATCTGACCACAGCCACACCCCCAGTTATTAAAGGGTGTGCACACTTATGCAGCCACATGATCTCAGTTGTTTATTTTTACTTCACCTTCCTGAAAGATTTCTGTTTGTTTTTCAATTGTGTTGTACAGGTCACATTATAGGTGCAAGAAGTTGTGAAATTATTTATCTTGATTTAATTTTTTTACATGACAAAAACCTGTCAGTTGAACAGGGGTGTGTAGACTTTTTATATCCGCTGTACATAATCAAATATTGGGGCATGCATTGTGGTGTGTTCATTTGAACACTGATGATTGCTGAGGTTTCCTGTCTGTCAGGTTTTAAGACAAATCTTTCATTAAAAAAATAAAAAAAAATAAAAAGAGGAGGATATCAGTCAAAAATTATTTTTCTTTTTGTTCAGAATTAGTTTCAAACTGAAACATTTCCAAACACCTGAACTAACAAACTGCTGGTTTCAATATGTTACATACCACTAAGTCAGCATACTTAATGCAAAGCCACTGACCAATTTTGTAATTTTAAGTTGATCCTTGCACTGTAAATTGACTGTTTTTTTTCACAGTTGTTCTATCTCCTTTGAGTTCCTATCCTGATTATCATCAGTTGTACTCATTACACACCCCTGACTTTGGCATTAATCAAGTCTGGTTCAAACCCCTTGTTTTTTCTGCTCCCCTGACTGATTCATCTTTTATTTGTCCTTGAGTGTTCATCAGTTTTCACCCATTTTTCAGTGTTATTTTCTGTTTTGTTTTTTTATTTACTTCACATTATGATTTGGTTGGTTGGATTTTTGCCTGTCCCCTTACTGGGTTTGTTTGCTGTTTTTGGACTAACATTTGTATTATTGTCTTTTTCGGCAGGTTAAGACTGGGTGCTTTTACTTCTTCATGTCTCCTGGTACAGCCTTTGTGCTTGAGCCTCTGTTTGTGCATGATACTTCATGCTGCATGCCTTTCGCGCTATACGTGGACCAATGGCACTTTTATAGTCTTAAGACCACTTAAAGAGCTGTTACAATAGATGTCATATTTCTAGAGAATGTTTCTAACTTTATCTTAACCAGAGTAAAAACTAAATGAGATTGAACTTTCTGTTTCAAAAGATTCCGTGGGTAGACAGGCAGCGGCAAATCAGACAATGAGCAGCAATACAATGCTAATACAAAGTAAATGTCCATAGTACTTGCTCTCCTTGCTGGGTGAAGCCACTCGGAGAACAGCACCCTCTGTTGACGGGCTGCAGTATAGGTCCAAAATCCCGCCTCTGCCAGCAAAGCTTATGGGCCTGTGGACAAACTTCAGAAATTTTTTACACAGAACATAATTTTTTTTCTCCCTGCTTGCGGTGTTGACATGTAGTTACAGTAAGACTGGTTTGTGCTCAAGTCCTCTTTTCTCTGTGAAGCTCCATTTTTAAAAGTTATTAGCACTAGAAGGACCAGCTTTTGCTGTTCCTACCTATAAAGACCAAAGGGCAGCCAAATGGCTTGGTGGGCTTTAGCCAGTACTAAATCACCTGTGAACACTCAGTTTGTTATGCAAACGAGGTGATCGCTGGCGCACCACAGGAGGGGATATGCTGAGTTACTTCAAGAAAACTTGTGTTGTTGGGAGAGGGAGTGGGGAGGGGGAGGGGAGTTTCCAACCTGAGAACAACTGTAGACAGAAACTGCTTCAGCCATAGCCACTGCACAGACAGTTTGGGCCTTTGTTTGTTTTGTTTGGTTCTACTTCTACTGATGTCCCTGCACCTCAGCAGATGGAGAACCAACGGCTAAGGCCAGGAGGCCCATCTTGACTCGTCTTCAGGGCTTCCTGTGTTTCATCACACTGGACATGCTTGGTTCTATTCAAGACTGTACTGTTCAACATGCAAAGCAAACAGAGTATGTTGATTTAGGCTGTATTGGCTGAGCGAGATCGTGTTGGTTCGTTCCACTTCAGTGGGGCAACATAAACTGTGATTCATAAAAAAGCTCTATTGATAGTAAGTACTAAAAAAAAATATCTACTCATGCCATCCAGTTGATTTTTAGTAATCAGTGTTTCGGTGTCAAACTATTTCCCTTCTGCGGCATAGTGATACTTGCACACGCGCAATCGAATATGCAGGGGGTGAAGCGATTTTTGTCACGTGGACCAATAGGAGCCGAGTCTCGTTGCCACAGTATCAGAAATACACAAACATGGCGACGACAGCATCTCGCAGCTAAACAAGCGAAGAGGAAGAAAAGAACAGGAAAAAAAAGAAAACAGCGTTCAAAAGTGCATAAAAATTGAATGAAACGATGCTATCTGAATCTATCATCTGTCCAGAGTGAAGGCGTTCTCGACTTTACATGGACATGATGGGAAACTTACAGAACTAGTATTGGAAAGTGGCTTTCTCTACAGGGTGAGACAAAAGACCTTGCAGAAACTTAAACATTGCGTTGATATATTTCAGTTATTTCACACTTTTTTCTTAAGCACACGATTCCACATGTGTACATTCATAGTTTTGATGCCTTCACTGAGAATCTACAATTAAAATAGCAATAAGAATAAAGAAAATGCGTTGAATGAGAAGGTGTGTCCAAACTTTTGGACTGTACTGTATACTCAGTCCGACTTTTGTCACCAGCCAGAAATGTACATATATGTGAGTAACCCAAAAAACAATGATATGGTGCTGCTGTTTTTGCTTGTAGAAACTGCTATGTTGATTCTGGCAAGACAAAATCTTTCTCAAATGTCACAAATACATCTACCTAACATCTGAAACAGTTATTGGTGCCTTAGTATACGCATAAGTGAATTCAGATTATGAAATGTAGCAAATTTCTTGAAGAAAACGTCTCAACTCAAGTGATTTGCACCCAGCACAATGAAATATATACAGCACATTTAGCTAAAAGCTTATGTTTCATACATAAAAATGACACAACCTACTGTGTAATAGAAGCAATAAAATGTAAACAGCACATCAGGCAAGATTTGTGAAGAAAGTGTGAAGGGGCACACATTTTACCAGTCACTTATGCGTGTACTAAGGCACCAATAACTGTTTTAGATGTTTGGTAGATGTATTTATGACATTTGAGAAAGATTTTGTCTTGCCAGAATCAACATGGCAGTTTCTACAAGCAAAAACAGCACCATATAATTGTTTTTGGGTTACTCACATATATGTACATTTCTGACTGGTGACAAAAGTCGGACAGATAGTCTGAGTAGATATTTTAACCCAAAGTCCAGAATGGTATTGTCAATGCAAAAATGCATTCAACAAGTAGCATGATATGGCAGCATTGAATGCACATGTGCTGTATCAAGCCCTGTATTGTCCCTTCCCACTGCATACACCACTTAGTCCAGTCCCCTCCTGTGGTGCACCAACGATCGCCTCGTTTGCATAACAAAATGAGTGCTCACAGGTGATTTAGGATATTAGCCAAAAGCCTTCCAGCTGATCGGCTGCCCCGTGGACCTTGAGGGGGGTAAAGCCAAATGGCTGCTCTGTGGTCCTTCTAGTGTTAGGGGGTTCATGTTTTCTATGATTGACACCTGATACAGCCTATTGGCGTTTAGGGATTGCATAGCTCACCCGGGGGATACGCTGTTTGAGCCGAGCGCCATCAAGGCAACTCTCCCGCGTAATGTGTACAACGCTACTGCACAATGCTGGTTTCAGGAAATGAAGAAAAATCGTGGAAATACCGAATTTTTGGCTTCAAATCCGTATCAAGGCGGGAGGCGGAACCAAGTTGTCCATAGTATATACAATCTATGGTGGACGCCCACACCCACACATCTCTGTCTCCAAATAGTTTCACACACTTTAAAACAATCCAATTAGGCCAGTTGATTTGGCTTGAGCTTTTTTGTGGCAAGTAGAGGGAGCACCAAGCTTAACGCCTTTTTCCTTGTTTCAGTACTGACCTTTGAAACACATGTAAAAGTAAGAAAAGGTCCCTGTACCAAATTTTGATACTATTCTGTTCTGCAGACCCAAAACAGAGTTGTAAATACGAATATGTCAGTGGTGTACATTTTTCAAATTTCAAATGTATCTAACAGGGAAGTCCTGTTGAATTAAAAATCCTGTTTGAAATAGACACCAGGCCAAGGCCTTAGAGAATAGCAAAAACATGACAAATCACACACACAACATGACATAAGGAAGTTGAACAGTAAATTAGCCAAGAAAAAATATCAAATGCAAGGAGAAACAACAAAAATGTCAAATAAAAGGAAAAACAACAATATGCCTCAGTCACCAAATTCTTTACAATACGCTTGAATTTAAGTGATTTGAATGGGCCCAGTTTGATACTGTCAAATCCACTTAATCATTAACGCAAAAAGATACATGATCCTGTGAATCAAAGGTCCAAACAGTGGATGGAGATGCATGCATATACAGTATATCATGTGATCCACAGGCTTTTTCTTTCTTGGCACTGAAAGTACAGCTGAATTTTTTCCTCGTCATCATGTGAAAAAAAAACAGCAATCAGACAAACCAGTTCATACAGCAAACAATGATGAGTAAGGGACCAGAGCATGTAAGCTTGGAAAAGAGGCCATCTATGGTCCAACACAGATGTAAAAGTTTGAGTGTTTCTAAAGGAGGCAGCACATCTCACGTACCAATTTATGGAGGGCAAATAATCAACATTTCACCAGTTTTATTTGACTTACATCACAAAAAACAAACGCTTACATGTTTTGGCACAGGGCCTTCATTAGAGTATTTGTTGGACTGATTGTACAGGTACCCTAATATATGGTTTCTCAACAGCAGAGTTAAGTTTCTACACAGCTGCAAGTGGTGTCCATTTAGTCAAGCACCAATCACTTCTCTATCAAAGTTGACTTTGTAAGAGCTAATAGCTACTCACAGCCAAGGTTAACATCCACATGACAGTAATTGTTGATTAATTAGTGCTCAGCATTATACATGAACAAGCTCCTGAAGTGAAACATATTCAACACAACTAGTCCTACTTTAAAAAGCATAAAAAGCAAACTGAAATCATCATTGAGTCCATTCGGTGTCATTGCCTTGAAAATCAGAAACATTTCCCTCTGGGCAGGTCTCTTCAGAATGTCACCTCCTCTAATGTGATTTTTTTCCCCACTACTTACACTAGAATTTCAGTGAGGAGGGTGAACCATGATTTACTTCAATATAATGTTTTTTCGATTGGATAGTCTATGTTACCTGTACGGATGGCTGTTTTGTGCTCTGAGATACATTGCTTCAGGGGTCGTTTGGTTTGTTTGATGTATGCTAAGCCGCAGGTACATAATAGCATGTAGATAACATATGTGGTTTTGCAGTTTATAAGGCCTTGAATTGAAATTTTCTTCTCAGTGTGAGGATGGCTGAATTTTTTTGTATTAATTGTATTGTTGCAACAAGCAGAGTTACCACATCTATTCATACCAGTCGTTGTCAGCTAAGGCTGCACGATATTGGAAAAAAATAATATTGCGATTTTTTCAACCCTGCGATATATATTGCGATATTAAAAATACAGTATTTTCACCAGATGACCTGAATAGCACTTAATGTTATGCTGCACTGCTGCAATCTTGAGGACAGGTAATCTGCTCTGATCTTACCTCTTTTTGTGAATGTTAGTAGAACGGCTTCTGTCTGTCTCAGAGATATTTTTAGCTTTTATTGTGCTGGGACGTTATTGTGGCAACAGATGAACACAGAAGACGTGTTTTGGTCGACATCATCCGTCTTTTAACCGAAATAATTCCAGATAACTGACTTTCCTTTTCTTTTTGGCAACAAATCTTCATTTTCGGTGGTTTTCGCTTGTTCGTTGTTCATTTTGCGATCGTTGTTGTTGTTGTTAGCGGTGTTGTGCCGAGAAACGCATGTCCTCCGAGAATTGCATGCACCTCGCAAAACGCGCACCGCTTATAGTAGAGTGGTCCACAGAAATGTACAATTTAAAACCCATACAGTTCTTATTTGTTGGGCTTAATAGTCATGAGTAAAGTTCCGAAAGTAATTCTCAGCGGACACACGTCTCCCTCCATGTGCAGAACATGTGCAGGGGTGGGTTTTCTCCTCCCTGATTTTGATTGACAGCTGGCAGGGTAGTCTGATTGGCAACTGAGAAGTGAGTCTGATTGGCAACTGAGTTAAGGACGAAGGCGATTGGTGGATCGCTGCACAGCACATGCAGAGTCACATGGAGTGTATCTCAGTCGGTTACCCTTGAAATTAAATGAGTTCATTCACCTCCAATATCGCGATGTGACTATCGCACACACGTACATCGCGATGACGATAGTCAAACGATATATCGTTCAGGCCTATTGTCAGCCATGATGTTTTTTTCTTATTGGTGTTTCTAAACATGACAATATTTTTGTTTGTGAGTACTTTCCTAAATGAAAAGAGAGGTTGGGATTTACAAATCTTTACAAATGGATGTATGGCCTCATTCTTTGAACCGATTTGCCATGATGTCCTTTTTAGAGTGGAAGTCTAAAAATGACACCAAAAGTCATCCTTCATCAGAGCGTAAACAAATGCTCTGATGAAGGCCCTGTGCCTTTGGTGTTTGTTTTTTGTGATGTAGGCCACATAAAACAAGTAAAATATCAATTTTTTTGTCCTCCATGAACTGGAACGTGAGATGTGCTGCCCCTTCTGGAATCCTTCAAACTATTTTTGAACTTTAGCTAAGCAGTCTACAGATGTTTTCATTGATGTAAAGCGCAAAACCCCCCTCCCTTCAACGGCCATAAAAGTGTTAGCCACACATTCTCTGTTATGACTAGGAAGTAAGGAAAGATCTGATAGCAAAATAAAAACTCAGTTTCAATTTTAGTCTTCTTACCAGCTGTTGGAGAGAAGGTGTAAAGGAGAGAGACGCATCACTTACAATACCAAGATATGTAGTATGTACTCAAAGCAGGGATTGGAGGCAGAGTTGGACGCTTGCATTTTACATTTGAACAAAGCTTGTCTGTGTTCAGTACAAGTTTTAAGTCATTTAAACTGCATTGAACCACCTTTGGGGGGGGGGGGGGCAGCTCGCAAAAAGTTGAGAACCCCTGCACTAAAGTGTTCTTCTTTCATTAATTTATCTGCGATCCATGCTGTGTTCCGAGCAGCAATTGAACTACAGGTGCATTTATTCCAGCAATTTCATTTACAATACTGTATATGCCATAGGCTCATAACATGCAACTCAAGATATTTTAAGCCTTCATTTGATATAATTTTGATGAGTATGGCTTACAGCTTATTAAAACCTCGAATTGAAAATCTTAGAAAATTAGAATATTACAGACAATTAATAGAAAGAGGACTTCGAATAGAGAAATACTGGCCCTCTGAAAAGTTTCATCTTGCATACTTTGTACTTGGTTTGGCCCTCTTTTGCATGAATTACTGCCTCAATGCGGCGTGGCATAGATGCTATCAGCCTGTGGCACTGCATAGGTGTGAAGGAAGACCAGGATGCTTCAGTAGCAGCCTTCAGCTCTGCTGCATTGTTCAGTCTCATGTCCTCATCTATTTTTGGAAATGCCCCATAAATTCTCTATGGGGTTCAGGTCTGGCGAGTTTGCTGGCCAGTCAAGCACCGTTATCCGATGGTCATTTAACCAGGTTTTGGTACTTTTGGCAGTGTCAGCAGGTGCCATATCCTTTGGAAAATGAAGTCAGCATCTCATTGAAGTTTATCCGTTGAAGGAACCATGAAGTGTTTCAAAATCTCATGATAGACAGCTGCGTTGACTCTGAAATTATGAAAGCACAGTGGACCAACACCAGCAGATGACATGGCTCCCCAAACCAACACAGACTGAGGAAACTTCACCCTGGACTTGAAGCATCTTTGACTGAGTGCTTCTCCATTCATCCTCCACACTCTGAGACCTTGGTTTAGGACCTTCTCTCGATGTACTAACTTCAGCCTCGGTCCACTCCTTGTGACATTCCCCCACACTTTTGAGAGACTCTGGTCATCCCTGTGGCTTTTGCACTTTTTTCTTCCACACTTTTCCCTTCCAGATAACTTTCTATTACTGTGCTTTGATACAACACTTTGAGAAGGGTGTCAATGATTGTTTTCTGCACAACTGTCAGCTCAGCAGCCTTCCCCATTATTGTGAATCCTACTAAACTAGACTGAGAGATCATTGAAAGCCTCAGGAACCCTTTACAGGTGTTTTGGGTTGATTAGCTGATGAGTGTGTGATACTTTGAGCCTATGCTATTGAACCTTTTCACAACATTCTAGTTTTCTGAAATTTGGGGTTTTCAAAAGCTGAAAGCCATGATAATCAAGATTATAACAAATAAATTTGCAGGAATGTTTTCAGTTATTGCGGATGAAACCAGAGATGGAAACACAGAACAGTGTGTTGTGCAGGCTTATGATGGTACGGCTGTGATGAGTGGTGCAGTCGGAGGGGTCCAAGCCAAATTCAGAGTCAAGCATCCAGAGACCATTCAAGTGCACCGCTATGCACATCTACTTAACTTAGTGCTGTGTCATACCTGTTAAGCAAGACCAGAGGCCAAAGACTTCTTTGACCTGCCGCAGAGTGTAAACTCATTTTTTACTGTTTCTTTCATACACCATCACAGATTTAGAGGTGCTGAAGCAGCTGGGTTTGCAGCCATCTGAACTTGTATAGTTGTCAAAAACCCCTTAGTCTTGCCAGTTGCAATCCATGAATGCCATCTTACAGAACTTCCCTGCTGTTCTTCAGTGCCTCTCTGACACTATTACCTCCAAAGCAGTGGGACCAGATTTGCCCCAGTATACCTGTTGATAATGTCCAAGGTCCTTTTTGTCTGTAACCAAGAACTTGCATAAATATTTGACCTGTTTTTACCTTGCCTTGACAGGATGGTTGCAGAGATGGATGAACATTTTTCATCTCCTAATGGCCAAATTCTCAGAGGTGTTCAGGCCTGTAACCCTATATCAGACAACTTTCTCTGTGAGAAGCACCTCAGTGGTCTTGCTGATCATAACAATATTGGTCTGAAACCAGAGGTTTCAGTGGAAAAAAACTATCTAGCCTCCAAATGAGAAAGCCTTGCAAACAAGGGTATGCAGTGTGTTTTCAGCTTGCTGGATAACATCATGTTCCCAACACTGACACAGGTCATTCAGATCTCCCTAACAATCCCAGTCAATAGCTGTAGCTGTAAAAGGTCATCCAGTGTGTTGAGACGGCTCCACACTTGGCTGAGGAGCACAATGAGGCAAAACCGGCTTCACCATCTCGCTGTCAGAAAAAAGACCTTTCAAAGCTGAGTCACGGTCCGGTGATTAAACGATTATCAAAAATAAAAAGTAGGCGTTATGCTTTGATGCTTCAATAAGTCCTGACCTGCCATTGAATATGTCTTATATGCTTTTGCTAGTGTGTATATAATTGTTAAAAGTTCAGACATTTATGAATATCTTAAGTGGTAGTTTTAGTAAGAGTGTGGCAGTGGGATGTGTGTGTGTGTGTGTGTGTGTGTGTGTGTGTGTGTGTGTGTGTGTGTGTGTGTGTGTGTGTGTGTGTGTGTGTGTAAAGGGGAGGGGGGATATAGTAAGGGGCCTGTGCCCCAATAGAGTTTTATGCCTAGCAATGCCCCTGGTCTACCCTTAAGGGTTTATTCCTGAAATGTGTTATTTATCTTTTCTTTGTAAGTGTAAGTGCAACTAGATATGTTTCCAGTAGCCAAACCGTATCCTCACATTCAGTGTTAGTGTGGATCAAGTAGCATTATTAGTAGTATTAGACTTCATATGGAGTTATGTCTTAAAAAATCCTATGAAGGGGCAAACTACAGTTCCACTAGAAGGCAAGTTGCAATTTTGTTGAAAGACTGATGAAAATACACATAAGACAGAGGGGTTGCTGGTAGAGCTCATGCAATGTTATTCCATTCATTCTGGCTCTCCTGTTTCTGCTTGCCTCAAGCCTGGCCCACTAACACTGGATGAGATGGAGATGACTCTTAAAATAGAGAGGGGAGAATATGGAGTATGAATTTGCATTACCCTTAGAGAGTAACAAAGATGTAGAAAGAAAAGTGAAAACAGGGGAGGAGCTGTGTGGCAGTTTGGCCCCTTAGGGGGTAAAAATTCTGTTAGCATCTAGGCCACAGAGCAAGGACATTTCTCCTTTCAAATGATGGACAGACCCCATTGGCAAGGCAAGATGAATTTGACTGCTTCATCGAATTTCAACAATGTCCCCTCTGCTGTGATAAAGAGAGAGATGGAGGGGTCTTATATTTCTATATACAATTTTAACATTCAAGATATTAGTAATACTTCTCTATAACAAGGAGTCCTCCTGTGTTTACACTGTCATCATTTTTTTAAGTCTGTACTTGAGTGTTAAATAGCTGTCCTTAAAAAGTCTCCTTTTTTGTATCAAAACTGAAAAAAAGTGCTTTTACATAACATGTCCCATTAGTAATTTTTAAACACCTGCTTTTGAAAATTGGATAATTTGAGAGCATATAGTAGGTAAAAAAAATGAAAATAATCATAAAATGATTTGAAAGAGAAAAACTAAAAGCAATAAATACAGAAACTCAAAGGATGGGTCAGTAACAGCATATTACCCTACAAATGTTGCCCAATAACAGCTCTAATCCTGAGATCCTGCCAGTACTCAAAAAAGTGCAGCTGTTGTGACAATGATAGTGTTCAACATCAATTTTAATCTAAGATGGCGAATATTTGTGTTTGTCCAAATGTAGATTAGGATTATTAGCTTTGAATAAAGCGCCACATGACTGCTTGATTTTGAAAGTGGAAATCTGGAATCTGGAAAAACACTTCTGAGACATATAAACCTATGTGTGACATGACAAGTCTTCAACAGTAAAATTCAAGACTTTTTGGGTATTGACTTGTATTATTACATTAAAAGGATTAACAAATAAAAGAAATGTGCTAACAAAGCCAAAATGCTACCCCAGCTTTGTGTTCTTCTTTATGAATTACTTCTTTCCCGGTCTAGATGAATTACATGACTTTAGCCACACAAGGTATGATTTCTTTTTTATTTTTAAGGAATTACAGCCTACGAGTTTCAGGTGTTTTTAGTGGGTAAGTTGTTAGATCCGACAGGGTGAGCAGGATCCTAATTCAATGCAGTCTTGTCTCATCTCCATTTAAGCCTGTCAACAATTTCTTTTACCTCAAGTACCTGAAAAAGATTCTTTGTGTGCACTGAATCTGTGGACAAAGTGCTCCACTTATCTCTTTACTGATCTTGTCCTGTGGAGGCAGTACTTTCTTTCAAAATTTTGATCCTTCTATAGAAGCAATGCATCACCTTTTGTCAATAAATGTTTTTGGGATGTTAAAGACAGGACGTTTCTTCAGCATTACCGTATAAAAAATAAAAACAAACAAATAACAGAAGCACTATCCCTATTCCTGATTGGTTGGTTTGCTTTTCAAGGTCCTTAATAGGCATAAATATGAACTTCAGCCAGTCTCAAAGTTAAACACCCCTCTCAGGATCTTTAACCAGCAGTTCAAGACAACTAAAGCTCATACCATGATAGGGTTTGGATTTGCTCCATTTGTCATTTGTCTCCATTTTGGCCCATGTCCATTTTGTGTCTTTGAGCTTTCTTTGCTGTTTCTGCACTATTTACCTCCTCCTCTTGTTTTACCGTCCTTTCCAAGTGACTGGCCAGCCATAAACTACAAATATCCAGTTTTGTGCTTTCTGAGTAGGTCATATTTATATAAAATATACTCCATGTTTTATTGTGGTACAGTCCAATGAAGTGCTCTGCTGCTATACATCGCTCAGTGACATATGTCTTGACATCCTTCATGCAAAAATCGGAAAAGCTCATTCAGCAGATTTTAATTGTATTTCAACTTTGAAGTCCTAGTAAAAGAAATCTAGATTTCAAAAAAGTTTCACCTTTTCAGCAAAGGTGATATAGATTGCCCAAACACTCAAAAACTTGACAATGTCTAGCATCAGTGGTGCAGAAACATTTTTGCAGCTTCACAACACCCCTGTTGTGAGGCCACAAAATAATATCTGTTCCGTAGAGAATGCTCTGTGTTTTCACTAAGTGCCCTGTTCTGTCCAGGAAACACATCTTTTGCTCTACAGAGCACCGCTCGGTCAGCTGAGACTGATGGGTAAACAGAACATGAATAACATCATGCCCTGTCACTCTGTGAAGTCAAACCTAAGCTTTCAATAATAGAGGAAGGTTCATGCAATATTCGCATTACTGTAAAATCAGATGAGCATGGAGCCCTAGTGGCAAATGTTGCTTAATCTCTGGAACAGCTGCTTGGGATGTGACCTCTGAAAAATGGGTCACAACACTGACACATGGTAAAAAATATCATGACCTTCACTTGTTGAAATCATGCCTGTATACAGTTAATGTTTCAGATTTACATGGGAAACATACAATGAAACTCATGCAGATGACAAATCTAATGAGGAAATGAATTTTTATTCATTTTAATATGAGAAACTAGAAAAAAAAAAGGACATGAAAAAAATCCTTCTTCCCGTAGACTAAAAGTGCATCTTATATAGACGTGTGACAGCATGAGAAATATTAAGTAGCCAGTATGGCAGTGTAATTATGTTAGACAGTATACTGGGGTGTAGCTCAAGGCTATTTTTCTGTGTTGTTTCTCTCTAGATCTAATTACGATATCTGGGTCAATTTTCTCAAACCTCTTCTTTTTCTGCCTTCTTTCTGCAAAGTGATTGGTACAATTTTGGCTGTGATCAATCAATCAATCAATCAATGTATCAATCAACCAATCAACTTTTTATTTTTATAGTGCCAAATCACAAAAAATTGTTATCTCAAGATACTTTCCAAATGAGCAGGTCTGGACCAAACTCATTGTTTGATGTATTACAAAGGCCCGACCTTAAGAAGAGGTATGATTCGACCTATTTAGAAACACAGTATAAGACCCATTCTTAACCCGTCTTGTAGAGCCAGACGATTAATTGTATTTCACTCTTGATTTCAATTTTGGCTTCTCATGATCATATGAACATTATAATCAAAGAAAAGCCATTAATGCGCCGCACTGCGCAGTGTGTATTTAAGTTCCTGTACTGGAAAAACACTATGAATGCACCCCTGTTACGTACAGCTGGAGCAAGCATGTGATGCTTGTGGACCAATAATATGAGTAGTGAACAATTGAAAACATGGCAGAAAGGCAGCTTTTGGGTGAGAAGAAAGGTAGGACAACTTCAGTCATCTGGAAATATTTTGGCTTCAAGTTGACAGACATTGAGCAAATGGAAATTGTTTGCAAAGTTTGTCATGCTGTCGTGTCTGCTCCAACTTCCAACTTCAGGGTTTCCCTCATATGCAATTGATTGTGGCGCATGGCTAAATAAAAGCTCCCACACCTTAAAATATAGCATGTGTGCGTGCACATGGGTGCTGCACTGTGGAGCACGAGTGGTGAGTATTTGCATTAGCAAGTTATCGTCAGCAATCACACAACCATTTTGCCATAATCATCAAGCCCTACCATCTTGAACCAACATGAGTGAAGCACTTTGCAGTAATCTTAATTGTCCACCAACCTGCCATGTCTACAATTTCTTAAGAATATGCCCCATTTTGCAAACCACAGAAAACTTGCAGTTCCATAAGTCCTGGGTCTCATAGATGCTTCTTGATTTGAGATTGATTTTTGTTTGTCTTTTTTCTTCTTCTTTGTGCATCTTAATTGTCAAGATTGATAAAAGTTGCTTGCTACGGAGCTTTAAATTCTGTAATTTGACCATAAAACATTTCATGTAGAATTACAGAATAAGCATTTTATGTCTATCAAAGGAAAGAGAACAAAAAAAGATTAAAATGAATGACATGCAAGGCGGTATGCTGACAACTTCAGTCTTAACTGCTCCAATGGGCTAAATAGAAGACAAGCAACTGCCTTTTCGAGTTATTGAGAAGGTGATGTTATGCAGAGACTTGACGTACTGGGAAAAATATCAGGTCAAATACAGAGTTGGTGAACACACCACAAATGTGGATTGTCAATTTTTAGAGTGTAGCATTTTTAGAAAATTCAGTGTCTTAAGTTTGTATAGAGCAGAAATTAGACCAAGCTTCCAGCATGTGAGGGATTAGTGAGGTCTCTCTTTCAAACTGTCAAATTCTTGGCTCCCGATACTAACCTGTCACACCTGTGAGGTGGGGTTTAAAGGGATGTGTGGAAGACTGCCAGTATTGCAGTCTTCTGCCACTAAAGAAAAACCCAGCAATGGCAAACTTTCCCTCTCACATTAATATTGCTTTGAGAGGTGGTCAGCTCTATATCTAAAGGTCAGGGATTTGATCCCAGATTTTGCTGTCTACATGTTGAAGTGGCTTATAGCAAGGTACTTCACCTCAAACCTCCCCTGGTTTTGTACCATAAATGTGTAAATTGGATTTGTTAATATGAATGGAATCTACACTCACTGGCCACTTTATTAGGTACACCTGTCCAACTGCTCGTTAACACTTAATTTCTAATCAGCCAATCACATGGCGGCAACTTAGTGCATTTAGGCATGTAGACATGGTCAAGACAATCTCCTGCAGTTCAAACCGAGCATCAGTATGGGGAAGAAAGGTGATTTGAGTGACTTTGAACGTGGCATGGTTGTTGGTGCCAGAAGGGCTGGTCTGAATATTTCAGAAACTGCTGATCTACTGGGATTTTCACGCACAACCATCTCTAGGGTTTACAGAGAATGGTCCGAAAAAGAAAAAATATCCAGTGAGCGGCAGTTCTGTGGGCGGAAATGCCTTGTTGATGCCAGAGGTCAGAGGAGAATGGCCAGACTGGTTCGAGCTGATAGAAAGGCAACAGTGACTCAAATAACCACCCGTTACAACCAAGGTAGGCAGAAGAGCATCTCTGAACGCACAGTACGTCGAACTTTGAGGCAGATGGGCTACAGCAGCAGAAGACCACGCCGGGTGCCACTCCTTTCAGCTAAGAACAGGAAACTGAGGCTACAATTTGCACAAGCTCATCGAAATTGGACAATAGAAGATTGGAAAAACGTTGCCTGATCTGATGAGTCTCGATTTCTGCTGCGACATTCGGATGGTAGGGTCAGAATTTGGCGTCAACAACATGAAAGCATGGATCCATCCTGCCTTGTATCAACGGTTCAGGCTGGTGGTGGTGGTGTCATGGTGTGGGGAATATTTTCTTGGCACTCTTCGGGCCCCTTGGTACCAATTGAGCATCGTTGCAACGCCACAGCCTACCTGAGTATTGTTGCTGACCATGTCCATCCCTTTATGACCACAATGTACCCAACTTCTGATGGCTACTTTCAGCAGGATAATGCGCCATGTCATAAAGCTGGAATCATCTCAGACTGGTTTCTTGAACATGACAATGAGTTCACTGTACTCAAATGGCCTCCACAGTCACCAGATCTCAATCCAATAGAGCATCTTTGGGATGTGGTGGAACGGGAGATTCGCATCATGAATGTGCAGCCGACAAATCTGCGGCAACTGTGTGATGCCATCATGTCAATATGGACCAAGCTCTCTGAGGAATGCTTCCAGCACCTTGTTGAATCTATGCCACGAAGAATTGAGGCAGTTCTGAAGGCAAAAGGGGGTCCAACCCGTTACTAGTATGGTGTACCTAATTAAGTGGCCGGTGAGTGTATATCTTAACTGTAATATAATACAGTATCATTCAAAGCACTTTGAGCCATCAAAAGAAACCGCTAGATAAACAAGTTCAAATTCATCATTGATAAATGTGTCATACTGTTGATAATGGCTGTATTGGCCTTCCATAACTCAGTATGTGATGAAATCAAGGAACTATAGGACTGTGAAAGAGTGCCTGCCTTAAAGCTATCATTTATCTACTAGTTTGATCTACTACAGTTCAGCCAACATCAATACCACTGTTCACGCAGAACAACAATAAATCTAATAACCAACTTCATATGTGAGCACCTGGGTACACAATTATATGGAACATATTAAGTTATTGCCGGAACTTCAGTTCCAATGTTAAGAACCTTTAGGAACAAAAAAAGATGGTAGAATTATTTCCTTCACAACTTTATAATGATCTCTGTAGGACAAAAAAAATAGATAAAAAATGAAAGCAAACTGGCAGCTTTGCAGCAACTACTCATGTATAAAAAAACTCTACCAAGATAGTGTTCTGTAACAGCCATATAACTCAGCATGATATACAATTGTTTAATGACAACGACACTTCCAACTCTTTCTGTACATATGCTGTAAGTATAGCAGTTTAACAGTTAACATTGTTGGGGAGCCCAAGTCTCAAAAATGGGTAGAACCTGATTTGTGTTTTTTCTGTTAATTCTGACCCTAAGAACCCATAATTAGAGGGTCTGCTCTACCGGAAACATTGCAGGAAAAAAAAAAAGAAAAGAAAAGAAATTGTGGCCATTTCACTGTATGTATCCTTCATTTTTTGATGGAAAATTTAGCAAAATGCTTAAATCCTCAGTGGGTTGGGTAAGCTGTCAATAAATGCATTCCAGGTGCACAGAACCCACCCTGCCAGCATGTGTTGGCTCAAGGGGCTAAAGGCAGTAAGAGCACCTGACTGATGTGCCACTAAGAACTGCAATGCAAGCACTGAAAAGCTACCACCCACACCTTTACCAAACCCTCCCTACCTTTAGCATCAATGCTCGATAGTCCACAATTGTAGCCCCACAGCAGGCATGTTCACAGCCCCTGCATGCTCAGCACATGATTTGCTAGGTGCCCTGGTGTAAGCAATGAGCTTGCAATAAAAGAGTAGAACTTTCAAGTTGATCAGTCTTTTCATCAACAAGAAAAACTTCAAATGAGGAGGCAGAAAAGTTAACATGATTATGTTGTCAATGTTTTAGTGGTGGTATTTTCAGGAGGAGACTATAGAGTATTGCTGAAGTGTAAACTAGAGAAGAAGTTCGGTCTCCAGTGGAAGTTTGGTGCCACTACAGTTAAGCCTGATGGCTGTTGGTACAAAAGATCTTCTAAATCTTTCTGTCCCGCAGCGAAGAGAGAGGAGCCGTCCACCACCATTTGCCCTTTGGTCCATCAAGGTGTTATGAAGTGGGTGATCCATGTTCTTGAGAATAGTCTCCACCTTCCTCAGTGTAGATCTCTCCACCACATCCTCCACTGAGTCCAGCTTGAGTCCAACCACAGAGCCAGCCTTTTTCACCAGTTTGTTAAGACGTCTTGTATCTTTGTGTTTGATGCTTCCTCCCCAGCAGACTGCAGCGTAGAACAGCACACTTGCCACCACAGACTGATAAAACATCTGCAGCATCTTACTACAGATGTCTATTGAACGGAGTCTTCTCAGGCAAAAGAGGCAGCACTGCCCCTTTCTGTAGATTAAGTCTATATTCTTAGACCAGTCCAACCTATTATCCAGATGTACACCTAGGTATTTATATGATGTCACCACTTTGATGTCCACTCCACAGGTGTTCACTGGCTGAAGAGGGGGTTTGGATCTATGGAAGTCTATGACCATCTCCTTTGTCTTTGAGGTGTTGAGGAGGAGGCAGTTTTTGTGACTCCAGTCACTGAAGGCTCTGATTAGATCTCTGTATTCAGCTTCTTGTCCATTTCTGATACATGCCACAATAGCAGTGTCATCTGAGTATTTCTGGATGTGGCAGGACTCAGTACTGTATTTGAAGTCAGAACTATCCCCTGTGGAGCCCCTGTACTGCTTATTAATGTCCCAGAAACACAGTTCCCCAGCCTGACAAACTGTGGCCTTCCTGTCAGGTAATCTGTGATCCAGGAAACACAGGAAGGATCAACTCCCATCTCTGTGAGCTTGTCTTTGAGTATGGTGGGTTGGATGGTGTTGAATGCACTTGAAACGTCGAAGAACATGATCCTCACATAAACCCCAGGTTCCTCCAGATGAGACAGGGCACGGTGAAGCTTGTAGAGGACAGCATCATCCACTCCAATGTGTTCTTTGTATGCAAACTGCAGGGAGTCCAGTTTGTCTCTGACCTCAGACCTCGGAAGGCGTAGAATCAGCTGCTCCAGGGTTTTCATGATGTGTGAAGTGAGGGCCACTGGTCTGTAGTCACTGAGTTCAGCAGGACATTTTGTTTTTGGTACTGGCACAATGCAGGATGTTTTCCACAGAGCAGGTACCCGCCCCAGCAGTAGACTCAGGTTGAAGATCTTGTGGAGAGGTTGACACAGTTCTGCAGCACAGTCTCGAAGCAGCCTTGGACACACACCATCTGGACCAGCTGCCTTCCCAGGACAAAGTCTTCCAAGCTCCATCCTCACCCCTGTTTCGGTGACAGACAAGGACTGGTGTTCTAGGAGGGAGGCAGTTGAAGTGGTTGAGACATTTGAACAAGATGGGCAGAGAGTTGACATTTCCCATGATGATTGATGGAAGAAAGGGTTTATATCGCCACCTCCTAGCATTCAGCTTTGCCTTCACCTTTGCACCAGCACGGCAACCACGATAACACCTCCTGATATCCTCTGGAATTGTATGTTGTTGCCCAGATTTGCTTTTCCTTGAATGAAAGGAGCTCTTCTCTTGAGTAAACTCTTCGCCCAGCAGAAGTATCCATCAGCAGCCAACAAAATTACGACAAAAATATGAAAAAAATCTAGCATAAATTACAAAAATTACAGATAATACAGAGAGACCAGACTTGCAGCAACCACTCGGTTCAAGCAAATCATTTGGAAAAAAAAAAAAAACTTTTACTGTAACTGTAATTACCTAAAAATAAACATAATTCAAGATTATAAAAAAATAACCGATTAAATTTAAACCTATTAACCCAAACAAAGCGCTGTTGTATAACTTACTGGACCACAGGACTACTGTGCCACCACGCCCAGCTTAGCGTGTCTTGGTGCGCCTCAGTCTACAAAAATACAAAAGTGGCTGCATGCCAAGTTGTGCTGCACTAAAATTCCACTGTGTGGGGTGCACCACCCTGCACCACGACACTGGCAGGCATGAAAATAGGACCGAAATAGTAACTATTGGAGTGTTTCGAATGTCTCACCCTGGGGCACTGGCTTCTTTATTTTTGTAAAGGGACTAGTGCCTCATTGCATTTGCCCTGTGGCCCTAATTATTTGAAACCCATGAAGAATCTCATCATAATGTACACATCCCGGCAGTAGCCCCTGTGGTCTTTTCAAAATTTTTCCAGAGAAAATTTTCTAGTTAAAACTGCTAATTCTGGCAGTTGTGGCACAGGATGTGGACCTGTTTATCTGCTGGTGATGAGGTCCTGTGGTTTTCATTACAACTGTGCAAACCAAAACTACGTAAAGACATTTCCAAATATGTAACACCATAGACTGTATTTAGAACATAATAATGCATTATAATATTTTTACTTAAGACTAGATTTATTCATACTATATACAGTCTATGTGTAACACTCAATAAAAACCTAGCATACGTTAAAAACAAGGCAGAGTGAGGTATTTTAGTCTTGAAACAGCTGTTACAATGCTCATCCACTAGGATTGGCCACTAATTACAGTACACTGATAGGGGATAAGGAGTAGGTGAATATATATCTGTGAAGCCACAGACCATAAAGGAGTTTTGGCAGACATGAGTAGGAGTTGTGTGAATCTGTGCTCGATTGCTCTTCCTCATGGACATGGATGATGTAATGGCTGTGCCACACTGGACTGAAATGAAAACTGAATCTGAATTGTGCAAACTGAAATTGAATATTTTATTTTTATATTTAAGGAAGATAGAGAGTTGAATTTTTCCTGTAGGTTAAAATATAATTCAAAAGCAGATAAATTCACTTTCAAAATAAATTTCAATTGCAAATCAAATAAATTCAGCTTTAAAACATTCATTTCAATTTCAGATCCTGCTTTTCAAATTAAATATATTTATTCAATTTCAGTTTCTAGTGGCACAAAAATCAGCCAATGAGGTATGGCATATTTACACAGACGTTAATATGCTATAAGAGCAGGCTAAAGATTACCACACACAATAAAGGAAGTTTTGAAAAGGTCACTGGCACTTGAATATGTATTACAAAATTATTTTCCCTTCTTAATTCTGTCTTGTCAAAACCTCTTAACAACAGCAATTAATTCTCAAAAGCAACACCAGGGACAACTTCACCACACATGTATCAAATCTATCCACGGGGAGTAGTCCAACACATTTTACCTTTCCACTATTACACTATGGCAAAAACAGAAGTTTCTGTCAGCATCCTATTTATTGACACCACGGCAAACATATCTCAGGCTGCTCTTGATAGTCAGGAAATAAAGATGCTTGTGGGAGAGATATGGAAACAGCCTGGCTATGAGTGCAAAGGAGATGTAGCAGAGTCTCAAGCGGTTGGATATAGACCAATTTACAGCCTACTTCATCAAGAATCAGCGCGTCAATAAGCCTAATATTTTGCCCAAGCCACTCAAATGACCAAGCAAGCACGACAAGCGTCCTGCTTCGACCCATCGGTGACGATCAGTCACTATAGAGAGAGATGCTCACACACCGTGGATCCTTCACAACGTTATGTACATGCGCGCACACACACACAGAGCAGCAATCTGATGTACACATCAGTATTAACAGTATAAACTTCATCACCAGAGTCTCCCTCATTAACACACCTGTTCCTCCCTTCTGCTTTACAACGAACTGCAAAAAAACTGGACTCACACCACCACTTTTTTTCTGGTACTTAAATTGTGTATATTGTATGTAGTTTTATTTTTCTTTTCTTTTCCCTTTTCCCTTTTCTATATCTTTTCTTTTATGCTGTGACAAAAAAATTCCCCCCATGGGGGATCAATAAAGGAATATTCAATAAAGGAATATTCTATTCTGTCTCCACTCATCCACACAGACACACCTGTGTTCACCAAGCTACAGCTTTCACAGCAGCTCATTACACCACACCACTGCTTAACGAGTTCACCACTGAGTTCAGCACTGTGCTAGCTTAAGATACTGAACTCTAATTACATGCCAGCCAGTGGCGCAGGGTAGCGCACCTTGCACAGTAGTAGTGAAGTGTGGCGCAGCCCCATGCACAGCCACTTTGGTAAAATTCATAGACTAAGCGCACCGAGATTTACCAATTTGGGTGTGGTGGCGCAGTAGAGGGAGGTGTGGACAGAATCAGCTGTCACCTTGACAATTTGGTGCCCGTTAGTGACACAGAGGGTGCACTGAAAGCTCACAGAATCCAAGCTGGCAGGTAGAGTGCAGCTGGTCAAGTAGAAAATTTGTGTCATGATTACTCTGTGTGGACTCGGCTTTTGTATGTGTAGTCTCTCTACCCCTTTACAGAGGTTGGGCAGCTCCTAATCAGCACTGGCTCCTCCTGCACATTCACACCTGCACCCGATCATGTCATCACCACCTGCTTTTAAGTTCTGCCTGGAAGACTGCAGATCGCCAGGGGCCTCATGTATCAACACTTGCGTGGGACTCATACCAGAAACGAGCGCACGCAAGGTCCGTCACGCTGAAAAAAATCCGTATGTATCAAGGTGTGCGGGCGCCGAAAGCCACGTGTGTTTCCTTGATAAATCCCAATCAGCTTGGAATTGAGCGCAGATATCGGAGTGACCGGGCCCGCCCCCGTTATGCCCTCCTATAAATATGCAGATTTATTTAAATAGGGTCTCCCTGTCCTCGCACGCAGACAAAATGACAAGAAAAAAGGAAATTTACGGCATGCGAGGTGGAGGTGCTGGTGGCGGAGGTGGAGGAGCGACAGCGTGTTTTGTTTGGCAGCCTGTCCAGTGGCGTCAGTGCAAAACGAAAACGCTTGGAGTGGGAGAAAGTTTGCGAGAGGGTGAACGCGGTGGGTTCCGAGACACGCACCCCCGCGGAGATTTAAAAAAAAAACAGCGGCATTCGGGCCACCCCGGCCCCAGCACCAGCATCAGCACCAGCGCGCCGACAATCGGTGGAGCGTCCACCAGCCGCGGCGCTTCCGCTGGACCACCCGGACGCAGTGGAAGGGTCCTCATGGAGGCGGTCCTGTAATCGCAGGAAGAAATCATCAGGGGGATCGCGGGGATCAACGAGCGGCTGGACCGGCTCGTAAATGTCCTTGAGCGTCTGGTGGCGAAAATAAATTAATTTGGCTCATTGAACTGTGTATTCACTTCTTACCCATTCACACTGTGGCGATGAGATTCTCCCGCGCGAGGACGGCGGCCCGGCAGGGATCAGCTCTCATCCCTCCGTCTGCTGCTGGTTCGTCATTTGGGGCGACGTGCTGCTCGGCCACGGGGATGTGGTGCACGCTTGTCACATAGTGAGTCACCAAACACCGCCACACAGCGTCGCCAAAGTGCCGTCAATGCAAGTATCGGCCAACTTCTACACCACCTCCTCACTTTGCGTTGATTAGCGCTGGAACCGACGCTCATGTCGCGATGATAAATCTGGACGTGTGCGCCGATCTTGGCGGACGCAAGGTTTTCTGGCGCCGCCAGCGTTGATACATGAGGCCCCTGAGGATTCCAGCTTTCTTAGTGTCTTGGCTAGTGTCTCGGTATCTTGGCCAGTCTCTTGTAAAGAGATTGTGACTGATTAATCTTTACCTGTGTTTGAGAAGTATCTGTGACTTACCTCCACTTTCCTCCTTTTCTCCTCCAGTGTCTCCGCTCACCACCAGCATTGCCCAACCTCTGCCTCGACTGCCACACTCTCTCACAAGCCCTCACTCTGCCTCCCCACTCCTCACCACAGATCTCCTTCACTACATGGACCTCGGAGCTCCCGTCCATATCTGTCTAGTCTTCAATAAAATATCTTAAAGCTGCCAACTGCCTCCATTACCTGAGGCAAAAATCCTCACAATTTGTAGACCACGGAGCAGTATGCACATGTCACCAATACCTAACAGGCAGGTTTCCAGTGTCAGGCACATTTTAGTGCAATAAATAATCAACGAAAACCGATATTCAGTGCACCTCTCAGAGACAGCACATACATTAAGCTTTATATCGATATAAACTGATCTATATCTGATCTGATGGCTGAGCATGTACATTTGGCAAATGTAATGGATACTCACCCTGACCTAACTAATACAGCTGAAACTGCATTAAATTAAATATCCAATAAATAGTTACA
Source organism: Xyrichtys novacula (assembly GCA_962446985.1). NCBI lineage: Eukaryota > Metazoa > Chordata > Actinopteri > Labriformes > Labridae > Xyrichtys > Xyrichtys novacula. The sequence goes on from OY660867.1 coordinate 31,419,535, forward strand.
CGATGATGATGATGATGATGATGATGATAATAATAATAATAATAAAAATAATAATAATAATAATAATAACAAAAATAATAATAGTAATGCACCAGATTTTTATAGCACTGTATCAGAGACCCTCAAAGCGCTTTATATTGGATACAATGTTCATTCTTTCACACAATCACACCCTGGTGGTGGTAAATTAGCGTAGCCGCAGCTGCCCTGGGGAAGACTGACGGAAATGTGGCTGCCAGTTTGCGCCTACGGACTCTCCGACCACCACCACACAACACTCACATTCATACACCAGTGGCGGTGGGGCTGCCAAGGCTGACCAGATAAATTATTTAAGTGATCAAATGAGTGATCCATTTGAAAAATGTGAACTAAACAACAAAAGACACTTTCTTCAAAATAAACCGTTTATCTAAAGTTTTCACATTCCTGTGAGTTAGGCCTCCATGCCAATATTATAATTTTTTAATTGCATGAGCCAAGAACATTTCACTTGCAAACATTCGTGGAACACAAACGCAATGCCGCGGAGCATGGTGCACCCTTTACCCACAGGTGGTTCTGATTTCAAAGCCTTTATGCATAGCAGTTGTTTATGGAGTGATCTGTGCACAGGACCCACTTATGTCACGTAAGATTTAAATATATGCAGTTTGATGTGAGTGTCTTTATTTGTAGTAAAGAATATTTGTCTTACCCCTGGAAACAACCTTGCACACTCCAAATCCCTCTGTGCTTATATGAGGGGGTGTAGAGGATACGACATGGGGGGGGGGGGCACTAGAGGACGTGTTTAGCCCAACACGTTTTGAGGGGCTGCCTCTAGACCCCACTGTCTGGCATTGCTGCTCTCAGTCATCTCCTCGACTACGTCACGGATTTTGCTATATACCTTGCCAGTGACACATTTAAAGGTGAGGAGGGGAGACAATGGCCCTCATTTATCAATTTTGCATAGAACTGAGCGCAGATCTGAGCGCAGGATTCATAGTAGGATAGGACACACGTGGGATTTATGAAAGGGTTCGTATGTGACCAATCTCAGCGTACATATGATCGGGTCTTGATAAATTCGGCGGCTGAAATCGACCGTCATTAACATGTCACGCCCTTAAATATTCGTGGTTCTGAAGCCTCGGCCACTAAGGTCAAACATGAAAGAGTAGAAATATCAGAAAGATTCGAAACTTTTCGAGCTGAAAGCGGATATTCTCGTGTCTGTGGTGGAAACTAACAAGGATTTGCTCTTTGGAAGCATCAAAACTGGTATAAAAGTAGTCCAGAAAACTCCTGTCTGGAGCAGGATTATGGAGGCGGTGAACAGCGCTGCCGCAGAATAGCTGACAGTGGCTGTCAGTTTTAATAGTTTTAATAAATCATTAGTCAATAAGTTGCTCATGATGATAAATTAATATCTCATACATGCCTCATGTTTTTTTATTGCCGTGACATAGCTTTTATGACATTGCTCCTATTATATAAAGTATTTAGTTTTTATTTGTTGCGTCTTTGTAATGTAGAGCGGACTGTAGAGTCTGACAGAAGCTGAAAAAAAATAATTATCACGTTGCACCGGCACAGCCAAGAACACTCCATTCGCTGGTGCAACATTGTGCAAAACTGTACTGGCTCAAATGATGTCCCACACCCTTTCAGGAGTGTACAACAACGTCCCCGCTGCTGGGCCAAGACAGAGACACCTGCCTTTTAGGAGTCAAAAGCAGCGCTCCACAGTGGCGTGTGTGCCCAATGTTAAAACGGTGCTCCTGCTCTGTGGCAGTGTTTCTGCAGAGTTATCAAACAGGCCTATTCACTAAGGACATAACAAATTTAGCTTATTTTGTTTTATTTACGTCTTAATCCTTAATTAAAATTTGGCTGATTGTGCTTAATTACAGTTTTGACGTTTGTATATCAATAATTTTGAGACAGACATTTGCTGCACCGCAGATCCACACTGACTCGAACTTGCGTACACGATGTCAGACCTGTCATGGGATTTGGTCATAGCATGTGCTCATGTGCAGATTGATAAATGCCGATCTGCATGTTGCAACTTTGGACTCGGCTGTGTTATGCCCACTTCATCCCTTCCCCCCTGCATTTTTCCCATTTGCACTACATAAATTAATAATTAATCATCAATTTTGATCGTTTTTTAATGATTTTTTAAATAACAAAAAACAGGTTTTTCCTCATCAAAACTCCCCTGTCACTGTTGTTCATGACTGTGCACTACTTTTTTTACTCATTCATGAAACGCTAAAATCTGGGACTTTTCCAGGGACAACTTTAACTGAGGACAGGCCATCCAAAATGGGGTATGTCCGCTGAAGGGGGAGTACTTGCGCCAGGCTGTGCTGCTCACTAAAATAAAACAAAGTGTGCTTGGGCGTGCCTCATTGGTGTGGCAAACATGACTTATGCTGTGCCTGTGTTACGATGCCGGTGAGGAACAAAAATAGAGCCCTCAATCTTATTTCAGAAATGCTCTGGTCTGGACTGTTCTTACCCCGTTTTTTACACTTATACAAAGACAGCAGTAAGAGAACAACTTTCCCTCTCCATGGGGCAGTCAAAACAGGGACTGCCCACTGAAATCAGGATGTCTGGTCACAAGACACTGCTAACAAGGAGCTAATGGTAGGGTGAGACTGAGAGTACTTGGAGGATTCATTAACCTCAGTTGGATGTATGTGGTTCAGGTGGAACATCTTTGGGATTGTTGTCATGTTGTACTTGTACGTAGCATCGCAGTGTCTGCAGCAAACCTCATCACCTCATGGTCCCACACCACACTTAATCTTGCGTTCCTCATGTTTTTTTCAATATCCTTCCATACGGTGACAGTCACTGCACTGCTTCAACACACACACACACACACACACACACACTGACTGGACAAAGATGGTATCCCTCACGATCAACAGAAGTTGCTCTTTGTTGGAAAGCAGCTAGAGGATGGACACATACTGTCAGCCCTTTTTAAATGAAGTTAGATCTATTGAAATTTTGCATGATCAACGTAATTTTTAATGATCAATCAATCGATTATTTATTAGTTATGCCCATTCTGTGGGGGCAAATGATAGACAATAGATTTGAGAAAAAGAACGTCTGCTTAATTTAAACCAGCCAGCGAGCAAAACATGTTTACAGAAGAAGTCACGTTGTTGTCTATCAGATACAAATGTGAAGGCCACTTATGCGAAGATAAGAACAACTACTGACGTCATTGGAGTGTATAAATTGTTGGGGATTCTTTGGCTGTTGCTGTCCGCCTGATTGTCCTGAGCTGTGGTTGATGCTGTAACTACAATAAATCCCGCAAGAGGCTGCCAGGTTGATTCTGTCTTCTTGTAGTTCATTTTTGCACCTTTGCATCTATAAAATCGACCATAATTCCTGAGAAGAAGGGGGTGTACTGGCACCGAGCTGCACCGCTCACCAAATTAGCAAAGTGTTCTTGGGCATGCACCATCACGCGTTATTTGATTCCTATGTTGTAGGTTTACATTAAAGAACTGGTTTTACATGTATATTTAACATGTTGGAAAGGCAGGTGCAAACTGGCACAAAGTTACACACAAACGGCTGCGGTCAATGACAGGCAACTGAGAGAAATAATCTTCTGTGCATGTGAACATTTTTGGACTGTCAGAAATAAATATAGAAGAGACATATCGTCCATTTAGCAATGCCATCTTTAAGCTGCTGGATGACCTATGGGCTGATTTCTGCTGGTCCCTCACTGGTTTTATTTGCAGAGGTTTTATGAAAGGAAAGTTGTTTTTTTTAATACAGGCTCAATATCAATATTGAACTGTTGGCAGTTGCTCTTCGGCCATATTATGTTCCAAGAGAATTTAGTCATATCATAACAGTAGTTGTTTACATTCCACCCAAATCAACTGAATAATGTTGCGATGTTTTGCAAAATAGTGTTGCCAGGCTACAGACTCAACACCCTGAGGCACTAATATTAATATCGGGAGACTTCAACCATGTCACCCTCTCCTCTCACCTGACTGGATTCACACAGTTTGTGAACTGTCCTACCAGAGAAAACAAAACCCTGGATCTGCTGTATGCCAACGTCAAAGAAGCCTACAGAGCCACTGCCTTACGACCACTGGGCAAGTCAGATCATAACTTGGTCTATCTACAAACCTGTTACAGACCTTGTGTACTGAGGCAGCCGGTGACCAAAGTCAAAATAAGAAGATGGACACCCTAAGCCAGTGAAGCTCTAAGGGACTGTTTTAAATCAACAGACTGGAATGTGCTGCTGGAAACAGATGTTGATAGTATGAACATTGATAAACAGGTTGACTGCTTTACTGATTATGTCAACTTCTGTAGAGACACAGTTATACCCACAAAAACTGTTCGCTGTTTCCCCAACAACAAACCCTGGATTACAAGAGACATAAAAGCAATCCTTAACCAGAAAAAGAAAGCTTTTAAAGATGGTGACAAATGAGTGAAACAAGAGTTGAAGAGGAGACTGAAGATGGCAAAGCTGGAGTACAAAAAGAAGATAGAGAATAATCTACAACACAGCAACATCCGTGAAGTGTGGAGAGAATTCAGTACCATCTCTGGACACAACAGTCAAAAGAAAAGACAGCCAGTGGTGGGTGATGTGAAAGGAGCTGATGAACTCAACCTGTTCTTCAACAGATTTTACACTGCTATCACTCCCACTTCCACTGCTACTCCACCTTCCTCTCCACAACAAAACTCCACTACAACTTCTTCCCTTCCTCCTCCATCTCATTCAAATGTCTCAACCACTTCAATTGCCTCCCTCCTAGAACACCAGTCCTTGTCTGTCACTGAAACAGGGGTGAGGATGGAGCTTGGAAGACTTTGTCCTGGGAAAGCAGCTGGTCCAGATGGTGTGTATCCAAGGCTGCTTAGAGACTGTGCTGCAGAACTGTGTCAGCCTCTTCACAAGATCTTCAACCTCAGTCTACAGCTGGGGCAGGTACCTGCTCTGTGGAAAACATCCTGCATTGTGCCACTACCAAAAACAAAATGTCCTGCTGAACTCAATGACTACAGACCAGTGGCCCTCACTTCACACATCATGGAATCATGGCTGATTCTACGCCTTCTGAGGTCTGAGGTCAAAGACAAACTGGACTCCCTGCAGTTTGCATACAAAGAACACATTGGAGTGGCTAATGCTGTCCTCTACATGCTTCACCGTGCCCTGTCTCATCTGGAGGAACCTGGGGTTTATGTGAGGATCATGTTCTTTGACTTTTCGGGCTCTATTTTCGTGCGCGCCAGTGAGGCGACGGAGGGTGGCGGACCCCGCGCAGTTGTATTTTCGTCTGACAGAGCCCGGTGTACGGCCAGTTTGGTATTTTCGTGGACTGAGCCGCACGGAGGCGAGCCGAGATCCGCCAAGCTGGGCGTTGTGGCGTGGCAGGGGAGGTGTCGACAGAATCAGCGGACGCAGTGACATTTTCGTGCTTGCCACCGGCGTGTAAAGTGCGCTGAAAGCTCGCCGATTCAAACCTGGTCAGCTTTCAGTGCATGGCGGAGCGCAGCTGGTCTAGTAGTATTTTGGTAGACCTGCGGCGTATCGACATACGTCACTGATGCCTCACCGGCAGGTTTCCACAGTGTCAGGCACATTTCAGTGCAATAAATAATCATCAACAACTATTAATCTGAGTCAGCACATACATTTAGATATATATAGATATATTCTGATCTATATCTGATCTGATGAGCGCGTTTGGCACGCGTTTGGACACACAACCTGACCGAATCAACACAGCTGAAACCGCATCAAATTAAATTAAATATCTAGTAAATAAACACAAATGATGAAGTTAACAAGATATGTAATTCGTCTCCCTCCTTTTCTTTCTTCCTCTTCCTCTTATTTCTCGCACAGCTCGACCTGGACACGTCTCCGTGTCCTCTGTCCGTCTTGCTGCTGCTGCGGCTACACAGATGATTTGTTTCAGTGCGCAGATGCGTTTTCTACTTTAAGCCTATATAAGGATATTATAATATTCAGTTTTGTGGGCCAAATTTATATTATATGCCAACATCTATGAAAGAAAGAGCCAGGCCACGGAGCGCGATGCGTCATTTACGCACACATGGTTCCAATTTTAATGCCATTTTTGGAGTTTAGGTTGTGATCTGTGCGCTCAACCCACCTTTGTCACGTGAGGTTTGAATATATGCAACTTTATGTGAGTGTCTTTATTTGTGGAAAATGGTGTTTGTCCTACCAGTGGGTCCAACATTACACACACCAAACCCATCTGTGCTTATATGAGAGAGTGTGGAGGACGCCCAATGCAGCGCTTACAGTGACACTTGTTGAGGAGCTGCCCTCTGTCGCCATCTTGTGGCATTACTGTCTTAAGACATCTCTTGATCTCTTTAACTACTTCATGAAAATAGTAATACGCCTTGCCTGTGGCGGATTTAAAGGCAAGGAGAGGAGCTTATGTGATTGGTGAAAACAGGTCTCGGCTGTGTTAAACCCCCTCTCCGCCCTATCTCCTCCCTCGCTACGACTTAAGCTGCTGGGAGGAGCTGAGTTAGGGAGGGGGGATACTTACGCCGGGCTGCGCGGCTCACCAAAATACCAAAATGTGCTTGGGAATGCCTTGTCAGCGCGGCGGATCTGACTGACGCCACGCTTGCGGCACGTCTCCGGCGAGGCACGAAAATAGAGCCCTTCAAGTGCATTCAACACCATCCAACCTACCATATATAAAGACAAGCTCACAGAGATGGGAGTTGATCCTTCCTGTGTTTCCTGAATCGCAGATTACCTGACAGGAAGGCCACAGTTTGTCAGGCTGGGGAACTGTGTTTCTGGGACATTAATGAGCAGTACAGGGACTCCACAAGGGACAGTGCTGGCGCCATTCCAGTTCACACTGTACACATCAGACTTCAAATACAGTACTGAGTCCTGCCACATCCAGAAATACTCAGATGACACCGCTATTGTGGCATGTATCGGAAATGGACAAGAAGCTGAATACAGAGATCTAATAAGAGCCTTCAATGACTGGAGTCACAAAAACTGCCTCCTCCTCAACACCTCAAAGACAAAGGAGATGGTCATAGACTTCCGTAGATCCAAACCCCCTCTTCAGCCAGTGAACACCTGTGGAGTGGACATTGAAGTGGTGACATCATATAAATACCTAGGTGTACATCTGGATAATAAGTTGGACTGGTCTAAGAATCTAGACTTCACCTACAGAAAGGGGCAGAGCCACCTCTTTTGCCTGAGAAGACTCCCATCAATAGACATCTGTAGTAAGACGCTGCAGATGTTTTATCAGTCTGTGGTGGCAAGTGTGCTGTTCTACACTGCAGTATGCTGGGGAGGAAGCATCAAACACAAAGATGCAAGACGTCTTAACAAACTGGTGAAAAAGGCTGGCTCTGTGGTAGGAGTCAAGCTGGACTCAGTGGAGGATGTGGTGGAGAGATCTACACTGAGGAAGGTGGAGACTATTCTCAAGAACATGGATCACCCACTTCACAACACCTTGATGGACCAAAGGGCAAATGGTGGTGGACAGCTCCTCTCTCTTCGCTGCAGGACATAAAGATTTAGAAGATCTTTTGTACCAACAGCCATCAGGCTTTATAACTCTTATGTAAATAATAGATAACTTTTATAGACATATTAAGTGAGACAACAGACAATTGAATTTCCCTTCGGGGATCAATAAAGTTCTTCTTATTCTTATTCTTATTCTTATAAAGATTGTATTAAACCAAAATCAATCCATGTGATTGTGGATACAATCAGGGCCGAGAACTGCATCATTTTGTTTTGTTTTGTTTGGCTATTCACATGTACTGCTTTCTTGAAAAACATTTCAATGAAAATACACTGGATGCAGTTCTGTACTTAACAAAATTTTTTAAAAAAAGTACTTCAAGCAAATAGACCAGGACTGCAATCACTTAGCTCCTCAAGTGTTGCCCTGTGTATTATTTACAGAGCTCAGGGAGCGCTTCTACCCTCAGGGCTCTAGGATGCTAAATGAGGTCACTGATTCAGACTGCCTCACCCCCTAACCAACATCGACAGTCATTAATGAGTTGAAATATTGTCATTATTATTAGTAGTAGTAACAGTAGTGCTAGTAGTAGTAGTAGTTGAAGTAGTGGTAGTAGTACATTTTTTCTTATTCCAATCCTCAATGAAAGGATTGAATTGTTTCTTCTGTATTTGCATGTAGCGAGTTATAACATAGACCAAACTATATGAATTGAACAGCTTTCTAACGGTAGTTTTCTGAAGGGCACTGTAGTTTAATTCTCTGAAAAAGAACCAAAATCAATAGGCAAACTACAAATGTTCTAGGCAGTGTGTGGTCTAAAAAGCATATATCAGCATAGGGCTTAGCAGCAGAATATATGCTATATGGCTGTACTTTAAGAAACGTTGCACCAAAAGAGAAACATGATTCATAGAGGAAAATTCTGTAATTTGGAGGTGGTCTCAGATAAACACCCAAGGGTGTTGCGTCATCCCATTAATTACTCCCAAAGTGCAATGTCCTCCAGTACAGTGTACACGACCCACATGTTCAGAAAGATGAGCAGGGCTGAAAAGAGCATGGGAATAAGGTGATAGTGAAATAGAAGGATCAGACAAACAGGAAAATGCTCCAATCAACACAGTTCTTGGTTGGTTCTATTTTGCTCAATCCTTCATTCACATTCACTTGCCAGGAGGGAACAGAAACTTCCAAAGGATAATTTAATTTATGAACTACTCTTGAGGTAAGTGATCTGTAAGGAGCTGCTACCTGTGCCTCGAAATGACTGGTTAGTAGGAAAGGTCCTGGGCTCATATAAATAAGACACTTTCATCAGGAAGTATTGGGGATACACCAAAAAGTTGGCCACTGAAAAATTTCGACTGAAAATGGCCCAAAAGTGCATTTTCGGTTTTCGGCCGAGAGACTTTTATCACCGAAATAACATGGCTGAAACAGATGTTGTGATGACCCAAGCAAAAGCTGCCGCCAGTGTATACTTGTCTGGATAAGAGCCAACATGTCTGGGGTGTGGAACCACAGATAGTGAATAGCATAGCATTGAATGCTAAAATTTCAAGCAGGGTTGCACCTGCAAAGAGTTTCTCTAAGTCAGGTTTAATTTATCACCTGAAATCCAAACATTATGATCGCCATTCTGAGTATGAGGAGCAGATGTTGGTGCCAAATACACAAGAGAACACCTAGAGAAGTTTCACTGCGTCTCACATTTATTCATAACTTTAATAGAAATCAACATTGCAACGCAAACTCATGCTCAGCTCCCACTCTTGCAAAAATATGAAAAAAAAAGAAAAATAGTGGTGCATGTTACCTCTTCTATAAGTCTCTACTGCTTATCACACTTCTTCTCTTATTAGAACATTTAAGTTGTTTTTGCCCCTGACTCGTGGGCTCCATCCAGAGGTGTAAACAACACAGAACATGCAGCAACACACTGACACAAAAAATAAAAACTCACCTTGCATAAAGTAAAATTAATTTAATATTTAATATAGATTGATATCAATTTATTTATTTATACAATGCCTTGATTTTAGTGAGGTTTGTCCACAGTCATAACCATAAATGCAATGTACTAACAAATGGCATAGTAATTAATCTCAGAGTTCGGTTTTCGGTTTTCAGCTTTGGTTCTCATTTTCGGTTTTCGGTTTGGGCCAAGATTTTTCCTTTTGGTGCATCCCTTGGTGGTATTGATCCAGCAACATACTATTTCCCAATAGCTAAAACACACTTTTTATGAAACCAAAATTAAACAAGCTGATCATTAAGCCAAACCAGGCTGATGACTGCTGACACTATACTCTGAAGCAGTACATGAATTTGACAGGATCTGAAAGGGGTTTGATTCAACTAAATAATGGTACAGATGTCCCTGAACTGCCCATGCCTCTGCTCTGCTAATTGGTATGCTATTCAAAGAGAAGTCATTTATTGTTCACACCTGTCCATGTCCCTTTCCATACCACAAGTGTCTCTCTTGTTCTCTTGTCTCTCTCTTGGTTGAACTTCAAGGATTGTTCACTGAACCAGCAAACATGTCAATTTCGTCTGTAATAATATTTCAAAGGGACAGCCTATTCTGATCCTTCTGGATTTGATCAACAGCTAAGCACAGGGTGTTTACAACACACACACACACACACACACACACACACACACACACACACACACACACACACACACACACACACACACACACACTTCTCCAGAGGATAGCATCTCAGAGAAGCAATCCAGCTGCAAATTAGGTTAATCACGCTCAGGAGAGGCCTAGTATTAAACCTCATAGAGGCTATTAAGGTGGCACCTAAATTGTAATCTATGAGGAATATAAACCACAATTAGCCAGGGAGTTCTTGATGGAACCAGCTGTGAGTAACATGACTGGTCATAAACACCCTTCGAGAAAACACTTAATTTTTTAAACCATTTTGAAACCTTGTTCATTAATCCTGCGATATTAATTAGAATTTGACTATACAGAAAACAATTTTCACCTGTGTCCGAGTGAGAGAGCACTAAATACAATGAATATTGACATGAGGATTTTGTGCCTTAGCTTTTGTAGGTCACATTCAGCAAAATTGTATACTCTTTCAAACTGTGTTTTCTCAGTCTTTTTCGTACACATAACAATTACCGTGCCCCCATTTCATCTGGAGAGCTGAAACACACTCATGTCCAAATAGATACCTGTGGCTAACAATTCTCCTGAAGTCCAGTGGAAACTTACAGATGAAGTCCTTCTGAGAGCTGCACTGCGCTTTAATGTGATAGCATCATTAGTGTCTCAGGGACATTAGTGCTCACCATGGGGAATCTAAAAGTGTGTGACGTCCATGAAAGATTGAGCCTGGAGAATCAGAGCCCAGAAGAGATGACTCGGTGCTGGTTGACCCTAAGCAGAGATTATCTGTTTTTGATTGGAATTGTATTTTGGATTGCCTCTCTTAACCACTAGCTGTAAGTCGAATGTTATTTTCTTTGTGAGAGTTGTCCATATGTAAAACCCACTTTGAAAAGTATTGCACTCAAGGAGCAAGCAGCAGGTTGTTTCTTTAAGCAATGAGGATGTATCAGTTTTTTCCTTTGTTTGTTTTTATTTTTTCCTTTTCATTTTTATACTTACTTTTATACAAACACTAAAGTTTGAAGCTTCAGTTGGGCATACCTTTATTCGTGTTTCAGCTTGAAACATTATTCAGGAGAGAAATCACACACACACAAACACACACACACACACATATATATGTATAAATATACAGTATATATATATATATATATATATATATATACACACACACACACACACATACACATATATATGTATGTGTGTGTGTGTGTGTGTGTGTGTGTGTGTGTGTGTGTGTGTAAACCAAAGTCTCATTTTGATCATTCCAAATTAAACACAAAAATAGCATTTAAGGCAAGGCTTTATCCCATACATACTGTTACTGTCTGATCATGACTGGGAACAAACACATTCAGTCCAGAACATGGTCATTTTATACAAATGCTTTTCATCCTACACCATTTCAACAATGCATATAGAAATTCCTAAAGCCAATTATGTGGTTTCACTCATGACTATGCCATCTTGAAATGTTTGGCCAAAATAACATTTTCATTTCATCATCTTATACAACTACACTGTCAAGTTGCATGTACCACCATGACCCCATGAGGTCATCTCTGGTGTTTTGAGTATGATTTAAGTATAATAAATGTATAATAAATGTATGGCTGCAAAGGGCAAAAATTAGAGCTTATGGTGGAGACAAAATCCAGCAGGTAGCAGGTTTGGTCTCACTTCACTGTGTGTCTTGACATCTTTAGCTAACAAACAAATAGATGTGCTGTAAATCAACTTTAATTTGCAGAAAAAAAGTTCAAACAAATTATATTTATAACGCATATATTGCTTTATATAATGACTATGACTTTAGATCATGACTATAATTGTTCTTGTTGAGATGTTATAACGGTCATTGTCAAGCACCAAATTTTTTTTGGGGGGAATGAATAAAATAAAACACTCAGGCCCTATAAATAGTATTGATGATAAGTAATTCTTAATGAATAAAGACAACCTATCACTTTGAGTTTTTAATGTTTGCTTTTAAGGAGGGCAACACAAACTCTAAAATAAATATTGAAATTTAAAAACGATCTGAAAAGAGTTTCACTTATCTCAAGCAGTCATAATTACACTGAGCTAGAACGTGTAAATGTAATCTTACAAACACATTTCCTCTTTAATTATGGGTTTCTCTGGCGCATGAATTTGCCTTTAAAAGTGTGTGGGAGCTGATAGACAGGCTGTATATACGCAACTGTCTGTAGGTTCTGCTCGTATGTTATTTGATGAACGTACTTGAGAAGCTTGTGCCATACTGTTGGCGACCCCCAGCGTAGAGGAAGTGTAATTTTTGGTTATGTTCTACCCTGAAACACCACAAATCATATCAATATAAAGCATCAGCGTTACCATTGTCAATCTAAACGAAAGACATTCATATCGGCTATAAGAACAGTTTTGGTTTTGAAGAACATGTCTATAATTCAGTCATCAATCTCAGGAGACTCGCATAACTTGCAGTGGCGTATATTAGAAAACTGAGTCAGGATGCTTTCGAAACGCAGCATCAAATGTAAAACAGCATGAAAATAAAATCGATTATTTTTGGTTCAGCTGAGTATTAGTGGATAACAGTGAAATGACCACAATATTAAATAACATTGTTCATGTCTTACCTGCGCGAAACACTCCGTTTTACCCACATTTTTCTCGACTTCCAAATCAGTCCTCCTGGTATCCTCCCATTTAGATGGGTTTCCACCAAAGTCGACAATATCTGATAAAAACACTCAGGGGACGGACCTTCCTCCAGCTGTCAGTAACGCAACCATTATTTATGCCATATCCTTTAACGTTGCGCTCAGCAGATATCTCCAACTGCTTCACCAAATCCCACTGTAAATATACCACAACAAGAAATAAGTCTCTTTGGACTTAGTAGTCACCGGCTCTTGTTATCTTCCTTGTTTTCCGTTAAATGGAATGAGGTGGTGTGAGCAGAGCAGACAGGTAAGCGAGAGACCCCCCAAAAATGCCCTCAAACTTCGCCTTTGCAAAAATCTGTCATTACTCTCCTGCTGGAAAGACAAAGATGAGAGCAGCAGAGCGCAAAAACAAGGCGTGTGGTTGGCATCCTCGCCGTTGAAATGTCAGCGCACCTTCTCCCACATTGATGAAAGGCAGATGAACGTCCACGATACTGAGGACGGAGGATGAGGATTTTCGGCTCTCTGAAGCATTGAAGAAAGAAGTCACCGCTGACAGGGGGGTCCTGGTAATCTTCTCACATTTCTGCATGGATTTAGAGGTGCGGAGGGTTAGGCGAAGTAAAGCACGACAAAATAAGTGAATAAGAAAAAATATTGGTTCAACTGAAAAAAAAAAGAGGAGGGGGGCGTTTAAGGAGAATCCTGGAGATGGAGAGTTTTTCCATCGGAGTTAGGTTGAGGAATGAAATCAAAGCTTGTCATCGGAGAGGAGAGGAGGCTGGTCCGTCTCCTGCTGCTCTTCCTTCAGCCTGACGAACGACCTGCCTGCTCAGCCCATGCTGCCGTGACGTCACTTTAAAGCCAAATATGTCATGTGCTGAGTGTCACACGTCATGTGCGTGAGTGTCAGCTCGAAGGAGACAAGGGACGGCACTGCAAAGGAAAGTACTGAATTGAGGTTGATAGTAAGATAACAAATGTAGCACTGCTGCCTCAATGCGTGTGATAAAATTGAAATGAGAGAAAACTGTAAAGTATTATGCCAAATACAAACTGTCACATCAGTTCGACAATCAGCAGACAGACCAACTGTTTCTGGTGATGGGCTCTTTTCAATCCCAAGTAAAATGTCCTTGAATGTATATAACTTGACACGATGCACTCCGGAAACATGTAAATGGTTCAACTATTCAATTAATTAAAATCCACTATGAAACAGAAGGCATTTATGAAATGTTTGCCACTTGGAAATATGACTTTGAAGTGCAGAATATCAAACAGTTGACAGAAAGAAAGTCAATTAAAGGTCCAGTGTTGATTTTCTTAGTCATGACAAATGTTTTCACTTAATTCTTATACATGTTTCCTCTGAAAATACACAGACATGGGTTAATTAGGGTGTTCTTTGCCTTAAACTAATCAGCCTATTCAAATGCTCACAGACTAAACAGATAAGGTTAGTGTTATAGTGCTGTCTTGATGTATCCACTGGGAGGCACCAAAGCCAAAAAATCTGTATGCCAAAAATGGGGGCCTTGGTCCTAAAAGTTTGTGTTACATGTGTGTGGGTTCCAGTGATAGCAAAGAAGTGAATTCTGCCATTTGGGCTGACAAATCAGATTATCTTAGATTGCTGTTAACTTATTACTTGCTCAAGTTGGCACATTGTTGTGGTCAAAATTACTTATTGCACCAAACACTCCTAAAGCCTCTCTGCCCTGGATCACTGATTCTACAGTATATGTGGTAGGGCTAAGCAGAGATGGAAGGCCTCTAATTTCACAGTGCACTTTAAATTTGAAAAGATCTTGTGAAATAAATTAACATGGAGGTTTTTCAGAGCTCAAAACTTTGTGTTGCAGTTGATTGAATCAAACAGACACAACCCCAGAGTTTTATTGAATGTGGTTCATTAAATAAGTGAGACTCCTCCCTCCTTAAATTTAGACTTTACACTAGAAAAATAGACAGATTTTTTTATTATTCTGTCACCACAGTCTCAATATTGAAAAGCAGATTACCACTCCGTTACAGGAATGAACCGTTTTCATCCAATCTTCTGCTATGCTAGAGTCATTTCACACTTTTTCAATCAACACTCTGACATGTGGTTCGGCTGTTAAATGGTTTCGCTCTTATTTAACTGGGAGTTCTTTTTGTGTCGCCATTTAAAATTCACACTCATGTAGTGCTAGTTTGTCCTGTGGGGTACCTCAGGGACCACATCTCCTTACTTGCTAACTGGTAAAACATCTGCAGCATCTTACTACAGATGTCTATTGATCAGAGTCTTCTCAGGCAAGAGAGGCGGCTCTGCGCTTTTCTGTACATGAAGTCTATGTTCTTCTATTCTATTCAGTCCAACTTATTATCTAGATGTACACCGAGGTATTTATATGACGTCACCACTTCGATGTCCACTCCACAGGTGTTCACTGGCTGAAGAGAGGGTTTGGATCTACGGAAGTCTATGACCATCTCCTTTGTCTTTGAGGTGTTGAGGAGGAGGCAGTTTTTGTGACTCCAGTCACTGAAGGCTCTTATTAGATCTCTGTATTCAGCTTCTTGTCCATTTCTGATACGTGCCACAATAGTGATGTCATCTGAGTATTTCTGGATGTGGCAGGACTCAGTGCTGTATTTGAAGTCTGACAAAGTCTTCCAAGCTTCAACTTCACCCCTGTTTCTGTGACAGACAAGGACTGGTGTTCTAGGAGGGAGGCAGTTGAAGGGGTTGGGACATTTGAAAGAGATGGAGGAGGAACAGGAGAAGTTGTAGTGGAGATTTGTTGCAGAGAGGAAGGTGGAGTAGCAGTGGGAGTTCATCAGCTCTTTTCAGATCACCTACCACTCGCTGTCTTTTCTTTTTACTGCTGTGTCCAGAGATGGTACTGAATTCTCTCCACACTTCACGGATGTTGCTGTGTTGTAGATTCTTCTCTATCTTCTTTTTGTACTCCAGCTTTGCCATCTTCAGTCTCTTTAACTCTTGTTGCACTTGTTTGAGTCGTTCTTTGTCACCAACTTTAAAAGCTTTCATTTTCAGGTTAAGGACTGCTTTTATGTCTCTTGTGATCCCGGGTTTGTTGTTGGGGAAACAGCAAACAGTCTCTATCGGTATAACTGTGTCTCTACAGACACAGTTGCTGTGACACTGCTGTGTCCAGAGATGGTACTGAATTCTCTCCACACTTCACGGATGTTGCTGTGTTGAAGATTCTTCTCTATCTTCTTTTTGTACTCCAGCTTTGCCATCTTCAGTCTCTTTAACTCTTGTTGCACTTGTTTGAGTCGTTCTTTGTCACCAACTTTAAAAGCTTTCATTTTCAGGTTAAGGACTGCTTTTATGTCTCTTGTGATCCCGGGTTTGTTGTTGGGGAAACAGCAAACAGTCTCTATCGGTATAACTGTGTCTCTACAGAAGTAGACATATTCAGTAAAACAGTCAACCTGTTTATCAATGTTCATACAAGCCACATCTGTTTCCAGCAGCACATTCCAGTCTGTTGATTTGAAACAGTCCCTTAGAGCTTCAATAGCTTGAGGTGTCCATCTTCTGATTTTAACTTTGGTCACAGGCTGCCTCAGTACACAAGGTCTGGTAGGACAGTTCACAAACTGTGTGAATCCAGTCAGGTGAGAGGAGAGGGTGACATGGTTAAAGTCTCCTGATATTATTATTATTAGTGCCTCCGGGTGTTGAGTCTGTAGCCTGGCAACAGTATTTTGAAAAACATCGCACAGAATTTCTTCAGTTGATTTGGGTGGGATGTAAACAACTACTGTTGTGATATGAGGAAAAGCAACTGCCAACAGTTCAATATCTGGACAACACAACTTTTCCTTGACAGTTATGTGTGGAGGATTACACCATCTCTGGTTGACAAATAAAGCCAGACCTCCTCCTTTCTTCTTGCCACTAGCTTGAGCATCTCTGTCTGACCTTATGAGAGTGAAGCCTGGTCGATCCACACTGGAGTCTGAGTTGTTTTGATTCAACCAGGTTTTACTAAAACACAGGAGACTGCACTCACGGTATTCTTTCTCAGTCTTCACTTATATCTCCAGCTCATTGCTTTTGTTGGGCAGAGAGTTGACGTTTCCCATGATGATTGATGGAAGAAAGGGTTTATATCGCCACCTCCCAGCATTCAGCTTTGCCTTCACCTTTGCACCAGCATGGCAACCATGATAACACCTCTTGATGTCCTCTGGAATTGTATGTTGTTGTCCAGATTTGCTTTTCCTCATTGAAAGGAGTTCTTCTCTTGAGTAAACTCTTCACCCAGCAGAAGTACCCATCAGCAGCCAACAAAAATATGAAAAAATCTAGCAAAAATTACAAAAATTACAGATCATACAGAGAGACCAGACTTGTAACAACCTTTCGGTTCAAGCACATCATTTCTTCAATGGCCCACAACTTCCTAAAGCTAAATATGAACAAGACAAAGGCAATCATCATTGACCCGGACAAACAGTGCACACATCCACAACATCACTTAATATTTAGAGCTTCACTCATCAAATGTTTCTAACACACACACACACACATACACACACACACACACACACACCTTGGAGCATATTTATCACCTCTACATCCTCATCGTTTCATTCGTGACAGAAATACTACACTTTTTGAGATTTTGAGATAGTCGACATAAATGAATTTATAAATATGGACAATTATTACTTTGAGTTTGATCCTCTATTACACAAAACCCAATTCCATTGAAGTTGGGAAATTGTGATAAATGTAAATAAAAACCTATATTCAATTGAATACACTGCAAAGACAAGATATTTAATGTTCAAACTCATAAACTTTATTATTATTTTTTTTTTTTTGCAAATAATAATTAGAATTTCATGGCTGCAACACATGCCAAAGTAGTTGGGACAGGGGGATGTTTACCACTGTGTTATGTCACCTTTCCTTTTAACAACACTCAGTAAACGTTTGGGAACTGAGGAGACTAATTGTTGAAGTTTTGAAGGTGGAATTCTTTCCCATTCTTGTTTGATGTACAGCTTCAGTTGTTCAACAGTCCAGGGTCTCCATTGTCGTATTTTAGGCTTCATAATGTGCCACACATTTTCAATGGGAGACAGGTCTGGACTGCAGGCAGGCCAGTCGAGTACCCGCACTCTTTTTAGGTAGGTAGGTTGAATTTATTGTCCCCGTGAGGAAATTCATTTGCAGTAAGTTAAAGACATGCACAAAGACAGCACACATACACATTTCGATACACTGTCCCATATAAAATTAGAAAAGCACTCGGCGAGCGCAGACCTCCGCCAAGCAGCTCATGTCCCCCCTTAAACGAGACATGCTCTAACCGGGATTCAACCCAGGACCTTCTGGTTGTGAGGCGACAGTGCTAACTACTACACCACTATGCCGCCTATCTACGCCACTGTGCCGCCCATTGGTTTTCTTTCAGCACTGAAAATTCCAACGACACCCTTATATGTGTTCTAGATCACAGTATTCAGAATTTTGTCTGGATCACCACCACGCTGAGACGCACCTCTGGTGAAAATTTCAGGTCAATCCGTCCGTTACTTTCACCGTGAAGTTGCTAACAGACAAACATGCAGCTACTGAAAACATAACCTTCTTGGCGGAGGTAACACAACAAAACGACTCAGAAAAGATAATATAAAAATTCTACTGTACTGTACTGTCAATTCAAGTATTTCAATAAATAGTCTTAAATAATGTATCTGTGCTCAGACCAGCTGAACCAGTATCTAAACCTAAAAAAATAAAGAATAAAGCTGCCCACAATCTATTTTAGTTTGTTCAATTGTGAAAAAGTGAAGGGTCACCGCTCAATCTGGAGAGAAGGTGCAGGATTAGCAGAAACTTAAAAGTAAAAAGAGAGAAACAATCTGCACAATTCTGGTCTGTTGCAAATAGAGCTTTACTGAAGCAAGCTTTCGGTCTGTTAAGCCGCGTTCAGACCAAACGCAACCTGAAGCGACCTAGTCGCGTTGGTCGTTGTATTCCCGTCGCATCGCGCCTGGTGTGTTCACACCGGGTTCAAAGCTGCAGTCACGGAGGTCGCAGGACGCGGCTGGTCGCCGCTGACCCGCTTCTCCCACCTTCCTTCTCCATCCTTTTCTCCCTCATATATACATCCCACAGCCCCTTCCAGCACTTGCAGCACACATCCACTGCAAAGACACACACACACACGTTGAAACATGTAGCCTAGCAAGCAGGGGGATTTTGCTATGTTTTCAGAAAATAGTCTGCTCACTGAAATAAATAAACAAACAAACTTAACAGAAAGCCCGACATCATGGGCCACCTTCGCCCATGCCTCCTCCTTGGAGTTGCGGTCCTGGTAGAACGTGCACCCCATGTCGTACAGGACCGGGTGATAACTCATGACAGTGATAAACTGCTCCTCCATTGTGATTCTTCTTCTCCTCCTCCTTGCTTCACCGGTTTGTTGACATCAGCAGAGCCCTGATTGGCTGTCGCGGCACGAAGTCGCTCCCAAAGTTCAAATATTTGAACTTTGGAAGCGACGCGACTTGGCGTCCTGCGACCTCGGGCGACGCGACGTCGGTGACCATGCGTGACTTGGTCGCCAAGGTCGCTGACGTCGTGTCGCCGGCAGCCAGCGGTCGCCAAGTCGCGTCTTGTTTTCACTGAATTGTGACAATGAGCACAGTTTCCACAGGGATAATTCCCATCTTTGATAGGAGATAATAGATTTTGTTTTGGAGAGGGTAAGATGTTGGCTCTGACCAATTTATTACGGAGGTTTGGTCCTCTTTTGTGAACAAAGAGAGGAGGGTCTTGAAAGAGTTCAGACAGGGCTGGATCTGTGGTTAGAATATGCCAGTGTTTCTTAATGGCTTTTTGATGATGTGGGCCTGAGGAGTGTAGGTGGTAATACAATAGACTGAAAAAACTTTCTTTTTTTACACTTTTTTTCAAAAGGTCAACTCTGGACTTAGAAAAAGCATTCTGATATGCTTCATCCACACACTGAGCAGTATAGCCCTGTTCTAGAAACTGCTGTCTCATTTCTACTGCCTTCTCAATGAAGTCGTTGTCAGAGTGGCAGAGTCTTCTTAGCCTATAGAATTGGCTTTTAGGTAGGCAATTCTTTAAAGCTCTAGGGTGGGTGCTGGTGGCTAAAAGAAAAAGTATTACGGTCAGTTTCTTTCTTGTATAAGGTGGTAGTCAGACTCCCATTACCTAGTTTAATCCACATATCTAAGAAAGATACACGCGATTGGTCATATTCTAGAGTAAATTTTAAATCAGGATTACAGCTATTCAGATATGTACCAAACGCAGACAGTTCTTCACTTGTTCCTTGAAATAAACAGAAACCATCATCTAGGTAACGATACCATTTAAGGATTTTTTGACTGAAAGGGTTTAAATCTGGGTTAAATACAAACTTTTGTTCAAAAAAACCCACATATAGGTTGGCGTAATCTGGAGCAAAGGTAGAGCCCATAGAGGTTCCTTTCAGTTGTAAATAGAATTCCCCTATAAAAGAGAAGTAGTTTAATTTCAGAACCATGGACGCCAATTCAATGATAAAGTGACTTGGTGGGGCATCTGTATGATCTTTAAGATAGAAGCCTAGGGCATCTAGTCCCCGGTCATGTGATATATTTGTATAGAGGCTCTCCACATCTAAGGTAACTAACAGTATGTCAGCGGGTAAATCTTGGTAGTAAGTGCGCAAGGTGTTTTTTAGTGAACAGTTATTGAAATCCCCCAGAAAACATTTTGGTGCATCTGGGGAGAGAGATTCCATCTTTTGTGATAAACTGAACCAGAACCAGAAGGGTTAGGCTTGGCATTGTCTTGCTGAAATAAGCAGGAAGGGCGTCCATGAAAAAGACGTTGCTAGGATGGCAGCATTTGTTGCTCCAAAACCTGTATGTACCTTTCAGCATTAATGTCGCTTTCACAGATTAGTAAGTTACCCATGCCTTGGGCACTAATGCACCCCCATACCATCACAGATGCTGGCTTTTGAACTTTGCGTCGATAACAGTCCGGCTGGTTCTTTTCCTCTTTGCCCAGAGGACACGAAGTCCACTATTTCCAAAAGCAATTTGAAATGTGGACTCGTCAGACCACAGAACACCTTTCCACTTTGCATCATTCCATCTTAGATGAGCCTGGGCCCAGAGAAGTCGGCAGCGTTTCTGGATGTTGTTGATAGATGGCTTTCGCTTTGCATAGTAGAGTTTTAACTTGCACTTACAGATGTAGGTGAGGGATCGAAGGTCACGGGCATTCAATGTTGGTTACTGGCCATGCTGCTTACGTGCAGTCATTTCTCCAGATTCTCTGAACCTTTTGATGATATTATGGACCGTAGATGTTGAAATCCCTAAATTCCTTGCAATTCTACTTTGAGAAATGTTGTTCTTAATCTGTTCGACTATTTGCTCTTGCAGTTGTTCATAAAGTGGTGAACCTCACCCCATCCTTGCTTGTGAATGACTGAGAGTTTTTGGGGAAGCTGCTTTTATAGCTAATCATGGCACCCACCTGTTTCCAATTAGCCTACTCACCTGTGGGATGTTCCAAATAGGTGTTTGATGAGCATTCCTCAAATGTCTCAGTATTTTTTGCCACCTTTCCCAACTTCTTTGTCATGTGTTGCTGCCATCAAATTCTAAAATTAATGATTATTTGCAAAAAACAATAAAGTTTATCAGTTTGAACATTAAATATGTTGTCTTTGTAGTATATTTAATTGAATATAGGTTGAAAAGGATTTGCAAATCATTGTATTCCGTTTTTATGTACGATTTACACATCTTTCCAACTTTATTGGAATTTGGATTTGTACATGTAGCAAATTTGCTCCTTGGCTCTCCCTCCCATTATGCCAGCGTGAAGCCAAACACACATGGGACACACTTAAGACTAATGTATTTTGCATAGTCAGATGTTGTTCCCTTTATGTGTTGTTGATTGTTTTATACCAATTTTTATGGAAGAAAATAAGGACCACATGCAATGCAGATTTTGCGGGTTTACTACAAATGAAGAAAACCTCATCCGACACTACGAGTTGCATCACAGAAAACCTCATCATTAGCCTTGTGTCCATTCCACCTGCGTTTGTAATGGAAGATCCTGGAAGATATGCCAGATCTTCCATCTGCACTTGCATACCTTTTTGGACTTCACTACGCTCTCAGTATTCCATATCCAAAGGCTCTCAAGTATACTTTTGAGACATTTCAACACCTCTTTATGGAAATGGGCTCTGATTGCTCACAGCAAGTGCGGTCATTGCAGAACTAACTCCTTCTTTAAACCAATGCAATGCACTTCACTGGAGTAACTTGTTTAAAAAATGTTGAAAATGCCCCATTGTTAATTTTAGTCATTAAGGCATGTTTACATTAGCAAATCTTTTTTTTTTCTTTTAGAGTTTTTAAACAATGGATACCTATGTGGTATACCTCTGGGCAAATGTGTAATTCTTGACAGTGTTGCAAAGTGAAGATGGCGCTACCAAGGGAGTGGCTGTGGGCATATTCATTGTTTAAGGATGGTGTTGCGCTAACTTAATAAGTTATGATGCAGAACTTGCTGGGATTTTGGAGGAGGTGGTTGTCCTGGACAATGCACCACATCTTCATTCTGGTGCATTCTTGACCGTGTTATCACCAGTGTGTTACAGTGTTGCACAGTTAAGTAATATAAAAGTATAGATACACCATATAGGGATTGTGTATTTCAAATTCAAATTCAAATCTATTTTATTTGTGTAGCACTTTTCATACATAGGAGTAGCACAAAGTGCTTTACAGAATGATAAAATAAGAATAAATAAAAATAAAAACCCCTCCCTCCCACGCCCACACACAGATACACGATCACTTACACACACATGCACACCCACCCACCCACCCACCCACCCACAAACATACACACACAGGACAGTGCTTGGTTGTTTTGCATTTCGTCATTTCGTCATGGCTTTGTACCGAGGGTCCCGGTGAGGAAGAACGCAATATTTCAATATTTATTTTTGAAATAAATAAATAATGATTGTGCAGTTAATTAGCTTTTGCTAGTAATATAAGTGAAGCTATTGAGCAAATAAAAATGTTTATATTGGCAAAACTAAGAATAAATAGTATTACCAAATAAAAAATAATTGAACAAATAAAAATATTTATATTGGCAAAACAAAGAATAAAAAGTAGTGACAAATAAAAAGTAATCAAGCAAATAAAAATGTTTATATTGACTAAACAAAGAATAAATAGTGACCATTCACTGAACAGCGTAAATGTAATTGATACAATAATGAAATGTCATATGACAATGACCTAGCAAATCGTTGACACAATTAAAAAATCTTACTGCAAAAGGTTGCCTTAAAATTTTAGGTTTTTTAATTATTCTTTTTTTTACAGTGTAGCTTTTAATTTTCAACTAAGTTTAAACTTGTTTTATTAACTTTTTATTGGTTTAAATTGCATCTTTCATTGAATTTTAACATCTTCAGGTCCTTACACACCAGGAACGACACAAATATACGACATGAAATTACGATATATTCAGAGACGAATTTGACGCGCATGACTATACACATCAAGCGCGATGTCGTTGTGACTCTCCAGGGGGAAAAAGACGCGTCCCGGGTGGAAGCGAGAAGACTGACACAACACCAGACTGACTGTTTTTCAGTTCTGATAAGACACTAGTGTTGAGATGGCTGTCTGTCATGATAGCATGTACTGAGTTGGGGCCAGTACCAGATAAGCACATTAAACCATAATCCATAAACATAAGGTAACGACCAAGACCTAATGGTGCTGTGACAGCAACACGATTGAGTTTGAGATAGTGAAAATACATATGGTATGTTGTATCTGAACAG
The DNA here is from genome assembly GCA_962446985.1 of Xyrichtys novacula. NCBI lineage: Eukaryota > Metazoa > Chordata > Actinopteri > Labriformes > Labridae > Xyrichtys > Xyrichtys novacula. The sequence continues at coordinate 31,443,296 of OY660867.1, forward strand.
GTTAGCTTACGAGCTAAAGTTACTTAGCACAGATGAAAGTTAAGATGTTTAGCAGACTGTTAAAGCAACTACACACCCACCTAACCCAGAACTCCCTCTACGACCCCTTCCAATCTGGTTTTCGCCCCCGCCACAGCACCGAAACCGCACTGCTAAAAATCACCAATGACCTTCTCACTGCAGCTGACTCCGGTTCACTTTCCATCCTCATCCTCCTCGACCTCAGTGCAGCCCTTGACACCATCTCCCATCCCATCCTCCTCCGTAGACTCTCCTCCATCGGCATCACCCACACTCCCCTCCGCTGGTTCCACTCTTACCTCTCAGACCGCACACAGTTCATACAGCTCAAATCCTTCAATTCCGACCCCTCCCCAGTCAGCTCAGGTGTGCCCCAGGGCTCTGTCCTGGGGCCCCTGCTGTTCATCACCTACCTCCTCCCCCTTGGTTCCATCTTCCATAAATTCAACATTCAATATCACTGCTACGCGGACGACACCCAGCTCTACCTCTCCAGCTCACCAAACTCCACCCTCCCACCCACCTCCCTCATCACCTGCCTATCCGAAATTAAAGCCTGGTTCACCGCCAATTTTCTCCAACTTAACAGTCAGAAAACAGAAATTCTTCTAGTAGGTTCAAAATTCACCCTATCCAAAGTTGACAGTCTCTCCCTTCCCATCGACAGTTCCTCAGTTTCCCCCTCACCTCAGGTCAAGAGTCTGGGTGTCGTCCTTGACAGTACTCTTTCTTTCAAATCACACATCAGCCATACCACTCGGACTGCCTACTTCCACCTCCGCCACATCAATCGGCTCCGTCCCTCCCTCTCCCCCAACTCCACCTCCAACCTCGTCCACAGTCTCGTCACCTCCCGTCTGGACTATTGTAACTCCCTCCTCTTCGGTCTCCCTCACACGTCTCTCCATAAACTTCAACTGGTCCACAACTCCGCTGCCCGGATAATCACCAAAACCCCTTCGTCCCACCACATCACCCCCATCCTACAGCAACTCCACTGGCTCCCGGTCCCACTTAGAATCCAGTTCAAAATCCTCCTGTATACCTTTAAAGCCATCCACAACCTCGCCCCTCCTAACCTGTCTGACCTCCTCCACATCGCCACTCCATCACGCCGCCTCCGATCCTCTTCCTCTCTCCACCTCACTGTGCCCCCTGTTCACCTCAGCACCATGGGGGGCAGAGCTTTCAATCGCTCTGCCCCCCGACTCTGGAACTCTTTACCATCACACATCCGCAACATAGACTCCCTCCCACTCTTCAAGTCCAAACTCAAGACACACCTGTTTAAACTGGCCTATCCCTCCCACCACCCCTAACTCACTTTTTTAAAATTAAATTTCAATTGCTATTATTCATTTCTTTATTTATTCCTTTGCTGTTGTTCATGTTTTAATGTTGCTTTGTTGATTTTAACTGTTTTGATGATTGATGATTTTAATTGTTAATAGTGTTTTATTATTGTTTTATATGTTCTGTAAAGTGTCCTTGAGTGACGTGAAAGGCGCTTCAAATAAAATGTATTATTATTATTATTATTATTATTATTATTAAGTTGTCCTTCGGGTCGTTATCTTTGTAATATTTGTGTTTTTTATCAAAAAGCACTCTGTTCTCTGACATGTAAACAATCAGCCAGTCGGCCATGTTGGATATACAGCTGAACCTGATGTTGCAACAACACGAAATCTGATTGGTCAGAAGTAGACCCACAGTATGCAAACTTTAGAAAATTTGACCATAATACGAAAAAATAAATGTTGCAATATCGCAGGATGGGACCTTTCCTTTTGGCAGTAATATAGATGTCTTCTATCACTATCACTATCACTATTTCTATTTTTTGAATTTTATTTCTGTTTTTATATACAGTAGTACTTCCTAACCTCGTTTCAAAAGAACTATACAAACAAAGTATAATTAGAAAAACAAGTTAGCTCCATCGGAATGTGATTTCAGTTGTAGTTACAGATTTTTTTTACAACTTCTCAATAAATGTGATGGTACCACTTAAAGACGAAAGTAAAGTTTATTTGGTATGGCAGTTTTACAAATTAAAAGAAATAGGGCTGTTTTTCAGATCGGCTTTTCATTATTTTGTGTTATTTAGTAAACTGTCTTTTAAAAGCATAAGTATTAAAATAAGTGGTTATATGCACAAGGGAACTCTTTCCATGGGCCAAAGGCTCAAATTCAAAGGCAATGCAAATTTGTTTGTGGTCAGACCAGGCAAAAAACCTGGGAAATCTGCAGAGGAATGAAGCCATGATCAAGTCAGAGATACACAGGAGATTGATCATACAGATTTCCAAAGCAAAAAATGCCAACTCTAATGCCAAGGCCAGAATACAAAATGTCAGTCACCACAACAGTCATTGTATCAGAGTAGGTGATCACAGAGTCAACAAGTCATGCTATGAATTGACCAAAAGGAGGGAAGGCAGGGAGGCTGGGCTAGGTGACACCTGGACAGGCTGAAGGCAGTCTGCTCTTTATGAGCAGAGTCATCAAAGTCACAGAGGTTGATTGATGTTGAAAACCTGCATTTTGTGATTGTGCTTACACATGCATGTTCGCACCCCACAAAAAAAAACCTGCTCTGAAATGATCAGCTCAATTCTGTGGATGTCAACAGAGTCACTCCTTTAGCTCTTTCAGAGTCTGATTTCCTGATGTGGCCATTTCACATTAAAGGCACTTCAACAACATAACGAAAAGGGACTTTTAACGTGAAGAATGTGTTGTAAATGTTGTGTGCTTATTTGCAATTCACTTGAGTCTAAACCGAAGTTTAGTGCTGTTTTCGTTGACTCTTTAGTGACTCAAAGCCAGCTACTACTTTTTGCTACTCTTTACTGGTTCATGTGCTTCCAGCAAATCGAAGCAGCCAACCTCCTGTGACGAGTTGTGGTTCTGAACCCAAAAGCAGCCAGACAGGGATAAGGTTTAACAGGTTTTATTGTGCTTCCCTCCCCCACCTGTGCAGAAACCAAGGTAGTCCGAAGTCCAGAGTAAACCAAAGAGTTCGAGAGAGTGTTGGTCTGTGAACTGGTGTGTGTGTTACAGAGGGAGACACTGGGAAAGACAGAAAACAGGAGGATTAGAGCCCAGGTAAATTTCACCATTAATCTTCGAAAATATATACTTATTCGTCAAGATGAAGCCGTGTACCACTGCATGGAGGCGATAATATTTAGGCACTGAGGGGGGGAAGAGGAGCAGCCTCTGGGGAAAGGTAAGCAGCCACACACACAGCACAAACACAAAACGAGACTCCGGAAATAATTCACCAAAATAAAACACTAAGCCCATGCTCACCACAGAACCCCCCTCCCCCATTGACAGATGCCTCCTGGCATCCTACCAGGCTTGTTCGGGTGCATAGAAATCCCTCAGCAGTGAGTCATCTAAGATAAGCTTCTGGGAAATCCATGAGCGCTCTTCAGGTCCATAGCCTTCCCAGTCAACCAGGTATTGAAATCTGCGGCCACACATCAAGGATCCTGGAAACTGAGAAGACAGCCGAAACAGCACATAAAAGGAGACATACCTGTGGCTGAACTGGTGAGGGAGTTGTGCGCGTGCTTGATCCAAGGGAGGTGGGAGCTCCAGGAGACCGGGTGGTGAGCCGCAACACACCACAGGGCTGACTCCAAACTCTGGTTTCCTCGCTCTGTCTGGCCGTTTGTCAGGGGATGGTATCCAGAGGAGAGGCTGGCTGTTGTGCCTACTGCCTTACAGAAGTCCCACCAAACTTGGGATGTAAACTTTGGACCTCTGTCTGAAACAATGACACTGGGGAGTCCATGGAGTCTGAAAACATGCTTGATAAGCAGTTCAGTGGTCTCAAGAGCGGAGGGAAACTTGGGTAATGGCACGTTGTGAACACACCTAGAGAATCTGTCTATGATGGTAAGTATTACAGTGTTACCTTCAGATCGCAGGACACCAGTGACAAAATCCAGCACAATATGGGACCAAGGGCGGAAAGGTATGGGCAGTGGACACAACAGACCAGCTGGGGGCTGATGGGATGACTTGCCCCGAGCAAACGGGACAGGCCACCACAAAAGCCTGAACATAGAGAGTCCCGCGCCACCAGAGTCTCTGCTGGAGAAAGAGGAGTGTTCTGTGCATACCTGGATGGCAGGTGAGTCTGGACGAGTGTCCCCACTGTAACACCTGGAATCAGGCGGCCTCCGGGACGAACCTCTTGGTTAAGGGTCCAGTCTTGGGGTCAAGTTGGGTCTTCAGCACCTCTTCTATGCCCGCCTTGATGTCCCAGGAGGCTGATCCGATGACACAGGCAGGAGGGAGGATCTAGTCCAGCTCACTGGGGTCTGAAGAGGAGCTGAAGACTCGGGAGAGGGCGTCTGGCTTAGCATTGCAGGAACCAAGAATAGGAGAGGGTGAAGTTAAACCTGCTCAGGAAAAGCGCCCGGCGTGCTTGACAGGAGTTGAGTCGCCGAGCAGAATGCAGGTAAGAGAGATTCTTGTGGTCGGTCCAGATTAGGAATGGATGCTGGGCTCCCTCCAGCCAGTGCCTCCACCCCTGAAGTGCTCACACTACAACCAGCGACTCTCTATTACCTATGTCGTAATTCTTTTCTGCTGGAGACAGACGATGGGAAAAGAAGGTGCATGGATGTAGCTTCTGGGTTCCCAGATCCCTCTGAGACAAAACTGCTCCAGCTCCAGAGTCCGAGGCGTCCACCTCGACAATAAACTGCAAGGAGGTATCAGGATGTTTCAACACTGGGGCAGAGGTAAATAGAGTCTTTAGTTTGGCGAACGTGGAGGCAGCTTTAGGAGACCAACGGTAGGGGATGTTAATGGACGTGAGCTTAGTGAGGGGGGCAGCAACCTTGCTGAAATCCCAGATGTATCACCAGTAGAAGTTGGCGAAGCCAAGGAATCTCTGGAGATCTTTGCGGAAGGAGGGGACTGGTCAGTCTCAGACGGCCTGTATCTTCGCCAGGTCTGGCTGGAGTTCTCCTTGGGCAATGATGTACCCAAGGAAACTTCTGGAGGAGACGTGAAAGTCACATTTTTCTGGCTTCACAAGGGCAGGTCTCCAGCAGTCTCTGAAGAACCAGGCAGACATGCTGTTTGTGCTCTTCCAGGCTGCGGGATAAGATGAGGATATGGTCCAAGTAAACAAAGACAAACCCGTTAAGCATATCATGGAGAACATCATTTATGAGGGCTTGGAAGACGGCCGGAGCGTTAGTGAGTCCAAACAGCATCACCAAATACTTGAAGTGGCTGAGAGGAGTATTAAACGCTGTCTTCCATTCATCACCTTTCTTTATCCGAATCAGGTGATAAACATTCCGAAGGTGTAGCTTGGAAAAGATCCTGGCGCTGCACAGGGGCTCAAACGGGGAATAATGAGAGGCAAGGGATACTTGTTTTAACTGTGATATCATTGAGACCTGTGTAATCTATACAGGAAAGAAGAGATGAGTATTTGGGGGGAGGAAGAGGGCCAGCTGAGACCTGAGGCTAAGGAGTCCTGAATATATGTCTTCATCACTTCCCTCCCCTAGGGGACAGGTTGTAGAGTCTGCTACTGGGAAGGGGAGCGCCGGGGAGGAGGTCGATGGCACAGTCATAAGGCTGATGTGGATGGAGGGAAAATGCCAGCTCCTTACTAAAGATGGTGGCGAGGTCATGATAGTCAGGGGGAACAGCAGAGAGAGATGGTTGGTCTGGTGCTGCCCTCTCACAGTTGTAGAAGGAATTGGCGGAGCGAAGGCAGTGTAAGTGGCAGTGAACACTCCAGCTGACGATGGTGGAGGTTTTCCAGTTGATGTGGGGTCTATAGAGTTGCAACCAGGGGAGTCCGAGTACTATGGGAGAGTGTGGTGAGGGGATGACGAACAGCTGGATGTCTTCTTGGTGGTTTGCGGAGATGATGAGGGTTAGAGGAGCAGTGCAATGGGTGATGGTGGCTATTAGAAGGCCGTCTAACGCTGCAACCCTCTTTGGAGAGGAAAGGGGCTCTAGGGGGAGACGAAGTTGATCAGCCAGGTCTTTTTGAATAAAGTTGTCGTCAGCACCGGAGTCAATGAGGGTTTGGAGAAGCAAAGAATCCTTCTCCCAGAGCAGACAGGAGGAAACAGAGATGCGTTTGGGAGAGCTGAGGGTTGTGGAGGTTTGGCTCACCAGGGTGCTCTCCTTCACTGGTGAGCTCAACTGATTAACTTCAGGGGACAGGAGGCGAGAAAATGGCCTGCTTGGCCACAGAAGATGCACAACTTCTGGGAAATTCTCCTTTGCCTTTCCTTGGGATGCAACTGCGTCTGCCCCAGCTGCTTGGGCTCCTCAGGTGATGTCACAGGCTGTTACACTAGGTTTGGAGATAGCCATCTGAACCTTTTACCTGCGTCTTTCTCTCAAGCGTTTGTCTATGCAGATAACTAAAGAAATCAAATCCTCCAATCAAGCGGGTTCATCTCAGGAGGCTAACTCATCTTTGAGCTGTTCAGAGAAGCTTCTAACAAAAATTCCCTTTAACTCTTGTTCCCCCCAACCACTTTCTGAGGCTGCTATACGGAACTCAATAGAAAAATCAGCAGCTGACTGAGAACCCCGGGAAAGAGAAAATAGGCATTTAGCCACCTCTTGACCCTGAACGGGGTGATGAAAAACTCGGTGGAGCTCCTCAGCGAAACTAGAAAAAGAACCTAGAACTGGGTACTGCTGGTCCCAAATGGCCGCAGCCCACCTCGTAGCTTTGCCTCTTAATAAATTAATTATGTACGCTATTTTGAAGCAGTTAGAAGGGTAACTAAGAGGCTACTGGTCAAAAACTAAAGAACGCCGTAACAAAAAAAACCTTGCAGCTTCCTATCTCCCCAGTGTAGGGCTCTGGATGAGGAACATAGGGCTCCTTGAGGGCAGGGGAGATCAATCAATCAATCAATCAAATTTTATTTATATAGCGCCAATTCACAACAGTCGTCATCTCAAGACGCTTTTCAAAGAACAAGAGCAGGTCTAGACCACGCTCATAGTTTGATGATCAAGAACCAACCTAAGATGGGTTTTGGCCCATCTCAACTAACATGAGTAGCAGTGGCAAGGAAAAACTTCCTTTTAACAGTAGAGGGAGATGGACTGGGAGCCATACTCACAGTGGGAGTGAATCCGGAGGACTGGGTTGGGAGCCAGTAGATGAGCCGAAAGGTAAGTGGCCTGTGTGCTGAGATTTTGTAATGAATCCATGAGTACCTGTAACGTGTTCTCTTGTCGTCCCAATAGGATTCCTTGCTGTGTTATTGCCCTTCTGAGGGGGTCTGGGTCCGCTGGATGCATGTTTGGCCCGAGTATTCTTTGACGAGTTGTGGTTCTGAACCCAAAAGCAGCCAGACAGGGATAAGGTTTAACAGGTTTTATTGTGCTTCCCTCCCCCACCTGTGCAGCCTTTGAGGAAAGGTAAGCAGCCATGCATACAGCACAAACAGGAAACGGGATTCCAGAAATTATTCACCAAAATAAAACAATAAGTCCATGCTCACCACACCTCCAATCGCATGTGAAGTGACCCACAGCAGAGTGGGGTAACCATAGACCTAATATACACAAATCATATACAGTAGCTCTATCAAAAGGAGCTATATGAAACTGATGGTGTGATGTGCGGGTAAAGAGTAAATACAGAGTGAGATTATTACTGTGCCTAGTAGGATAAGAATGTACATTATAAGTGAGAGTAAAACAAAATTGAAAAGTGACAGGGAGATCTTGGTTTCTGTAAATAAACCTGTGAATAAACAAACAAATTTGATAGTTATTCAGTTTGTGAATTGGTAGAAGAGAATACTTTGTAAATAGTGGTGTTGACGGAGCATATCTGTTTGAATGTAAAATGAATCTTGAGAAACCTCTTCTGAATAGTACATCATTTCTTGAGATGAGTAGGATATGTAGCTGCACAGACCATATATCGTAGTTTTTATTTCCCTATTTGAACTATTGTTATAAGGTAAATGACGTGATATAATGTTAATGATTCAATTGATTTGCTTGAACCGAGAGGTTGCTGCAAGTCTGGTCTCTATGTATTATCTGTAATTTTTGCAATTTTTAATAGATTTTTTTCATATTTTTGTTGTCATTTTGTTGGCAGCTGATGGATACTTCTGCTGGGTGACGAGTTAACTCAAGAGAAGAGCTCCTTTCATTGAGGAAAAGCAAAACTGGACAACAACATACAATTCCAGAGGACATCAGGCGGTATTATCATGGTTGCCGTGCTGGTGCAAAGGTGAAGGCAAGCTGAATGCTAGGAGGTGGCGATACAAACCCTTTCTTCCATCAATCATCATGGGAAACGTCAACTCTCTGCCCAACAAAAGTGATGAGCTGGGGATATTGGTGAAGATTGAGAAAGCATACCGTGAGTGCAGTTTCCTGTGTTTTACTGAAACCTGGTTGAATCAAAACAACTTGGACACCGGTGTGGATCGACCCGGCATTACTCTTATAAGGTCAGACAGAGATGCTCAAGCTAGTGGCAAGAAGAGAGGAGGAGGTCTGGCTTTGTTTGTCAACTAGAGATGGTGTAACCCCTCACACACAACTGTCAAGGAGAAGTTGTGTTGTCCAGATATTGAATTGTTGGCAGTTGCTCTTCGGCCATATTATGTTCCAAGAAAATTCAGTCATATCATAACAATAGTTGTTTACATCCCACCCAAATCAACTGCAGAAATTCCATGCGACCTTTTGTATATAAGTGTTTCCAGGCTACAGACTCAACACCCTGAGACACTAATAATAATATCAAGAGACTCTAACTATGTCACTCTCTCCTCTCACCTGACTGGATTCACATAGTTTGTGAACTGTCCTACTAGAGAAAACAAAACCCTGGATCTGCTGTATGTCAACATCAAAGAAGCCTACAGCAGGCATGAAAATGGGTCAGGGGTTGAAAAGGTGAGAAGAGTGATTGAAGATAATTATTAGTATAATAGTATAATAATCTCTTAAATACAACGGAGTATGAGGGCCACATTAAGACAAAAAAAAACGTTTTTAAATCTCAGACAATAAAGTTATTATTTAGGAGAATAAAGTCAATAATATATAAGAATAAAGTCGTAAAGTTACCTGTTGTGGAGGAGAGTTGCTAAAATCAGCACTGAGGAGCATTTAGATGAATTTTACTATAGTATAGGTTTCACAAACATGGAGATACTTAATCCTTTGGTACATGAGCATTACACTGTCAGAACTTGGAGAAAAAGAATATATGAGAAATGCTGCTTTTGTGGAGGGGAGAATAGCTGGAAATGGCTGTACAGAGGCTAAATTCATCAATACAGCTGTTAATAGCAATAGCATAGGGTTTTAGTTTATCATATGAGTTTATCTGCCATGAGGTGTTGAGGTCTCTGCATGTGTAGGTTACTGACTTACTGTAATCATCGGGTCTATCTTGTCCTTATAAAAACCTGCTCTATTTCGGGGAGTGTCTGTCTTCTTCTGTAGTCAAACCGCAAGATATCAAAATCTACCCGGATACAGCAATGCTGCTTTTTGATTGGCTGTTCAGTAGATATATACTTTATTTGATTGGCTTGCGCGTGGCACGCAGCTTCTGAACTCTCGGAGGAACTCAGTTGATTTCTACCTATTCCATTGTTACAGAGGTGCAACTTTGTGGACATCACCATGTACATATAAATGCGTGAGAAATACAATGTGTGGCGTGTGAGCGTGTGAACGGGTGGGAATGCGTGTGTCACACGCTGAATGCGTGAGACTTGAGAGCCCTGAAGAGCAGTAAACGCGAGACGCCCGCTTTCGCTATTTTAGATGGCTCAAAACTTGGATTATTTCGCCTTGTTGTGTACTTTCAACCGCGCTCCCGTCAGGGGGGAATTCTACGGCACAACACCGGCGTGTCCTGCTTCATGTTCTCGCAGCTTTGCAATGCTACCACAGGCTCTCCAAGCACTCCAAGCACACGTGAAGAGTGTGCGCATGATTGGAATAATGGCACGCAGTTTGGCCCATGATTGGTTCTCGTCAGCGAAGGAGCCAGGAGGATTTGCTGACCGTCCAAGTGTCATTTAAAGGGCCGATTTCTGAAGTGCTCAGTTTACGTATTGAGTCAATCACATGATAATAAAAGAAAAACAAAATCTCCCGACCCCCCCCCCCCCAAAAAAAAAAAGAAATTCTCCTCGGATCTACACGATTCATGTAGGTCACCCTTTTTGACTTCAAAACGGCGAATTTCGCCGAAAGGTGAGAGATTTTCATGCCTGCTACAGAGCCACTGCCCTAAAACCACTGGGCAATTCAGATTATAACTTGCAACTAAAGATGGACACCTCAAACAAGTGAAGCTGTGAGGGACTGTTTTAAACCATCAGACTGGACTGTGCTGCTGAAAACAGATGAAGACACTGGAAGAAATCATCAGAAGTTTTGTGTCTATTCAGAAAATATGTGTATATATTGTGTGTATGTATAAAGGCCTCTTTCATACTTTAAAGTATAATGTTAAATTTGTTGATGAAGTGGGAAAAAAATCATAATGGGAACTCATCAAATGTAATTATAAAAACACATGGTGCAGTAGTTCATGTTTCAATTATTTCCTCATTTTATATAGGCCCTTTCCAGGTATTTTTAACAGGGGCAGAGGGAAGAGGCGTTTTCCTGCAGTGAGCCCTGTTCCTGCCAAGAAACCCAAACCATTGATTCTGGCTTTCTATCTGTTGCAAAAACGATGCAAAAAAAACCCAGAAAGAGCAGGAACAAATAGTCCATCTGCAGGCGGGACTGGGCCGTAGGACTGCTCATCTGGACGAGAGCACAACACATGAAGAGGTAACAGCATGCAATTAATTATTGTTTATTATTTTATTTTTGCAGTGTTGTCTGATTTAAATGATGAATTTTGTCACTTTTTTGGAGAAGATTGCACTTCTATTCCTTCTCTGTATAGTTATGTGATGCCCTCAAAGTTTTATTCCCAAAATAGAGAACAGTAACTGGTAGGCGGCTGCTATACAAAGCATCAGGTGAGCCATCAAGTGGGTTAATGTTGTCATAAAAAAAAAAAAAGTACATAAGCAGCAGCAAACTTCACATAATGCATTGCAGAACCAAGCACCTGGACATTACCCCCTCCATCTGTAACTGGATCCTCGACTTCCTCACTAACAGGCCCCAGTCTGTTAGGATTGGCAACCTCACCTCCTCCACCCTAACCCTGAGCACTGGTGTCCCACAGGGCTGTGTGCTGAGCCCCCTCCTCTACTCCCTCTTCACCTACGATTGCACTCCATGGATGGCATGGCTCTAACACCATCATTAAGTTTGCAGACGACACAACAGTGGTGGGCCTCATCAAAGACAACGATGAGACAGCCTACAGGGAGGAGATCCAGCACCTGGCGTCGTGGTGTGCCGACAACAACCTGGCATTGAACACCAACAAGACTAAAGAGGTCATCGTGGACTTCAGGAGGACTAGGGCTGTCACTCACGCTCCTATTCACATCGACGGAGCAGGGGTCGAACGGGTGTCCAGCTTCAAATTCCTGGGCATACAGATCTCTGAGGACCTCTCCTGGACCCTCAACACCTCGTACCTGGTCAAGAAGGCCCATCAGCATCTCTTCTTTTTGAGGAGACTGAGGAAAGTCCATCTATCTCCTAAGATACTGGGGAACTTCTATCGCTGTGCCATTGAGAGCATCCTCACATACTGCATCACGGTCTGGTATGGAAACTGTACTGCCTCTGACCGAAAGGCACTGCAGAGGGTGGTGAAAACTGCCCAACGCATCACTGGAACATCTCTCCCTGCCATTAAGACCATCTATGACAGTTGGTGCCTGAGGAAGGCTCACAGCATCATTAAAGACCCCTCTCATCCCAACCATGGACTGTTCACCCTCCTCCCCTCTGGGAGAAGATACCGGAACCTCATTTCCAAGTCAAGCAGACTCAGGAACAGTTTTTTCCCCTCCACTGTCATCTCCCTAAACTCCTCATCCACTCCTCTCCCCCCTCCAGTAATAATGGACATGGAGGGTCTTCACAGCAGGTGAGGAGAAATTATTACGAAAGTCCTTAGAATGTCTCTCTCATTACTGGCTGAGAGAAAAGATCGATAGCATGAAAGGGATTTCGAAATGTTGCTTTCCACATATTTTTTAATCTTTATTGCCACAATAAAAAGAGCAGGGTGAGAAAGGAGACAGTGAAGCTGCTACCATTCTGCGAGGAATGTTGCCAGAAGTCAGGGGTCTCTTTGAACAAGTAGAAATATTTGTGCAGTTGCTTCTTACTGTGCCTGTCTCCTCAGCTGAGGCTGAAAGAAACTTCAGTGGTCTTCGGAGGTTAAAAACCTGGCTCCGAAGCACACTGACACAGTCTCGGCTCAACAGTGTTGCTGTGTGTCATTTCCTTAAAGATAAATTGGACAGAATCAATGGGAGACAAATTGCTCAGCAATTCATTGTGGCCAATGAGAGGCGCAGAAACACGTTTGGTTGCTTCACTTAGGTGAGAGGTACAGCTTCAAATATGTACATGTTGCTTGAGGCTCCCTTCCTTATGCCTGTTACAGATATATATAAATGAAAAAATGAATGAAATATACATGTCTAACATCACAGTTATGTAAATAAAGGTAAATAACTAAAGTCGTTTCCCTGGTGCTGTGCTGTGTGTGGTTGTGTGGTTCTTTAGCTGCTGAGGGGAGGTGCAATTGAATGCGAGAGGATATCACTCAATAGACCTCCGAACAATTTGTCCCCCTCACTTCTGAAATGATGGCTACACCTCGGGTTGGCAATAATGATGGCCTGGCTAATTTGGATACCAGCAACTCTGGAGAGAAAAAATGTATCAATCAGAATTATATATAATTTAGAATAATATAATAATATATTGTACAATATTAAAAAATTTAATGTATTTTGAAAGTAACGATTCTTATCTGTAACTTCATAACAGCAGATATGCAGGAATGTCCTGTCTGAATGTATTTCCCACTGACATCATTGAAGTACACGCCTCCTCATGTGTGGAAAGGTATTCATTTCCTTTTTATGGTTAATGTATATATATGTATAATGTGTATCTATATCTATCTATCGATCTATCAACAGTGATGTTTGTTTTACATGTTGGGCAGTTGTAACACAAAACATTTATGAGGTTAGGGCAGGAAACAAAGTGATGTTCGAAGGCACTGTAATCCAGGAAGAGCCAGCAGCAGCAGCAATGGGACCATCCAGGACTCCTGCAGCTGTTCCACATGGTAGGTTCTGTTTGGGCTAAGATGTTGCATTGTAAAGTTTTGAGAATACATAGTTATATTTGAATGTTTTTTGTTTTTTTTTTGTTTTTTTTTTCCCGATCATGACAGTCAAGCTTAAATAATGAAATAATCATGTTTTTTATTTTTCTCATTAGTCTGGTTGACTGTCAGTGACCCCACCAAGGCTTTTTATCAATGTGCTGACAGTTTTTTACATGCTCTTGAAATGGAGTGTCCCTTCCTTTCAGCATGGACATCAGAAAACCCCCTGCTGAGCAGGACATGGCACTTATTGCTTTATATAAGCAACATAATTTGGAATGGGGACGACCCCTGACATGCTCTTATTCTGGTTTATATTTCTATACTTTTTTATGCTTCTTTTTTACTGTGACCTTCACTAGATTTACCAGTCGTCACACTCTTCCTCTCATAGAGGTTGATTGTCGTGATTCTCACACTTACCATCATGGGCTCTGTTTTCGTTCCTGCCGGCAGGGCGTCAGATGGTGGCGCACCCCACGTAGTGGTATTTTTGTCTGCCAGAGCCCGGCGCATAGCCGGTTTGGTATTTTCGTAGACTGACGCATACCGAGGTGCGCCAAGCTGGGCATGGTGGGGCAGTAGGGGGAGGTGTGAACAGAATCAGCTGGCGCGGTGACATTTTCGTGCTGACCGCCAGCGTGGAAAGTGTGCTTAAAGCTCGCTGATTCAAACCTGGTCAACTTTAAGCGCAGGTGGAGCGCAGCTGGTCTAGTGATATTTTAGTAGACCGACGGCGTAACGTGCATACGTCACAGATGCCTCACCCGCAGGTTTCCGCAGTGTCAGGCACATTTCAGTGCAATAAATAATCAAAAACAACCAGTATTCAGTGCAACTATCTGACTCAGCACATAAATTTAGATCTATATCGATATATTCTGATCTGATCTGATAAGCGCATTTGGCACGCATTTGGACACTCAACCTGACCAAATTAACACAGCTGAAACTGCATGAAGTAAACAGTCGCATGATGAACTTAACAAGACATTTAATTTGTCCCCCCCTTTTTCTCCTTCTTCAACCAGACATGTCTCTGTGTTCCATCTCCATCCTGCGGCAAGGCTGAACAGTTGATTTATTTTAGTGATCAGAAATTTGAAAGTTGAAATTTGAACAAAAATAATAAAACAAACTTTTATTTAGAATTACCTGTGTATCTAATTTCTTCACATCCTTAAAATTCTGTGAGTATTGAATCCGGAGTCAGGCCCACATATGAATATCATAATATTCAGATGCGTGGGCCGAGTTCATTTCAGGCCTCAGAGAGCAATGCGTCCATTATGCACAGCTGGTTCAGATTTTAATGCCATTATTGGAATTTATGTTGTGATCTGTGCACACAGCCCATCTTATTTACGTGGGGTTTAAATATATGCAACTTGATGTGATTGTCTTTATTTTTGGAAAAGGGAGTTTGTCTTTCCAGTGGGAACCTTACACACACCAAATCCCTCTGTGCTTATGTGAGAGAGTGTGGAGCGCTTACAGTGACACTTGTTGAGGGGCTGCCTTCTGTGGCCATTGTGTGGCATTGCTGTCTTCAGCCATTTCTTGATCTCTTTGACTACTGCACAAAATTGTATTATGCCTCGTCAGCGGTGGATTCAAAGGTGAGGAGAGGCGCTGATGTGATTGGTGAAAACAGTTCTTGGCTGTGTTAAACCCACTCCACGCCTTCTCTCCTCCCTCTCTACTACTTATGCCGCTGGGAGGAGTTGAGTTAGCTGAGTTATTTTGCTCACCAAAATACCAAAGTGTGCTTGGCCACACCTTGTCAGCGCAGCAGACCTGACTTAAGCCGCACCTGCACCGCGTCGCCAGTGAGGCACGGAAATAGAGCCCCTTGACATGGTCCACAAGCAGACATGCATGGTCATCCATATGCCCTGCAACTGCAGTGTTGGGTTTGGCAGGCAGTTGTGCAATTACAGTGGATCATCTGCAGGAGGCTTTCTGGGGCAGTCTTACTGGTCATAACTGACAGGAACTGGTTGTCCACCAGTTTCCATCCCCAGTCCACTGTGTTCATGTCACCTTCCTTTGTGTGAAAAATGCGTGAAGGTCTATCACAACCTGTGATGACATGGATAAACAGCAACTGGGAACACAAGTCACTACCCAGAACTTGTTTCATCTTACTGATGTTGTACACTTTGGTAGCTATGGACTTGTCTGAACAAAAATAGAGGGCTCTATTGTTCATCCCAGCACGGTCGAGGAGAAGAATAACTAAGTCTGTAATTGGCTTTATCCATTGCTCAGTTTTCAGTTCTGGAAATGTATG
Source organism: Xyrichtys novacula (assembly GCA_962446985.1). NCBI lineage: Eukaryota > Metazoa > Chordata > Actinopteri > Labriformes > Labridae > Xyrichtys > Xyrichtys novacula. The sequence goes on from OY660867.1 coordinate 31,458,949, forward strand.
CAAATTAGTGTCTAATTAGTTATTTAATTAGATATTGTCTCATTTACACATTCAAACATAACACTTGACAAAACTTGGGAAGTTTCATGGTGATCTCTGTAAGTTAAACATTTTACCCAGTTAACCTGGGGTGTCTCCCCGGGCTTCCTACCCATCATGGACGCTATCTTGAAAATGACACCTTTCTAGTGGTCAAACTTTGGTAAACTTTTAGTATGTTATTAAGGACATCTAATACTGTTAAAAACAGCTGAGAAACCTTTTGATAGAAATTTGGGGGGTTTAGGTTTTTTTTTTTTCTGTGTATGCTAGTTCTTGTGGTGAGGAGTTTTGGTTTAATGTGCCTTGCACACATGTTTTCTCTTGAAGATTCAGTTATTTAAATTCACAGCTGTTCTACAGTCTGTATGTGCATACCCTAATGCCTTGCCTTAGCTAAACTAATGTACAGGTGTATTATGACCCTCCTAAGGGTGGTAGGACACAACATGAAAGTGGACCAATTTCACCCACCTCTAAAACAGCTGCAGAAAAACTTTTAAAAAAAAGATAATTGTAGAACAAAGATAAGTAACAAAGGATCTAAAAAAAAAGGATCTAAATTCTCCACACGAATGTGATGGGGCTATTTGGGACATGGATGTCACGGGCTTCCCCCTGCACCATGGTGGCATTACTTTCCCTCCTTCAATCGAAAATCCAGCTCCACAGCAGCCTACCACCTGTCTGCATGGGACCTGGAGCAGTCAATCAGGAGCATGCAATGGCACATCTGATTTACATGAAAGATAGGTGACAATCTCAAAACACCCACACCACACACACTCCAGACACAACCAGGACATATAAAACACAAAATACAATAATGGAATATTACGACAGCAGTCATCACAGGTGTGATTCTGGGCATAGAAGAAGCTGACACATTCACTGTTCTCGCAGCATTTATTCACAGTAAGAAGACAATCAAACACATAAATTGCGTTCTGAACCTTTTCTGTACCTCTGCTTCCTCAGTGATGCAACACAGCACTCTGAGGGAGCAACGAGAGGAGCTGTGGAAGCCCCAAAAGGTACAGAAGCCACAACTGAATAAACAGGGTAATACTCAAAGGAACTATTAATGTGACCGAACAGTTAATAAAAAACTCATTTAGATCAAAATCATAAATAATAAACAGAATTAATTTAAAAATTTAATTCTTAAAATGAACTTATTTATAAAATGCATTGTTACCTCCGTTACATCAGGACCTCCCCCTTTAAGATTCATATGAGTGTTTTATAGGGTCATAGTTCCATCTGTTGTAACTCTGCTTCAGATGTTGTTTATATCATCTTTATCTTATTTCCTTTGTCTCCTTTGTTGCTCCTACACACACACATCCACACGTATAAATAAAACTTTCAAACAGGACCTTTGGCTTACATTAGTATTTTTAGTGACAATGAAGTTAACTTGACATTAAGTAGGTCAACTTGCATCATCCATTTAAAAAAGTTTGAAATACAGTTAATTTGATCTGACCTGAAATGGTGATGAGTCAAAGCCTCACTGTAATATTGAATGACCAGAAGGGGATATGAAAAGCAAAGATGGGGGATCTCATATGGCAATTCTTACCTAGATGCTAACTTAAACATAACCACATTTGCAAAATGCAAATAAACTTTGTAACAATTGGCATTCATCAGATTTCAGAGCAATTTATCAGTGACCTTCAAAGTGCTTAACAATGGATACATCATTCATTCACTCACACAGTCACACCTTGGTGGTGGTAAACTACCTTGGTAGTCACAGCTGCCCTGGGGAATACTGACGGAAACATGGCTGCCAATTGGTGCCTACGGCCTCTCCGACCATCACACACAACACTCACAATCATACACCAATGGAGGACTCACACTGGGAGCAAGGTGGGTTAAGTGTCTTGCCAAAGGACACAACAGACTGGAGGGCTGGCGGTTCAGTACCCGCCCTATCCCTAGTCTGTTATTGGATGACCGCTCTACCTCCTAAGCTACTGCCGCCCCCTATTCAGACATGTAATTATATGCATATTGTGAACCTGTCACCAGAAATGGGCAGTTTATTTTTGCTTAGGCTGCTTCTTGCCCATGTTATGGGACACACTAAATTGTGACTACTCATCTTAGTGAGAAACATCATCCCCTGTACTCAGGCTCTAGAGTGTTTCACTGACATTTCGTCTTTATGTATGGCTGACAAAGCTATCAAACTGAGCACAAGTTTCACAGTGTCTGAGAATGATATCTGACTCTGATATAGCCAGCAAACTCAGATACTAATGCCTGTCTCAAAAAGTAATTTCACATGAATTAAAATCTCCAACAATAGAATCTGCAATCATTTATTGCCAACCCTTTCAATCCTGGCTGCAGCCTTGACAATGTGAAAGAGTGAAGTCAGTCGCAAGCTGAGCCAGTTGGTCATAAAAGCTGTACTAAGACATTCACTGGATCAAGGAAAAAGTACAGAAAAGGAAAACATAATAAAAACAGTGCACAATGAGTATGTATGTATGTAAAACCCATGTGGTGGGTGGTTTTCTGGAGAATAGGCGGGTATCTTTTGGTATAAACAGAATTCAAAACAGCAGCTGTTGAAAACTGTCCTGAGACAATTAAAGACTGCCAATGCCTGTATGTGTCTCATCAGGTTTTATAGTGAGAGTTAGACTGCCAGATTACAGTATATTTAATTAAAATATAGCTGTCATCGTAACTAGTGGCAGGTGGGATCTGAGTTTTACTTTCTGGGGTCAGTTTGTAAGGAAATCCTACATCCAGGAACAGGTGAGTGGGTGCAGTCCCAGGTCAGACAGTTTGCTGACCAGGATATTGGGGATGATGGTATTTAAACCTGAGCTATAGTCAACGAAGAGCATCCTTACATAGCTCTTGCAGTTTTCCAGGTGGCTCGGTGCAGTGTGGAGGGAGATGGTGATAGCATCCTTTGTCAACCTGTTTGCCCTGTAGGCAAACTGGTGAGGGTCGAGGGAGGGAGGAAGGCGGTCTTATATGTGGCTCAGGACCAGCTGCTCCAGACACTTAGTGATAATCAGGGTAAGGGCGACTGGCCTGAAGTCATTCAGGTTGCTAGTGGCTGGACTCTTGGGTATGGGGATGATAGTGGCGGACTTCAGGCACACTGAGATGGAGGCCTGTACCGGAGAGGTTGAAGATGGTTGTGAAGACTTCTGAGAGCTGGTGGGTGCAGGCTTTGAGGACCTCCCCAGGTACACCGTCAGGTCCCACCGATTTCATGGTGTTCACCCTGCAAAGCACCTGTTCCACCCCCCATACCTGGGCAGTTAGTGGCTTGGAACTAGGGGCAGGGTGGAGCTGGGCTGGTGTGGGTGTAGACTGCAGGGGTGTGATCTCGAAGCATGCGAAGAAGGCATTCAGCTCCTCTGCCGGAGCAGGGCTTGTGTCCCCGGCTGCAGTGTTCGCCTCCCAGTAGTTGATCAGCTGCTGACCAATAGGAGTAGTAATAATAATTATAATCCTTTCATTTTTAGCTTTTTGTTTGTGTAGTATAGTGTTGCCTGAGTTAATAAAGGTAGTTAAGAACAAACTTTGTGATACCCTGATGTTTTTTTTAATATCTCTACCTGGATCTTTAAACTTTGGCAAGCCAGTTTACTCATAGAAAGCCTGAATATGTTGCTTGTATACCCCCTTGTTTTATTTGTAAAGCATGCTGAGGTAAATTTTTTGTGAGTTGTTGCTTTAAACTGAAAAAAAAAGGTTGATTTACTGACATGTATGAGTGGCACAGATATCTATCATGGCAAACAAAAAACACTTTAAATATTACATTGAAATAGGGTTCACAATTAGGATGAGCAGAATAAAATACACTTGTTTTGTCAAACTTAAATAAATTTACATTTAAAAAGAGCTTTTTGTAGAACCTTGAGACTCATTTGCTCTTCAAACAGAGTTTTTAAGATGGGTTGTTGAATGGTTCTTTGTGCATGTTAAGTGTTGATTAGGAACCTAAGGAGTTTACAAAAGATGTATGAAAGAGGCAAATGAGAGGAATTCTTTTTTAGTTTCAGTAATGTTAAAAAAACAGAAAAAGCTATGGGAAAATTCTGTCTCTCACCATTTTAAAGAATATATGAAACATACTGGAAACGTGCACAATTTATTCATTTGGAAAGACTGCTTATAAAAAAAACCTCCAAGACTGCCAAAGCCAGGGAGGCTGGGTACAATAAAGCTGATTGGCTTCAGTGTTTAGCCTTAGCAGAATTTGACACTCAATTAAATACGAGTGAGAAGACCAAAGGGAAGTGTCACTTCCTGTTCAATTATGCTACTGTTCTTTGTCCAAGAATTGCAGTTCAGTGCTGGCGACCTCAGCAAGACTCAGTAGTTGGCCTGATTTCCTAATAAGTGAACAAAATGTCAGCTCAAAGGTCACAGACCAGATATTCAACATTCAATGTGGCTTTACAGGGGAACTTTGTTCAGCAAGTCTGAAACTTCAGTGCATCAAATCATTAAGTTGTAAAGGTGAATGAAGGGGCATTTTTGACAGACTATGGGATGTTAATTGAAGGTTTTTGAATGCAACCAGTACATAGTATTTTATAGCCAGCAAGACACTCAATATTTGGGAACAAGTAGCAAAGGCCTGCACTAGTTGGGGCACATGCTAACCTATGAACTTGGCTTGTGCCACCTATTTTAGTTAATAACTGCTTCTGGCTCAAAGTAATAAAAAAGTTGGAAAATTATTATTATTATTATTAGTAGTAGTAGTAGTAGTAGTAGTAGTAGTAGTTTATCATTATCATTATTATTATTATCAAGTTCGCCGCGGGCTACGTGATGGACGGCTGGGGGAAGTGGCGTGTCGCGTCCTTTCCGTGGAGGATGTGGAAGAGGCTGCCCGTCATGATTTTTGAGGTTGGCAAAGCCGTAGGAACTCTTTCTGGGGCGGTCTCCAATCTTCAACATCAAGTTATAATTGGGGATCACAAGGAAGATGTCATCTTGGAGAGGCTTTCGACTTTGCAAAAGAAAATGGATCGATACAGAGACCAGGATGGACAATTAGAGTAGCTGAAGTCTATTGGAATGTGGCTACTCGCCCTAACCCAAACATTCAAATCTACTATTTGGCTCCCTCGGTATCGGTATCACCCCTCAGTGTGGTAGGCGGTACCCTGACTGGCAGCGCTCACCATGGGCAGCGGCTCATGCTTTCCCACCATCACTGATGACCCATTCCACTACCCCCCCCCCCCCCCCCCCCAACAACCAAAGCATGTCTCCGAATCTCTGTGTATGCGGTGTCAGTAATGTGCTTATGTTGCTGAGGGTTTTTTTTGTCACTACACTCATATTAATGAGAGCAGTCTCTTTTTTTTTTACCTCCTCCTCTCCCTCCTTCTTGTGTGTTCTTTCCCCATCTGTAAATGCAATCTAGTTGTGCACAAGTGCAATGACAATAAAGCATCTCCATCTCCATCTCCATCTCCATTTAACACTCTTTGAATTTGTGAACAACTTACTTTCTAACATCCAGCAAATTTTCCTAAATGAATGAGTTATTATTATTATTATTATTATTATTATTATTATTATTATTATTGTAGGATGAGGGAGAAGAATTGTTGTTGCTGTTGTTATTATGATAATTGTTATTATTATGGAGAAGTATAGGCAGTTGACCAATAAGACAGGTAAAACTTATACTTCAACACAGTTTTCAAATTCCAGGAATATTTTTTATTGTCCTGCTTCAGAGGATCTAGCAAACAAAGAGTTTCAAAAACGTAATCCAGACAAGAGTCACTTTTGTGTTTTAGGGGCTATACACTGGCAAGATGCCCGGAAGAGGTTGTAATGGATTAAAATATTACCATTTATGTGTAAATAAATGTTTATCACAAAGTATGTAATAAACTCTCAAATACTTCGTTTTTGGGATCCTTTAACTTTAGGGACCTGAAGTGGATCTCTCACATAGATTCCATCAGAAAACAGGCCCAGCAGAGGTTGTACCTCTTCATACCATGATTCAATATTTAATGTTAATACTGTATTTTACACAGGGTATACTGTACCTCATGTGCATAACCCACTTATGATAAAATGACAGATATTTTTCAGTCCCTCATCAACTGCTGCACTCCTCACATTACACCAGTGGCGATTGCTCTAAGACTGCAAGGGAAGCTCAGCTTCCCTGAAAATGTCACCCCCCCAAAAAAAGAAAAAGTGGTGAAATACGTACTGCTGTGCGTACATTTCATTAACTAAATACGCGCTAGAAAGCCTTCATCTTTTGTTCAGACACTGTGATAAGAAGCTGATAATCACAGGTAACCGGCACAACTTCGTACTCATTCATCCTCGCAGCGCCTCAGCGCTTCACACAGCCGGACGCTCAGAGTCTGCTGACTTCAATGTGGAAGCTCAAAGTGGGTTGTTCCAGCAGCGAAATTAGACGCTCATTGGATAAATGCTGGGCTTTGTCCCGCCCCCGGATGCTCAGCTTCTCTGGAGTTCTATGACGAGAGGGCGGTCCCAACTTTCACCCGGACTCTGAGCTTCTGCATCCATGATTGGATGAGCTGTCTGAGGCGAAATCCTTTTTTGATTGACAGCTAAACAAGCGAATCAGCGATCTTGAAGAATAAAACATCTAGCAGAGCATTTTCCAAGTTATTCATTCCGTTGTTCTTAACTGCTCCGGAGACTTTACCGATCCTCAGCGACTTTTGTCTTTTAAAACGACTGCCGTTATGTTTGGCGACTCTGCTCTGTTATATACAAATTAACAAACACAATTATGATGTAGGCCAGAAAAATGAGCTTCCCCTCCTTGAAAGACCAGCAGCCGCCACTGCATTACACTAATGCCAGAACAGTCTTGTATATGTAAATTAAATGTCTTTCACAAGCTTGTACTTACTTGATTAGTCCTTGAGCCGGACCAGATGTCGGTACCACTTGGGTGGGCAAAACCTTACATATACTAAATTGTTTTTAGGGTCAATATAAGTAAAGTAAAATATGATAGACTTTTCATAGGGGTAGCTTTTTATATATTTTTTCTCATTTTGTTATTTTCCTCAATAGGCGAATTTTTGTTAACTCCAAAAGCAACACAGAAAGTCAAAAGCACATTAAAAGTCATTCTCTTTTTGGGTCACACTGCTCTTTTCTATAAATGAATCAAACCTGTGTCTAATTAAATGAGTTGATGAAGTGGGTGTGGCCCAATTTGATGGTGGAGCAGTTCTTTCAGGTATCATAGTACTTTTTAAGTTTAGTTTTTTTTTTTAAAGTTTTTATATGATAGACCTTGGTAACTGGTAGCTTTATTGTAGTTATCACTCATTAAAGTAATAGAGTGCAGCTGTTCAAAAACGAAAAATCGCCTTCCTTCAAAATTAGCTTTCTTTCATTTTAACCTCTCATTTCGGTGTGTTTGAACTATTGGCTAGCCATAGAGACTTGTAATAACCCCCTAAGTAGTATTTCAAGTAATATATCTAATACAGGTGTGTATATATAAGCTTCAATTAGCCAATTGTCAGGTCTAAATCAAGGTCTAAATTAAAGAAGTAGAAGTAAAGTAAATTCAGACTAATAGCATTATCATAACACAACCTTAATATGACACTGACATATTTTAAATGCAGGCACTCATTATACAATCATCCTGGCTGGTGCAGGGCAAGAAGACATTAGCAACAAAATAAGATCTACTCATGTATACACTCTTTATAATCATCTGAGAAAAACTCCATTCCTCCACCAAGAACTTGATGAGACTGGCTTTGTTGGCAGGGCTGCAGAGAAGTTTTCTCCACTGCTGAATATTGTGGACAGAAACAATGTTTCTGAACTGGATCCCCATGTCTGCACCTCTGTTTAGTCTTCCTGAATTTTTGATTGACATGCCCTTGTAAACGTCAAAGACAACGTCAATCCTTTCACTATCACCACCTTCATGCAGGACCTTGGCTAAAGTTGAGTCCAGCCAGCTTCCACCATGTCAGGATTGCCTTTTAATGCATTCGATTCATGCCAACTACCAGGCTGCTATCCGGAGACGGTCTCTTCATACCAAGCCATCTGTACCAAGCCCCAAGGACCATGGGTGGACCATAAATGATGAAGGGCAGCTGGAAATACAGTGGATGTGTGGTTCCCCAGCACCAGATGGGGTCTTGCAGTTGCTATCCTGCAAGTGTGTGAGGACATGCAAACCACCAGACTGCACCTGTCTCAGCAATGGGCTGAAGTGCACAAACCTGTGCAAATTACAAACTTGTGCCAACCAATACAGTGAGGAAGAGCCCCTTGCACACCCGGCAGACTCAGATGTAGAAGAAGATACAGATACTGATGTCGATTACTGATGTTGATTAATAAGTGATGACCAAAAGGAGCTATGTTAACAGACCCACTGTGACTCAGTGACAGTATTATGTACTAAGCCAAAACTTGACAGTCATATTTGCTGTCACTGTTCCTTATGGAAAGAATAGGACTTTGAATAGGAATTTGAGTTTTTCTCAGATGATTGTATAGAGTGTATACATCAGTAGATCTTATTTTGTTGCTAATGTCTTCTTGCCCTGCACCAGCCAGGATGATTGTATATTGAGTGCCTGCATTTAAAATATGTCAGTGTCATATTAAAGTTGTGTTATTATGATGCTATTAGTCTGCATTTATTTTACTTCTACTTCTAAGTCAAAAAATATCCTTAATTTAGACCTTGATTTAGACCTGACAATTGGCTAATTGAAGCTTATACTGTATATACACACCTTTATTAGATATATTACTTGAAATACTACTTAGGGGGTTATTACAAGTCTCTATGGCTAGCCAATACTTCAAACACACAGGTGAGAGGTTAAAATGAAAGAAAGCTAATTTTGAAGGAAGGCGATTTTTCGTTTTTGAACAGCTGCACTCTATTACTTTAATGAGTGATAACTACAATAAAGCTACCAGTTACCAAGGTCTATCATATAAAAACTTATTGTAGGGATGTATAGCAATAAAAAAAATCAACTAGAATTTGCCCACCCAGGTGGTACCGATATGTGAAATTTTGGTTCTTGGCTCAAGTACTAATAGTTTTTGTAACATGATTGTTTGTACATTAAGAGCAGAGTTTACCGGAGTCAAATTTCCTGTATGAGTACACATACTTGGTTCTCAATCTGATTGCTGACTGGATCTTATCCTATCTTGACATTGGGTCTTGGTAAATAATATACATAAAGGTATGGTCCATACCTGACATTTTAAAAAGCATCTTGACATAACATTTATTGAGAATTGGCACTATCAAGACTGATTAGTTGTAAACTGACACCATATAAATAAAGATTGAGACCTTTCACCAACTAGATTGATGGACAGGCTATTCATTTTTAAGCCCTTTGTTTTAGTGAGCCTATTGTATACCTCTGGTATAAGGTAAAAGGGAGAACAATTGTTGCATCCTCTTATGGCTTCCTTTCAATACTCAGTTTAAAGAAGAATCCCTATTCTACCTTGGTCTTGTTTCATACCATATACTGTACATCATAGCAGTATTTTTACAGATGTTAATGACATTTAGCGACCACTAATTTATAAATCTGCTTTTTCTGCCAGCCAGGTGTCGTGTATTCTATTTTACGAAAAATAACTCGGGCGTGGGCAAACTGCGTCTTGACATATCCGCCACTTTATTGAACTCCCCTCAACATAGATCCCCGCATCACGTGACCCCACACACACAATCCTATTGGTCTACTGTCTTACTGTAACGTAACCTGCGTAAAACATTAACCCCTCATGTACTGTATTCAGATACACCACATCTCCCTTTTTTCAGAACATGTGAAACATTTTTTTTTCTTTTAAAGTACACCTTTTCAAGTCCCTCAAAACCTGTGAAGGAAAAACAAGGTTAAACAAATCCTGATAAACTCATACTCTTTCTATTACTTTCTTAACTTCTTAAATCTCATTTTCCAAACATAACATTTTCTCTAGTTAATATCTCCCCAGTAACACTGATACATTGGAAAACATTCTCAGGTCAGCATGAACATTTGACAAGATTTTTTTTTTTTTTCATTTTTTTTTTCACAATGAACATATATATTTTTTTCTCAACCACTTATAAGTCCAGTCTAATGGGCTGTTTAATTGCTCTCCCAGACCTGGTTCTGGGGGTGGAAACCCCAGGAGAGGGAACAGGGGACCCTAAAGCAGGTGGTGTGTGACCCTGCTCTAGGACCGGCAGTGGCTCCTGTTGCTGCTGTCCAGCCTCATCTTGTGATGGAGACTGGAGTGGTATAAGATGCAGGCGGTTGCGCCTTACCACCCCGTGTGGCACATCCACAAGGTAAGATCTCGGTGAGGCGTGATTCTGGATCACCGTCCCTGGTGTTTTTGTGTCAGTTATCCACACCTCCTGACCTGGTGACAGGCTACTGAGTGGCTTTGCACAATGTCGTCTGTTGAAGTTTGCGGCGTCTGACGTCCTCTTCTCCCTTTCTTTCTGGACCAGCATGCTGCGGTCGGGCAGTGCTGGGCATAGCTCCGAAGGATGTGTCGGCACTGTGGTGCGGAGACGTCGACCCATGAGCAACTGGGCCGGGCTGTATCCATTTTGAAGAGGTGTGGCTCTGTATGCGAGAAGAGCCATGTACGGGTCAGTTGCCTTCTTCAGAAGATTCTTCATTGTCTGTACAGCGCGCTCAGCTTCGCCGTTGCTCTGTGCGAATTTGGGGCTGCTGGTTAGGTGTTTGAACCCATATGCTGTGGCGAAGGAAGCGAACGCCTGGCTGGAGAATTGAGGGCCGTTGTCAGACATGAGAATTTCCGGAATGCCATGCCTAGCAAATATTGATTTGAGATGGTTAATCACATCATTGCTTTTTGTGTGTGTCAGCAGGGCAATTTCGACGTACCTGGAGAGGTAATCAAAGACTAGTAGGTAAGTTTTTCCCTCCAGTTCAAAAAGGTCAGCCCCCAGCTTTTGCCATGGGCGCTCGGGGTAGTCTGACGGCATGAGCGGCTCACTGTGATTGCGGCGCTCTTGTAGACATGTTCTGCATCTGAGCACCATCTCAGTGATTTGTTGTCCAAGCCCAGGCCACCACACAGTCTGACAGGCACGTGCTTTGCACTTCACGACTCCTTGATGGCCCTCGTGCAGTCTGTCCAGCACGTCGTTCCGCAAGGTTGCTGGAATGACTAGACGTGTGTCTTTCAGCAAAAGTCCATCTTGTACTGTGAGTGTAGCCCGCTCGGGCCAAAAGTGTTTCAGGAGCGGTTCCTGCTTTGCATGCTCTGGCCATCCGTCTGCACACATTTTCATGACACGAGAGCATACACTGTCAGCCTCCAGCTGTGCTTTGAGTGTGTCCATGAATGTGGGACTGACAGGTAAGTTGTTGACAATGCAGTCCACATAGATGTTCGTGCTCTCCATCAGCTCAGTGTCATTTGTAGTCATGTGTGCTTGTACGGGTGAACGTGACAACGTGTCGGCCGTCCAAAGTGACTTTCCCGGAACATGCACAATGTCATAGGAGTAGCGCATGAGCCTCATTCTAAAGCGCTGTATCCTCGAGGGCAAAAGGTCAAGTGCTTGTGCGCCTAGTAAGGACAGGAGCGGCTTATGGTCAGTCTCTAGGCAGAAGTGCTTTCCTAACAGGAAGTCCCGGAAGCGCTCACATGCCCAGGTTAGACCCAGGGCCTCCTTTTCGACTTGCGCGTAGCGTTGCTCTATAGTAGTGAACGGGATGCGTAAGCTACCGGCCTCCGTTCGCTGTCCCATTTCTGGAGGAGCACGCCCCCCAGTCCATAAGATGAAGCGTCTGCCGATACTTTGGTGTCCCTGCTTGTGTCATACATGGCCAGGACCGGTGGAGAGGTTAGTGCTTCTTTCAGCGCCCTGAAAGACGCCGCCTGGTCAGCACCCCACAGCCAGCAGTTCTTCTTTGAGAGAAGGTCACGGAGAGCTTTGTCTTTCTCTGCCAGCTGGGGTATGAATTTTCCCACCTGGTTTACCATCCCCAGGAAGCTCCTCATCTCAATCACGGTCATAGGCTCTTTCATGTCCCTGATGGCCTTTGTCTTTTCTGGATCGGGTCTGATGCCTGACGTGGTGATGACGTGCCCGAGGAAGACCACCTCACTCCTGGAGAGCTCGCACTTGTCCGTGTTCAAAGTCACCCCTGCTTGCTCGAGCTTTTTCAGCAGGGCGTGGAGACGAGCGTCGTGTTGCTCTTGGTCTTTTTCCCCACACCAGCAGATCATCGATGTGGCAGACCACCCCGTCCAGTCCGTCTATGACCTCTGCCATGACACGCTGGAAGTGCTCAGGGGCAGAGTTTATCCCAAACGGGAGACGCTGGAAGTGGTATCGTCCGAAAGGTGTTATGAATGTTGTGTATTTGGCTGACTCCTCTGCTAAAGGAATCTGCCAGAATCCCATGTTCGCGTCTAGTTTACTGAACACTCTGGCTCCTGCTAGCATTCCTAAACTCTGGTCGACTGATGGCAGGACATACTTCTCGCGACACACATACTGGTTCAAGCCCGTGAAGTCCACACACAGGCGTAATCGCTGGCTGTTCTTCTTTGGGACAACGACGATGCCAGCGCACCACTCTGTAGGCTCTTCTACACGCCTGATGACCCCCATCTCTTCCATACGTTGGAGTTCCTCTTTCACCTTTCCCATAAGAGGCAGGGGAATTCTCCGTGGAGTCTTTAAAGAGAATGGCACAGCATTTGGCTTGAGCTTGATGTGGTATGGTCGTCGGATGTCGCCTAGGCCCTTGCACAATTTTGGGTAGATTGCCTTTAAAGAGTCCATGGTGACGCTGTCGACTCGAATGAGTAGGCCCAGGGCAGTAATGGCCGGTAGCCCGAACAAAGGTGCGCTCAGGTTTTTCACCACGTAGACCTTCTCCTCCGTCTGCTTGGCTTTGTAAGTCAGCTGCATTTTTGCATAGCCTGCTACCTCTAGCTGAATCTTTCCTGGACCCAGCAAGGGTTTCTCTGGCTTATTGAGAATAGGCATTTGTGCCCCTGGGAACAAGTCTTTCAGGTCACTTTCAGAAATGGCAGTAGCGTCTGCACCGGTTTCAAGTTTGAATTTCAACACTTTCCCTTGAATCTGCACATCAGCCGCCCACATGTTGTTTTCGCATGACACAGAGCCCAGGAAGAAACTTTTCTCCTCTTCTTCCTCAATTCACGCTACTACAGCCTTGCTTCGTCAGACGCGCTGGTAATGGCCCTTTTTTCCACAGCCCCGACATTGTGCGTCATTGGCGGCCCTCCACATTTGTAGCACTGGGCGCTCTGCTGCATGCCCTTGTCTCTGCCTTGCATGTGTTGGCGCGGCCGTGCACCACTGCTTTTCAGGTTAGTATATGTCTGTCTTTTCTTTATTAGTCTGTCTATAGAGCTGTCCTCCATCTGCATCACACTGCTAGCATCACTCCTAAGTGCACTCTGTTGCTTTTTTACTTCTTCGGATTGTCTTGCCATATCGATGGCTTTTTGCAAAGTCAAATTTACTTCCAACTGCATGCGTTCGGAAAGTCGGGTGTCTGCAAGCCCCACTACGATCCTATCTCGTATCAGTTCATCGTGCAAGTCCCCGTATTTACAGTGCTCTGCTAAAGCATGCAGGGCAGTGACGAATGCATCAACAGTCTCATTGGCTTCTTGTTTTCTCATATTGAAGCATGCCCGTTCAAACACAATGTTCTTTTTCACAACAAAGAAATTCCCGAATCCGTCCTTTACTTTATCATAGTTTTTCATATCATCGTCACTCAGCTTTAGCCCTCTCAATACATCGTCGGCTTCGTCCCCCATACAATATATCAGAGTGTTAACCTGATTCTCCTCGGAGTTCGTAGTCAAGTTGCTCGCTTGTCGAAACCTCTCAAACCTCCGGATCAATTTTGTCCATTCGAGCGGTTTGCTGAAATCGAAAGGTTCCGGTGGCTGAATGTTGAATGTAGTAGTGGATGTGCTAGCCGCCATGCTCACTCCCTTTTGCTGCACATTAACGTTTCCCTCAGGTTGTTCGGTCATCATAACATCCACCAATGTCTCTCTTTCCGTCTCTGTCGCCGTGTACCGTCTTTTCTTGCGCCTTTTCCTTCCCGTCATACACACAGCACTTCTGACACCATGTCGTGTATTCTATTTTACGAAAAATAACTCGGGCGTGGGCAAACTGCGTCTTGACATATCCGCCACTTTATTGAACTCCCCTCAACATAGATCCCCGCATCACGTGACCCCACACACACAATCCTATTGGTCTACTGTCTTACTGTAACGTAACCTGCGTAAAACATTAACCCCTCATGTACTGTATTCAGATACACCACACCAGGCTCTTTTCTGATGATCTGGCTGGTTGTTTTGTCTTTCTGGCTCAAATATTCTGATACACCATCCCAAATTTCATCATAATAGAAAGACCAAAACTATTGGAATGACCTTTGATGTCCAAAACATCAGAATAAAGACATAGGTAACTTTGGTAGCTTTGCACTGCATGTAAACATTTACTCCAATCTGAAAATGAATACGGTTCTACGAATCAGTTCTTTAGTTCACTGCATAAGGACAACCAGAGAAGTCTTCAGGTCTCAGGTAAACCTTTTTTATGGTCGCAGGTAGAGTAATATATCATGGACTTTGAATGACAGAGCTCCTGGGATCTCTATTGCAAAGTACTCATTCCCAGGTGTAATTCACATTCATCTTCTTGGGCAGAGTTACCCTGGACAGAGGTTGGACTTCAACACAAACTGAGTCTCAATGGCCAGTCATCTCTTACATGAACAGGCCAACCAGAAATTAAGTCTATATCACTGAAGGATAAGAATCTTAGGAGGCAGAAGGAACCAGCAGCTCATCTCAAGTCCAGGAGACAACAAGAGATTGACAGACTTGTGAAAGAAAGAAGGTCCCTGAGAAAACGGTGGAAGAAGGCCACAGAAGTGGAAAGGAAAGGACTTGGGGGACTACAGGGCGACATCAAGCAGCGTCTTGCAACACTGCGAAGAGCAGAATGTTTGAGAAAGCAACACAAGAAGAAGGAACGAACGAGGACTGCCTTCTACAGAGACCCCTACAAGTTCGCCAAAGACCTCTTTGTCAAGGAGAAAACTGGGACCCTCGAAGCATCCGTAAGGGAACTAGAGGAGCACCTGAGGAAGACCTACTCCAACAACCAGAGGCATGTGCTAGCCAGCATTCCAGATGACATGCCACCAATCCAGCCACCGGAGCACCAGATGGAAACTAGGCCCCTTACATGGAGCGAAGTCGAAAGCACAGTAAAGCGGGCAAGAACAGCCTCAGCCCCTGGGCCCAACGGCGTTCCATATTGGTTCTATAAGAACGCGCCGGGTGTCCTGAAGTACCTCTGGAGGCTGATAAAAGTGGCGTGGGAAAAAGGAATTATACCAAAGGCTTGGCGACGGGCGGGAGGGATCCTGATCAGTTCCGACAGATATGTCTTCTGAATGTGGAAGGAAAGATTTTCTTCAGTGTTGTGGCCCAGAGGCTTTCAGCATTCTTGCAGAGAAACAACTTTGTCGACACCTCAGTGCAGAAAGCAGGGATAAGTGGATTCTCAGGATGCCTGGAACACACAAATGTCATCTGGCACCAGGTGCAGACGGCCAAGAAGGAGCAAGCAGATCAACAGCACAGCTCTGCCTGGAAAGCTGAAACTGTGGTGCCTCCAGTTTGGGCTGCTGCCCCATCTCATGTGGCCAATTTCCATCTATGAGGTCACTATATCCCATGCCAAGCGGCTGGAGAGACTGGTGAACGCACAAGTGAGGAAGTGGCTTGGACTGCCTAGATGCCTTAGCAGCATAGGCTTATATGACAACGGAGCACTCTCCCTACCAATCTCAAGTCTGGTGGAGGAGTACAAATGTGCTAAATCAAGGCTGGAGATGACTCTCACCGAATCCCGGGATCCATTCGTCAGAGGAGCTGCTCCAACCTTAGCAACGGGGAGGAAATGGAAGCCATCTGCAGCAGTCGCGGTGGCAAAGACTGCTCTCAGACACCGGGATATAGTGGGACATGTCCAACATGGCAGAGGCGGCCTTGGGTTGGAAGCAACAACACCGACATGGCAAAAGGCGACTCCAGCTGAACGGCGCCGCATGGTGGTAGAAGAAGTGCGCCACCAGGAGGAAGCAGCCAGGTGTGCCACAGCGGTCTCCCAAGCTCAGCAAGGCCGCTGGATGAAGTGGGAAGGCGTCGAGAGGAAGAAAATCACGTGGAGCGATATGTGGAGCATGGAGTCCAACAGGCTAAGCTTCATCATTAGAGCCACCTACGATGTCCTGCCCTCTCCAACCAACCTGCATGTCTGGTATGGAGAGGACCCAGCCTGTCTCCAGTGTGCAGCCCCGGCTACCCTCAAACACATCTTGGTGGGCTGCAAGACCAGCCTAACCCAGGGAAGATACACCTGGCGCCACAACCAGGTGTTGAAGTGCTTGGCTGCCGAAATTGAGAACAGGAGGGTAACCACCAATGCCATGCCTCTAAACGCCCAGACTACAGGCCCACGGAGAACAAACTTCGTTCGGAAAGGAGAGAAAAGAGGCACAAAGTCATCTCCTCTGGATCCAGCTCCACTGAACGCAGCCCGGGATTGGGAAATGCGGGTGGACCTCACCCAGAAGCTCACCTTCCCACCCGAAATTGCACCACCAACCTGCTCCCAGACCTGGGGCCTCATGTATCAACGCTTGCGGCGCAAGAAAACCTTGCGTACGCCAAAATCGGCGCACACGTCCAGATTTATCATCGCGAAACGAGCGTCGGTTCCAGCGCTAATCAACGCAAAGTCAGGAGGTGGTGTAGAAATTGGCGTTGAGCTGGATATTTGCGTTGACTGTGATTCGCACTTTGGCGACGCTGTGTGGCGGTGTTTGGTGACTCACTATGTGACCAGCGTGCACCACATCCCCGTGGCCGGGCAGCACGTCGCCCCACATGACGAACCAGCAGCAGACGGAGGGATGCGAGCTGATCCCTGCCGGGCCGCCGTCCTCGCGCGGGAGAATCTCATCGCCACAGTGTGAATGGGTAAGAAGTGAATACACAGTTCAATGAGCCAAATTAATTTATTTTCTCCACCAGACGCTCGAGGAAATTTACGAGCCGGTCCAGCCGCTCGTTGATCCCCGCGATCCCCCTGATGATTTCTTCCTGCGATTGCAGGACCCCCTCCGCGAGGACCCTTCCACTGCGTCCGGGTGGTCCAGCGGAAGCGCCGCGGCTGGTGGACGCTCCACCGCTTGTCGGCGCGCTGGTGCTGATGCTGGTGCTGGGGCCGGGGGCCGGGGTGGCCCGAATGCCGCTGGTCCTGGCCGACGACTCCGAGCCGGCGGACGGGCTGCCGCGGGCCAGGGTTCCGCAAGCCGGCGACACGGCCGACACATTAATTTCTGTGACACAATAAAAATATTAGTTCATTTCAATTCCTGCTTCTGTGTATCTGTTGCGTTTACATCTCTCTCCACGGTATCATAGGTAATGTAATCCAGTATTTAGAGGTCAGTTATGCACATTACAGTTGTTTATTGCATAAAAAGTTATCGGAAAATGAAGTTAAGGGCGAAGTATTAATCACGTCTAAAAATAGACAGAATCCCGACGTTGAAATGAAGTATAAACTTAGACTAGACGTCTAATATACGTCTTTTGCTCAGTGGGATGACAAAGCATGTGGACATTTGTGTGACACGCCACTTACCCTATAATAATAATCGCCACCACCCGCTGCTCAAACGGTGTGAGGGTCTCCTCCCCCGGACCCCCACCTGTCTGGCCGGTACTCCTCCGGAGGGCAGCTGTACGCCGCTTGACCTCCACCTTGAGGTCCGACCACTGTTTTTTAATCTCCGCGGGGGTGCGTGTCTCGGAACCCACCGCATTCACCCTCTCGCAAACTTTCTCCCACTCCAAGCGTTTTTGTTTTGCACTGACGCCACTGGACAGGCTGCCAAACAAAACACGCTGTCGCTCCTCCACCTCCGCCACCAGCACCTCCACCTCGCACGCCGTAAATGTAGTTTTTCTTGTCATTTTGTCTGCGTGCGAGGACAGGGAGACCCTATTTAAATAAATCTGCATATTTATAGGAGGGCGTAACGAGGACGGGCCCAGTCACTCCGACATCTGCGCTCAATTCCACGCTGATTGGGATTTATCAAGGAAACACACGTGGATTTCGGCGCCCGCACACATTGATACATACGGATTTTTTTCAGCGTGACGGACCTTGCGTGCGCTCGTTTCTGGTATGAGTTCCACGCAAGTGTTGATACATGAGGCCCCAGGTCCTCTGGTCCAAATCCTGCTGGCGTGTCTTCATCGTTGAGCTGACCGTCCCATGGGAAGATGCCATCGAGGAAGCCAATTTAGCAGCTCAAGCAGAGGGGCGGGGCTGGAATGTGAAGGTGTGGCCAGTGGAGGTCGGCTGCAGAGGCTTTGTAGCCAGGTCTGCCACAAGGCTCCTGAAGGAATTAGGAATCAGAGGGCAGGCCCAACGGAAGGCAATTAAAGAACTTGCCACAACAGCAGAACGGAGCAGTCACTGGCTATGGCTGAAACATAAAGATGCATTATGGGCAGCCAAGTGACCGCATGGTGCCACCGTACACCACACACCCAGGGCTGATCATCCTGTGGTGGGCCAACCCTGACAGAGGGTGTCTTGTTGTAAGTGGCCGAAACACCCAATGAAGTTGGGGCGAACAACTGATGATGTGGCGTGCTGGTGGCACCACGTGATCATTGCCAATTCCCACCCCACTCAAGAGTAGAGGACATCTCCAATGACTGTCAATTGATGTGCTGAATATTAGGGATATTTAACAACTAGTCCTATTAAGAAGTCAGACTGGATATAGGCCTATTTTTTGGTCTTAGTCCAATTTACAGGATGTCATTTGTTTTTGTACTAAACAGGACACAGTTAATATTCCATGGAGCTTTAACTCAATGTATCACCAACACGCAGTGTTATGAACAAGCGGCTATGGTTCTTTTTGTTAATTAGGCCTTAAATCAAAGTCCCAACACTGAATGAAGCTACACATCTAAGGGTTGCAAAAGTAAACATTTTTTGACAGCCTACAATAAATACATACCATAAAATTGAAATAAATTTTGTGAGATGGTATGTGTTATGTTATGTGTTATGTTGTGAAAAATAATCTCAGATTTGCATACTTTTGCAAACTTTTGGTACTTAATGTTTCCTAGTTTTGATAAGAAACATCTCTGCCTCAATCAAGTGTGCGTTTTCTCCTTCCTGTGTCCTGGTAAAGCGAGTGATCAGCAGAGGACTAATTCTTGAAACAGTGGGTTGCTCTTGGATAATGTACAGATAAACTTGGGGAAAATGCATTAAGGATTTGCAATAATTTCAGCCAAGGTTCTGGTAGAAGTGTAGCTATTTGCTAACAGTCAGTACTTAAAGATAGGGCATAATGCAATTTATTTTAAGCTCTACACTTTCTTTCTGATACCTCCTAAATAGCTTTACATGATTTTCAGATCAAAAACAGCCTCCCGTTTCTCAAACCATTGTCAACCCTCATTTTAGCCTCCGTCTTTAACATTCAGTTTGATTGCTGTCTCTTTGCCAACCAGATTATGTTAGCATTTTGGCTAGGCTTCTACTCAAATATTGCTTTTCTTATCCACCTGCCTCACTTCACCATGTACTGTTTTGTGTTCTGTGTGACTACTGAGTTATTTGGTAACCCCTAAGCACATATTCAAATGTTAATATCTATTCTACACATTTTTCACTTTTTCCACATTTTGTTATATTACAGCCTTATTCCAAAATGGATTAAATTCCTTTTTTCCCTCAAAAATTCTACACAAAATACCCCATATTGACAAAGCGAAAAACTTTTTTTAGAACATTTTGAAAATTTATAAAAAATAAGACACTCAAATGTTGCATATACATAAGTATTCACACCCTTTGCTATAAAACTCAAAATTAAGCTCAGGTGCATCCTGTTTCCACTGATCAGCCTTGAAATGTTCCTCCAACTTGATTGCAGTCCCCCTGTGGCAAATCCAGCTGATTGGACATGATTTGGAAAGCCACACCTGTCTATATAAGATCCCACAGCTGACAGAGCACGTCAGAGCACAAACCAAGCCATGAAGTCGAAAGAATTGTCTGTAGACCTCCGAAACAGCATTGTATTGGCGCTCAGATCTGGAGAAGTTTACAGAAACATATCTGCTACATTGAAGATCCCAAAAAGCACAGTGGTCTCCATCATTAAGAAATGGAAGATGTTTGGAACCATCAGGACTCTTCCTAGAGCTGGCCGCCCAGCCAAAATGAGCAAGCGGGGGAGAAGGACCTTGGTCAGGGAGGTGACCAAGAACCCGATGGTCACTCTGACAGAGCTCCAGCGTTCCACTGAGGAGATGGGAGAACCCTACAGAAGGACCACCATCTCTGCAGCATTCCACCAGTCAGGCATTTATGGCAGAGTGGCCAGACAGAAGCTACTCCTCAGTAAAAAGCACATGACCGCCCACTTGGACTTTGCTAGAAGGCACCTGAAGGACTCACAGACCAGGAGAAACAAAATCCTCTGGTCTGATGAAACGAAGATCGAAATCTTTGGCCTGAATGCCAAGCGTCATGTCTAGAGGAAACCAGGCACCGCTCACCACCTTGCCAATACCATCCCTACAGTGAAGCATGGTGGTGGCAGCATCATGCTGTGGGGATGTTTTTTAGTGGCAGGAACTGGGAAACTTGTCAGGATTGAGGGAAAAAATGAATGCAGCTAAGTACATCAAAATCCTTGATGAAAACCTGCTCCAGAGCGCTCGAGACCTTCAACTGGGGCGACGGTTCATCTTCCAGCATGACAGTGACCCTAAGCACACAGCCAAGAAGACAAAGGAGTGGCTTCAGGACAAGTCTCTGAATGTTCTTGAGTGGCCCAGCCAGAGCCTAGACTTGAACCCGATTGAACATCTTTGGAAAGACCTGAAAGTAGTTGTGCACCAACGCTGCCCATCCAACCTCACTGAGCTTGAGAGGATGTGCAAGGAAGAATGGGGAAAAACTCCCCAAATCCAGGTGTGCCAAGCTTGTTGCATCATACACAAGAAGACTATAGGCTGTAATCGCTGCCAAAGGTGCTTCGACCAAGTATTGAGTAAAGGGTGTGAATACTTATGTATATGCAACATTTGAATGTCTTATTTTTAATAAATTTGCAAAATGTTCTAAAAAGTTTTTCACTTTGTCATTATGGGGTATTTTGTGTAGAATTTTTGAGGGAAAAGGGAATTTTATCCATTTTGGAATAAGGCTGTAACATAACAAAATGTGAAAAAAGTGAAGTGGTATGAATACTTTCCGGATGCACTGTATATAATCACCGGTACATTAAATTTAACACCAGATAGCCAAAGAGACAAACTAGGTGACTCATGAAGATAACAAAGCCCACAGTAATAAAGGAGCAGGGTCCTTACAGATTAGCTCATGGGTTTAGCAATTTTATGTCATTTTGTCCCCTCATCACAAGTTGAGTCAGTTCTTTGGGTAAATAACTAAGCACAGGAGACCACATGTCAGTGAAATACCTTTCATTATCTTGCAGCACACCACAAATCCTTTTATGAGGAAGGGCCCTAAATAACTCTCCATATCACAATGTAATGGGTGGTGGTTTATCCTTGATCAAGTTTATCAAGATACATTTTCTGGCCAATAAAAACAACTTGTCGCTAAGTTCAAAATGTGGTTGAGTCAAAGCACATGATTTTGAGGAAAGGCCAAGAATGAACAGGCCTGAATCCTTTCTGATGTGAATTTGGAAAATGCCACTTGGCTTTTTAGAAATTGCACCCCAGAATCTTTTAATCAGTTTCCACTACCAGAAATGGTGATGATAGGTTCTAACTTCTCTTCCACATTTATTGCATAGGAGAGAGGTCTGGCGATCCATCTTATTTAGTCTACAAGAGGCTTTATGTAAGCGGTGTAGAATTTGATAATGTATCTCTTTGAGCCATTGACATGTAAAGGTTGATCTGACTACCTTAATGGCTTCCTGCCAGTCATCCTCAACATATACTGTGTCAAGGTCCCTCTCCCATTTCCGTGCAATGTCTCTGATATCATGTGGATTAAAAAAGGAAAGCAGTGCATAAAAAGTGGGGATAAAACGTGTGATATTTTTGCAGTCAGAAGGAATCTCTCTATCTCATTTTACATGACCAAAGCAGAAGGAGGAAAATTTCTAGAGCCCACAAAATGATGGATCTGGAGAAACCCATAGAAGTGTTCTTTGAGGAGGTTAAATTTTGGTTGTAGTTGTTGAAATGTCAAGAGGACATTTTCTTGATACAAGTCTAAACAGGGCTTTGACTCAAGATGACCGCTCCCACAGAAAACAAGCATGGCAGCCCCGTTTGTAATATTAGATATTTGATCGAACTAAGCCGTCTCTATCAGCAGAAAGCTGTTGTATTTGAATTTTTTGTCGTGGTCTCTTGCCATACCAAATGAATCTAGAAAAAGCTCTTTCTACATCAGCTGATTTAAAGATTTAAAGGGGATATAGAGGCCATGGAAAATGTTCATTTCAAGTAAGCTTATATGTCCCATAAATGATAGGGAAAGATCATACCATCTCTTAAAGTCCTTCTTTATTTTATTAAGAGCTGGAGAGAAGGTAAGCTTCCATAGCTCTGTCAGGTCTGGCCAAACAATGACCCCAAGGTAAGTGAAGCCATTTGAGGAACATTTCAGGGGACAGCTGGAGGGCAGGTTTTGGACACTAGAGTTACCTAACAGCATAGCTTCCGATTCATCAAGATTTATTTTATAACCTAAGAAGGAGCTAAACTCATGAATATTAGACCACCAGCAGCAGCAGCCTGAACTGTTAAATCAAGGCAGAATGGATCCTTGCTTTGATGATGTTCACACCATCTGAATGTCCATTATTATGTGGATGGAAATCATCCAAGAATGGGAAATTTTAAAATATTGTAGATAAAGTTATACCTCACTATTGACAGCTTATCTTCTGAAGAATTTTACAAAACATACTTTCTCTCCCAAGTCAGTGTTGCAATGACTCGCAGGATTGCATACTTTCCTCTCCTTTCCTGTCCACAATGATAAAGTCATTGTCTGATGACAAAATTCATCAGACAAACTTGGACCAGCCTCAAACACAGCTCTTCAAGTTGTTGCTGCTGTTCGTAGAAAATCAACAATAATATGATGGAGGGAATGACAATTTCATTCATGTTTACAACATTCAAGACTTGGGTTATTCAACCTGTTGATGTCAGATGCCCCCCTGCCAAATGGCCAATCAGTATAAACTACAGAGACACGAAAGCATGTAGTTGATGAGGATATCGATATCAGGTAGATTTGTCATGTAAAGTCTGATAGTCCTTTTTCAATACTGACCATGAAACCTAAACAGACCAAACCATATGTATACAATTTAACAAAAACACGAACCTTGGTCCAGACCATGGTTCGGACTTTCAGGTGTGAAAACACCCTCGTCAGACAAGGCAGCATCTTTTCAATCTTCTATAGTCCAATTATGGAAAGCCTGAGTGAATTGCAGTCTTGGTCTCCTGGTGTTAGTCAACAGGAGTAGCACCGCATGCACAGTTAAGTCAGAAGTTTGGTCTTCTGCTGTAGTCAGTCTACTTCAAGATTGGACATGTTTTGTGTTCAGAGATGGTATTCTGCATACCTTGGCTGGCACCAACAACCATGTCATGTTCAAAGTCTCTTAAATCCCCCTTCTTCCCCGTTCTGGTGCTCGGTTTGGACTTAAGCAACTCATCTTATCTACATCTGCATGTCATGTCATTGAGATGCTGCCATGTGATTGGCTAAAAAGCTATTTGTAATGGCAAGCAATTAAACAGGTGTACCAAATAAAGTGGCCATTACATGTAAGTATGGCTAATATGTGTCCGGGTATATGCGCCAATTTTATTTCCCTTTCCACAAAGCAGTCTTTGCTTGTTTTTTTCCTCCACAGGCTTAACGCATGTCCTCAGATATTCACAAATAAAAAAATAAAAAATCTCATCTTGCTGACTTATATTTTTTGTGAATATTTTATGTGAAAAGTGTAAAAACAGGGCTATTTCTGTCCCTGCTCAGCCGACACGTACCCCCTAACACCAGTTTCGGGGTTGAAAAATTACACTACAGAATTTCTCAATCTTGCCAGTGATAGTTTTACTTGCTTGTGTAAGCCACAAAAAGGCATGACTGTGGACTTCAGTCTATTTTATGAATGTCAACAAATGTTCTCATTGGAGCTTTAAGTCCTTGTTCTTGTCAGTTTAGCTGGCTCTAAATTTTGGTCCAGCGGAGCTGTGTCATTTAAACAGATGGTCCTCAGCACCAGATTTAGAAACATGGGGGCTAAAAGTTGAGTATTTACTGTGATATTTCACTTTTCTTCTGTACTAAATCAACCCTCTCACAGTGCCAAAAGGGAATGAGTGAGAGAGGAAATTGAAGGCATAGGCTGTTATTTGCACAAATCCCCAAACCACATTTCCTGATTTATTTTGTTCACTCTTCTTCAACTCTTCTCCCCCACTTGCCTCTCCTTTCTCACTCACTCATTCTCTCCCATCCAATCTCTTTCTTGCTCTCCCTTCACAATTATCTCTTATAGCCTGTGAGGTGATTAATGGGTTTCATTTGACGCTTTCTCCTACCCTCCGCTGAGCACCAACAAATAAAACCAGTTCCCAACTCACAAATTGTCCCTCAGAAGAGCTGTAAAACTGGGAAAATACGGGGGCTGCAAAGACAATGAAGCAGAGCGATCTGGCCTTTGGAAAGAAAAACATTTGCTGAGGAACAGCCTGGAACAATTTCCTTTGTAGCCCCTCTCCCTAGAGAAATCCTCCTACTGCTAATCTACAGTTATTGCTACTGCTGACGGCAGTTTCCAAATTAAAGAGGGGAGGGGGATGAAAAACACTTAAGCCTTATCGTCTCTCTACTTCTCATTGCTACAACCAATTCTTCCTCAGTGTTTCAGGGAGACCTTGCAGGCCATGTTAATAGGCTTGTCATTGGCTTTGGAATGAGAAAAGGCTATGTTAAGCTACACAGATTATGAGGTCTCTGAAGCATGGATTTAAGTGCAACACTTACCATTATGCTGACAAAAATTCAAATATAGGAGAAAGCTAAGTTATTAATTTCAACCAACACACATACTAACAATTCAACAGGAGTTTTAAGCCAGTTTTCAAAAACCCTTGACTGCTTCTTGTACCAACTCCAGCCCCTGGATTAATAGGTATCTTTTGGCAAAGATACCTATTTATACCTATTAAAGATACCTAACACTTGAGTAAGGTTTTAAAACAACTAAACCTTTTTTCAGGCCAGCTGACGGCCTTGTCTGGGCCCAAGATAAAGTTAGATGCCCTCCCCTCCACCCTTTGTCTTCCTCCTCCTAGTATATACGTAGATATCATATCCTGACACACACACCTTCTCTCTTCCTAGCCTGACTCCTGACACCTGGCTGCTGTTCGGTTGCCATTCTAATCAATGCAGCATCGCATTCAAGACGCGTATCAGCCATATCGCAGCTCCGGATCAGAAGCGTATCAAGCGCAGCTCTGCTAAAGATATGCACCAAGTCTATTTTTGCTGCTCTATGCTTCCAATATGCATCAATCTCCACAGAGATGATTGTTCTAGACAGGATGTCAAGCACGAAAAATGTGAATCTCATTGGGTATTTCAAAATAAAACACCATATACGGACTCCCGACTGTGTATCAGTTTGTGTAGATGAGAAATACTTCCTGGTTAGGGATTTATTAGTAACACAGAACAATCCGATGGTCAATCCCTGATCCATGTGGACCCCAAACAACACAAGTAAATCTGCAAAAAACGAAAATTGAAAATCACATTGCTTTTTCACACATGGTAGAGGCTCAACAGTCTCTGAATTATATTCAAATTAGCAGGAAATGATCACAGAAAGGTAAAACGACCTGTTGTGAGCATGTTGCTTCCTTTTTACTTAGCCCAGCTGACCAGGGCTGCACTACGCTGCTGCTAAGCTCCAAATACGCATCCTGTGTGGGACAGACATCGCCGCTCAAAACAGATCCTGTATGTACTCGGCTTTTGTTTCTGTCAAAGATAACAGGCTCTATTTCCGTGCCCAAAAGCAGCGCGGCGGAAGGTGGTGCACCTCGCGCAGTAGTATTTTCGTCTGGCAGAGCCAGGTGCAAAGACAGTTTGGTATTTTCGTAGGCTGAGGCGCACCAAGGTCCGTCAAGTTGGGTGTGGTGGCGCAGTAGGGAGAGGTGACAACAGAATTAGCTGACGCAGTGACATTTTTGTACTTGTGAGCAGTGTGGAAAGTGCGCTGAAACCTTGCTGATTCAAACCTGATCAGCTTTAAGCGCAGGCGGAGCGCAGCTGGTCTAGTGGTATTTTAGTAGACCGACAGCGTAGTGGGCATACGTTACTGGCATGTTTCCACAATGTCAGGCACATTTCAGTTCAATAAATAATCAACAATAACCAATATTCAGTGCAACTATCTGAGTTAGCACATACATTTAGATATATATCAATATATTCCGATCTACACTACAGGCCAAAAGTTTGGAAGCAAAGCCATTACAGGCCAAACACTTGGGAGTAACTTCAAGTTTTTGTTCACAATGCTTTTTTTAAAATCCAGCATGAGTTTTATGTATTTTGGGATGTATTTACTCCATGATCAGATGTTGCTTTCATGAAAATGCACCATTTTACTTCATTTACTTTTAGATATACATTGATGTTAACAGACATCACAACTTCAAGGGTCACAACTTCAGTGCAAAAGCAAAGCACAGTTGGATTACTCATTTCAACTTTTTGGCTTTTGAGAGTCTGCATGCAAAAATTCTCATGAATCTCAACTGCGTTTAAACTACCGCAAAAATGGCTAGAAAGAAGCAACTGAGTAATGAAACAAAAGTACTGATTTGTACATTGAGGAAAGAAGAATACACAGAAAGAGAAATTGCAAAACACCTAAAGGTGTTCAACAAAGGAGTCCACTACTCTCTGAAGAGACGAGAGGAACCTGGAAGTTATGATGATAGAAAAAGACCTGGACGAAAGAGAGTTACTACAAAAGTAGAGGATAAACATAGCATTGTCGGCAAAAGACAGCACCAAAAATAATGTCAATGTCAATGTCACGTTTATTTATATAGCATCTTTATAGGACAGGCCAGACAAAGTGCTTTGCAGGAGAAAAGAAAAGCATAAAATAATAAAAGCTACAAATATGGCAACATTAAAAGTGCAACATACAATGACAACAATAAAAGAAAAGCGTACGCGAGTAAAAGCAGGTGACAACTCAGCCAAAGGCTAGGGTAAACAGGTAGGTCTTAAGGTGCGTTTTGAAGGAGGTGAGGCTGGTTGCAGAACGCACAGACAGAGGCAGGGCATTCCACAGAGTGGGAGCAGCAACTGCGAATGCCCGATCCCCTCTGCTTTTAAGCTGGGTTCTCGGCACATCTAAAACCATCCGGTCAGCAGACCTCAGGGATCTGGTGGGTTGGTGCGCCTTGACAAGGTCGGATAAATATTCTGGGGTCAGCCCGTGCAAAGACTTAAAAGCAAATAAAAGAATTTTAAAATCAATCCTGAACTTGACTGGGAGCCAGTGAAGTGAGGAGAGCACCGGTGAGATGTGCTCCCGTTTCTTGGTTCCGGTCAGGAGACGAGCAGCAGCATTTTGCACAAGCTGTAGGCGGTTAATTTCAGTTTGGCTGATGCCAAAATACAGCGAGTTACAGTAGTCAAGGCGAGACGAGATAAAAGCATGGATAACCTTTTCCAGATCTGGCCTCCTAAGATAAGGCTTGATTTTTGCCAGTAGCCGAAGCTGAAGAAAACTAGCCTTCACAACGGAGCTGATCTTCTTGTCCAGTTTAAGAGCCCCATCAACAATGACACCTAGGTTTCTGGCCTGGGAACCTATATAGGGTACTAAGGGGCCGAGGGAGCTGGCAAGGACCTGGACGGTGTCAGGGTTGCCAAAGAGGACAATCTCAGTTTTGTTTTCGTTTACTTTTAAAAAGTTCAGGTCCATCCATGTTTTAATATCCCTCAAACAGTTGAACACGGCCTGAAGGGATTCCTTGGAGGGGGCTCTTAGCGGCAGGTACACCTGCACATCATCAGCAAAGCAATGAAAGTGGATGTCGTGCTTCCTAAATATTGACCCCAGGGGAAGCATGTAATGGGAGAACAGCAGAGGGCCTAGAACTGACCCCTGAGGGACTCCACAGGTTAGAGGGGCCACTGAGGAGGAGCACTGCCCCAATTTTACACTGAAGGATCTGTCGGCAAGGTCGGATTTAAACCATTCTAGAGCGGGGCCTTTAATGCCTACAGTGTGCTCAAGGCGTGCTAAGAGGATGGAGTGGTTCACCGTATCAAATGCTGCTGTAAGGTCCAGAAGCATTAAGAAGGCACAATCACCCGAGTCAAGATTTAAAAGAAGATCGTTAAAAACTTTTAAAAGAGCAGTTTCAGTGCTATGAAGCAGTTTGCTCTTTAAGCAGTCGGGAAGGGATGCTGTCAGATGGGCAGGTGGCAGGGCGCAAGTGCTCTACTATCTCAGCCAGTGCAGAAAAAGAAACAGGCTCAAACTGGTGGAAAACAGCTGAGCTTGCTGCAGAAGCTGAGGAGTCCAGAGCAGGCTGAGGGAGTGGAGATCTCAGAGCAGACATCTTATTAACAAAAAATTCCAAAAACTCCTCACACAGAGAAGCAGATGGTTCCACAGAGACAGCATCACAGGGGTTCACAAGTGAATCAAAAACATTGAAAAGAACCTGGGGTTTATGAGCATTTTTGGAGACAAGAGTGGAGAAATATTCCGCTTTTGCAGCTTTAACGGCCTGCTGATAATTAACCAGACAATCCCGAAGGAGATCCCGAGAAATCTGGAGACTGTCTTTCTTCCACTTTCTCTCCGCCTGTCGACATGCGCGTCTGAGCGCACGAGTGGACTCATTTAGCCACGGCTCGATCTGTGGCTTAACATGCTTCAAAGTCATCGGCGCAATGGAGTCTAAGATCTCAGTGCAAAGAGTATCAAACCTTTTCATACAGGCATCCACACTGAGATCGCCAAAGTCACCAGGAGAATACAAGTCTTTCCAGGCAGCAGCAAACTGCAGATGAGTCGAAGAGTTAAAAGCGCGGAGGCAGCGAGCCGGCGCGGACTCCGTGGTGCGGGGTGCAGTCAATGAGAGGGAGAATAAAACAGGTAGATGGTCGGAAAGAGGTGTGTGACAGATTTCGGTTATTTGAACATTCAGACCATAAGACAGTACAAGATCCAGAGTATGTCCTTTCTCATGCGTCGGCTCGGTAACAGACTGCGTGAGATTAAGAGAATCTATGAGATTCAGAAAGTCTCTGGCCAGTGGTTTGGTCTCACAGCAGACGTGCACGTTAAAATCACCGACAATTAAGAAGTGATCATACTCCAGTATAATACCCGACACAAAGTTTGCAAAGTCCCGTATGAAGTCTTTGTTAAATGCTGGTGGTCGATAGACCACAGCAAAGAGAACAGTCGCAGGGATTTTTACCTGGAAGAGTTGGAGCTCAAAGCTGGAGCTGTTGACAGCTGGAGACTGCTGGACGTGAAAGGTGGACTTGAATACCGATGCCAGTCCTCCACCTCTGCCGGTGGTGCGAGGGGAGCTGAGGAAACTGCATCCAGGGGGAAGGAGCTCCGAAAAAGGAGCAACATCATCTTTCCGGAGCCAGGTTTCAGTCAGGAACATAAAATCCAGTTTGCGTGAGGTAAAGAAGTCATTGAGAAGAAACGTCTTGTTGGCGACCGATCTCACATTCAGCAAAGCCAGATGGAGATCAACGGTGTCCGAGGTTCCGACGGTCCACACCACGACTCCCGGTCCGAAAACGCCAGCAGCTAGCAGGTAGCAACAGCTGATCGGAGTCCGCCGAGCAGGTGCCACAGCTAGCATCCGGGAGCACCGGCCGGATCCATCGGGCCCCGATCCTCCTCGATCCCAGGGCGGGAAGATAGTCCAGGAAGCGCAGACCAATGCCACAGTTGTACACACAAACAGACCTCAGGTGAGCCTCCAGCCTGACCCGGTAGCCACAGCGTTTTCCCCGTCTTTTCCGGCGTCTCTGCCAGGCAAGATGGGGTGGAGGACGCCTCAGAAACGCCGGGATCCCCTCGAGGCATGGAGAAAAGTTCACCAATGGATCTTTACTGGAGAAACCTCCAATCTCAAGCAAAGTATGTCGGTCATAGGTGAGGAGAGACGACACCTCATGACAGAGAAGGTAGAACACAAAACACACAGCAAACACAGAGCAGAGCGACAGACGGCCAGCCGAACACCATGGCGCCATCTTGTCAGTAATAATAATAATAATACATTTTATTTAAAAGCGCCTTTCTGAGCACCCAAGGACACTTTACAGGGCATAAAAACACAGCTAGAAACATAATTAAAATAAATAAAAACAACATACAGGTGTGAAAGTAGACAGTTAAAGTGAGTATGCGATTCGGAATAGGTGTGTTTTGAGATTGGATTTAAAGTGGGGTAGTGAGTCCATGTTCCTGAGGTCCGGGCGGAGAGAGTTCCAGAGTTTGGGAGCAGAGCGACTGAAAGCCCTGCTCCCCATGGTGCTGAGCCGGGCAGAGGGGACAGAGAGGTGGAGGGAGGAGGAGGATCTGAGGGAGCGTGAGGGGGGGGATATGTGGAGAAGATCGGAGAGGTGGGGGGGGGGCAAGGTTATGGATGGCCTTGAAGGTGTACAGGAGGATTTTGTAGTTGATTCTGAACTTGACGGGGAGCCAGTGAAGCTGCTGAAGGACAGGGGTGATGTGGTGAAAAGAGGGGGTTCTGGTGATAATGCGGGCTGCAGAGTTTTGGACAAGTTGAAGTTTATGGAGGGATTTGTGAGGGGCACTGAAGAGGAGTGAGTTGCAGTAGTCTATGCGTGAAGTAACAAGGCTGTGGACCAGAATAGCTGTGGTGTGACGAGTGAGTGATGGACGGAGACGGTCAGTCAGTCAGTCAGTCAATTGTCAAATTGTCAAGAAAATAAGGGAGGAAATCAACATGACAAGGTCGAAACCCATATCTCTGACAACCGTGAAATGACATTTGAGAAAGGCTGGTCTGAAGGGTTGTGTATCTGCAAAAAAACAGTACTTAGTCCACAGAACAAGAAAAAGAGATATGAGTGGGCAAAAGCTCACAAAAATTGGACTTATGATGACTAGAAACAAGTTTGCACCGTTTGGTTCAAAACACAGAGTCTATGTCCACAGACAAACTGGTGAATGTCTGAAAGCACCACGTGTTACACCCAAAATTCAGCAAGGAGGTGGTAATTCCATGGTATGGGGATGTTTTGCAGGTGATGGAGTAGGAGATTTGTTTGAAGTAAAGGGTATCATGAAGAAGGAACAGTACCACTCCATCCTCCAGCACCATGCTGTTCCATCTAGACTCAGACTTGTGGCTCATAAGTTTGTTCTGCAGCAAGACAATGACCCTAAGCACTCTGCCAAGCTCTGCCAGGGTTACCTAGACAAAAAAGAAGAGGAAGGTGTTCTTCAAAAAATGGGTTGGCCCCCTCAGTCTCCAAACCTTTCTCCAATTGAGCTTGTGTAGGATGAATTGTATGGAGGACCAAAAATGACATAAGTAGAAATAAATAAATATATAAATAAATAAATAAAAGGATAAACAAAAAATTAAATACATGAATAAATAAATAGATTAAATAATCTTTGAAAAATAAAAGGTTATTTTTTAAAATGTTTTGCTTTAATTTATTTTATATGTATTTATATTTAATTTATTTTTTTTTTGTCACATTTATTTATTTATACTTTTATTTATTCCTACTTGTATTTATTTAATTATTTTTACTTTTATTTATGTATTTATTTATTTATTGTTACATATATTTATTAATTAATTAATTTATTTATTTATTTATTTAATTCCACATTTATTTATCTCCACATTTATTTATTTATGTGTCCGTGTCAGACGTGTCACACTGCAATGTAAATATGCAAATAAGGTAGGCAGACCTACGTTCGTCTAAAGCCCGATTGGTCACCAGACATGCCAGACAGAAGCAAACCTAATCGATCCCATGATAGACCTTTTTCACATCACAGCCACTTGTAGTTGCATGCTAGCTGCTACCCGAAGCTCAGTAGTAGGTCATCAGAGCTGTGTGTCAGGTTTTCTTCGGTTGCACAGACTCCAGCTGTGTCCAATGGTTTCTTGACAAGGTAAAAAGAAACTGTGTTATTTTGGGTGGCTAGTTTTGTTGCATCTTATGTAGCTAAACACACAAGATTTCTAGGCCGCATCGGTCAAATAATTGCGGTTGTTTGTCAATCTCACAATGTATATTTGGAGGATTAAATCCGAGCGAGTAAACAATGGGATGCAGAAGCAAGCAACAGGTGCGACTGCTACCCAGGGCGGTGCCTTCGTTTCCCACAGCCTCATCAGAACCGCTTTCAGCCCCTCCTGCGCCCCGAGACATGGCCACGGAGCAGGCAGAGAGGTCCTGCGCCACGGAAACGATAACTATGCACTGTTCACACCGAACACAAATTCGCGTGTCGAGGTTACATAATGTCAATGCAGAGACGCGTTTGGACGCAGATTCAACCGGGCGACATGGTGGACACGTTTGCTGTGGCACGTTAGTCTCATTTATGACTTTTGTAGATTACCTACTATGATTGAAGTCACGAGAAAAGTTGCCTAAGAGGAGCAAGTACCACGGTCTTTATAGCCCTTAAAGCCTACCATGGGTATAGTAGTTTACTAAAACACGAACTGAAAAAAAACACTGATAACGCCTACAGAATCTGTAAATCACAGTAGGTGGGAGGTTTTCATTGGCATGTGCAGCATCTATACTATGCCAGCAGAGGTCGTGCTTCACCACCAATCTTGTAGGATTTCCAAATAGTGCCGGCGTGTTGAGGCTGTGGCAGTGGGCAGTCGGATGCCACTTCGCATTTCTGATGCAGCCATTGTCCACAAGGAACATGCTATTTTTGCAAAATTTGGCATATTGGCAAAATTACTTATTCGTTTATTTATGGTTCGCTTTGGTTTGTCTATTATCACATTTTTTCCATTTCGTTTGTGTTACTAAATGTTTGTCTGTGTTCTGAAACAGGTGTATGAGAAGCTTTTGAAATGTGGATTCACAGGAGATGGGTTGTGAAGAGCTGATGCTGTGGAGGCCAGGGGCCTCATGTATCAACACTTGCTTGGGACTCATACCGGAAACGAGCGCACGCAAGGTCCGTCAAACTGAAAAAAATTCGTATGTATCAAGGTGTGCGGGCGCCGAAAGCCACGTGTGTTTCCTTGATAAATCCCAATCAGCTTGGAATTGAGCGCAGATTTCGGAGTGACCGGGCCCGCCCCCGTTACGCCCACCTATAAATATGCAGATTTATTTAAATAGGGTATCCCTGTGCTCGCACGCGGACAAAATGACAAGAAAAACGAAATTTACGGCGTGCGAGGTGGAGGTGCTGGTGGCGGAGGTGGAGGAGTGACAGCGTGTTTTGTTTGGCAGCCTGTCCAGTGGCGTCAGTGCAAAACGAAAACGCTTGGAGTTGGAGAAAGTTTGCGAGAGGGTGAACGCAGTGGGTTCCGAGACATGCACCCCCGCCGAGATTAAAAAAAAGTGGTCGGACCTCAAGGTGGAGGTCAAGCGGCGTACAACTGCCCTCCGGAGGAGTACCGGGCAGACAGGTGGGGGTCCGGGGGAGGAGACCCTCACGCCGTTTGAGCAGCGGGTGGTGGCGATTATGGGGGGCGCCTCTGTGGGGGGGATTGGGGATACCTGCGGCGACTCAGACAGCCTGCCGGAGGGTAAGTGGCGTGTCACACAAATGTCCACATGCTTTGCCATAGATGTAAACGCAACAGATACACAGAAGCAGGAATTGAAATGAACCAATATTTTTATTGTGTCACAGAAATCAATGTGTCGGCCGTGTCGCAGGCTTGCGGAACCCCAGCCCGCGGCCGCCCGTCCGCCGGCTTGGAGTTGTCGGCCAGGACCAGCGGCATTTGGGCCACCCCGGCCCCCGGGCCCCAGCACCAGTGCGCCGACAGGCGGTGGAGCGTCCACCAGCCGCAGCGCTTCCGGTTGACCACCCGGACCCAGTGGAAGGGTCCTCACGGAGGCGGTCCTGCAATCGCAGGAAGAAATCATCAGGGGGATCGCGGGGATCAACGAGCGGCTGGACCGGCTCGTAAATGTCCTCGAGTGTCTGGTGGAGAAAATAAATTAATTAGCTCACTGAACTGTGTATTCACTTCTTACCCATTCACACTGTAGCGATGAGATTCTCCCGCGCAAGGACGGCAGCCTGGCAGGGATCAGCTCGCATCCCTCCGTCTGCTGCTGGTTCGTCATGTGGGGCGACGTGCTGCTCGGCCACGGGGATGTGGTGCAGGTCCACTGCGATGTGTGAACGCTTGTCACATAGTGAGTCACCAAACACCGCCACACAGCGTCGCCAAAGTGCCGTCAACGCAAGTATCGGCTCAACGCCAACTTCTACACCACCTCCTCACTTTGCGTGTATTTTCGCTGGAACCGATGCTCGTGTCGCGATGATAAATCTGGACGTTTGCGCCGATCTTGGCGAATGCAAGGTTTTCTGGCGCCGCCAGCGTTGATACATGAGGCCCTAGCTCTTTTAAACCACCTTTACTGGACTTCCACCTCTCCCACTCCTTACAGAGATCCAGATGTGATGGAGGCCAAGTGGGAAAGCATCGTCAACCATGTTGACCAGGAACTTACACTGGCATTGATCACTACCTTCTAGATAATGTATATGGATGACCAAGATAAGTCAATTACATTTTTTTTATTATGTTTCTCTCTATTTTGTTAACATTGTATTAAAAACAATTCAGTGAACTGTATGAACTTTTCTTTTATTCTTTGTAACACTTGTGTGCGAAATGAACATGACAACTTTAATATTAGAAAGTTTTGTGTGTGTGTAAACATTTCATAACTTAAGATTTAATTTATAAATCACTCTTCCCAACCCAAACAATTTGGAGTCTTAACATATTGGTCAAGATACATTGACTGCTCTTGGGTGAATGTTGTTCTTCAGAGGGCCCAGATGTTCATGAACCCTGACTGCTACACTATCAGGAGCAAAGATAAACTACTCAGTCTTCGCTGCATTGAGTTGTTGGAGGTTCTTGGACATCCAGCCCTCAATGGCAGCCAGACATTCAGGGGGGGGGGGGGCCCCCCAGTGTCATAACTTAACGAGCCAGCTATCACAGAGAAACATCTGTCACTAAGGAAGGAGGTGAACCACTGTTGGGCCTTTCCTGAAACATCTGCTCAGTCTCCGAGCCTGTCAGGGACAATCACATAATAGCAAAAATAAAGATTACAATATATGTAAAAGACCTTGGAACCTCGAGAGTAATGAATTCTGTTCAATACTCCTCTCTGACCTGGAATGGGCCATGCATCTGCCTGAAAATCATGAAAGCTATCTGCAGCATTGAGGCAGCAGTTATTTTTTTATTTATTTTTCACAAAAGTGCCCTGAAAAAACATTTGTACACAGTGTATTAATAGATTTCCACGAATATTACTTTCCTACACAATTTATTCCAACATTGGTGTATGGTGGTATCCAAACTGCATTATCACACACATTTTATTAGCGAGCAAATCTAATAAAACCGGATGGTTGCCTGATCATGATGATCACACAGTTGAAATATTTTCAAAAGCAGATGGTTTTGGCTTTAATATACCTAACTTTTTATTCTATATGTTTAAAGGCCTAAGCCATTTTGGTATTTTTTCAGCTTAGTTACTGCGTAGGCCTAAATTGGAAAGCACAGATTTTACAGCGCGTACCTGAACACATCTCTGTGTTCTCTGTGACTTGGACAAAGAAGGCCTAGATGAACAAAAAAGGCATGCTAGAAAGGAAAACTATTGCCAAAGCAACTGAAACACAGAAGCAAGGGTCTCAGCATCCTCTTTATATCGGTAAGATATTTAACATCACAATAATACTTGAGAATATAGGCTGTATTGGCTGAGCGAGATCGTGTTGTCTCGCTGCTAGATACGCTCGTCGCCATGTTTGTGTATTTCTGATACTATGGCAATGAGACTCGGCTCCTATTGGTCCACGTGACAAAAATCGCTTCACCCCTCTGCATATTCAATTGCGTGTGTGCAAGTATCACTACGCCACAGAAAGGAAACAGTTCGACACTGAAACACTGATTACTATAAATCGACCGGATG
Source organism: Xyrichtys novacula (assembly GCA_962446985.1). Taxonomy (NCBI): domain Eukaryota; kingdom Metazoa; phylum Chordata; class Actinopteri; order Labriformes; family Labridae; genus Xyrichtys; species Xyrichtys novacula. The sequence continues at coordinate 31,495,496 of OY660867.1, forward strand.
GCATGAGTAGATATTTTTTTTTAGTACTTACTATCAATAGAGCTATTTTATGAATCACAGTTTATGTTGCCCCACTGAAGTGGAATGAGATTCACTTTCTAGGCACTTTTTCCTCTGTCCCAATACAGCCTAATGAGCGGAGTTGAAGTTCGTCGGCAGCTTCTTGCAGACCAGCCAGCACCACGTCGACTTCTATGTCCCACTCAGCAGGGACTTGAGCTAAATCTTGAAGTACTCTATCAAGACGGAAACTCAGAAAGTCGGATGACTCATTATTATCAATGCTGTCCGCTAATCTCCTCAGATCGGCAGCCACAGAGCGCTTGAAAGTTTCCATTCTTTCGGCAGCTGAAGAGAAAATGCCGGGGGGCAAGAAATTAAAATCTAGGCAGCACTAGTAGATTCGAGCCTTCACATCGATGTGACCAATCGGGCTTTAGACAAACGTAGGTCCGCCTACCTTATTTGCATATTTACATTGCAGTGTGACACGTCTGACAAGGACACTTAAATAATTAAATGTGGAAATAAATAAATAAATGTGGAATTAAATAAATAAATAAATGAATGAATAGATAAATAAATATATATAAAAATAAATAAATAAATACATAAATAAAAGTCAAAATAATTAAATAAAAGTATGAATAAATAAAAGTCAAAATAATTAAATAAATAAAAGTAGAAATAAATAAATGTGACAATATATAAATAAATAAAAATAAATATAAATATAAAATAAATTAAGGCAAAAAATTAAAAAAATTACCTTTTATTTTTCAAAAATTATTTAATCTATTTATTTATTCATGTATTTGATTTTTTATTTATCCTTTTATTTATATATTTATATATTTATTTATTTCTGCTTATGTCATTTTTCATTCTCCATAGAATTGGATCAATCGGTCAGAAAAATGCGTCCCACGAATCAGCAGTCTCTTTTTAATGAACTTAAGAAAGCTTGGAATGCAATCTCTGGAACATACCTTAAAAAAAAATTTGGAACAAATGCCTGGTATATGCCAAGCTGTTGTTGAAGCCAGAGGAGGTTACTTTAAAGAAAGCAAAGTCTAAGCAACAATAACTTAAATACCTAATAATTATAGTCAAAATGTCCTCTGATAAATTACTCTTTACACAATGGTCATGTTTATTGTGTTGCAAATTATATATATGAAACTATGATCTTTTTTTGTACAAATCTGATCTTGCTTCCAAACTTTTGGCCTGCGGTGTGTATCTTATCTGATGAGCGCATTTGGCATGCGTTTGTACACTCAACCTGACTGAATTAATACAGCTGAAATCGCATTGAATTAAATATCCAGTAAACAGTCATGATGAAGTTAGAAAGATATTTAATCCCTTCCCTTTCTCTCTTCCTCTTCTTCCTCGCGCAGCTCGACCCTGACACATCTTCATGTCCTCTCCCCCTCCTGCTGCTGCTGCAGCAGCAAGGCTGACCAGATAATTTATTTTAGTGATCAGATGAGTTATTTACTTAAAAAATCTAAGAAACTTTAATTTAAAATTACCTGTTTATCTGATATTTTCACATCCTAAAATTCTGTGAATATTTAATCCGGAGTCAGGCCCACATACAAACCAGACATTGTCAGGGTCAGCCCTCTGAACTTTAAATTAATATCATCAAAGTTTGATCATATGCCAAATCATTTTTGTGTTTGGGGTGGGGGCATCTTGACCACTATTTCAAAGACAATTAGAAAGAGTACAAATAAAAAAAAAATTAATGTGACTTAAATATTACGCCGCTATAGGACTATTTTGACAATAAAAAAAAAAAATCCACAATTTAATGAGGGCCCAGTTGTGGGCCCCCCTTGTCCCTGGGCCTCGGACAGCAGACCCATTTGTCCCTCCTCCATCAGCGGGCTTCACCTATTTTATATGGATTGGACTGGATGAAAATCAATAATCCTAGAATAATCCTGGAGCAAAGTTTGCACCATTACATGAGACTGGCTGAGACTTCGGTCCTCTCCTACAGGGAAAAAAATTTACACCATCTTGGACGGATGACATGTCCTGCTGGGTCCACCACTGTCTACATCATGCAGATTTTGTGCAGCTGTGTATCTATTTTCTCCAATCCTGCTAGTTATTGTAAATTAAACTCAGCCGTGCACTGCCTAAGATCAGCTGGCCCAGAATTCCACCACCTTGCTAAACTACACACTTGTGTTGATTTGAGATTTGTTTACAAAAAAACAAAAACAAAAAAAAAACCCACTTTTTTCTTTTAAAAGTAAATATGATTTTATGAGGAGAAAAGCTGTAAAAATTACTGCTTTTATCACGTCACCTGCTAACTCATTATGTCATATACTTAAACAATCAACAAACTAGTTAGCTAGTTAACTGGTTATAGATTAAATGGGTAAAATATATAAAAGTTTGTCTGTCAAGGTTTTGTTTATTGCCTAGCTTTCTGGATCACAGTTTGATGTTCAAGCTGGATATCATGCAAAGAACATGAACAGTGTTCAATTCAATATAATTTTCCAGCATCAAAATTCTGAGCCTGTGAATTTTGTCTTGTTATATGTTGTCAGACTGACAAGCCAGGCCTTCCCTTCTTGCTCCAGGCCATTTTCTGCAGGGTTGTTCATAAGACATAGTGGAAAATGCCAGCCAATGACATTCAGCTTGGTAAAGGGTGCATCACTCCAGCTACTTTGCAGTTTGCAGCTGTCTGACCACGAACCCAACCCTATCAGGATATAAGTTCTGTATGTTCACAGCCCCTCTGACAAGTGGACTTAATGAAAGATGATAGGGAGCCCTGAGGTTATCAAGGAAAGGATGAACCAGACTGTAGAAACAAAAAGCCGTGGTCAAAATTACCTTGAAATGATGCTTCTGGCCTCGTACTCCATGACATCATCAGTACATACTATACACTCCTGATCAAAAAAGACCAGTTGAGAAATTGCAAGAATTTACATTTTGCACTGTTGGATCTTCAGAAGGTTCTAAGTAAAGCTTCAAAATGCAAAAAGAAGAAATGGGAGTGAGACAAAAGAAAATTTGACAAAGCAATGTATTGCAAATAACCATCAAGCTGAAATAGGCATCAGCTGATCAAAGTTTAAGACCACAGCCTTTAAAAGCCCAAATCTTCGCAAAAATGTGGATTCAATGTTGTTTTCTGTCAAGTACTAAGACAATATCTTGATAATATCAGAGCTTTTAGCTGGGCTAATGTTACTTGGTCAAAGGGTAATGATGAAGAAAAAATTGTAGACCTTAACATTTTTATAACATGCTAATGATAAAATGCAATACCAATGAAAAGTAATGGAATAATGGTAATATCATGCTGCTGATTTTAAAAAAGTGATAATAAAGAGGTAATGCTGATGGTTACTTAGTGTTATTGGCTTCTTTAAGCATTATAGCTTCCACATTATAGATTAGATTAGACCAGATTAGCCAAAACTAGATTGGATTAGATACAACTTTTGCTACAAGTAGCAAATACAACTTTATTTATCCCTTTGGGGAGGTCATAGTTACCCTAATGGAAAACAAAATTGGTAATAACCATATTATTAGGTTGAGATTCTTTCGACCATTATGTTTCATTACCATTATTGTAACCCCAGAATGCCACAGGATCTGGAACGGCTCCGCTCCACTCCAGACCGGCAGGTGGATCAGATATGCAAGCATATAGCGACCACAGGATCCGATCTGCCGCCATCGGAGGAGAAACTCTCACGATATTACTGATAGTTCTCGCAAGACTGGGCGAGATCTCACAAGATATCGTGTTTCTCCATGAGACATTGAATGACATCTGCCGATCGGTGTATATAAACGGCAGTGTACATAAACACCCACATGCTACAACCCTGGCCTCTCCTATTATCAAGCTAACAACAGTTTAATGTATTGACTTTCTTTTATATTTGAAAAATTAACTGGATATTTTACTTTGTAGCCGTATAACAACATCCGCTGCTGCTCGTGCTGTGCTGCGCTGCACTGAATTGATGCGCTGTGCTGTGGTGTCCGGCAAAAATATAAGCCTTGCGTATCTGGTCCAACCGCTGGAGCTGATGGGCAGTGGAGCCGGAGGGCGGACTAATTCTGTTGAATGACACACATTAATTATAATGCTTGCGTATTTGATCCACCTGTTTTGCCGGAGCGGAGCCGTTCTGGATCCTTTGAGTTTTGCCCATTATAAGGCAATCCAGTATGAATTGTTATAATGAGGTAGTTTCAGTGGGACAGCGCAGACCTCCACCAAGCAGCTCACAGTATCCAGAATTTTGTCTGGATCAGGATCAACTTTTGACACCTCATAAAACTCATTGAGATCTTTTTGTGTAATTTTTTTTACTAAAGACTCTGGCCATTTTTGTAGAGTTAAATGCAAAAATTCCAAAATTTGCCCTATCTCACAATGATAAAGAATCCTTCGAAAAATTCCTGAATCCAGAAGGCAATCCGGATCACCACCAAAATGTAATGGGATCCTCCTGGGGCTGAAATGCACCTCTGGTGAAAATTTCAGGTCAATCCGTCTGTAAATTTCTCAGTAAAGTTGCTAACAGACAAACAAACAAACCAACGCTACCAAAAACATAACCTCCTTGGCGGAGGTAAAAATATATATATTACTTTGGTCATTAATTATCCATATAAAGATAACATAGAGAAAGCACTTGTTTGAGTGTAACTACCAGGAATCAGAGCAGCAGGATACATCTCCTACTGTTTCTGTACAGTTACATTGTAACATGTCTTTGATGTATGTAAATTTAATGTTAAGTGCTACCCATTCAGACTGTCAGAGATGTGAAAGTGTGCCTCAATCCCAGTCACACTACCAGCCATTTTGATTTCCAGAGAAATGTCCTTCCCATCGACGTCCTCTATCAAATAATACTCACACATGCACTAAGATGAAACACTGGTTGTGTTTGAAATCATTCACTACTCATTATATTGTGCTAGCCTCTATAGTGAATATGGCATTTTATAGTACTGTCCAATTATTGAAGAGTGGCCCCTGGCTGATGACCCTGCAGCTACCAAATGGCACCATCGGAGGTGCGTCAGGCAGAAATGCCCTGCAGGTAGCCCTTACCTGTGCTTTCATCTTGAGCAAATGTATGTGTCCCTTGTAAAGTGGACTCATTGTTTCTTACAATGCCCTGTAACAATAGTGTACAACCAATGGTCATGAACCAAACAATATATCCTAGCATGCATGCGGTGTGATGAAAAAAATGGCTGATTAACCAGAGCTTTTTCACACAGGCATGTAAACTACTGAGCAAACTGAACAAATAAGGACTATACCGAGAATGTAATAACTTAAATAAATTGATATAAAATCGAGTAAATACAAATAAACCACAAAAGAAGTGCAATCAGCTCATTCTACCTTTAATCACAACAAAATGATTTGAATCAAACTGTTTAGATTAAAACTGATTTCGTTATTGTATGAAAGACATTATCAGGTATCTTCACTTTTGCAAAAAAGTATAGCACTTTCACAGGCTAAATTAACCTTACGTTGTTTATCACTACTCTCTAGTTGGCGTTGAGTGTTTGTTTATGTGTGACGACAAAGAAAGACATCATTCACTCAGCTCACTATACAGCCTGTTGCATAAAAGTAGGATAAGGGATTAAGCCGGGATATGTTGGTTAACCTGGATCAACTTATCCGTGATCCGGTTGCATAAAAGTAGGATAGGGGAAAGTAGGATATGTTATGACATAAGTTACCATGGGGACTTATTCTGTGGAGCTAGCCTGCTCCAGACCAGGCTAAGTTCTAGCCTGGCTGGGCCATCCAGTTGCGTGAATCACTTGCTGTTCCTTCCCACAACAGTCTGGACTTCGGCCAATTGGGAGCCCTGAAACTGGGCGGGAGTACTTTCCTTGATAGACAGACTACTGTAACCAATCACCATAACCAAACATCTGACGTCATCACAGTGCATAACTGTGTTCCCTGCTGGGCTCTCAAGCATCAAGTAAAGGTTTGGTAATATTTTTCGGTTATATTTTTTTGGTAATATTTCAACCTGTGCAAGCAAACAATGTGTTTTACGTCTTTTTCTGCGATATAAACGATTTCTGCTGACTTTGCAAAGTCAACTGCAGAATTAACGGCGTTCTGAGTAATACCAAACTAATATGGGAAACGTGTGGCAGTGATGTTTTTCAGTGTCTGGATAAACTTGCTTTAACATTGAGTCACCAGGTACTAAAATCCTGTAGAGTTTGTACAAAGTGTTTTAGATTAATCCAGAGAATAGAGCAATCATTTTTAACTATCCACGAGTGGAAACGGTCAAAAGAGGCAAATGCAGACATCATGGCAATATAGAAAAGTCGAGAGTCACCATCAAAGACCCCAAGGAAGCTAAAAAAAACGAGACGTCTTCCCCCAACTCACACAGCAGATACTGACATTATGCCCCCACAACAAAGTGAGACAGAGGTAAGTTGGAATATCAGCCTACCACAGACTGATTGCTACTACGGGTTAGCTACTTATACCACACACGTCTTTATCAATAATTTATAGCAGAGGATGATAAACTAATGTACTAATCTATTAGTTTTGATGCTTTTGTGTGGCGCTATAGTATATTCAATGGGGCGTGGGAAGGAACGGCAAGTGATTCACGCAACTGGATGGCCCAGCCAGGCTAGCTAAGTTCCAGGATCCGTTTAATCTTATCCCTTATCTCAGTCAGCCGTCACCACAAATGGACACCAATATTCATTCCACTGCCCACTACACTTTATCACATTTAACTATTCCCGCTGTCATTATTTAAACATTTGTGATCATTAATTGCAATCATTTTAGATAAATGGTTTTGCTATTATTAAATATATATATATAAAATACACAAAGAGTAACATGATGTTCCTTTCTTGAATAAGGATGAATCAAAGCAAGTAAACCATCAGCACCTTTCAAAACGTGCTCTACAAGATAGAAAGCACATAGTCAAGCATATAATTTAACAACAAGTACACATTCACAGAGGTCTATATAATACATCCTGAAATAGCACACTGAAATAGCTGCAGGACAAATCCATATTCAATGAACAGAATGGCAGGCCTATATACACACAGTATACAACACAATAGGCCAAATCAATAAAACACAACATAAATTCCTCTGCAATTGCAGGCAATATGTAACTTAAATTTACAAACTAGATTTTAACTGAAATAATTCAATAATAACAATAATAATAATAATAATAATTATACAGTTGATCATTAGTGTGTGACTTCCAACCAATCATAGCACTTAGGTAGGATGGCAGATGGCAATTCCACAGTCTGATTTAATGGCATGTTCATATCTATGGTAGCCCTAACTGTGCATACATTAAACAAGCAGACACCAAAATCTCATGTCACCTTTAATTTACTGTTCATCTTCTTGTAGCTGGGGAGGTAAGGAGAATAATGATAAATACATTGTTTGTGTTACAGTCAGCATACAGTGTGCATTGTAGGCATAACTCACCTCACGCTAAAGTTTTTTTATTTCAAGATTTAATTTTCGAAGTGCCCTCCTTTCAATCTGAGACTCCACTGAGAGGTCTGCCATCTGTCTATTTTTATATTTAATATTGACCTCTGATTGTTGAATTTGCCTCTTTAGATGTGTTTCATAGAGCTGTCTTATGGCCTGTGAGCTCTGTGAACACATGACAATTAGCACAGCGGGAATTTTGCATAATGAGAATATCCTTCCATTAATACTCACTATTTTGCCAGGCTGACTTTCACCCCGTACAGCATCTGGGTCCTGTTACAGAAATGACATTTTGTGTGGGCACCACATGACGACTTTTCATCATTTAAGACTGAATGAGTACTTCCACAAGTTTTACATGATACCTCAAGCCTTCTTGAATCAATAGAGACAGTCTCCTCATCAAAGTTATCATCATTGTCATCTTCTTCTGCTGCTGCTGCTGCTGCTGCTGCTGCTGCTGCTCCTCCTCCTCCGGCTCCACTGGTGCCTTCATCCTATCACATGTAATGGGATTCACATTAAAGCTAGTAGACTAGACATGCCAGGCCTGCAGTATGCCTTTGATGGAGTACTCACTGGATCATCATCTGGCGTTGGTGGCTCTAACAAATTTTCATTCAATTTGTTAATTTTTAATTTGTCAAAGTCCAAAAGTAAAAAATTATGAAGGCTTTTATCATTCTGTCCTCAGTTTACAGTCACAAAAACAGCAGTGACACTGTTATTTTAATTATGTTCGTATAAATGTTACTCATTAGGGCTGTCTTTTTCTTTTGCGGGATTTTTTTTTTTTTTTTGTTGTAATTTTATGGATTTGTTGCACTAATAGGTCAAAAAAATAATTATGATTAGAAATTCTACTCAGTTGATTCCACAAATTAATTTACTCAAATGAAGTCACTAATTTTGACAGCTTTAATGAAGAATGAAACAGAAGAGGAGCATGAGGAGCAAACATGGATTTACATACTTTCTCTCTGCAGTCATCTTCACTTGCAATTTCAACTGTTTCATCATCAGAGTAGGCTACAACTATTTTTTTCGAGATGTTAATTAACTATTTGGATTGCAATTGTGACGTTTCAGAGGAGTAGTTAGTGTGTATTTGTGCAACACTTATGCATTCAGGTGGTCTGCAATACTTCGCCACTGCCATAAAACAGCGAGAAAAAGCGTGGCAGTGTTTCCTTTTTTTTAAATCTGATCTTTTATCTCTTCATACGCTTCCATAAGTATATCCTGCTCGGACGGGGAGAAGTATGCGGCCCTGGTTGTCATGGTGAATAGGTGAATCTGTGATCGATCGTGGGGGTCTATTTAAGGAGCCAGGTGCTGGCTCGATGAATCCGTTTCTTCTCATCCTGTATTACCGTTTATGCAACCGAATAAGCCTGGACACTCTTGTTTTGGATTCGTTGAGCTCAGCTCAGTCACTTATCCTGGATATCTGAATCCTACTTTTATGCAACAGACCCCAGGTTGAACCTGAGGGAGCATAACAGGATAAAAATAATGCAAAAGGTGATAAGATAGCCCTAAATTTATACTTATTCTTTTTAGTATGCTCATGGTACTTATCTACCAAGACTATTGGTAAAATACTGATCACACTGATGTTAAGGTTAAAAAAATGTCACTGAAGCGTACATACACTATCTGTCTGCCATCTGTGTACCAACTTAAAAACTTAATTGCAGTCATTGAAAATAAGACAGCACTGAATTAAGGAACAGACAGGGGTTGAGAGGGAAACAAAAAAAGATTTAAATTTAAATTAAATCAAAACTTCAAGGAGAACTACATTAGAGGACAAGTGATTTTAATCTTTGACATGACTGTAAAACACGACAGCTTGACTACCACAGTATCGATTTCATGTCATAGGTCCAATACCCTTCCTTTGCCATTAAAAGTAAAGGAATGACATGAGGATCCTCACTTTAGAAAGACAGTATTCCTTGTAGACTTAAGCCGCGTTCAGACCAAACACAACCTGAAGCGACCTAGTCGCGTTGGTCATTGTATTCCCGTCGCGTTGCGCCCTGGTGTGTTCACACCGGGTCCAAAGCTGCAGTCACGGAGGTCGCAGGACGCGGCTGGTCGCCGCTGACCCGCTTCTGATCGCTGCTGACCCGCTTCTGGTTGCCGCTGACCCGCTTCTCCCACCTTCCTTCTCCATCCTTTTCTCCCTCATACATCCAGCAGCCCCTTCCAGCGCTTGCAGCACACATCCACTGCAAAGACAAACACACACACATTGAAACATGTAGCCTAGCAAGCAGGGGAAGTTTGCTATGTTTTCAGAAAATAGTCTGTTCACTGAAATAAATAAACAAACAAACTTACCAGAAAGCCCGACATCATGGGCCACCTTCAACCATGCCTCCTCCTTGGAGGTGCGGTCCTGGTAGCACGCGCACCCCATGTCGTACAGGACCGGGTGATAACTCACGGCAGTGATAAGCTGCTCCTTCATTGTGATTCCTCTTCTCCTCCTCCTTGCTTTGCCGGTTTGTTGACGTCAGCAGAGCCCTGATTGGCTGTCACGGCATGGAGTCGCTCCCAAAGTTCAAATATTTAAACTTTGGGAGCGTCGCGACTTGGCGTCCTGCAACCTCGGGCGACGCAACGTCAGCGACCATGCGCGACCTGGTCGCGTAGGTCGCTGACGTCGCATCGCCGGCAGCCGGCGGTCGGCAAGTCGCATCAGGTCGCGGTTGTCCATAGACTTTGCATTGGGAGTCGTTGCTCATGTCACCGACGTTGCGTTTGGTCTGAACGCGGCTTTACACCTGATATTTGTCTTTTTTTTTTTTTTTTGACATTGTGATTGGACAAAAAAAAAAAACAGGTTAATGACAAGAAATTAATCTCAGACATTTTTGCATTTTCAAAGTTTCTGGTAAAATGTTTGACATGTTGATGGATTTATTCATTGCGACACTAGATGATTCAATGTGCTTTGTGCTCCTACACTTTTTGTAAGCATTTATGGGAATTTTAAGAAAGAAGCAGGCAGAGGCCAGTGTTTAATGGTACAAAGAGTACAACTTAATGGCTTAAGGTAAAGTCGCATGGTTGCTTGGTGCTGACATTGCTCTGTCAGGCTTCTAATGCTTATTTTGGGTGAAGTACAGTACATTCGTGTTAGGATGAGTTTCTTTAGCCAGTCATGTCAGCCTTTAGAGTGGTGGAGCTGTGTCACTCAAATACCCCAGACACTTTGGTGTTAGATTGCTGGAGCCGGGGGCCTCCTACAACCATCCCTGAGCAAGGAACCCTGTACACATTATTTACACCATGTAGGTCCCCAAAATATGTTTGCCATGATATTTCCTTCTTGGGACCTTCCACATGTTCATCTAAGGCTTTTGAAATATGTTGTCCTTTGTTTTTACCATACATGGTTTTCTCTTAGGGTCAACTAAATACCAACAGTATGTTTAGGATTGTGAATCGCTATATATACTTGAATGGTCTTGGACCACTCTTGGCTACACTCATGTTGGCCACACTTGGGGGTGGACCGCTTTTTGCTACACTTGGGGTGGTCACTCTTTGTTACACTTGTAGAGGACCACTGTTGGTCACACTTGTGGCCTGCTGAAGCTGTAACCCAGATATGTAATCAGTAAAGCTTGTCAAAATGACCATTCGTGTGGACCTTCGATTCTTTCTAATGTGAACCTGGGCTAGGCATCCTTACAATTTGGCGTCACGAACAGGATTAATCACCAAAAAGGTAAGCATCTTTAATTATTCAATCCACTGGTGATTGTAGTGCTTACCTGATTTGAGCATTAAAAAAGATACCTCTGCTATGGGATGCCTAGTAGCCCTGGTACAATTGGCTTCTTAACTGTTGATAGTCTGAATGGATAATGTATTTAATTTAATACAACATTAATAGTTCCCTGAATTTGCGTGCTGAGATGTGTCGATATTAATCAATATTAGGGTGTCCTTGGAGGACATGTTGAGAAATATGGAATTGGTACTACTGGTTTTTTATATGAAGACGTCGTTGGACGACGCGGTTGTGTTATTGTTGTTACTGTTTAATAGTCTGACGGACTGACCGCACGACGGCCCCGATTCAGTCATTAACAGGTACTTCTGTCTCTGTTTGAACGGACTGACCGCTTGACGGCCCCGATTTATTCAGTGCCAGTTGTAGTGTGATTATGTATCTACGTATTGCATAATATCGACCCATACCAGTCTCAATTCTTCAGGATGTATTTTTTAAAGATGGAATTTGACCTAAAGTACAGATCGATGAACCACACGAACCTTTTGACGCTTTGCATACTCACACATAACCATAAATTTACTAACTGCAAGTAATAATCCTCGCACTGAGGTCACAAACCAGTAAATTCAGAAAGCCACGTGGTAAAAAAATAAAAATAAAAATAAAAATAGCTAAATAAATAAATACAAAGAAAAATCGAAGCTAGATCTACCAAGAAAAGGATGAAAAGTGATCAATGAAATGCTTGAAACTGTTCCACAGTTAGACATCGTTCCAATCATGTTTGTAGTTTAGATGTCAGCCAGGGAGTGGGTGCAAGTGAAGCTGGGGTTCTATTACGATGAACCTTTTTATAAATTTGGCTGAGTGCTCTGACGATGGATTTTCTATGGACAACAGTTTTAATAAGAGAAAAGAAAAAAAAAACTAATAAGTATCAGAATGATAGGAAAGTATAAAAAATAACAAAAATAGAAACAGAAGGAAATAAGATGTTGTACGAGAGTATCTAATGAATAACATAACCATTGATAGTTTTCTATGGAATCAAGACTACATGACAAAGGTGTAGATTTAGGTGGCTCATCAGTTTCCTCTGAATCTTAGTAAGCTTAAAAAAGAAAAACAAAAAGTTTACTCTATGACTTAAGAAACTGTTCAAGTAAAAAATGAAGAAGCAAGCTTATTGTTACACCCTCTTGCAGCTCCTAGGTTCAGTGTCTCCTCATGTAAACCTACCTAGTGCGTCTGTGAATTATGTAAGTTATGAAGATGACAGTTCACTATTTGTACATGTTAAAATATGATGAACAGCCCTGCCCAATGCCAACAAAAGTAGTCCCCTTGTTATACTCAGATGTTGGGAGGGTCAAATCTCTCAACATACATCCTTTAAGATAAATGTATTCATCAATGTATCCAGAATTGTAATACAATTTATGACTTAACAGAAAGTGTATATCTGACACAGGTCAAAGCCTTAGTGACAGAGTGAGACTGTAAAAGGATACCTGGCATGCACATTCAAGGCATATTTCCCATACTTATAGTAAGTCATGACTGACAGATGCCTTCACTGTCATGTAACTGGACCCGTAGTAGGACAGCCTCCAGTAGGAAGGAGCAGGAGTCCTCAAAAAAGTAATGTGAACCAAGTGCAACTTCACTTTATGCCTCAAATAACCTCTGATCTCTTTTTGCAGAATGATTCTTAGAGGATGGGGTATGGTGCCAATCAAGGAACCAAGGGTTTTCAGGAGGAGGAACAAGATCCTGAACAAATTGAATTGGCCATTTGAGTAGTTTTTCTGTTCAATCTATTGGTATCTCTGGTCACTTCAACAAGCCCTTGATCGGGATAACATCTCTATCATGCAACAGTTACTGATAGTCAGTGCTAAGACATCATCCGGTCTACTGCATCTGAACCAACAACATTGAGATTTTGAAGAGTGAGGATGAACATCAAATTTCTACAGAGGAAAATAGTCACTCAATAAAGCAGTGTAATCCATTGCTTTAATATTGTCTGATATTGACTCAGTTTTAACCGCACAACCTTCTAATTCTAGCTTCTATACTAACTCAATTCATGCTCTGCATATTTCTCTATCATTGTACATGAAGAGACACAAAATTTCTCTACGTTTACGTACACGAATTAATAATATGTCTGGGAAGAACTACCTATGGGATTTGTTGATTTCGCCACAGGTTATTTAGCTGTCGATTTGCACTTGTCTCATCCTACTTTACCATGTCAATCCTGTATCCTCCAGTATTCGGATGACCTGCTTCTTTACCCAGAGACTGAAAAGACTACATACTGGATTCCTTGGCCCCACGGATACATTTGGCCGAGACAGGTCACAGGACATTCCTTGCCGAGCTTCAATTCTGCTGAGAATCTGTCGACTACCTTGGATACATCTTGAGAGCTGGGTGCAGATGTCTCTCTCCTGATTGTGTGACAGCCATAAAGGACACTGAAGGACCATGTTAAAAAACAAACAAACAAACAAACAAACAAAAAAAAAAAAGAACAAACCTGAACAGGTATCCCTTCTGCGTCTGGTGGACTATAGTCAAGCATGGCTGGTAATTATGCCGTCCATGATCCTATGCTCCAAGAGTCAACTCCCTAGGATGCACTGGACATTATGAACTGGACTAATGGCATGAAACACGTCTTTCGTTGTATCGTATTTTCTCTGCACTGCTCCAACATCAAAGTTTCCGGAGTACAACCTGGGCTTTCACCTTCGTATGGCGGATGACAGGAGTCCCACTGCTGTTCTGACGAGGGTGCTTGATTAAGGATTGAGACCTGTTGTATATTATTCCAAATCCCCAACGATACTTGTTCAAATGATAGTTTCATGTTTGCGAGCTATGATGGCTGTGGCGATTACGTTTAAATAGGCACAGACTACAGTGTTACGATATCCACTAATACAGCATGCTATACACACAGTGAATGTTGGTCACCGCAACATAATCACACAGCATATCAGTCTGAGGTGATGAACCTAAAAACGCATGTTAGCTGAAACACCAAGACTTCCCTTTTCAACAGTCACTTATATTTATCTAGTGATACACTTGAAGTCATTGCTGCATGGTAACAAAGAGATGGCTGAAATTCCGTCACTAGATTGCGTGAACTTAATCAATTCGACATTTAGAGTAAGAGTAAAGATGCAACAGACTCCACTGGAGAACTATGATTTTATGGTTCTGCGCGTAGACCCTACAATGGCAGGTTATGCACTTGTTGATAATCAAAATTAAGATGTTGTATCCTACACGCTATTGTGAAATGTAACAACACATTTACTATCTGACAAAGAAGTGACCAGAGACAACGAAAATTAGCAGACAATTTGCAAAAGAAAAAGCGGCACTTGATGCACCATTTCCTCCTTGATCGGTTCCTAGTTCCCATCCATACAACCTTCTGTTCCGCCGTTTTCCGTTGATGACTTAATTTTGCTTTAAAGCCGGGCCACTGATTTTAAAGTAAACATCTAACAGATAAAAAAGTGTAACATGGTTGCTGATGTATTATAAAAATATGATGGGCAACAGATTACGCTCCCTTAGCTAGCGTACGATTTACTCCTAGCTTACATTCATAGTGTCACGAATGCAATTTGTACAGTTGTGACTAACGACATCTCTATCTGTGAGTTGTTTTTCTCTATAGGACTGGAAGGACAGCTCAACGTTTGGTGGACATGTGAAGAAAAGGGGGGTAGAATAGTCAAACAATCCAAAGGCTAATGACCCATGTCAAAAGAACTATGACTAGGAAGACGCATGTGCCTCTTTATGGATTGCTAAAACTGCTAGGTTTGACCAAGAAAGAGAAGAAACCTCAGATAAAAATGTTAACAATTACCAATTCGTCATAAGGCCTGCTAAAATGTACACTAGATTTTTAGTCTTAGCAGCCAAATCTCTCAAGGATTCCAGAGAACTTCCATTTTCTGTACACTAATCATAATCTGTTTGTGATGTTGTCAATACGTCTTTTGTGCAGGATCCAGTCCAAACAGCGTATGCCCTTATCTCTTCCCCATTCAAATGGAAACCGTGGGTCTCCGATTCTGAGTCATCTGAGTCATCAGGAGATTCCAACGATGGGATGGCATATATCCTGACCATATATGATGTTCCCCATGTGATCACAGTGTCGGTCACCACTTCAGAGATTCTATTGTAAAAGTATCATTCTCCACCACGTATTAGCTGACACAAGATACATCACTCCACTGAGTTAAAAGAACATGCTTTACTTTAGTTGCAATATAAAATTATCACCTAGATTACTTTCAGGTGGATTGATAAGTTCTGTTTTCGCGGCTTTTGTTCATGGTTTTGTAGGGTTTAGCTGGTTCAATTGTTGATCTAGGGTAGAGGGTGGCCTCAAATCTGACGGCCCTTTGTGGGCTGGTTTGGGTGGCTGACCCTTCTTATGTTTGTTTCATCAATCCACTCTTTTGTTATTTATCATCTGTTCCAGCAGCAATTATTATAAACAATTGGCATGTTTAAAGAAAGAAAAAAAAAAAAGTGAGGACTGTTAGGATGAGTTTCTTTAGCCAGTCATGTCAGCCTTTAGAGTGGTGGAGCTGTGTCACTCAAATACCCCAGACACTTTGGTGTTAGATTGCTGGAGCCGGGGGCCTCCTACAACCATCCCTGAGCAAGGAACCCTGTACACATTATTTACACCATGTAGGTCCCCAAAATATGTTTGCCATGATATTTCCTTCTTGGGACCTTCCACATGTTCATCTAAGGCTTTTGAAATATGTTGTCCTTTGTTTTTACCATACATGGTTTTCTCTTAGGGTCAACTAAATACCAACAGTATGTTTAGGATTGTGAATCGCTATATATACTTGAATGGTCTTGGACCACTCTTGGCTACACTCATGTTGGCCACACTTGGGGGTGGACCGCTTTTTGCTACACTTGGGGTGGTCACTCTTTGTTACACTTGTAGAGGACCACTGTTGGTCACACTTGTGGCCTGCTGAAGCTGTAACCCAGATATGTAATCAGTAAAGCTTGTCAAAATGACCATTCGTGTGGACCTTCGATTCTTTCTAATGTGAACCTGGGCTAGGCATCCTTACAATTCGGCTCCTGCTTTATGCTAGATTAGACTAAAAAATCCCTGTCAACATGCATGCTTTCATCAAAACACACTATAATTCAGCCCCTGGCTGACTGTAGTAGTGATGTTATGGCTGGATGTGCTTCTAGGAGGATGTCTTTTCTTACCTTAAGGGGTTCGTTTTTTCCAAATGCCATGTTTGTGTAGCTTGAAAAGAGAACCAACAAAAGTTCATCGTCAGAGAGTCTTTTATCCAGTGACTGACATCGTCTTATTTCTCAATCGCAAAGTAATTTACACAATCCCAGTAGCGCAGCTTTAAGAGTAATACCATCAATTTATCCTAATTCATTTTCAGTGACAGACCTCAAACACTGAATAAATCCATTGCCCCTGATCCCCTTTTTTACTGTGTAAGTGGTAGTAGGAGTTAGGAGTTGGGGTTTGAAGCCCCAAGTCAAAGTAGTAGGAGTTAGGAGTTGGGGTTTGAAGCCCCAAGTCAAATGTCCCAAAATGGCATTCAGTACACTTACATGCAGTTAAGTCGAGCTGCAATTAAAAACTGCCCATGCTCAAAAGACAACAACCAAAATTCCAAAGACTTGTCAAAAAAAAACACAGGCACTCAAAAAAGGAGGTAGACTGGACAAGACTTAGGTAAACATCGATGTAGGTATCAACAGTGGAGGACCCGCTGAGATTTAAGAAAGTTCAAATTTAGCAGTCTTTGCAGAAACTCCAAAATCAACAGGGAACAGATCCACAGGAAACAGATTCAACAAGCTGACAGGTGAGTGCTCCCGGAAAAACACACTACACCCGAGAGTCTTTGAGAAGTGCGGAGGCACCGTTGAGGGGCAGGCTGGGCTCTAGGTTGAAGCAAAGGCAATGTCAAAACCTGGCAGACAGTCAGCGGGGCAGACTAAACCCAGAGGGAAAAGACAGAGAGATAGTCGTGGAGAGGCAGTAGGTCATGGAACCGGCAACACAGCGAAACCTGAAGTACTCACAGGAGTGGAGAAACTTAACAGGGGATCCAAGGGCAGAGATGAGAAGACGTAGTCAGATGCAAGCAGGAGTCAAAACCTAGCGGTCAATCCGAGAAAAAATGCTGGAGAGTCGTGCATGCTGCAAAGACAATCTGGCACTGGATGTGGGACACTGCAAGCTGCAGCTTGATGTTAACAGGTGTGGGAGATCAGCGCTGATGAGGAGGTGTGGCAGGGAGGTAAGTGGGCACACTCACAACCACATGAGAAACACAGCAGGGTGTGGCAATGTGGACTTTGCAACCTTTCTATTGGACAAGTAAATTTTTAAGTTTGTTCTCTTAGTTAACTTGTGACTTACAAGATGTCGCGTTAATTTAGATGCTGTGGAACCACAAACAAAGTATTAGCAGGTGGCTTGTGAGCATGCATCTACATTGGCACTGGTTTACATTTTCATTGACTGAGATGTAGTTGAAAAACTATTGGCTGCCCTGGACTACAACCCCCATGTTCATAGATCGACCAAGGCTAATGGCTCTTCAGAGTATGTTTTCAAAATTCAATGTTTCTGCATAAGTTCATCATTCATCAATCACAAATAAGTAGAACAGATATTTTAGACAGAGTAATATCTTTGGGAATAGGTTGACAGCGGGGAGGGTAGTAGGCATGGAAAGACACTGACAGCTGTGACGGCAGTTATAGTCTTCCTGACTGAACTTATGCTTATTTGTAATATCGTGGGAAGCTTGATCTGTGCAGCGGCAGAAAATACCCCCAAAAGAAGAAGGCTCAGGCCTTCAAATAATGCACTGCTGAAAGAGCACCCCCCAAAAGTGCTTACTTACCGGAGTAGTGATGGAACACCATAAAACGAACGAGGATGGACACCTGCTTGAATGGATGAATGGGTTAGCATGCAATTCACCCTCACCTCTAACGGGTACCAGGCTGACACTTTTAAAATACTCAGAAAGAGAAAAATATATATTACCACATTTAAACCCTTTAAAATTGTACATACCTACTTACTTAGAGCTTTTGAGGATTATGTGAGATTGAGATGATGCATAGCTCGGCGCCTATAAGGTGTGTTGTGTTTGCGATGATGCATGGCTCAGCGGCTATGAGGAGTGCTGCGTTTACGATAATGCATAGCTCAGCGGCTATAAGGTGTGCTGCAATTGTGATGATGCAAAGCTCGGTGGCTTTGAGGTGGCCTGCGTTAGGTTGCGGAGCATTGGAACATGGAGATGATTCCATCTGTTCAAGATTTCTTAAGCTTTTGCTTGAGATAAGAACAGGTTAGGGAGAAAGCAAAGAAAGCATTAAATTGATCGAACATACACTACAGGCCAAAAGTTTGAAAGCAAGATCAGATTTGTACAAAAAAAGATCATAGTTTCATTTATATAATTTGCAACACAATAAACATGACAACTGTGTAAAGAGTAACTTATCAGAAGACATTTTGACTATAATTATTAGGTTTTGAGTTATTGTTGCTTAGACTTTGCTTTCTTTAAAGTAACCTCCTCTGGCTTCAACAACAGCTTGGCATATACCAGGCATTCGTTCCAAAAATTTTTTAAGGTATGTTCCAGAGATTGCATTCCAAGCTTTCTTGAGTTCATTAAAAAGAGACTGCTGATTCATGGGACGCGTTTTCTGATCGATCTGTCCAATTCATCCCGCACAAGCTCAATTGGAGAAAGGTCTGGAGACTTAGGGGGCCAACCCATTTTTTGAAGAATACCTTCCTCTTCTTTTTAGGTAACCCTGACAGAGTTTGGCAGAGTGCTTAGGATTATTGTCTTGCTGCAAAACAAACTTATGAGCCACAAGACTGAGTCCAGATGGAACAGCATGGTGCTGGAGGATGGAGTGGTACTGTTCCTTCTTTATGATACCCTTTACTTCAAACAAATCTCCTACTCCATCACCTGCAAAACATCCCCATACCATGGAATTACCACCTCCCAGAGCAGTGGATTAAACAGAGTGGCGACAACTTCAGATCTCGCCGCCGGAGCGGTCACGTGGTTCATGTACCCCTCCATAGTTCTAAACGCAGCCTGCACTGTCCATGCTCTTCAACGGGGCAGACTGCAGTGAGCGCGCATTTAAGAGGTAAATATTAAAATTAATCGTAAAAAGTCAACATTTGCAACTCTTATTGGATTACTGTGTACACGTCAAAGTCACGTACTTTTATTTCGCAGCTGGATGACGAATTAAAGTGAAATAAGACAAGTTTGGTAACGCGTGTTACTTTTTAATAAGAGAAAATAATACAATAAAGTGGTAAGTAACAGGTGTTACAAGCTGTTTAAACAATTGTGCAATGTATTGGTCTTGCAGCATGGCATGCATAACATTTTTCCATGTTAAACATACGCCTTAAATGCTGACAGGATTTCAAAAGTAGCGGCCCCTAAACTCTATAATCGCATAAGCAGAAATCAAATTACATAGCACTTATGTTAGTCTAAAAAGGATAAATTGCATATAACATCGGGAACTGATAAAGGCTGAAATCTGAAATAAAGCCCACAAGTAACCGTCTCAACATATGAATGATGATGATGATTTATCTGTGATTCATAACTCAGTCACACAATAAATTTTGGCAGGCCTCTACAGCTGACGACGTCCAGCTAGCAGGCCGTGGCTAAAAAATCGATCCAAATTCCTTACTAAAAAAACGTAATTACATTTGTAATTACAATTTGAGCATACTAGAATTAAACTCATTGTACATATAAAGGGGTCCCTCGATACCATTTACACACGTATTGGCATTACATTCGTTGATACAATATTTTACCTCGGGGAGTGTGGGAGCAAACCGTGGCTAAAAAATCGATCCCAATTCCTGACTAAAAAAACTTAATTACATTTGGGATATACATTTTTACATATAAAGGGGTCCCCTCGATATCAATAACACATGTATTGGCATTAAACTTGTTGATATTTTATCATTTAACCTCGGTGAGTGCTTGCCTTGTGGCCATAGACGCGAACGGCGTCCGACGTGACAGGCGGTGATATTGGAACTATTCAGAGTTCCATAACCCGGAAGTGGGGTCCGCCGGGCTGTACAGCGTATGTCTATGGGAGTGTCGCCACTCTGTTTTAATCCACTGCTCTGCCACCTCCATGCTGAATTGTGGGTGTAACACATGGTGCTTTCTGACGTTCACCAGTTTGTCTGCAGAAACTTGTTTCTAGTCATCATTAGTCCAATTTTTGTGAGCTTTCGCCCACTCATATCTCTTTTTCTTGTTCTGTGGATGAAGCAGTGTTTTTTTGCAGATACACAACCCTTCAGACATCAAACATCATTTCACGGTTGTCAGGGATATGGGTTTCGACCTTGTCATGTTGATTTCCTCCCTTATTTGTGGTGCTGTCTTTCGCCAATCTCTCTTACTGGTGACGATGCTGTGTTTATCCTCTGCTTTTGTAGTAACTCTCTTTCGTCCAGGTCTTTTTCTTTTTCATAACGTCTAAGTTCCTCTAGTATCTTCAGAGTGTAGTGGACTCCTTTGTTAAACACCTTTAGGCATTTTGCAATTTCTCTTTCTGTGTATCCTTCTTTCTTTTTCATAGCATCCAAGTTCCTCTAGTATCTTCAGAGTGTAGTGGACTCCTTTGTTAAACACCTTAAGGTGTTTTGCAATTTCTCTTTCTGTGTATCCTTCTTTCCTCAATGTACAAATCTGGGGTCCGTTTCACGTAGCAGGTTTAGTGGAAACTCCGAGTTTGTTAACCCTGAAATCAGGGAAACTCTGAGTTTTCCGTTTCACAAAGGAGGGTTAGTTAAACCAGGGAGAGAGGGGTAACTCTAACCTGTTTCACAAAGAGAGGTAACTCAACCTCGCGGTCAGTTACCACAGTAACAGACTCCGTGAACCTAACCTGCTCGGGAGCAGGTTTAACTCAGTAAACCCAGAGTTTCAGGTGAGACATCGGCATTTTCTCATTTTGATCATGTTTTACATTGTCAAGTAAGTATTGAGTGGCAGTTTGATCCCTTAAAAAATGCTCTTTTCACACTCAAAACTGAATTTTACTCTCTTATTATGTTCCGTTAAATGATTAGGAATATTAAACTAACACAAAAACGGGTGGTGGTCCAGCAGCCCCACCTTTAACGGAGGCAGAGGAGCTGCCCCCCACCTCCCCCGTTCGACGATCGCGGCCGGTCCGATCGCAAATCCCCCCCCCCCCCCCCCCACACACACACACACACACACACACACAGACACACGCACACGCACACTAGTCCGACGATCGCTGCTACGGGGTGGGAGTTGCGATCGTCGAAGGGGGGGGGCAGCTCCTTGCCTCCGTTAAAGGTGGGGCTGCTGGACCACCACCCGTTTTTCTGGCATCTGCCCTCTTTCTGTTTGCTGAGTGAAAGTCTAATATTGAGTGTAGTGTGTGTTAGTTTAATATATGTACATATACATACTGAGAGTTAGTTTAATATTCCTAATCATTTAACGGAACATCATAAGAGAGTAAAATTCATTTTTGAGTGTGAAAAGAGCATTTTCTAAGGGATCAAACTGCCACTTAATACTTACTTGACAATGTAAAACATGATCAAAATGATTCAAGCAGTTTCCCTGCAACAGTCTGTCATTGTGATTGCACGAGACTAGATTTAAAGTTACGCATTGACGCGAGCAGCGATTTCCTCCCATGCCCCCTCCCTCTCCTTTACAGCTGCTGCTGTATTGCACTTTCTTTTAAAAACGTGCTGTAATTCGCTGTTGGCTTGCTGCTGCCCCCTCCTTCTCCCTGTTTCCATTGGTTGATCATTGAATCTGCGCTCCACAGATGCTGGCTGTTCATGTCTGGCGTGCACGTGCTTAACTCCAGGTCAAACTACTCGGAGTTGTTAAAACCGTCTCAAATCAGGTGTTGTGAAACCGGAAACTCAGAGTTTCCTAACTCAGAGTAGATCAACTCAGAGTTAAGGATTTAACTCAGAGTTTGTTGAACCACCTACGTGAAACGGACCCCAGTACTTTTGTTTCATTACTCAGTTGCTTCTTTCTAGCCATTTTTGCGGTAGTTTAAACGCAGTTGAGATTCATTAGGATTTTTGTATGCAGACTCTCAAAAGCCAAAAAGTTGAAGTGAGTAATCCAACTGTGATTTGTTTTTTTGCTTTTGCACTGAAGTTGTGACTCTTGCAAATGTTTTCAACCCTAAAACTAAGCCCTTATTATCTTTTGCTGACATATATTGAGCAATGGTCTGTTAACATCAATGTATATCTAAAAGTAAATGGAGTAAAATGGAGCATTTCCATGAAAGCAACATCTGATCATGGAGTAAATAAATCCCAAAATACATATAACTCATGCTGGATTTTTAAAAAAGCATTGTGAACAAAAACTTGAGGTTACTCCCAAGTGTTTGGCCTGTAATGGCCTTGCTTCCAAGCTTTTGGCCTGTATTGTAATTTTTAAGGTGTTTTGGTTTAACTAATTGGCCTAGTGTACCAGGGTGTAAAACTAAACAACTTTCTACTTTTAATTTATTAGTGAGTAGATTATTATTATCATCATCATCATCATCATTATTATCATCATTATTATTATTATTATTATTATTAGTAGTAGTAGTAGTAGTAGTGTTAAACTGGCAGCAAGAGGAGCCAGAAAACAAGTGAATCACAACCACCGACCACCAGGGGATATGCTTACCATGTGCTGTCAAGGCTTTAGAGATTTTTGAGCGTGGATGATTGCAGCAGAATCTGGACGCACATAGGATGAGTAGGAAGAAGAGGACCAGTGGCCTCGTTGCTGCAGAGAGGCAGTTGATAATCCTTGCATGGCTGCTGAGGTTGCCGCGCCAATTCTGAATCAATGGCCTGAGTAGTGCTCTGGGGATATATTACATCTTGAGAGTGTTTGATCAAGGTGGGAGCTAAACCATGATTTGGACGTTGGGTTATTATCTGGAGTCAAAAAGAGAGATGACTGCAAGTAGGAGTGAGGTCTGTTTTTCAAGTATTTGCACATTAACTTACGTATAAGGGCAGAGTTCTGGGGTCCGTTTCACGTAGCAGGTTTAGTGGAAACTCCGAGTTTGTTAACCCTGAAATCAGGGAAACTCTGAGTTTTCCGTTTCACAAAGGAGGGTTAGTTAAACCAGGGAGAGAGGGGTAACTCTAACCTGTTTCACAAAGAGAGGTAACTCAACCTCGCGGTCAGTTACCACAGTAACAGACTCCGTGAACCTAACCTGCTCGGGGGCAGGTTTAACTCAGTAAACCCAGAGTTTCAGCTGAGACATCGGCATTTTCTCATTTTGATCATGTTTTACATTGTCAAGTAAGTATTGAGTGGCAGTTTGATCCCTTAAAAAATGCTCTTTTCACACTCAAAACTGAATTTTACTCTCTTATTATGTTCCGTTAAATGATTAGGAATATTAAACTAACACAAAAACGGGTGGTGGTCCAGCAGCCCCACCTTTAACGGAGGCAGAGGAGCTGCCCCCCACCTCCCCCCCCCCGTTCGACGATCGAGGCCGGTCCGATCGCAAATCCCCCCCCCACACACACACACACACACAGACACACGCACACGCACACTAGTCCGACGATCGCTGCTACGGGGTGGGAGTTGCGATCGTCGAAGGGGGGGGGCAGCTCCTTTGCCTCCGTTAAAGGTGGGGCTGCTGGACCACCACCCGTTTTTCTGGCATCTGCCCTCTTTCTGTTTGCTGAGTGAAAGTCTAATATTGAGTGTAGTGTGTGTTAGTTTAATATATGTACATATACATACTGAGAGTTAGTTTAATATTCCTAATCATTTAACGGAACATCATAAGAGAGTAAAATTCATTTTTGAGTGTGAAAAGAGCATTTTCTAAGGGATCAAACTGCCACTTAATACTTACTTGACAATGTAAAACATGATCAAAATGATTCAAGCAGTTTCCCTGCAACAGTCTGTCATTGTGATTGCACGAGACTAGATTTAAAGTTACGCATTGACGCGAGCAGCGATTTCCTCACAAGCCCTCTCCCTCTCCTTTGCAGCTGCTGCTGTATTGCACTTTCTTTTAAAAACGTGCTGTAATTCGCTGTTGGCTTGCTGCTGCCCCCTCCTTCTCCCTGTTTCCATTGGTTGATCATTGAATCTGCGCTCCACAGATGCTGGCTGTTCATGTCTGGCGTGCACGTGCTTAACTCCAGGTCAAACTACTCGGAGTTGTTAAAACCGTCTCAAATCAGGTGTTGTGAAACCGGAAACTCAGAGTTTCTTATCTCAGAGTAGATCAACTCAGAGTTAAGGATTTAACTCAGAGTTTGTTGAACCACCTACGTGAAACGGACCCCTGAGCTGATGCGGGCAAGTATTATGATGCATGCTCCAGCTGGTTTTGAGTTTTTTAGGAAGAGACTGAAAAAAATCCGGAAGAAAAGTCAGATCTAAGAAGGTCACGTGTTTAGCTGGAAAGAATAAATTGGACGGTGTGGTTAATTCCCCGCTTCTTAAAAACCCATAGAATGCTAGAAAAAAAGAACAGTCCGAGAGAGTCGATGTAGGCTGAAAAATAGTAGCTTCTCAGTACTGAGAGCATTTTGTGCAATACAGGAAGGGTAATCGGAAGTCTCTTGTCATCAGTGGAAGGAGAAACTTTAGCTATTCCTTTAAACAGTAGTTTAATAGTCAGGTTGGAAAACAGACCAGGGAAATCTGGATCGATTTCCCAGGATTTCCCTTGACCAGTCCCTCCTGCTACTGGGGAGGGACTGGTGTCTGAGCAGAGCCTCCTGAAGACCTGAAAATTGAAGCAGGATAATGCATCAGTAATAACATTGGAAGTCGGGATGCCAGTGTCTCCTTGGTGTGATTTATTTTCACCTCCTTCCAACCTGACCATGCATTTATTTTAAACCACACACACGGATCAATATTAACTTTTTTGATTCCCTCCATCCCAAGGACAAAACACCGAGACATAAACAGAGTAATGTGGTGTATGCTGTCCAGTGCAGCGAGGAATGCTTGGACCTGTACATTGGGGAAACTAAACAACCGCTTCACAAGCGCATGGCTCAACACAGGAGAACTACTTACTCAGGTCAGGACTCAGCTGTCCACCTTCACTTAAAGGACACGGGTCACTCTTTCGAGGACAGCAATGTACAAGTGTTGGCCAAAGAAGACAGATGGTTTGAAAGAGGAGTTAAAGAAGCCATCTTAACCAGACTGGAGAAACCTTCTCTGAACAGAGGGGGTCGACTCAGGCACAATCTCTCCAGCACTTACAATGCAGTTCTCTGCTCTCTTCTCGGGAAGCTCCACAAACATTCACACCTGGGACCACATGACCCAGGTGGCATGAGTCATGTGGTCACATGACAGGGGTCGTTAACGACCCCTTCAGGTTAATGGGGGGGGGGGGGGGGTTTCTACGACCCATTCTTTCCAGCTCTGTCTGTCCCCTTCTCCAGTAGGATAAATATCTGCTCCTCACACTAGCAATATTTAGAACTGAAGAAGCTTCTTTGATAAGAGGCGAAATGTCTTCTCAACTCTACACAGTCCAGTTGCCTGATTTTGGAGTCTTCAAGGAGGGGAAGGGTAGTGTTTACATTCCAAAATTCCTCCCCAAACTGATATTACTCACATCCTGCCTACATCACCTTTAATATTCAAACTACTGAACTTGATTTATTGTATTTTTTTTGTAAATATTTACTAATTATGAATTTAACCCTGTTATTCATTCCTAAAAAGTTGGTTTAGGGCAGGGGTCGGCAACCCGCGGCTCTGGAGCCGAATGCGGCTCTTTCTTCCCTAAGCTGCGGCTCCCAATGGATTTGGAAAATAAATAATAAATACTTAATTGCATTTTATTTTATTTTATTATAATTATTATTTTTTGTAATTCTAAATTCAAAGATTATAATGCTCTTGTAACATTAAATAAACTATTAAGGCTGCAACAACAAATCGATTAAGTAGATTCGTCGTGACAAAAAAATCCATTGCCAACAAATTCTGTAATCGATTCGTCGGGTCTTTATATATGTCCATGGACACCGGCGTGTAAACATCAGCAGGACGCACAGAAAAGAAACAGCCATGGCCGAGGCAGCGGCTGAGAAAAACATGGACACAACCCAACCCAAATCCCGACCTAAAACATCAGTGGTGTGGGAAAACTTCACGAAGACTGAAAAGGAAGGCGTTCAGTGCAACATTTGCAAAGACCGTTTTGCATGGCTTGGGAGTACATCGATGATGCGTGAGCACAGGGCTCTCAAGTCTCACGCATTCAGCGTATGACACACGCATTCCCACTCGTTCACACGCTCACACACCACACATTGTATTTCTCACGCATTTAAATGAACACGGTGATGTCCACCAAGTTGCACTTCTTCAACTATGGAACTGGGGGAAATCAACTGAGTTCCTCCGAGAGTTCAGAAGCTGCGTGCCACGCACAAGCCAATCAAATAAAGTATATCTACTGAACAGCCAATCAAAAAGCAGCATTGCTGTATCCGGGTAGATTTTGATATCTTGCGGTTTAACTACAGAAGAAGACAGACACTCGCCAAAATAGTTCATTTATTTCATAAATGCAACTCGCTACAGTTTTTAATATACTTTGTATAAAGGTGAAAAAAAAGATATATGCAATGTTATCTTCATTTTAGATGTCAAAGAGGTTTTGTGGCTCCCTGTGTTTTCTTTTCTGTGGGAAACTGGTCCAAGTGGCTCTTTGAGTGTTTAAGGTTGCCGACCCCTGGTTTAAGGTCATGTTTCTCTCTGTGTTACATCACCTTTCACTCAGTAAGCTTTTGTGAACTGAGGACAGTGAGTGTTAAAGCTTTGGAGACGAATTCTTTTTCAGTCTTCATTCATCAACCACTTCATCTGACCAATAGTTTGTGGTCTTCATTGTCACATTTTGCACTTCAGTTATCACTAACTCTCAGTCTGTGTGGCGCATTATGAAGTGCAGGTTTAAAATAAACTTGGTTTAAACTTTGAGCAAGCATTACAACCTTTAGTTAATTTTAAAATCATACACATTTACTTGAAGTCTGTTATTAATTTTACTTATTGTCATTATTTTATTAAAAAGGAATCATTTTAGGGCAGTTTGAGGCTAAACCCGAGCTCATGCAAACACACTTGCACCACAGAGATGGTCTGGGCTGTGGAAAACAAGTGTTTTTATCTGGACAAGGTGCTCTTCATGGTTTGCTTCATGTTAAGCTTTCTAAAAACTGTGATAATTTAGCAATTTACAGTGGCAAGGAAGAACTTACTTTTAACAGGCAGAAACCTCAAACAGAACTGGACTCATTTTGGACAGAGATCTGCCTTGTTGGGCTTAGAAAGGTATGGGTGCTACACCTAATGGCTTGGATAGGTCCTTTGAGTGTGTGTATTGAGAAGGTAGGCTAAATGCAAGGGCTTTATGGCTTCATTATCACTGATGATGGCTTATCAATAATGATATCCTTTGTTTCTTAGGAAGATGCTGAATGACACATGACATTATGTTATGTAGGTCATTAATGTCATTGTTGTAACTTGTTTAATATAGTTTACTGACCCTGGATATTTATCACCCATACCGGTTTTTGAAAAGTTGTCTTCCTGTACACAATGAAAGGATTATCATCTGTTAAACTGAACAAACCTTAATTCACAGTGTTGTTGTATTCCTTCACAGAGGCACGAGCAGTGGGGAATTCACATGGGGTCCATCTTTTTGCATGCTGTGTGGTTGGTCTGGTGGTGGTCACAAGAATGCCTTTTAGACTGACTTTTCTTCGCAGTAAACATTTGCAGTGTTGGAGTTCGCAGTGTGCTCACTTTGTGGTGTCTGATGGGGTTTGCCATAGAATCTCCCCACAGTAAGGACCCTGTCCAGGCATTGCATTTTATTACACTGTAAATCTGCTTGATAGTCTTTTTCAACCGTAGGAGTTGATAGATTTTAGTTTTCGTATAAACCTGTGGAAATAAAACTACTTAATTTTATTACCTCTTTCTTATAGGGTCTTCAATTGAGAATCTTAATCATCCTAAACCATCCAATCTGTGACTAAAATGTGTCTCCTGCTTTTGTTGAACCTGTAAAAAAAAGTTTTTTTTATGTCAATTCATTTGAAGAAAGGGGGCCTTCCCCCGGACCAAGTGTTCATTTTTCCCGGCCCCAAGGGTCCTTACGTTCCTTTTATAGTACTGTGTCTAGTCACAAACAGGTTTAATCAAAAAACAAAGTTATAAGCCCACTTTTCAAAGTAAAGAGTGTCTGCTATGGGAAGGCTAAAAACCGGAGCCTCTACCTCCCATAATACATTTACAGACGGAATGTACAACCATAAATTACTGTGAGCATAATGTGGGCTAATAGGGCACTATAAGCTTTTTAAGAGGTTAATGTGGGGATTGAAGGCAAGCTGTCATACCTTTCGCTGTTACAATAAAATTTAACTTGAAGTTAAGGTGAAAGCCCCCAGCAAAAAAACTAGAATGAGAAGTAATTCACATACTTCTAGTTTTAGAATCTGATATAGACATTTCCTTGTGGGCCATAGACTGTATATAGCATAGACACAATCTGCCTCCTCGTTGGATGAAGCCTCCACGAAAACAGCACCCTCTGTTGACATGCTGCAACATAAGTCATAAATCCCGCCTCCTCCAGCAAATGAATGGAGTTGTGGACAAACACAAACACAGACTACAAATTTTTCTCCCTCCTTTGTTGCAATGTTGACATGGGGTTGACAGGGGTTTATGTTTTCCATGATTGACACCTCAGTACAGCCTATGGGCGGACGAAGATTGCGTAGATCACCCGGGAGATACGCTGTTTGAGCAGAAATTTATCACAGCATTTTCCGCCAAAAACTACCACATAGATGCTGGTTTCAGTAAAATCCCGGGAACACTGAGAGCAATTTGGCTTCAAATTTGTTCAACCCTAATGGAAGGTGGAGCCACGTTGTCCATACTGCATACAGTCAATAGTGTGGGTTAAGTTTGCTTTAGACACACTCCAGGTTATAGGTGTATTGTACAGATGGGTCCTCCTTTCTGGTTTTGCAGCAGTATTTGATTTGTGAATTCAACTTTTCCTCTATAGCCATGGAGGAAAATATACTGCATAAATGACTTTGGAAAACTGAACCGAGTATTTCTCTGCACCTCTGTCATCACTATAAAACAATCAATTAGAGTATCCTTCTATTCATGTGCAGAGTGTACTTATGTTACACCTTGTGAAGGCCTCTTTTTTCAGCGTAATGCTTGTTTCCATGGTGATGACTCCTACTCTTCCATACTCTCTGCTTTCAGGTTTGCACTGCTATGGTAATAGAGCTTCACTCTAAGCATTTTTAATAACATATATTCTGAGTAAGACAGAAGTAAAATAAAAAAGTAACACATCAATTGTTCCAGAGTGTACTCAGATAAATTTTCTTGAAATCTTGTTGGAAGGTTTAGACATCAATATTAAACCCATCAAAGGGACTTTTTGCCTGTGTCTCTTTCTGTTAAGCACAGTAAAAAAAAAAAGGATCAAAGTAAAGATAACATGTGTATCCATGTGTTTAGCACAGTTAAAAAGGGTAAAGTATAAGGAACAGGTGATTTCAGTCTTTATTTTCCGTAAATTTTCAATATTAGGAAAAAAATGGGGATTTTAAATGAGAAGAAATGAAAGTTGGAAATTGGAATTGTATTTCTGGTAACACTTTTACTGAATAATCTTGTCATGCTTGCTCAACCACTTTATATAATGTAATCTTCTGGGCTTTGAGAAAAAAACTGTTGAGCCATAATTCAGCCCCAACTGCTGGCACAAATTTGAAATTTCTTCAAGGTCAGCTACCACTTTTCACATCACTATACTCCCTTCCACATGCTCTGCGGACATTGTTCAAATCCAAGATTCATCTGGCTGCCTTTGCATGATTCAACAAAATGACAAAAAATAACAGGCAGTGCAGAGATAGTGAGGGAGAGCTCTCCTACAAATATAACACCTTCCAAAGCTCCGAAACAATAACCTATCAATACAGTTTATGTGAGGCTCATTGTGATTTCCTTTGGTAGTACCATTTTTTTACTTTTAATTTTAATTTTTTATAATCATTCTCATTAAATTATAGAAAATGCTTGCAGGAAATGAGAACAGGTAAAAAGGGAAAAAGTGCTGAAACTAGGGTTCCAGCATCTAATCAGGCGTGGCTGGCTCAAGCACTTTTTCCTCACTTACAGCATTGACTAAATTGATCATTTATTGTTTAGTATCTATGTATAAGAAATTATTTTGTTCCTCTGCATTCTATGTTTTGAAGTCATCCATATGTCTAATGTCCCTGTACACAACAATTTTAGACTACCATCAACAGATGTTGATGGTAGTCTCAAATGTATTATTTTGCTTTGAATTTAAGGCCATGTACACATGTAGCCGGGTATTTTTATGAATGAATATCCAACCCCCTCTGTCTTAAGAAAAAAAAAAAAAATCACATACAAACATCATCGTTTTAAAATAAAATCCCATCCCCACAACACCGCGTAAATGTGCTACTGACCATGGTTATAAGCATGCCAGACCTGGAGTTGGTTGGATTTGCGACAAAGTTAGACCCAAGTTAGATCCAATCAGAGCAAGCTTCCCTTTCTTGTTGTCACTTCTCCAAACATGACACATAGCACTGTGTAGTTTGTTCATGTGGACCGACAAAGAGGTGTAATAGCTTTTAAGCATCATTTTAGATTATAAAGTTATCAAGACACAAGAAAGGTGGAGGTAGGGTTATTTGATGCAGAAAAAAACGACTACAAAGCACTCCTCCTTTGATCCTCACAAAAATATATATTTTGTTTATATCTGTGCCATCCACTGCCTGACGCTAACAAGGGAACACAGTATATGACATTTATATATTAGTTGTCAAAGACACTGACATTTGGGAATTTATAACTCTATGACCACATGCAAATGCAAAACCAGAGTTTCCTAAAATCTTCACTTTGACAGGAGCTTTCCAAAAGCACCTTTTAAAATAATGTTTCATGTGGCTTCGTGTGGATGACAGGCTAAATCGTACAAAAGTGTCTTTGTTTTAGCAGGTACCTGGCTACATGTGCACATGGCCTTAGAGAGTTAATCTGTAAAGGAAAGTAGCAGTCTTAACTTGTACAAATTAGGTGAAAGCACACTAAAAACTGGTCAAATGAACTAAGTAGATGTAACCAACAGCAGCACCAAGAAAAAATAAACAAGAGTTGGGGGGAGTGGGGCCACATCTTTTAGAATAGGGACTAGTTACTAAATATTTACTCGATGGGCTCTATTTTCATGCCTAGCGGCAGTGGGGCAGAGGGTGGCACACCCCACACAGAGGTACTTTTGGAGCCTGGTGCACAGCTGGTTTGGTATTTTTGTAGACTGAGGCACTCTGAGGTCTGCCAAGCTGGGCGACGTGGCGCAGTAGATGGAGGTGTCAACAGAATCAGCTGACGCAATGACATTTTCGTGCTCACTGGCGGTATGGAAAGTGCGCTGAAAGCTCGCCGATTCAAACCTGGTCAGCTTTTAGCGCAGGTGGAGTGCAGCTGGTCTAGTGGTATTTTAGTAAACTGGCAGCGTAGTGTGCATACGTCACCAATGCCTCACCAGCAGGTTTCCACAACTTCAGTGCAATAAATAATCAACAACAACCAATATTCAGTGCAACTATCAGAGTCAGCACAGACATTTAGATGTTTATCAATATATTCTGATCCATAACTTATCTAATGAGCGCAATTGGCACGTGTTTGGATACTCAACTTGACTGAATTAACATTAAATTAAATATTCTGTATTTACTGTCCCTCTTCTTCATTGCGCAGTTTGACACAGACACATCTCCGTGTCCTCTTCCCGTACTGCTGCTGTTGCGGCGGCAAGGCTGACCAAATGATATATTTTAGTGATCAGATGAGTTGTTTACTGCGAAAATTTGAACAAAAAAAAAGAATAATTAAAGACACTTTCATTCAAAATTACCTGTTTATCTGATGTTCTCACATTCTAAATATTGTGTGAATATTCAATCCGGAGTTAGGCCCACATACCGGTATTGTAATATTCAGTTGCATTAAGTTCATTTTGTATGCCAACATCAATGAAAGAAAGAGCCAGGCCACAGAGCGCAATTCATCCTTTACGTACAGGTGGTTCTGATTTTAATGCCATTATAAGAATTTGTTTGTGTTGTGATCTGTGCGCACAACCCACCTTTGTCACATGGGTTTTGAATATATGCAACTTGATGTGATTGTCTTTATTTGTAGAAAAGGGTGTATGTCTTACCAGTGGGTACAACCTTACACACACCAAATCCCTCTGTGCTTATTTGAGACAGTGTGGAGGACGCCCTCCACAGTGCTGCCTCCTGTTGCCATCGTGTGGCATTGCTGGGAGGGGGTATAATTACGCCGGGCTGCGCCGCTCACTAATATACCAAAGTGTGTTTGGGCAAGCCTCATTGGCGCGGCGGACTTGACTTACGCCACGCTGCCGGGGAGGCATGAAAATCAATCAATCAGTCTTTATATATATAGCACTTTTCATACATAGCATGCAGCACAAAGTGCTTCACACAGAAAAAGGAATAAAAGAAACAAAGAATACCCAGATCAACCCCAGCCTAACCGCTCATTCCCACCCCACAATCTAATTGCAACAGAAACAGTATGAAAATGCATGAACTTAAAGAGGGCTTGATTTCGTTGAAACAAGAACGTGCGCAGAGGTAAACGTCATTTTAAAACTCAAGATAAGGAAACACTGGAGGTTAATGTTAAAATCTAAAAACAAAGACACATAAAATGAAATTTAAGAAATAATAAATAAAATGAAATAAAAACAACAGTAGAAGATACTAAAATAAGAGCACCAAAATAGCTCAATAAAAGATGATCCTGTGATTTAAACTAGAATAGATAAATGCTAAAACACTTAAAAATAGAGCCCTATAAATAAGAACATAACACATAGAGACATTTGAGTATTATGACGAAACAGAATGCATATCACCAAAGATCATCACCATGGAAACATTTGTGGATTTAATCAATACCGTAACTTAAGCAGCCATAAGCATAATAGTAGTCTGTCACCATGGAAACAGGTATCTTCCTTTGGCTCACAAATCTTTTTTAAAATTAATGCTGCTCGCTAAGCCAACTGAAAGTTTTAAAAATTGACAATATCAGTTATAGCAATAGAGGCAATTAGGCTACTCAACACCAGTGCAGTCACAGGAGAACTATCAACTGGTTGTAACTGACTGTAAAGCTATTGGTGACTGCATCAATATCAAAATCTTGTGTTCTTAAGACACTGATGCGGAGTAAACCATGACTGCTGGTCTGGGTATCTCCGCTTTTGTTCCTCAGATAGGTCAGTGTAAGCAGAAAAAGCTCCTCTCACATGCAGCTGATGTAATGGGAATTGTCATGGAGATGCAAACAATTTTACAGTATATAAATCCATAAAAGCATCTTTGTATTGTCTTAACAGGACCAGCACATCACAGGTGGTGTCCACAGTATTCCCAAAAAGTTTTTTCCCTTCAATCAATTGTTTTACTTAGTAAAGTTTAGCAAAAAATTTTCCTTCATATTGTGTTTTTCTATTATTAAAAGTCTGCCTTTGTCCATTACCATGTTGTGTTTTGGGTTGAGGGCTGTTGACCCTCTGAGAGTGGTCTCAGGGGAAAAGCTTCCATTTCACTTATGAACCAATCTGTTGAACTGGGAAAATCTTTGGTTACAGTTTTCAGCTGGAGTTTCTAAACACTCACAGGAACCTGTTTGGCTGCTCACCACAAACTCCCGCAGGTGGCAAGGTTGTGCTTTTCTTCTCACCAGTTGCAGTGACCACTGCATAAGTGCTGCACAAAAACTAGGAAATATGGCTGAGCGCAATGGTCAATGGCACACTGCAGATACCTTCCAGTGTTAAGTTTCTCATTTAGGGGGTCAACAAGACCAGTGGTAGATGGAAGCTCCAAATATGTTGCCTGAAGAAACAAATTGCCCAACAATCAGTTCAATCAGTGATTGTTCTGCGGTGAGCATTGGAGTAGCTGCTCACATCTGCTCGAGTTGATAACAATCTCTTTAGTTTAACCACCTGTTTGGTGAAATTGAGTTCCTGCTGCTTCTCTACCAACTGTTTAAAAACTACTGACCTGGAAAAAAATGTTGTAGAGCATCTGAACTTCTGCAAAACTTTCAGGGACTGTTTTATGGTCTGTTAGGATTACCAAAATTATTTTTAATTGCTAAAATGCCAATAATGAGAGAGAGAAACTTTTAGACAATTTTTTTATGACTTTCTCGAGGGTCAAAAGTTTACATACACTAAGATGACTATGCCTTTAAACAATTTGGGAAATTCCAGATGATGATATCATGTCTTTAGAAGCCTCTGATAGGTTTATTGAAAGCAATTGAGTTAATTAGAGGCACACCTGTGGATGTACTTTCGGGCACACCTGAAACACACTGCTTCTTTGTGTAACATTATGGGAAAATTCAAAAGAAATCTGCCAAGATATCAGGAAAAGAATTGTGGACCTACACAAGTCTGGTTCATCCTTGGGTACAATTGTTTGAAAGGATGAAAGTGACACCTTCAGGCATCTGGAAATTGCACCAAAGTATAAACACCATGGGAATGTCCAGACATACAGCTCAGGGAGGAGATGGGTTCTGTGTCCCAGAGATGAATGTGCCTTGGTCCAAAATGTGAATATCAATCCAAGAACAACAGCAAAAGCCCTTGTTTAAAGTTGAAAGAAATTTGAACATGAACTTGAAATTGTGAAGATGCTGGCGGAAGCTGGTAAGAGTGTGTCATTATCAACAGTGAAACAAGTCCTGTACTGACATAGGCTGAAAGGCTACTCTTCCAGGAAGAAGCCATGACTCCAAAAGAAAAATAAAAAGCCAGATAACAGTTTGCAAATGCACAAAGACCTTAAATTTTGAAGTCATGTCCTGTGGTCTGATGAAACTGAAAGGGAAAGGGTCACAATAATGACCATTGTTACATTTAGAGGAAAAAAGGCAAAGCTTGCAATCCTGAAAACACCATCCCAACTGTGAAATATGGAGGTGGCAGCATGCTGTGGGGTTGTTTAGCAGCAGGAGGGACTGGTGTTCTTCACAAAATCGATGGCATCATGAGGAAAGAACATTATGTGGAAATACTGAAGCAACATCTCAAGACATCAGCCAGGAAGTTAAAGCTTGGGCGCAAATGGGTATTCCAGATGGATAGTGATCCTAAGCACACTGCCAAACTGGTTACAAAGTGGCTGAAGGATAACAAAGTCAACGTTTTGAGGTGGCCATCACAAAGCCCTGATCTCAATCCTATTGAAAATTTATGGGCAGAACTGATGAGTCATGTGCAAGCAAGGCGGCCTACAAACTTGGCTCAGTTACACCAGTTCTGTCAAAAACTTTTTTTTAGAACATTTTGCAAATTTATTAAAAATAAGACACTCAAATGTTGCATATACATAAGTATTCACACCCTTTACTCAATACTTGGTCGAAGCACCTTTGGCAGCGATTACAGCCTCCAGTCTTCTTGGATATGATGCAACAAGCATGGCACACCTGGATTTGGGGAGTTTTTCCCCATTCTTCCTTGCACATCCTCTCAAGCTTAGTGAGGTTGGATGGGCAGCGTCGGTGCACAGCTACTTTCAGGTCTTTCCAAAGATGTTCAATTGGGTTCAAGTCTGGGCTCTGGCTGGGCCACTCAAGGACATTCAGAGACTTGTCCTGAAGCCACTCCTTTGTCTTCTTGGCCGTGTGTCATGCTGGAAGATGAAGCATCGCCCCCCAGATCCTGACAAGTCTCCCAGTTCCTACCGCTGAAAAACATCCCCACAGCATGATGCTACCACCACCATGCTTCACTGTAGGGATGGAATTGGCAAGGTGGTGAGCGGTGCCTGGTTTCCTCCAGAAATGACACTTGGCTTTCAGGCCAAAGATTTCGATCTTCGTTTCATCAGACCAGAGAATTTTGTTTCTCCTGGTCTGTGAGTCCTTCAGGTGCCTTCTAGCAAAGTCTAAGTGGGCGGTCATGTGCTTTTTACTGAGGAGTAGCTTCTGTCTGGCCACTCTGCCATAAATGACTGACTGGTGGAATGCTGCAGAGATGGTGGTCCTTCTGTAGGGTTCTCCCATCTCCTCAGTGGAACGCTGGAGCTCTGTCAGAGTGGCCATCGGGTTCTTGGTCACCTCCCTGACCAAGGCCCTTCTCCCCCGCTTGCTCATTTTGGCTGGGTGGCCAGCTCTAGGAAGAGTCCTGGTGGTTCCAAACGTCTTCCATTTCTTAATGATGGAGACCACTGTGCTTGGGATCTTACATGTAGCAGATATGTTTCTGTAAACTTCTCCAGATCTGTGCGCCGATACAACCCTGTTTCGGACCTCTACAGAATATTCTTTCGACTTCATGGCTTGGTTTGTGCTCTGACGTGCTCTGTCAGCTGTGGGATCTTATATAGACAGGTGTGGCTTTCCAAATCATGTCCAATCAGCTGAATTTGCCAATGGTGGACTGCAATCAAGTTGGAGAAACATTTCAAGGCTGACCAGTGGAAACAGGATGCACCTGAGCTCAATTTTGAGTTTTATAGCAAAGGGTGTGAATACTTATATATGCAACATTTGAGTGTCTTATTTTTAATAAATTTGCAAAATGTTCTAAAAAAAAGTTTTTTCGCTTTGTTATTATGAGTTATTTTGTGTAGAATTTTGGAATAAGGCTGTAACCTAACAAAATTTGGAAAAAAGGGAAGTGGTATGAAAACTTTCCGGATGCACTGTAAGCCCTTTTTTACTTTGTCTTATGTTTCATCAATCATTAAAGCAGAGTGCTCTCCTAGCTTCACCTCATCACTTATTTGGCCTCTTCTCATACTTACCATGATGTCTGTCAAACCCTCCTCTGTTTGTTGATTGCTTGTCTTTTCTGTGTTGCCTTTGTCTGATCATTTGACATGCTGTAAAGCACAGTGACTCAATTACTGCACACATGTACTGTCTATTTCCTTTAATGTGCATGGTCCAGTTGTGTGAGAATTGTCAAGCCGCTCATCAATCGCTCCTCAAATTAGTCAGATTTCCTAGATTTTTGTGCAGCACTTGAATTATATTGGGCCAGTTTCTCAGCTCCCTTTTACCAGTTTCAACATTACTGTTCCGTGTGCGTGCTTGGAAAACTCAAAGGTTCTGGGTAATCTTGATGGGTATTTGTCTGAGCCCATTAAGAGATATTCGTGATTTGATTTGTTACTATGCTGCACTCTTTAATGATAAGCCCACACAGACAACAGTGCTGCCTGCAGCTTGATGTTGTGGGCGATCACAAGCCTATTAAGCAACATACTTACAGGGTTAGTCCCGCGAAGCATGCTGCCATGCAGAGGGTGGTGAAGTATCTTATTGAAAATGGTTTAGTTGTGCCCAGCTCCAGTCTGTGGAGTTCTCCCTGTCTCCTTGTCCCAAAATCAGACCAAACTCCCCAATTTTGTATGGACTTTCGTAAGGTTAACACTGTGACAAAACTTGATTCCTTCTCTCCTCCACATACAGATGACTGAGACATATTTGGCTGAACCTACTGTATCCATGCAAAGTTAGAGCTCCTGAAAGGGTACTGGCAGGTTCCTTTAACACCATGTACATCTGAGGTCTCTGCTTTTGTCACGCCAGATCATTTTCTCCAGAGGTTGATGATCACTCTCCTTTGTGGTGTGAAGAACTGTGAAGCCTATCTTGATGACATTGTATGTTTTTCCTCCTCTTGGTCAGAGCACGTGGAAACGCTGAAAGAAGTTTTAAGCCGATTGATGGCTGCCCTTTTGACTCTTGAATCTGGCCAAGTGTGACTGTAGTTAGGCTGTTGTCACGTACCTGGGTAAGCAGGTCGGCCAGGGTATGGTGAGCCCTCTGTTGGCCAAAGTTCGGTGTTATGACTGTGGTTCATTTAAATTATTTGCTTCTTTCATGTAGAAGAGAGCTCTTGTTTTCTCTCTCTCTGTGCTTCCTCGCTACAGGTGTGGCACAACCTAATTAAACAATGGCCAAGCACGCATCAGCGGCTGACTGGAGGAGTGGAGTTGGGTGGTGGGCCACGAAGAGAGGAGATGGCGGCAGTTTTAAAGAGAGGCCACTGCAGCGCAAACAGCAACCCTTGTCACAGCCTCTTGAAATAATTAATGTACACCACCAAGAAAAAAAATAGGCTTGTAAAAGAGAACAGTAACATATAAAAAGGACAGACCGCGACTCTCGATGTAAAACAGGATTTAAATGAGCAGAAATTGATGATTCAAAAATAAAGCGATGAAATAAAAAAGGCTCTAGGTGCCGGCCAAAAGTAACAAGAGGGGCGGTTGTGTACAGAGCTAGCCACACATTGGGCCATGGGACCAGTTACCACCCCTAACTAAAACTACTTAACCCTTTGATGCGTTTTGTATCATATTTGATACAAATTTTGATGGTACTTCTATCAAATCAAAATGATTAACAAATTACAAAAAAAACCCCACCTGAATACAGTCCGTTAAATGGTAAAAATGTCCTCTTTATCAGTTTCCAAAAACATCTAATGTATTAAACGAGATAAATATATTTTTTTAATTTTAAGGACATTTTGATATTTTGTTTTTCAGTAGTAAGTGAAAAAAATATTTCAGCTCTTAAAAATGTGAATTTTCTGGCCATGGTTTCAGGCATTAAAGGGCTAAATAAAAAGAACTAACCTTCACATTATTTGAATGGTTTCATTGTACTATGCTTCCATTATTCTAATTTTGTAATAAGAAATTTTGTCAAAAAAGACTGTTATTTCTTCTAATAATTAACATAGTTGCTCACAATGAACAGGCAAGATAAAAGGTTTTTTTTAAATTCCAAAATTACTCAAATTGTAACTACAGTACACAAGAGTTCTTGATTCTATGAAGAGGTCAGGCAAGAGAAGTTTATTAACAAAAAATATCGCAATTGAATACAGAAAGAATAAATTATGAAATGTACATCAGATACAGTACAACATAGACAGTCTAAAAGTGGAATACAAACTTCTCAGTGAAGATCAGTACAATAACTCCAGATGTTTGAACGGTAAAATGAATAAATCCAAGTACAAGCACAATGGATAATTTTCAATATAAAGAAATGATTAGAAATGATTGATATCAAATTTAATTATGTAAAAGTACTTGTTTTTACAAAAAAGCTGAGAAATAATTAAAAAGTAACAACTGATGGTACATGTGCAGTGTGTTCTGCATTTCTTTTTGGGTGGAGGCATCATGGGCTGATTCTTGGAGTAGTGGGGGGCTGAGTGGTTGGTCACAGGTTGTCGAGAAGACATAATTAACAGTTACATGTTCACACGATGAGAATTAATCAACATATAGTTATAACACATCTGCTTAACATGCATCAGTCTGTGGCTGGAGTTAACAGTGGTTGATATCTCCTGTGATGGTGTTGTCATGGGATAAATGTGTGGCTACATGTTGTGAAGAAGACATGACACATTAGTTACCTATTCACACAGTTAGAATTCATTGTAATTACAAACATAATACCTGTGTTGCATGCATCCCTTCACTGGCAGAGTTGTCACAGCCTGATCCTTCTTGTGATGTAATCATTGCTGGTTAAAGAGGTGGTTGCACGTTTTGGAGAAAACATGACACATTGATCACATGTTCAGATCATGAAAAGTCTTTACAATAGGGAAATGACTCACCAGTGCTTTGTGCATCCTTCCAATCGATCAACTTTATTTCTAAAGCACATTTAAAAGAACCACAAGGGTAGCCAAAGTGCTGTACAATGACACATAAAACAAATAAAACAATCAAAGAACAAGATAAAGCGAGCAGAAATACATTAATGCAAAAGAATAAATAAGTACATAAATAAGCAGGGTCACGACAAGTGCTAAAATGATAAAAAACAAAACAACACTACAATATATCAAAAGCCAAGGAGTAAAAGTGCATTTTAAGACACTGTTGGAGTTGTTATGGGCTGAACTGAGGAGACAGACACATTGTGAGATACACAAATAGTATAATGTATGAATGAAAATTGTTAAGTATAAATTGAAATTCAAACGAAACATTTTTTTATAGTTCCATCAATCCTTCAGGGTCTCATCTCACCGAAGGCGGAGTCATAATGGGCTGGTCAGTCCTTAGCTGGAGTAATCATAAGATGTACAGTATATTTGTTGACACATTGAGGAGAGGAGAGATCACATCAGTTACATGCTTACAAATTAAGAAGTCATCATATTGGAGAAATAATAACCCGGCACATTGCAAAAATTTTCATTAGTTGTAGTCAAGTTGTCATGGTCAGAATAATTGCAAGTGTAAATTTAGTGGAGAGGTTATATCACGTGTTATGTGCGCATACAACCACCATAAATGTCCATTTAAATCATTACTTGCGATGTTTTGAATTGTTCACTCGTCTTTGACATCATGGCTTGTCCAGGCGTTGTAAACTGATCCATCTGCCAGCTGTTTGGGAACCTGCTAAAACACTCTCAAATCTACTTTCCTATGAAAAGCATTAATAACATCAACAAC
This sequence comes from Xyrichtys novacula, assembly GCA_962446985.1. Lineage (NCBI taxonomy): Eukaryota > Metazoa > Chordata > Actinopteri > Labriformes > Labridae > Xyrichtys > Xyrichtys novacula. The sequence goes on from OY660867.1 coordinate 31,536,662, forward strand.
AGCTGTGCACATGATTAATCACAAACTTTAAAGCTGCAGTAAATACCTTCATGATCGCTAAAATATGAAGGCATTACTTCAGATTTTGCGTGGAAAATGCCCCCTCTCACATAAACATGATCAATCAAAGTGCCTCGCTCTGTAGTAGGCTGGGTGATCAGCTGATCATAACCTCTGTCTTTGAAAAATGTGCAAATTGATGATGACTTCAATATGTCATCGTTGAAATCTCCCATGATAATGATGTTTCTGCCAATTTGTTCCAGCCATTGGAGTAGTGTGATAACATTGTGTTTGAATAGTGCCATGGTTTAGGCTGAAGGCTGATATATGACTGCGAGGACAATGTTGAGGTTGATGCAGTGGTATACCAAACATTCCACATTGAAACAAGGCACCTTGATGATTACAAACTGCATAATTCCACCACAATACATTGCAACTCTCCCATGTTCTTTTGCCTGCAAAGAGGCAAAGGGCAAAGTGTGACCATCATATGCCAGAGCTCGTGGACAACTATGCAGAGAGTAGTTGGCTATCTGGAGTGTCTCTGAGGAACAACCTGGATGCAACCACGTCTCAGTCACAGCAATGCACTCTGGCTGCAAATACTGTGTGTGCTGAGCCAGGTCAGACACATGGCGTCTCAAACCCTGAACATTCATGAGGAACACTGTCGAAGTGTCCTCCACTTTGCCTAGCCAGGTGACAGGCTCCAGGAAAGGAGTCATCTCTGAAGTGGCCTGTGCAATTTCTGGCCGACAATAGATTTTCTTTGGATTGAAATCTCTAATCCCATTAGAGTCCTGACACGACTCAAAGCCACATAAACCTGTCCAGCAGAAAACACCTTCTTCATACTAACTACAGCTGTGTCAACTGTGAGGCCTTGTACTTTGTGTACAGTACAGGCCCAAGCGAGTCGAAGCGGAAATTGACGGTGCACACCTCCCTTCTTTGTGACTCTTTTTTCCTCTGGCGCGATAGCCGTTGAACCAACAAGGTGATCTGAAACCCTTCCTGACTGTTTCCTCCTCTCAACACCAACTACTTCATCATCAAATTTCACAAAAATACACTGAGTAAACTTTTCATTCTCAACACAAACTACATCTGTTACTGTACCACATGCACCATTAACCAAGCCGTCAGCCAAACGAAAGTTTTTCGTCAACATTACACGCGAACCACTACCCAACAACAATTCTTCATCTAAACACGTGTTATACGCAAGTGTATGATATCCTTTCTTCAATTCAAGCCTGCCTGTTTTTGAGCTGTTTACATAATCCTGAGCCTGTATGACATGATAATCTGGACATGTTCTCTGTAGCTGCTCAAAGTTGTGCTCATTTACCTGACTATTTGTGGCAAATATATGCAAACCTGAGCACTCTTCGCCAGTTTCTTGTTGTTTCAAAGTGACGATATCACTTTGCAACATCTGAGTCTTTTGGCTGCGTACGGACCTGATTCAGTAGTCCGGCAAAATCATCATCTATCTGCTGAATTACTTTTGTCAACTTGACAACCTTAAAATGAGTGCTCCAAAGATCAACTCCAAGTGGTTCCATGTATAATGGTTTGCCTTTCACCGGAGGCAACTGATAAAAATCCCCTACTGCAATGATGCTCACATATCCAAATGCAGTGTGAGTGCCTGTCTGTTTAATTTGGCGCAGTCGTCTGTGCACATAAGTGAGCATATTATGATTCACCATAGAAATTTCATCAATTATCAAGATTTGGAGATCACAATATTTCATTCTCAATGTGTTTAACTTCTCTTCCCCTATTGGCACGTAAGGAAGGCGAACATCTTTGCCTATGCTAAATGTACTGTGCAGGGTGGTTGCATGCAGATTATATGCAGCAATCCCTGTCGATGCAGTCAACAAAATACTTATATTCTCAGGTTGTCGACACATTGGTGACAACAACCTTGTGGCCTCGTACTGAATCGCTTTGATTAAATGTGATTTTCCAACGCCAGCACCACCTGTCACAAACACATGAAAGGGGTCTGGGTTTCTACCTGCTGCTTTATCAACACACCATTGATGGACCTTGTTAAACACACGCATCTGGTCATCATTTAAAGACCTGCACAATGCCAATCCCTCACTTCTACTTAAATTGTTGCACTTATTCCTGATCTGGCTGGGAGTGTAGAGCAGGCTAAGGTGACTATGTTCCACTGGGTCTTTGTCTACCTCTACCTGCTCTGCCCTTTCCTGGATTGACTCCAGCGGTTCAGTCTCTTGCTGTGGGAACAACTGCCCCCATGCATCTTCTACAGGACCATCAAAATTCACAGAATCAAAAATGTCATCTAACTCATCTGCATCTATCTCATAATTGCAGCGATTTGAGTCCACAACTGACTTCACTGAACGTAGCTGTCCATCAGCAATGATGATACGACCAGTTTTGTAGAGGTCTTCGAAAGTGACAAATCCTTCAGGCTTCAGCTGTTCTTCTGTCCGATACGGAAGGAACACCTGCAAAATGCTCTGGTGAAATAACACTGGACTTTTAGTCTCAGAGAATCTTGCATACCTTACAACAGCAGGCTGCGTTCAGGTTCCTCTCAAAACAAACCCGCAGCCATTATCAAGTTGAATTCGTTTTTTTTATTTTTCCCCTTTGCTGAGCACACGATACTCAGCAGCAAAATGGACAAGGCACATTCCTTCAAATACATTATCTCTGGGTCTGTTCTTATATCGGTCAACAAAATTGATCATCCACATCTTTTCTGTGGATACGTCAGCCATGTGTTTCAACACAGTCAATGGCTTGCTGATCCTGACAACATTGTCACCTGTTGGTACAAAAACCACCTTCCGAGAGCACTCTTTCAAGTGCATGTTGCTGAGTTTGTAGACTGCCTCCTGAGCTCCAACATCTCGGTTGTGAAGGTAAATGATGCCAAGCTTTTTCAAAGCCTGCTTGGCACTGAGGTTGTCCTCCTTGGATGCTTCCCGCTGTGCATTTGCCAACATCAATCCCATTTGTCTTTCTGCCTTAGAGATGTAGGAAATGATGTAGACTACACAAGCATAAGCATCGGTCACATACTGGATGTCCATGTTTGCATTCCAAGCTTTTAACAGAGTCTTGGAATGTGGGTTGATCCACGTATCACAAACCTGGCGTCGCATAATTACCTCTGTCTTTTTCCCTAACCTCCTGTATGCTGCCTCAAATGTCTCCTGTTGTATCCCTACACTCTCAAATAACTCTTCTGCAGTTTGTATTCTGCAGTTCTCGTCTGACAACACTTTAGCTATTGTTTCAAAAACCTTAACAGCGAATTGCCCTTCCTGCCTGTGCTTCTTCTCATTTTCTTCCTTGCCACAAGTGCACTGTTCTATCTCGTTATGGACGTTGCGCTAACACATGCACTCCATCTCAACCTCCTTATACGCCCTGGAAATGAAAGTTCTAGCAGACACCGGTTTTGGGAAATTGAAGCGGCACTCTTTTCCACCTTTTTTTACAAGTTTTGGAGTGCCGCTTTTAATGCTGCTGCACTGAAGAAACAACCTCATGTAAATCATCAGTGTCATTAGGTAGTTCACATGACACATATTTATCAATAAACTGAACCACCTCATCATCTGTGTTCATGTCAATTACAGGGGCATTCTCAACCCAAAACAGACAATGAACGTTGTGGAAAGCCACGCTGCTGGAACTCCACCCTGTAGAAGTAGTCAAGGATTTTGCCAATCGGATTCGATGGAGACATCAACACCTCTTTCAAAAACAGACGCCAGCGATAATCAAACATGCGAGCGGCGAGTACAGGATTACGATGCAACAGGTCGCACTTGTCTGCCCACTCCAGGTCCTCAAATGTCTGCGTTTGTCCCTCTGCCCTAAGAATGTTCTCTAAATATTCCTTCCACCTCAAATCTGCTGCAGAAAATGAACAAAACCATGCAGGCTTGCCAAGCTGTCGCAAGCACGCCAACAAAGACTTCTGAGATCCCTGCCAAAATGCTGGAGTACCCTTACAGGTTTTAAAAACCGGTACCCATCGTCATGATTTAAAAGCTGACGCAGGTTCTCGTCATCTTTCAATAGATCACTAATCTTTGTCCTAAGCTTACCTGCTTTCCCTTTCCTCAACGCAATCGACACACTGGACATGATTTGATCTAACTCAAGCATGTAACAAGCATATAAAATAAACTCTATTCTGCGCGAACCTACCATCAGCATTAAATAGCCTGTTCTCAAATAGCGGAACAGATTCAGAGACAAATCTCTGTTATCAACAAATGTTCCACGACCTTTCGGAAACAACACAGGGAAACACTTGGCCGCGTTCTCCTTTGTTGACAAAACCTTAACAGGATTCTGTCCATCAGCTGGAGCCAAGATCAAAACACCATCAAAATATTGGTCCAGCACTTCCTGGCCAATATCAACAGGCATTGAGCATGTGTCTTGAAACATGCAATGCTGCTGCCGATCATGCAGAAGTTCCTCCTCAGCTGCAGCCGCCTCAGAGCTCTCTGCATTTGACTCTCCCTGTTCAACAACAATACTTAGCTGCTCTTTGTCAGCACTCTCATCCCTGCAGAACTCATTTATCCAGTCATCATTGAACTGCACATCTTTGTAAAAGGGATTGTTCTCTTTCAGATACTGCAGTGCTTTCTTGATATGCAAAGGGTCAACATACTCGTACGCATAATGCCCTTTATAAGTAAGCTTGCGCTTAAGTTTAACTGGAATAACTGAACCCTCCATGTTTGAACGTGGCAACGCGTTACTGGTTTGGACAATGTTGGCTGGAACACACGCAATCGGCCCATGAAGACCATTTTGACCACCTCTAGGAAGAGCTACCATCTTCAAAAAGGGGATATGGAGTGCAATTAAATGCGATTCTAAACGATTTAAACAAGCCAACTGAGGTGGGATGGGATCAATGGTCAGATTGTTGATCGCACTCTCAGCTGGCACCTGACCTTTACTGACCTTGCAATGACATGAGTGGCAAATCCACAAACTACCACGAGGGGAAGCTTTCAAAAGACACGGTGCGGCACAAGTAGACATACATTTATGCACAAACACATCTTGAATACATCTAGCTGCGACAAGAGCTGCATTCTTATTCCTGCTGTAAGTGTTTATATTTCAAGTCAAAACCGGGTGTTTAAACAACAGTCTATGGCACACACTACACACAAAGGCTGGCTCCATGTGCTCTAGCTTTGCCTTCCTTTGTAATATTCTAAGTTTCTTAGATGCAAGGAACTGTTTCCTATACAGGTGGTATGTTTTCCTTTGTAACTCTAATTTTATTTGCCTAAATGCATCATTTCCATATTTTACCTTACTTTTTTCCCCTGCTCTTGTCTTTTACTTTTTGTTTATGTATGTCATCTTCCATATATTCTTTTTGCTTTGGTCTTTATCATTTTGTCTTTGCTTTTCAACATTGTCATATTTAATTTTGCTTCTGTCTTTAACATTTTGTTTGTGCATCTCGTTTGTCCTGTATTTTATTTTGCTTCTGTCTTTAACATTTTGTTTGTGCACCTCATCTTCTAAGTATTTCCCATTACTCAAATCCTTGAGTTTCTGTTGATACAACAGATTGTGCTTATAGCTATTCCTAACATTTTGGTTACGTCTGTTGTAAACCAAGAAGTCTTTGTGGTAGTTAATTTTCATTTGCAAAAACTTCTTTTTAAGATATTTTGACAACCCTTTTTCATTATCTGAAGGACTTAAAATCTTTTGAGTCTGTTGTTTGAAGTCCTGACATCCTGTCCTGAGGTTATAGGGCACAGCTTTGCTCACCTGTGTCAAACCGTAGTCAGTACTATGTGCAAAACCACCTTCACACAAATCACAGCAACCACAGTCCACATTAGGTCGTCGAACACAGACAACAGCCTCATAATGGATGTTATTGCAGTTCTCCAAATACACTGCCTGTTCTGATACTTGTTGACCTTGACAGCTGTATTCAAGCCATCGACCATCATCGTAGGTAAAAATGCTTACCCCCAAACAATTCGCTGCAGCCTGAATCTCCACCTCTGTGGCCCAACTACCCACATATCGCATTCTGGACATGTTGAGATATTCTTTGACAGAGATAAATTCACGTCTCAGAATATGCTCATATGATCCAGGATGACACTCAATACGTTTACAAACCGCCAACCTGACTTTCCTGTGAAACCTCTCGCTACCAGACAAAACATGACTCACAGCTCTGAAGAAGCAATTGCTGTCGCTGACAATAGGCTGCTACTGCAGGGAGGTCCTAATATGCCAGCTACAAATCCTTCCACATCAACTTTCTGACATTCTATTCCTACAGTTGTGCACAAAACTTTTGCAATATCTAACTGAAGGGGGTGAAACACTAAATTTTGTTGGTCTCCATTACCAACACACACCACATCATCGTCAGTCTGGCTTATTGCATCATCAATGCACACAACATCATTATTATCTGCACTCTCGTTGTTTGTGTCTTTAACAATGAATAAATCATCACCAAAATTGTTGGTCTTTGCTCTCTTGGCAGCAGAAGAAACAAAGCGTTGATGTTTCGAGCCCTGCTTCCTGTGTACTGATGTACTGGATGAACACCCCTGCTTGGAGTATGACACTTCCTAATGTACAGTACAGGCCAAAAGTTTGGACACACCTTCTCATTCAATGCATTTTCTTTGTTTTCATTACTATTTAAATTGTAGATTCTCAAAACTATGAATGAACACGTGGAATCGTGCTTAAGAAAAAAGTGTGAAATAACTGAAAACATGTTTTATATTTTAGATAGAGTAGCCACCCATTGCTTTTTTGATAGCGCTGCAAACTTTAGCTGTTCTCTCAATGAGCTTCATGAGGTAGTCACCTGAAATGGTTTTTACTTCACAAGAGTGCCTGAAGTAACCCTGACAAGGTACTTCTGTCATCAAGACCAAAGGATGGCTATTTTAAAGAAACTAGAATATAAAACATGTTTTCGGTTACTTCACACTTTTTTTATAAGTACAAAATTCTACATGTGTTCATTCATAGTTTTGATGCCTTCAGTGATAATCTACACTGTAAATATTCATATAAAAAAATAAAGAAAAGACATTGAATGAGAAGGTGTGTCCAAACTTTTGGCCTGTACTGTACATCTGCATAGACAGTCTCCATGTGCAGTCCTGCTACAACATTGTCAGGATTTAGTATGGGGCTGGATGGCAAACACATACTTTGAATTGTTGACATTCTGGGGATTGCATGCACACTGGCAACTTCAAAAGCCTGGTTGCTCACACGCTGTGATGCAGCCAAGGTCAATGCATGTGTATACAGTTCCTGCAAGTTATAGAAATACGCAACAACACTTCTGCCATTAGGATCCACCAGGCCCGAAGCGTTTCGGGCATGAGAATCAACAACAGCGAACACACCATTCTCACGAATGACAACACATGTGCTGCAATGCAATGTCAAAAAGCATGTGTCATATTCGGCGAACACAATTTGTAGACCATGCAGCAATGTTGTCAACCCAGGTGCAATGGGTGACCCATCAGTCTGGTTGATGAGTCCGGACACGTAATCACCATACTCAAAGTCAAACTCCATGCCATCAATTGTGTGTGAAGCAGGCAAATCAGGAAAACACAAAAAATCAGTCTCGCCACTGATTTTGTTGTTATCTCGCAGATATGTGTACAGTTGATCCCCACAGAGCAAAGCTGTGTCGAGATCGTCCACACTCCATGAGAAAACGCTTTTGACACTGTGTTTGGCAACGCTGGCCAGCCCAATTGCCATACACTGTTGTCCGGGATTACTCAAAAGATCACTCGCCTGGTGAAATGATCCCAGGACACTGTGTCTTACCCGACCTGGGTCAGACATCTCACCCTCAATCTGAGTGCACAGAAACTGTACTGCCTCTTTCTTCACACTGCTAACCTGCACAAGTGAGTGATCAAAATCACCAAACACAAGAGAGGGGGAAAGAGGATGTTTATGCGCACTTACCTGTTCCACCTGGGTGCCTCCATCTGGCTGGGGTGCTGACAGGGTGGCAGTGTTCACCGTCACCACGCCCGGGGACGTCTGGAGCTCCGCCGCCTTGTCCAAGTCCACCTCAGGTGAAGTGACTTCTGTAGCAGGAGGCACCTCAGTCGTCTTGGGCTCAGCTGGGCTCTGCACACGCAAAGCCCTTCCCTGCACACAAAAGTTTGTGCATAAATATATTGTCATTGATACAAAGGGCAAATTGTAAAAAAGTGTACTTTTATAGTTGAAGGTAAGATGCATTTTGATGAATGCAACCCATCAACTGATAATACTAAGATCTCATTTGTGTATGAATAAAGAAGAAAATCTTTTGAAATAAAAGGCCAAGTAAAATTTCTATGTTATTATTTCAGTTCAGTATGATATACTTGGTTTTGATGCAAACCTAGTTCTGTGCGCTTGCAAATTAATAAACCATGTGTGCTAATGAAGAAACAAACCTTCTTCCTGGCAGGGATCCTCTGAGATGCAACCACAGTCCTGCGTGGTTCCACAGGTGGCATCTGAATGAAAAAATATTTTTTATAAGCATTGTTGTTGTGTAACACAAAACGTTTTATGAATGAACAATAAAAGCGCAACTGTAGTTCGACATTCTCACTGACCTCATCATCGTGTGGAACAGGGTTGGGAAGCTGGGACGGCGAAATCTTCTCCATGGCATCCAGCAGGTGTGCACTGAAATGGAGAGGGTTGAGACGCACAAAACACTCCCGCAACCCAACTGCTGACAACTAGGATGAGAAGGAGAGAGAAAAAAAGAAAGGAAAAAAAAAGTAATACTTTAGAAGAGGGTTTCTTTTCAAAGAAAATGTGTGCAATCCACACAGAAACTCTGATGAGAGTGGTTTTGTATGATAGGTGTGTCATATAAAGGATGACAAACCTGCTGCGTGCATGGAGCAGAGTCCTCCACCCCGTTGCCAGAGAGCTTCTGCTGTGATAAGTAAGTTGAGAATTAACAATACTGTATTAAATACATGTACTACATGTATACACACAGGAATTGTATGTTTACCTTGCGCTCCTTTCCACACACTGTCCACTCAAAGGGGTTGGATGGTTGAGATGCAGGCACCTCCCCCCTCACAACCACCTTTGGTGTGACAGTGCTCGGGGGGGGGAAACGCCTGTGCGGCACCAACAGCACTGATGCAGGGACAACTGTCTCCAGTTCAGTGTAGGCCGCCTGCCAGAGACGCTGCCCCAGAATAGGCGACCCACCGTCATCACTGAGATGGACCTACAAAGAAGACAAGTCCATATGAAACATAAGATGAGTAGGGATTGTACTTACAGAATCCCTGCACCACAGCTTGCAGCGTCTCAGGGGGAAGTCATCAGCAGCAGGACAAACATATCGAATGCCTGTTAATGTAAAGTGAGACAAAATGAAGCATAAGTACAGATGTGCGTATTTTATTCAAAACAGAAAAGACAAGTATTCTTTCACCTTCTCCATAAAATGTACAGAGTTGTGATGGATTCTAAAAGATACATGTAATTTGTATGTGTTTTTTGTAGATGTTTTATGTGATTGGTTTTATGATGACATTATTGTCATTTAGAATTTTGTCATGAAGGCAAATTTAAAGTGTTGTAAAACTTACCCATACGTGCCGCGACTCGACGGAATTCCTGCCGCAGGAGCTCCTGGTGGTCCAAAGGGTGGTTCAGCCGAGGTGGAAAATCATACACAATTACCTATAAAAATAGCACAAGCACACCAGAAGGACAAGGAATACAAGAGTTATTACAGAGCATAACTACTAATTGAGATACTATAAAATGTGTTAATGAGATCATAGCCCCACCTTGAACCACCTCCCAACGGCAGTGGAGAGAAGTTTAGCAAAATCTGTTGACGACTTCTCAAGAGGCCCATGGGCAGTTAGGTTGTTGCTAGGAGCCATGACGATGACCAAGTCAGGACTGCGAGGTACAGCAGCGTGTAGCATCTCAATCCTCAGTTCGTCAGCACAGACCCCTGGTGTGGACATGAAGCCAAACGACATCCTTCCTTCAGGCAATGGCACAACCCCATCAACAAACGGGCGCAGGTGAGAGTCACCAACAATAAGAACAAACTAGGATGGAAAAGGGAGAAGTACTCATTAAATACTGTATCAGCTAAAATATGTGTTGTGAGGGTAAAAAACAATGTCAGTATCATACCTTCTTGTCAGGATCCTCAGGAGGAATGACCAATTTGTGTTGGTGACCAGTCAACACAGATATTGGCCACTGGTTAACGCAATGGCGATAACCAGTCCCGGCAATGCCTATTAAAACAGACAACATTGACATATATCATTGTAAAAGTCAAACAGTAAACTTGATTAGGATGTGTTTTTTTCCTAGAGGAATAAGAAACTGTTACTAATATAGTGACCTGAAGAAAAAAATAATACATTTAAAAGAAAATGTTACACACCTGGAGGCATGTCATCACTGTGGCCTTGTGGACCAACAATCAGGAACTCGCGCTGAGCGTGTCGCCTGGTTGCGGCCTGTGACTGGCGCCAACCCTTCAGTTTTGGCATCTGAAAGTATAATAGATGTTATTATATTTGTTAAACTTCATATCAACCATCAAACATTTCTGTTATGTTATATAAGCACAAGAAATACAAAAAGAATTGCTAAACAGTGAGGGTAACACATTTTTGGCCTGTGACCTAATTTGACAATCACATTTGTGATGACCACAAACATACGAAAAAGGATCATTTCTTTCTTAAATGTATTTGTTTTTTTCTTGATGAGTAGGTGGTGTAGCAGAGAGAGGAGGCCTATTCTGTGGAGAAGTAGTGAAACAGCAGTCACGGGGACAGGAGAAAACTATGGCAGAGGAGAAGTGACCCTTTCTAGTGAGGAGAGAGTCCCACTAACTAGTGGCAATTCTAGACAAAATTACTCCCGGGGCCAGCACTGCTTTAACCCCCCAACACACACAGATACACAAAAAGATAGATTTTTGAACAGATAGTTTTGTATTATTATGTAGTATTATTATGATTACAACAACAAAAATGAAATATTTCTCAATTGCAAAAATATTTAAATAGAAAAAAACACAATCCTGAGGGCCATTTTTAGAAGGGCCCCCAGATCCTGAGGTTTTCTGAAGTGTTGAGGTTCACAACAAACAAACAAACTTAAATGAAATAAAGCTGCTGTATATAAAAAAGTAAAGGCTCTGCACTGGAGAATGACAAATTATTTGCTTTCTGTAAAACAAGTGGCAGTCATGATAAAGTGTCCATTCAATACAAATGTAAATATAGAAAACAAGGTGTTGAGAAGGTAAACAGCTGCCCCAGTATAGTGCCAGAACAAAAGCAGCTCTAAAAGCGCTTTATTTGCCTATCAGAGGCAAACAGGTACAGTGATTTGATTCATCCTTACTTTAAAAATGATTGAAAAACTACAAAATGATGTGTCCCCGCTTCTGGCTTCAGAGTAACAATAAACAACTAGGACCCCGTTGGGGCACTGGCGGGCCCGAGCCGTGTCGCGTCCCCCCCCCCCACCCAACGTGCTGCCTCCCCGTCCCATTTGTGTCCTCTGGCCATCGCCCTCTCTGGTAACGCCCATCACTGCAAAGACCCTTTTCCTTCATCGGCGTTTGCTGTTCTTCCTGCCAGTGCGTGTTGCTTTCACTTACACTTGCCACAGCCAGCCTCGTGAGTGCCTAGCCTATTGGATATCACTGTCACCTACACAGGACAGTCATTACCTTTCTATTAATACTTTGTGTTTTAATTTCACATTAATTTCCATATTGTATAAACGACTGGAAAAAACTTGAGCCCCTGCCCCTGTATAATCATGTGCATGTCTCTGTTCTAGCTCCAAGGTGAATCTTCACTGCTCATGTTCTCCTCAGAAGCACTCACCTCACTCCCCTCAGGTTACTGTACACATGCACCAACTGCCTGCTTCAGGTTTGGATGGAGCTTCATGGTTGTCTTTTGGAGAAATGACCAGTCAAGTTGTGTTTGAAATTTGATTTTTTTCAGGGGCAAAAGGAGCCTCTGCATTCTTGTCAAATATGTAAATAGCATGTTTTTGCAGGTGCTAAAAACCAGACTCTGAGTGTGTGTGTGTGTGTGTCTGTGTGTGTGTGTGTGTGTGCGTGTGTGTGTGTCTGTGTGTGCGTTCAAGTCACATGACATATTTAATCGGATGTAGCTGCAAGACGGAGCCTCGTTGACTCTCCGTTTCAACTTATCTCAAAAGTGAGGACCTCAACCTATATACCAGTTTTTAAATTGTGTTGATAGGCCAAATAAAACCAGAGTTATGATAAATTATGTCCGCGATACTTTTTTTCTGCTTATTTTGATCACGTTCGGCGCTCGATCGCGCTGTATGAGACAGGAAAACATAGCATGCAGACATTAGCGACAGGTCTTACAGGCGGAAAAGGCTTGCCAAAAGAAAAAAAAAACACACCACAACATCTCTCCTATTGGTGGAAAACTTCACCACAACAACCAATCCAAAATTATATGGTGACTGATTGACAAGGGGCGGGCGCTTACGTTCTTCCTGCAACATGAGAAGGGAGGGAGGGACTCTCAGCAGGGATGCAGTCTGGGACACGTAGTTGCAAACCTAGCGACTTTGTTGTTAGATTCAATGACTTTTCAGACCCCCTAACGACTTTTTTTTAGAAAGAAAGGGACTTTTATCGACTTCTTCTGGAGTTTAGAGACTCTGACATGAAGCAGGCTTTCCTTACTGAGGAGTTAGCAACGCTGCTAAGGGTGCAGAGCCACACATGCGCTCAGAGCTCTGCATGGGAGACTGAAGCTGACAGAGCTGCAGCAGTTAGCAGGTTTCACCCTCAGAGACCACCAGGGGTTCATGTTGAGGCATTTTAAATTTTTTTTTTTTTTTGTGCCATAGACACTGTCAGCACAATCTGCAGTTACACTAACAAAAATGCTGCAAAAAACAAAGAATTATGGAAAAATTACACATGGACTGACATAGAGGAGGATCTACACAAGTTTTTTACATCATGTTTTACATCATGCATCATTTACATCATGTTTTTTTGTAGTGGCATAAATAAAAAGTGACATTTGTGAGACTATACAGTGTTTTGTAAATAATTTTACAAAGAACGCCTGGGCCATTGCCTGCATTTTGATGAAAATAGAGGTAAATCACTATGTTCTTTGTTAAAAATTTGCATATGTTTTGAAGTTTACAATTTTTATTTGAAGTTTAAGTTTTAAAAACAGTTCATCACACATATTTGTGGTTTTCACAGTAAAAATGTTACTTTTTTCCACTCGGATTTTATGTTTTGTGTGTGAATTTGGGTCCATTGTGTAAATTCAGTATGTCAACATGATAAAATAACTGTAAATTCGCACAGGTGAGGTTGTGCTGAAAAAAATGATACCAGGCAAGGCACGTGATTGTCAAATTTTGTGTCAATATGACAAAGCGTATAGGCGTGAATCTCAACAATATGTATTTTCACCTTAGGGGACAAGAAAAAATGGACTTTTTTCTCCTGCCATGGGGGGCGCTCTTTTGGGGAGTAAAAATTCCTTCACAAATGTGTTGATGGCTGGACATTGCATCATCCTAGAAAACTTGGAGGCCAGTGAGGACAAAAATAAAAAGTTATAAGACTTTGAAATATGTGGATTTTAGGGTTATCTTTGGCGCCCCCTAGAACCTAAACCGTGGGGTGCAGCGTCATGATTTGAATAACTTTTAATGGCCATGGGGTGTAGATTGTCCTGAGCAAATGTGGTGCCGGTGGAACGAAAGCCTTAGGAGGAGTTAGCCACATTCCAATGTGTGTGGATCGGCAAAAAATGCGGAATAACCCTTTAACCGTACATTTGACAGATACGCGCGCATTGACTTTTTCGTAGATCTTATTGAGTTACATGTGTGTGTCAATTTTTGTGTCATTTTGACAAAGCGTATAGGCGTGACACTCAACAATGTGTATTTTTACCTTAGGGAACAAGAAAAAATGGACTTTTTTCTCCTGCCATGGGGGGGCACTCTTTTGGGGAGTAAAAATTCCTTCACAAATGTGTTGATGGCTGTACATTGCATCATCCTAGAAAACTTGGAGGCCAGTGAGGACAAAAATAAAAAGTTATAAGACTTTTAAATATGTGGATTTTAGTGTTATCTTTGGCGCCCCCTAGAACCTAAACCTTGGGGTGCAGCGTCATGATTTTGATAACTTTTAATGGCCACGGGGTGTAGATTGGCCTGAGCAAATGTGGTGCCGGTGGAACGAAAGCCTTCGGAGGAGTTAGCGAAATTCCAATGTGTGCGGATCGGAAAAAAATGCGAAATAACCCTTTAACCGTACATTTGACAGATACGCCCGCACTGACTTTTTTGTAGATCTTATTGAGATACATGTGTGTGTCAATTTTTGTGTCAATATGACAAAGCGTACAGGCGTGACAGTCAATAGTGTGAATTTTTACCTTAGGGGGCGCTATGGAGCCATTTTGCATTTTCTTGTTTGGGCGACTTCAGAATATCGAATTTTTCACCAGGCCCGGTCGTCCTGCCAAATTTCATGAGTTTTCGCCAGTGGGAAGTGGGCCATTTTCCAGTTCAAAGGGGAGGAAAAAGAAAAAAGAAAGAAAGAAACTAGGGCCCCGGTGGGGCACTGTCGGGCCCGAGCCGTGTCGCGCCGCCCCCAGCGCGACCGCCTCCCCCTCCCGATCGCGTCACACTCAAGGTCCAAAGATGGTGTGCGCACTTGTCTGTGGTCATTTCCCATTATAATGAATGGGAGGCGCAGTTTCTACCAAAACGCTCGCTGCAGACAAACTACATGTCCTATTTGAAAAAAGTCTGGACCATGAGTGAGGGCACAAACACAGCTAGTATATATCCAAATGGCAAGTTGCTCCTCCTTTCGGTTTTGCAGAGAGAGCGATGCGTTTGAGCCATTGAGCGATGGGCAGGAAAAACTTGACTTTTTCTCCTGCCATGGGGGGGCGCTCTTTTGGGGAGAAAAAATTCCTTCACAAATGTGTTGATGGCTGGACATTGCATCATCCTAGAAAACTTGGAGGCCAGTGAGGACAAAAATAAAAAGTTATAAGACTTTTAAAAATGTGGATATTTGGGTCCTCTTTGGCGCCCCCTAGAACGTAAACTGTGGGGTGCAGCGTCATGATTTGTACAACTTTGAATGGCCATGGGGTGTAGATTGACCTGAGCAAATTTGAAGCCGATGGGACAAAAGATTTAGGAGGAGTTAGCGAAATTCCAATGTGTGCGGATCGGCAAAAAATGTGAAATAACCCTTTAACCGTACATTTGACAGATACGCCCGCACTGACTTTTTTGTAGATCTTATTGAGATACATGTGTGTGTCAAATTTTGTGTCATTTTGACAAAGCGTAAAGGCGTGACAGTCAACAATGTGTATTTTCGCCTTAGGAGACAAGAAAAAATGGACTTTTTCTCCTGCCATGGGGGGCGCTCTTTTGGCGAGTAAAAATTCCTTCACAAATGTGTTGATGGCTGGACATTGCATCATCCTAGAGAACTTGGAGGCCAGTGAGGACAAAAATAAAAAGTTATAAGACTTTTAAGACTGTGGATTTTTGGGTTATCTTTGGCGCCCCCTAGAACGTAAACCGTGGGGTGCAGCGTCATGATTTGTACAACTTTTAATGGCCATGGGGTGTAGATTGGCCTCAGCAAATGTGGTGCCTTTGGAACGAAAGCCTTCGGAGGAGTTAGCGAAATTCCAATGTGTGCGGATCGGCAAAAAATGCGAAATAGCCCTTTCACCGTACATTTGACAGATACGCCCGCACTGACTTTTTTGTAGATCTTATTGAGATACATGTGTGTGTCAATTTTTGTGTCAATATGACAAAGCGTAAAGGCGTGACAGTCAATAGTGTGAATTTTCGCCTTAGGAGACAAGAAAAAATGGACTTTTTTCTCCTGCCATGGGGGGGCGCTCTTTTGGGGAGTAAAAATTCCTTCACAAATGTATTGATGGCTGGACATTGCATCATCCTAGAAAACTTGGAGGCCAGTGAGGACAAAAATAACTAGGGCCCCGTTGGGGCACTGGCAAAAAATGCAAAATAACCCTTTAACCGTACATTTGACAGATACGCCCGCACTGACTTTTTTGTAGATCTTATTGAGATACATGTGTGTGTCAATTTTTGTGTCAATATGACAAAGCGTACAGGCGTGACAGTCAATAGTGTGAATTTTCACCTTAGGGGGCGCTATGGAGCCATTTTGCATTTTCTTGTTTGGGCGACTTCAGAATATCGAATTTTTCACCAGGCCCGGTCGTCCTGCCAAATTTCATGAGTTTTCGCCAGTGGGAAGTGGGCCATTTTCCAGTTTAAAGCGGAGGAAAAATAATAATAATAACAAACTAGGGCCCCGTTGGGGCAC
The DNA here is from genome assembly GCA_962446985.1 of Xyrichtys novacula. NCBI lineage: Eukaryota > Metazoa > Chordata > Actinopteri > Labriformes > Labridae > Xyrichtys > Xyrichtys novacula. The sequence goes on from OY660867.1 coordinate 31,553,175, forward strand.
TGGCGGGCCCGAGCCGTGTCGCACCCCCCCCCCCCAACGCGCTGCCTCCCCGTCCCATTCGTGTCCTCTGGCCATCGCCCTCTCTGGTAACGCCCATCACAGCAAAGACCCTTTTCCTTCATCGGCGTTTGCTGTTCTTCCTGCCAGTGCGTGTTGCTTTCACTTACACTTGCCACAGCCAGCCTCGTGAGTGCCTAGCCTATTGGATATCACTGTCACCTACACAGGACAGTCATACTTTGTTTTTTAATTTCACATTAATTTCCATATTGTATAAACGACTGGAAAAAACTTGAGCCCCTGCCCTTGTATTATCATGTGCACGTCCCTGTTCTAGCTCCAAGGTGAATCTTCACTGCTCATGTTCTCCTCAGAAGCAGTCACCTCACTCCCCTCAGGTTACTGTACACATGCACCAACTGCCTGCTTCAGGTTTGGATGGAGCTTCATGGTTGTCTTTTGGAGAAATGAGCAGTCAAGTTGTGTTTGAAATTTGATTTTTTTCAGGGGCAAAAGGAAGCCTCTGCATTCTTGTCAAATATGTAAATAGCATGTTTTTGCAGGTGCTAAAAAACAGACTTTGAGTGTGTGTGTGTGTGTGTGTGTGCGTGTGTGTGTGTGTGTCTGTGTGTGTGTGTGTGTGTGTGTGTATCCTGCAGTACTCTGAGAAGAATAATAAGCATATTTCTGAGGTGAATTTTGAAGATTCATCTGAGAGTTAGCTTTGATTCGATTCGATTGACGCTCCCCAGCGTTCAAGTCACATGACATATTTAACCGGATGTAGCTGCAAGACGGAGCCTCGTTAACTCTCCGTTTCAACTTATCTCAAAAGTGAGGACCTCAACCTATATACCAGTTTTTAAATTGTGTTGATAGGCCAAATAAAACCAGAGTTATGATAAATTATGTCCGCGATACTTTTTTTCTGCTTATTTTGATCACGTTCGGCGCTCGATCGCGCTGTATGAGACAGGAAAACATAGCATGCACACATTAGCGACAGGTCTTACAGGCGGAAAAGGCTTGCTAAAAGAAAAAAAAACACACCACAACATCTCTCCTATTGGTGGAAAACTTCACCACAACAACCAATCCAAAATTATATGGTGACTGAATGACAAGGGGCGGGCGCTTACGTTCTTCCTGCAACATGAGAAGGGAGGGAGGGACTCTCAGCAGGGATGCAGTCTGGGACACGTAGTTGCAAACCTAGCGACTTTGTTGTTAGATTCAATTACTTTTCAGACCCCCTAACGACTTTTTTTAGAAAGAAAGGGACTTTTATCGACTTCTTCTGGAGTTTAGAGACTCTGACATGAAGCAGGCTTTCCTTACTGAGGAGTTAGCAACGCTGCTAAGGGTGCAGAGCCACACATGCGCTCCGAGCTCTGCATGGGAGACTGAAGCTGACAGAGCTGCAGCAGTTAGCAGGTTTCACCCTCAGAGACCACCAGGGGTTCATGTTGAGGCATTTTCAGTTTTTGTTTTTTTTGCCATAGACTGTCAGCACAATCTGCAGTTACACTAACAAAAATGCTGCAAAAAACAAAGAATTATGGAAAAATTACACATGGACTGACATAGAGGAGGATCTACACAAGTTTTTTACATCATGTTTTACATCATGCATCATTTACATCATGTTTTTTTGTAGTGGCATAAATAAAAAGTGACATTTGTGAGACTATACAGTGTTTTGTAAATAATTTTACAAAGAACGCCTGGGCCATTGCCTGCATTTTGATGTAAATAGAGGTAAATTACTATGTTCTTTGTTAAAAATTTGCATATGTTTTGAAGTTTACAATTTTTATTTGAAGTTTAAGTTTTAAAAACAGTTCATCACACATATTTGTGGTTTAATTTCACATTAATTTCCATATTGTATAAATGAAAACTTGAGCCCCTGCCCCTGTATAATCATGTGCACGTCCCTGTTCTAGCTCCAAGGTGAATCTTCACTGCTCATGTTCTCCTCAGAAATAGTCACCTCACTCCCCTCAGGTTACTGTACACATGCACCAACTATCTGCTTCAGGTTTGGATGGAGCTTCATGGTTGTCTTTTGGAGAAATGAACAGTCAAGTTGTGTTTGAAATCTGATTTTTTTCAGGGGCAAAAGGAAGCCTCTGCATTCTTGTCAAATATGTAAACAGCATGTTTTTGCAGGTGCTAAAAAACAGACTCTGAGTGTGTGTGTGTGTGTGTGTGTGTGTGTGTGTGTGTGTGTGTGTGTGTGTGTGTGTATCCTGCAGTACTCTGTACTCCTGCAGTGGCCAAAAAGACTTTTAAGAATGTGGATTTTTGGGTCATCTTTGGCGCCCCCTAGAACTGCAGTACTCTGTACTCCTGCAGTGGCCAAAATGACTTTTAAGAATGTGGATTTATGGGTCATCTTTGGCGCCCCCTAGAACGTAAACCGTGGGGTGCAGCGTCATGATTTTTACAACTTTGAATGGGCATGGGGTGTAGATTGCCCTGAGCAAATTTGGTATCGGTGGGACGAAAGCCTTAGGAGGAGATAGCCACATTCCAATGTGTGCGAATCGTCAAAAAATGCGAAATAGCCCTTTAACCGTACATTATACAGATACGCGCTTTTTGACTTTTTCGTAGATCTAATTGAGATACACATGATTGTCAATTTTTGTGTCAATATGACAAAGCGTTCAGGCGTGACACTCAACAATGTGTATTTTCATGTAAGGGGACAAGAAAAAATTGACTTTTTTCTCCTGCCATGGGGGGCGCTCTTTTGGGGAGTAAAAATTCCTTCACAAATGTGTTGATGGCTGGACATTGCATCATCCTAGAAAACTTGGAGGGCAGTGAGGACAAAAATAAAAAGTTATAAGACTTTTAAGAATGTGGATTTTGGGTTATCTTTGGCGCCCCCTAGAACGTAAACCGTGGGGTGCAGCGTCATGATTTGTACAACTTTTAATGGCCATGGGGGGTAGATTGGCCTGCGCAAATGTGGTGCCGGTCGAACGAAAGCCTTCGGAGGAGTTAGCGAAATTCCAATGTGTGCAGATCTGCAAAAAATGCAAAATAACCCATTAACCGTACATTTGACAGATACGCCCGCACTGACTTTTTTGTAGATCTTATTGAGATACATGTGTGTGTCAATTTTTGTGTCAATATGACAAAGCGTACAGCCGTCATGTGAATTTTCACCTTAGGGGGCGCTATGGAGCCATTTTGCATTTTATTGTTTGGGCGACTTCAGAATATCGAATTTTTCACCAGGCCCGGTCGTCCTGCCAAATTTCCTGAGTTTTCGCCGGTGGGAAGTGGGCCATTTTCCAGTTTAAAGCGGAGGAAAAATAATAACGAAAGAAGGAAACATGCAGGAACAAGAGGGCTCTCGCAGCTGCTTAGCAGCTACGCTCGGGCCCTAAAGAAGAATCCATCAGGAACAAGAGGGCTCTCGCAGCTGCTTAGCAGCTACGCTCGGGCCCTAACAAAGAAAAACCACTTGGGGAATAATAGGGCCTACGCCCGGCTGCTCTGCAGCTGGCTCGGGCCCTAACAAAATTCTGCAGTTGATTCTACTAAGTCGGCAGAAATCGTTTATATCCGACGTTTTCTGCGTATATAAACGATTTCTGCAGACTCTCCAGACTAAACTGCAGAATTAACGGCGTTCTGAATGAACGGAGATTTGAAAAGTCCCGCAGCATGTGTTAGACGTCACCACTACTCATACGCCAATCAGGGGTTGCCTGTCCATTATGTCCGGGTAACAGTAAAAACACGGTCTCTGTTTGGCCCCGCTATTTTCTGATGGGGAATACACGCTCTCTAAGTCCAGACTGTTGTGGGAAGGAACATCAAGTGATTCACGCACGGGATGGCCCAGCCAGACAAGGCTAACAATAGCCCCTCTGCGATGCGGACACAGACCGCTAAACAACATAGTAGACCCCCACCACCACCGTAAAATGCAAAATTATGATCTACGACAGTTCAGTTAAGTCACACAATAACGCAGTTACAACTAGCTTGGTGTTTACACAGGCTCGCTAACAGCTTTGATCAGATGATTTGACAGGCCAAACTAGTGCTGAATTATCTAAAAAATATATATTGTGGTCATCTAGGTGTAGATGGGCGGGGATGTGGTCTTTAAAGTGCTAAAAATAAAAATACTACAGTTTTTGAATAGGATTTCACAGGGCGCAGTCGCGGGTACGTGCATCAGCTTATCAAACAGCTGTTCACCGCAACATGCACACAGGCACAAACAGACCACAAAGCCCATGGATGTTTACCACAATTTACAAGCACGTTTCACATAGACGTTTCAACCGCGCTCTCGTTAGAGGGGCATACTACGGAAGGGGTGCATTCTACAGCACAACAGCCCCCCCCCCCCAAAAAAAAAAAAAAATTCTCCTCGGATCTACACGATTCATGTAGGTCACCCTTTTTCACTTCAAAACGGCGAATTTCACCGAAAGGTGAGAGATTTTCATGCCTGCTGCTAACAAAGTAGCACACTAGCTACTTTGTTAGCAGGCCCGTTTAAACATCAAGTTAGCACGCCTATGTTAGCCACAACAAGAGTTTTGTTAACATGCATGTTTAAGCAAAAGTTCTCCCTCAACAACGGCAAAACACCACAAATAAGCGTAAAAACACATGACTTACCGTAATGAAGTTGTAAAAGATGAGATGAGCAGCCACTCCGTGGATTGGTGGAATAAAAGAAAGTCAAACTCAGCCGAGGTTGACCGTGAGAATTTGTGTGTTGTGTTGTGTGTGTGTTTGTTAAATGTGAAAGATGTATTGCAAGATGTGTGTTTTGTAGATGTGTATCAGTGAAGCGTGTAAAAAAATCCTCGAAAACAGATTTGCTCGTAAAACTCGCTCTCTGTCAAAGGTAGTCTGTTGTCCTCAAGAGTTCAGTCAGACTAAGCGAGCAACGAAAATAGTCGAAAATAAAGAGGAGCTCGACCAATCAAAAAGCTGGATTTAATGACTTGCGACTGAGGTTACAGTCAAAGCCAATAAGAACAGTACACCTTTCGGTAGGCTCCGCCCAGCCCCCCCTCTCCCCCATAGCTACAGTTGCTATGCGAAGAGACGCTCAGCACAAGCAACGTTGAACAAAATGACGGTGGCTCTACTTTGCACATGAAAATGAACGCTGTAGCTGATGTTTTCATTGATTAATGTTTGAGAAAAAGCTTAAATATCTCACAGAAGTTGTACCAACAAGGCCTGCAATATGCAGTGGAAGAATTACGCATAATATTCAGGTTTGTTCTAACAAAATAGGAGTTTTGCATGGTGGTGAGGTCGAGTGTGAACAAAGCGCAGTGATTCAGTAGGATGTTGTGCGGTCCAGAATTTGAAGCCTTTTTCATGTTTTAGTCTGATTACGGTACAATCTCCATACAGGTGTAAAGCCGGGCTGTTGCAGAGCTACCAAATACTTTTTTGTAGCTCATTTCGTAGTATTGCGGCTATACCGATAACTTTTATCACAGACTAGTTCGCTCTTGGCGGAATTAGAATCTACCCGAAGTGGTTACACGGAGGGTCACGTGAGCGGGCACGTGAGAGGGCTCACGTGATCCTGGATTATTGTCACAGAGGCAGCCGACGTTACCGAGACTGATAAACCACATGAAATCTAATAATTACATTGAATTTCAGCGACCAATTCTTTAGACAAACACTCAATAGGACCCAGGCTTTAAGATCCGAAGGTGGTTTTTTTTTTTTGTTTGTTTCGTATTAGTGTTTTGACCGGATATGGTGAAAACACTGGCCACGCTCCCGAGTATGAAAGTAGTCCCATAGATTGAGATCAGTTCTGCAATGACCAGTTATCATTTTAAATAATCAACTCTTGAATTGTGGATTAATATTGATTGTCTGAATTCGGTCTATATGTAGACGTTGAAAGGACGTATAATTGTTTACGTCTAAATCACGTCTAAAAAACGACCGAATCCTGACGTTGAAATGAAGTATAAATTTATACGTGTAAATAATCTTTACATCCATACTATGCTCAGGCCCGGATTAAACCTTCTGTGGCCCCTAAACTAAGCAAACCTAATGGCCCCACTCTATCCCACGCGCGCAAAAAAATGGCAGTTTTTAGTAGTGATTTTGTGGAATTTACTGCAGTTATGGGTGGTTATTTAAAGGTTCCACTAGCCACCAGCTGTAGCCAAAATACTGGGTAAATACAACTGTGTGTCTGAACTCAATTCAACAAGAGGTAGTGAAAAAAATCTTCAAGGAAAGCACAGAGACTGGTGTACAGTTCACTTTTGTACTGTAGAAAACCTCAGGCATTTTAAATTATAAGTATATAGCAAGCATTATAAATAAAAGTGCAAGGCATGATATGAAAGCCTGTTATGGTTATACAATTTGTTTTGTTTAAAGAATTGCTACAGTGAGATTTGAAATTTGTATTATTTTTATATTTGTTCTACATTTGTCTGCGTTTGTGTTTTGATCTTTATTTTCATATTCTGGAGAAACTGATAAATGTCAGAGGTTTTAACACTGTGATACTTGAATAAATGTTTTATACCATATTTTGAATTAATTCAGACCTTTTGTGCATTTTTTTTTGTCTCGTTACATTTTTTCCATTATTCCAATTTTGGGGAGCGTGGTCGCAATTTGATTGACTTTCAGCCATTTATGGCCATGATGTGCTGTTTATATTTTATTGCTTTTATTACACTGTAGGTTATGTCATTTTTATGTATGAAACATAAGCTTTTAGCTAAATTTACTGTATATATTTCATTGTGCTGGGTGCAATTCACTTGAGTTGAGACATTTTCTTCAAGAAATTTGCTACATTTCATAATCTGAATTCACTTTTGTGTATACTAAGGCACCAATAACTGTTTCAGATGTTATGATATTTCAGAAAGATTTTGTCTTGCCAGAATGAACATAGCAGTTTCTACAAGCAAAAACAACAGCACCATATAATCGTTTTTTGTGTTACTCACATACTGTATATGTACATTTCTGGCTGGTCTTTTGTCTCACCCTGTATACATAGCCACTTTCTCATACTAGTTCTGTAAGTTTCCCAACGTGTCCTTGTAAAGTCGACAACGTCTTCACTTTGGACAGATGATAGATGGATATAGCATCATTTCGTTCCTTTTTAATGCACTTTTGAATGCCGTTTTCTTTTTTCCTGTTCTTTTGTTCCTCTTCGCTTGTCTCGCTGGTATTTGCGCTCGTCGCCATGTTTGTGTATTTCTGATACTATGGCAACGAGACTCGGCTCGTATTGGTCCACGTGACAAAAATCGCTTCACCCCTCTGCATATTCGACTGCGCGTGTTTATGTATCACTACGCCTCAGAAAGGAAATAGTTCGACACCGAAACACTGATTACTAAAAATCGATAGGATGGCATGAGTAGATTTTTTTTTTTCGTTCTTACTATCAATAGAGCTATTTTATGAATCACAGTCTATGTTGCCCCACTGAAATGGAACGAGATTCACTTTCTAGGCACTTTTTCCTCTGTGGCAATACAGCCCTGAGGCTTCAGCCTCACTATGCCTCATGATTTATCCAAGTCTGACAATGCTGATACCTTTTCACGGTATCATAAATAATGTAATCCAGACGTCAGTTATGCACATTACAGTTGCTTATTGCATAAAAAGTTATCGAAAAATGAAGTTGAGGGCGAAGTATAAATCACGTCTAGAAATAGACCGAATCCCGACGTTGAAATGAAGCATAAATTTAGGATAGACGTCTAATATAGGTCTTTTGCTCAGTGGAAGAGTCGCTGCCATTTTCAACGCCGATTTACAGAGCTTCTACCTCAAAAGATCCTACCGAAAGGTTTATTTGTAACGCTGTAATAACCGGACATAGAAATACACAAAAAAAGAAAAACTCAACCTGTCAGAAAGTGTTGTAGTGGGCATCTGGTAATGAAAATGAAGTGTTAGCAAATTTATATATATGTAAATATATATATATATGTATATATATATATATATACCGTTGCATTGTCACGTGTTCATTAGGTAAGGGAGTGTGTTACATTGTGACGTGTTCATCAGCGCAGTGTGATTGGCTGGGGTGCGTGCTTAAGAGTTCAGTGTCTTTAAAACAGAACTGCAAAGCTGCACCAAGAAAGAACGGTAGAAACTACAGTGAGTACAAGTTTTCTCCGTGTTGTTTAAGTGCTATCTAAATGAATGATGTGCTATTGATGTAATGTTGCAAACATGTTTTTTTTATTTTGCAGATGGCCTCACCTGTGAAACTGCCAGCTGGTGCTACTGAGAACTCCGACGTACGGGAAGTAAGGCTGAGGTGCCAGGTTATGTCTGTAAGTAAATGGAGAACACAAACTATTTATGCGGATTCTACTTTATAGTTACATGAGTAAAGTAGTGAATTTAAATCATGTGGATTGGATTAGAGGATGAATTTCTTGTGCAAAGTTTGTGCTCGGCAATTAAAAGGTTGTACGGGATCTGATTTGACTGTTATCATGTGTTGTGGTGTATTATCTAGTGGCGTGGAGATAGTTTTATAGGGAGAGAATTTTTGAATATATAATAGTGGTAGGTATTCTGGTATTAAGGACATGATGAAGAAGAATGTTTTTGTGTGAACACAGTACAACGAAATTTCTTTGTTATTAAGTAGGTAGCAGCTGCATTGCTCACTATAGAGATGTATGTGCATCAGAGCACACATTCTGTAGATGTAGGAGTTACATTAAATGAATTGCATGTTAATTATGTGTGTGTTGTTGTTCTGATGAAAGTTAAGATTTGTGGTTAAATTTGTGTGCTGTTGTGGAGCATCTTGAAAACTTAAATAATATGCAACTGGACTGTGTAGAATTCAGAAAACATTGGCCTCTTATCCAAGAAGCTTCTCTATTTCATAATTGCTAGTGTGAGGAGTGTGTGTTTTACTGAAAGGGCACAGAAAACAACTGGGAGGTGTTGGGTCGTCAACTCTGGGTGTGTCCCCTTTTAATTTAGTTGTTAACCTGAAAGAGTTAACAACTTAGAGGAAGCCCCCAATGACCACACCCAGGGTATTTCATCCCAGGTGGAGTCTGAATGTTATGTCCTTAAGTGGTTTTTAAGTTCAAATGAGCGTAATTTGTGTTTGTGGTGATGTTGTTATGATTAATTATTCCTGTCTGTTTTTTGTTTCAGTATGCAATAAAGGACCATACCCTAGACAGGGCGGCCCTCTTTGATGAAAGTATGGCGTGCCATACTTTTGTAATCAACACAACAGCAAGGATGGCACGCCGAATGAAAGCAGCAGAAGAACGCGCTGCATGTCTGGAGAGAGTGATAAACACTAAAAGTGAGGAAATTGCAAGCTTAAGAGAAACCAACCTCACTCTAACAAAGCAGTTGAAAGCAGCCCAAGTGGGTCTTGACAGCGTGTGTAAGTATTTATCAGTCATGTTTGTCTTTATATAGGTGAAAATTATAATGTGTCATTCAACACGTTGAATTAATGTAATATGTAATTAACTGATTGTAGTGGTAATTGTTGTATTTTTATGTGTGTAATTTGTTTTTGACTGTTGTGAGTCATATGAATTTTTGTGTGTGTGTGTTGTGATGTACACTCACCGGCCACTTTATTAGGTACACCTGTCCAACTGCTCGTTAACACTTAATTTCTAATCAACCAATCACATGGCGGCAACTTAGTGCATTTAGGCATGTAGACATGGTCAAGACAATCTCCTGCAGTTCAAACCGAGCATCAGTATGGGGAAGAAAGGTGATTTGAGTGACTTTGAACGTGGCATGGTTGTTGGTGCCAGAAGGGCTGGTCTGAGTATTTCAGAAACTGCTGATCTACTGGGATTTTCACGCACAACCATCTCTAGGGTTTACAGAGAATGGTCCGAAAAAGAAAAAATATCCAGTGAGCGGCAGTTCTGTGGGCGGAAATGCCTTGTTGATGCCAGAGGTCAGAGGAGAATGGCCAGACTGGTTCGAGCCGATAGAAAGGCAACAGTGACTCAAATAACCACCCGTTACAACCAAGGTAGGCAGAAGAGCATCTCTGAACGCACAGTACGTCGAACTTTGAGGCAGATGGGCTACAGCAGCAGAAGACCACGCCGGGTGCCACTCCTTTCAGCTAAGAACAGGAAACTGAGGCTACAATTTGCACAAGCTCATTGAAATTGAACAATAGAAGATTGGAAAAACGTTGCCTGGTCTGATGAGTCTCGATTTCTGCTGCAACATTCGGATGGTAGGGTCAGAATTTGGCGTCAACAACATGAAAGCATGGATCCATCCTGCCTTGTATCAACGGTTCAGGCTGGTGGTGGTGGTGTCATGGTGTGGGGAATATTTTCTTGGCACTCTTTGGGCCCCTTGGTACCAATTGAGCATCGTTGCAACGCCACAGCCTACCTGAGTATTGTTGCTGACCATGTCCATCCCTTTATGACCACAATGTACCCAACTTCTGATGGCTACTTTCAGCAGGATAATGCGCCATGTCATAAAGCTGGAATCATCTCAGACTGGTTTCTTGAACATGACAATGAGTTCACTGTACTCAAATGGCCTCCACAGTCACCAGATCTCAATCCAATAGAGCATCTTTGGGATGTGGTGGAACGGGAGATTCGCATCATGGATGTGCAGCCGACAAATCTGCGGCAACTGTGTGATGCCATCATGTCAATATGGACCAAGCTCTCTGAGGAATGCTTCCAGCACCTTGTTGAATCTATGCCACGAAGAATTGAGGCAGTTCTGAAGGCAAAAGGGGGTCCAACCCGTTACTAGCATGGTGTACCTAATAAAGTGGCCGGTGAGTGTATGTGGTCAGTCTATCTGTAATTGATTCAGTGTTGTTTTAAATGTGTTTAGGTGAAGCTGTTGGGTTTTTTGAAAGTGAAGAGAGGGCTGGTGAGGGTGCCAGCAATATCTCAGGATTGAAAAGTAAGTATGTGGCATTGTTTGTAATTAGAAAGATGAAGAAGACGATAGAATTCAAAATGTGGGGACAACAATAAGGTTATGTGTGTGTGTTCATTTTACACATGTGGGAATGTTGCATGTCCTGTTTTTATGTAAACTGAAAGTGATATTGTAAAACATTATTAACATTGATTTGAATCATTTTAAGGTGTACCACCAGTGGCCCCTGCAGACAAACACATCACATCAGCTGAGGAAGCAGTTGCTGGTGTCCTTGAAGTCATAGAGGAGGGGTGTACTTCACAAAATAACTGTGACGCTGAAGAAGTGGTAGAAATGTCTGCATTTTTTGATCCATTGTAGTTAATTGCTGATTATGTGTGATTTTATGTGTATTGTGTGTGGTTGTTGTGGGTGATTTTATACATATTGTGTGTGGTTGTTGTTATATAGCAAGTTACTGAAATTATTAGAAGTTCAGTTTGTGGCTGTTGCCTGTATTTCCTGTATATTACAGTATTTTCATTTATGTAAATAAAAAGTTGTTTTGTAACCCTTAAGGACCCCTTGAAATTTACTGACACTTGTTACTCTCATGGCCAAACATTCATATTTCTTTTTACTTTAAAGCATTATATCTTGTCAACAACTTCATGCGTATCCATAAATCTAAAGTTAATTGAAAAAAATATATATTTTTTAGGTATGTAGTGTCTTTTGTCGTGAGAAGTCCTGATTTTTTCAATGAGAAACACTAAAAATATGCAATAATTCCAAAAATGAGCTGCAAAGTGAAAGATTTTGGATAAAGATATAACAGCCCTGACTATGTCAACAATTGATAAAAATATTGATTGTAATGCATAATTATTTGTGCACAATGACAGTTTTAAGTATAAACTTATACTTTTTACCCTCATGGCCAAAAATGAACAATCTTATGAAAGTGCAGTAAAATAATTATACATTCATTTTTTTTTTTTACTTTAAAGCATTATATCTTGTTAACAACTTCAGACCTATCCATAGATATAAAGTTTATTTAAAATATATATATATATTTTTAGGTTTGTAGTCTTTTTTGTCTAGCAAACCCCTGATTTTTTTAATTGGAAAAACACAAAATATGCAATAATTCCAAAAATGAAATGCAGAGTCTTATAACAGTGCAGTAAAAACATTATACATTCTTTTTTATTTTACTGTAAAGTATTATATCTTGTCAACAACTTCAGACCTATCCTTAGATATCAAGTTTATTATAAAAATTTTGTAGATATTATCGTTTTTAGTGCCTTTGTCGTGAGAACCCCTGATTTTTTCAATGGGAAAAATACAAACTATGTGATATTTTCAAAAATGAGGTGCAAAATGAAATATTTGTGATAAAGTTTTTTGATAAAGATATTGACTTTAATGCATGATAATTTTTTGCACATGAGAAATTCAAACTCCCCCTTCTCCTATTTGTTTCCCCTTCTCAAATTGCATTATCCCTCTATGTCTGACAAATATTTCTCCCCTGAATCCTCCTAACTCATGCACACAAATAGAGCCCTGAGGTGCTTGAGCCCCTGCCCTTTTTGCATTGTATTAAAACGTTCCCTTTTTTTAAATTGTTTTAATAATTCCTGTTTGAAAAGTTTAAAAAAAACAGTGGTACAAAAACTCCACGCTGTTCTACCTTATTCTACCTTATCCATTGTCTAGTAATACGTGTTTTTGTGTGAGATGAGCCTGCCACTTCTCTGTCTGTTGCGGCTCCACTCTGTCATAAAACTGCCCAAACGAGCATGGTGCATCAATTCAGCACGAACCAGATCATGTCAGACAGGAAATCCTGTACAAAATAGAAAATAAAACACCAGGTTTATTTTCAAAACAAATTGCATTGTGTTTATGGCAGATCACATTTTCCTCACTACAGATCTAAAGTACAAGTTTCAGGTTTAGATACAAAGTTTACTGTGACTGTGCTACTATTGTGTGGGCTAACAAAGTGATGATAATAATAATAATAATAATAATAATAATAATAATCTTTTTGTATGACATGTACTTATTGGGTCTGAAATAAAGTTTGTGTACAGATAGATAGATAGATAGATAGATAGATAGATAGATAGATAGATAGATAAATAGATAGATAGATAAGTAAATAGGTAGATAGTAATTTCAGCATGTAGCTAATCTGTGTTTGAAATATTACCATCTTAATCATGTCATGTTGATAACAGTTTGTTCACACAAAAAAAAGGCTATTGGATATCACTGTCACCTACACAGGACAGTCATTACCTGTCTATTAATACTTTGTTTTTTAATTTCACATTAATTTCCATATTGTATAAACGACTGGAAAAAACTTGAGCCCCTGCCCCTGTATAATCATGTGCACGTCCCTGTTCTAGCTCCAAGGTGAATCTTCACTGCTCATGTTCTCCTCAGAAGCAATCACCTCACTCCCCTCAGGTTACTGTACACATGCACCAAATGCCTGCTTCAGATTTGGATAGAGCTTCATGGTTGTCTTTTGGAGAAATGACCAACCAAGTTGTGTTTGAAATGTGATTTTTTTCAGGGGCAAAAGGAAGCCTCTGCATTCTTGTCAACTATGTAAATAGCATGTTTTTGCAGGTGCTAAAAAACAGACTCAGTGTGTGTGTGTGTGTGTGTGTGTGTGTGTGTGTGTGTGTGTGTGTGTGTGTATCCTGCAGTACTCTGAGAAGAATAAGCATATTTCTGAGGTGAATTTTGAAGATTCATCTGAGAGTCAAGAGGGCTGATCATTCCCTTACCCTTTAGATGTCTGTCTATGTCTGTTTTTGTGTGATAATGAAAGAATCCCAGCTCAAAAAGGCTCTGTTGATGTTTTTTTGTTGTTCATTCATATTCAAACCACTATTTTATATCACTGCTAATACGCCAAGGCCATTTTATGGTGTTTAGCTTTGTTATTTCTATGCATTTTGCAAGGAAAGAAACCCAGGCCTTCACTAAAATTTCCATAAACTTTATGTTAGGACCTCTGGTTGTTAAAGGGGGTCATTACTGCAAAAACATATTCTTCTTAAATTTTGAAGGTCAAAGCTTAGATCCATTAGGTATAAATAGAAAAAGCATTAAATTATGTTAGGATTATAGCATATGACAAATGCGTGCTTTTAAAGGGAGTCAATTGGCCATTTTTAGCCACAAGATAACAGGTGTCAGTGTGGTGCAAATTTCCTATTCTAAACACTTCCAGTACACAAACTTTTAAAATTAACCCTGTCACGTATAACAATCACTACAGTGCACAAATCTTCAAAGGTCATTTTGTATTATAAAAATAGCGGTTTGCTGTTACAATACATGTTAGCAACTACAGTAGACCCTGGAAAATGAGTCCAACACTGGCACCCTGTGGCCATGTGTTGCAACTGCAGAAAAAACACGTCAACATTCAAGATGGCTGCCTCTGCTGAGAACAGACACTCCATCTCTGGGATTTCCACTGCTTCCTTTTATAAAAGCATCGCCTTGCAGGTAAAAAAAAATTATTTTGAGATAAAGTAACATCTAATAATTACTGTAGTTGCAAACTATTCCATGCATTGCTTTTATGTTCTTAGGAAATTGGAATTTTCCATTTGTGCACTATGGTGAACAGCACGCATAAGTTGTACTATTTCTACTACAATACATGCAAATGGTGTAACTCCTTATCTCTGACAAATGCTTCATTTCAAGCTTACCTTTTCAGTTAAAACCAATCATTTTATGTTATTAAAAGGTAACCTGTATTATATGTATCAAAAGATTAATGTTGTGCACATGTTATATATTTTGTGCATGCATAGTATACATTGTATTTCGTGCAGTTTGTGCAAGTTTTGCAATGTTTATAAAATATTTTCTGCAAAAATATCTTTTATGCATGCATTGTAACACACACACACACACACACACACACACACACACACACACACACACACACACACACTACAAACAGTGCATGCACAAATATAAAAAGAATTGAAAAAATATATATACATATATAAGATAGATAGAATAACGATTGATTGGTTGTGCATTATTTTTCACATTATACTATGTATTATTTGCAGGGTTCACGCACAGAAAGAGACCAGAGGAAGTACAGAATTGTAGAGGAACTGCCATCGTGCAACAATGATGATGATGACTGCATATACGATGTAGACTGGCTGAACCCTAATTACGCTAATAGTTTCAATTCATTTGACATAGTTGGCAGTTGTTCTAGTTGTTACTTTTGTTTGACACAAACCATGTTTTGTAATGTGCATTTACACAGAATTAAAATGTTTTAAAATGTGAATCTAATTGTTTTGACTCCTTTTTAGGTACTGAGAGTGGACGTACATCTGCAAGCAGTGCAATATCGCTGTGTGCTTTCTTTTCAAATGTGAACTAATATAGTACAGGGCATCGACAACTGAATGTGTTTGGATAGTCACTAAGTCACTATTTCTTTTGTTTATTATTGTAATTATTATTTTCATGAATGATCCAATCTATGGCATTTGTTTTTGCTTTGAGTGTGCTAGCTGAAGTTGTAGCACCTGGCCTAAAGCCTAATTAGGCTAATAGTTTCAATTCGTTTGACACAGTTGACAGTTGTTGTTGCTTTGTTGGTTTTGATTGACACAAGCCATGTATTGTAATGTGCATTTACACAGAATTAAAATGTTTTAAAATGTGAATCTAATTCTTTTGACTCCTTTTTGGGGTGGGGTTCTATTATTTGTATCAATACAATTCATTTTATGTAATGTCGACCAAATGTATGTTGTTCACTTTAGTGAACATGTCACTAAAAATTATTATATTATAACACACATGCACACTCTTTGATGATCTGTGAAGCAGACCTGGAAAGACAGTAAGAGCAGCAGAACAACAAGTGTATTTGTAGGAAAGCCGTAAGAGCTATTGAAACGCTGTTTTTGCAGGTTGAAAGGTTCACGTCTCCAACAAAGGTCAGAGGTTGAATAACATTAGAATCTCAAACTGTGACGTCACAGTCAAGGTCCAAAGATGGTGTGCGCACCTGTCTTTGGTCATTTCCCATTATATTGAATATAAGGTCCAGTTTCTACCAAAACGCTCGCTGCAGACAAACTACATGTCTTATTTGAAAAAAGTCTGCACCATAAGTGAGGGCACAAACACAGCTAGGATATATCCAATTGGCAAACTGCTCCTCCTTTCAGTTTTGCCAAGAGAGAGCGACATTGAGCGATACACAGGAAAAACTTTTTCTCCTACCATGGGGGGGCACTCTTTTGGGGAGTAAAAATTCCTTCACAAATGTGTTGATGGATAAAGATTGCATCATCCTAGAATACTTGGAGGGCGATGAAAAGAAAAATAAAAAAGATATAAATCTTTTAAAAATGTGGATATTTGGATCATCTTTGGCGCCCACTAGAACGTAAACCGTGAGGTGCAGCGTCATGATTTGTACAACTTTGAATGGCCATGGGGTGTAGATTGGCCTGAGCAAATTTGGTGCCGGGTAAATGAAAACTCTAGGACACATATGTCAGAGTCAAGGCCCGCGGGCCAAATCCGGCCCGCGAGAAGGTTTTTTACGGCCCCTGGGATGATCTTGTTTTTTTATTAGAACCGGCCCGCAGACCGCAGCTAGCCGGCAGCCCGCAGATCTTTTACACGCACCAATACTACACTTCCCACAATGCAACGGTGACGCACCGAGCAGTAGGCTTATTAGCACAGCAGTCGTCAGCATAACAGTAAAATTAACTTTCAGATACCCATCAAAAATGCATGTTACTTCTCCTTGAAGAAAGTGTTGTTTTTGATTAATAGATTTTTGCACTTTATTTTATTGTATTTCAATCCAATTATATCTTAAAAATATTTCAGTTGAGTGGATGATAGAAAATTGCTATTATTTTTTTCTTTGAAGTAAATTTAGCCCACTTTTGCTAAAATAGAAAATATAGGCTACTGATGGTGCCTTGAATAATACCGGTTTCTTTCATTTAATGTTCATGTTATGGGGATTTTTATATAAAGGAAAGTTGTCTTTTGTGTCTGTTGAAAATTAAAGATTACTGACAGAGCCATAAGAAAATATTGCTTTATTTATCTGATCATATTGGAATATATTTGTTAGGTTTTCAGTAGGTTCAATTAGGTTCACTAGACTATATGCGTCATTTAAAAAATTTTCAATGAACATTCGATCAGTCCGGCCCTCGGCTTGTAGCAAAATTTTTTATTTGGCCCTCCGTCCACTTGACTTTGACACCCCTGCTCTAGGACGAGTTAGCCAAATTCCAATGTGTGCGAATCGGCAAAAAATGCTAAATATCCCTTTAACCATACATTTGACAGATGCGCCTGCGCTGACTTTTTTGTAGACCTTATTGAGATACACGTGTGTGTCAATTTTTGTGTCAATATGACAAAGCGTACAGGCGTGACACTCAATAATGTGAATGTTCACCTTAGGGGGTGCTATGGAGCCATTTTGCATTTTATTGTTTGGGCGACTTCAGAATATCAAATATTTTCACCAGGCCCGGTCGTCCTGCCAAATTTCATGAGTTTTCGCCAGTGGGAAGTGGGCGCTCATTACACACGTGCACACTCTTTGATGATCTGTGAAACAGAGCTTAAAGGACAGTTGGAGCAGCTGAACAAAGTGTATTTGTAGGAAAGCTGTAAGAGCTATTGAAACGCTGTTTCAAAGAGCAATGTGTCTGAGCCATTGAACGATGGGCAGGAAAAACTTGACTGTTTCTCCTGCCATGGGGGGGGGGCGCCCTCCCCCTCCCGATCGCGTCACACTCAAGGTCCAAAGATGGTGTGCGCACTTGTCTGTGGTCATTTACCATTATAATGAATGGGAGGCGCAGTTTCTACAGAAACGCTCGCTGCAGACAAATTCCATGTCCTATTTGAAAGAAGTCTGGACCATGAGTGAGGGCACAAACACAGCTAGGATATATCCAAATGGCAAGTTGCTCCTCCTTTAGGTTTTGCCGAGAAAGCGATGCGTTTGAGCCATTGAGTGATGGGCAGGAAAAACTTGACTTTTTCTCCTGCCATGGGGGGTAAGGAAAATGACCAATTTTTTTTTATCAAACATTATAAAAACTGGTTTTCTCTTGCAGGGCATCAAAGTCTTATATATGTGAGAGATTAATAATATGATTGACTTTGATGCCTTTTAACTTTTTATGTAGCATCAGATTTAATAGACAACTCCCTTTGGCGCCACTCAGTGGCCGTAACAACTTTGTCTGCTGTCAATAGACAGCTCCCTTTTGCGCCACTCAGTGGCCAAAACTACTTTGTCTGCTGTAAAATCAAATTGGATTAATATTTTTTCCAGATTTTTCTTTTGTACGTCTCTTGTTTTACTTCTGCCCTGTTCAAAACTAGCAAATGTTTCATTGAAAATATATTTTTTAACCCTTTAAGAGCCCATTTAGGACATAAAGACACTAATATAGCTAAAATTTCAGTCTTTTAACTTTTTCTGTAGCATCAGATTTAATAGACAACTCCCTTTGGCGCCACTCAGTGGCCGTAACAACTTTGTCTGCTGTCAATAGACAGCTCCCTTTTGCGCCACTCAGTGGCCAAAACTACTTTGTCTGCTGTAAAATCAAATTGGATTAATATTTTTTCCAGATTTTTCTTTTGTACGTCTCTTATTTTACTTCTGCCCTGTTCAAAACTAGCAAATGTTTCATTGAAAATATATTTTTTTAACCCTTTAAGAGCCCATTTAGGACATAAAGACACTAATATAGCTAAAATTTCAGTCTTTTAACTTTTTCTGTAGCATCAGATTTAATAGACAACTCCCTTTGGCGCCCCTCAGTGGCCATAACTACTTTGTCTGCTGTTAATAGACAACTCCCTTTGGCGCCACTCAGTGGCCAAAACGACTTTTCAGAAGGTGGATTTTTGGGTTATCTTTGGCGCCCCCTAGAACGTAAACCATGGGGTGCAGCAAGATGATTTTAACAATTTTTAATGGCCATGGGATGTAGAGTGGCCTGAGCAAATTTGGTGCCGGTGGAATGAAAGCCTTCGGAGGAGTTAGCGAAATTCCAATGTGTGCGGATCGGCAAAAAATGCGAAATAGCCCTTTAACCATACATTTGACAGATACGCCCGCACTGACTTTTTTGTAGATCTTATTGAGATACACGTGTGTGTCAATTTTTGTGTCAATATGACAAAACGTAAAGGCGTGACACTCAATAGTGTGAATTTTCACCTTAGGGGGCGCTATGGAGCCATTTCGCATTTTATTGTTTGGGCGACTTCAGATGATCAAATCTTTCACCAGGCCCGGTCTTCCTGCCAAATTTCATGAGTTTTCGACGGTGGGAAGTGGGCCAAAATAAGAAGAAAGAAGAAAGAAGACCGATACAGGAATAAGAGGGCTCTACGCCCGGCTGCTCTGCAGCTGGCTCGGGCCCTAATAACGAAAGAAGAACCCATGCAGGAACAAGAGGGCTCTCGCAGCTGCTTAGCAGCTACGCTCGGGCCCTAAGAAGAAGAAGGAAAGAAAGAAGAAAGAAGAAATTTCGAATTACAATAGGGCTTCGCCCGCTGCTTTGCAGCTGGGCTTGGGCCCTAATAAAGGGGTGTTCAGACCAAACGCAACCAGATCGCGTCGCGTCCCGTCGCGTCGGTCGGTCACGTCACGTTGCGTCGCGTGGTGCTCTGGTGTGTTCACAACAGGTCCAAAGCTGCAGTCGCAGGTCGCGGCTGGTTGCTGCTGACCCGCTTCTCCCACCTTCCTTCTCCCTCCTTCACTCCCTAATATATACATCCCGCAGCCCCTTCCAGCGCCTGCGGCACACACACACACACACAAATCATGGACCACCTTCGCCCATGCCTCCTCCTTGGAGGTGCGGTCCTGGTAAAACGCGCACCCCACGTCGTACAGGACCGGGTGATAACTCACGGCAGTGATAAACTGCTCCTCCGTTGTGATTCTTCTTCTCCTCCTCCTTGCTTCACCGGTTTGTTGACGTCAGCAGAGCCCTGATTGGCTGTCGCGGCACGGAGTCGCGGATAGTTCAAATATTTGAACTTTGGGAGCGACGCGACTTGGCATCCTGCGACCTCGGCGACGCGACCTCGGCGACGCGACCTGATGGTCAAGTCGCGTCAGGTCGCGTCGCAGGCAGCCGGCGGTCGCCAAGTCGCGTCAGGTCGCGGCTGTCCATAGACTTTGCATTGGGAGCCGTTGCCGACGTTGCCAACGTCGCCGAGGTCGCGTTTGGTCTGAACACCCCTTAAGAAAGAAGAAAGAAGAACCCTTCAAATTACAATAGGGCTTTCGCTGCTGCTTTGCAGCCAGGCTCGGGCCCTAATAAGAAATAATGAAGAAAGAAGAACCCCCTAATTAAGTAATCAAATGTAAAGTCAATCTTTAAAAAGATTGAAATCAATCTCACATCTGAGGCCGGAATTCTCATTTCAGGGACTTCATTTGTGGAAGGACCACTAAGAGACGATAACTTAAAATTAAATGGATACATTATTGACAAATGTAATGTGATAACATAAATTCATTAAATGATGATTAAATAATTAGAATAAAGGCACACTTAATACATAAATGGAGGAACGGTTTGAACTGAGCTAAGACTATGGTGGTTAATGATAGTGAGTGAATAAGGACAAATTTAACCTACGTTAACAGTGTTAGGAGGATATATTTCAAAAGGGGAAATTTGGTGCAAATTTAGAGAAAGAGCCAAATTGTAATTGAGAATGTAAACTATGAAGGCATGAGACAGCATCAACCCTGTTCTTCAGAGAGTCAAGAGGTTTGCCTACTTATTTGATGACAGTTTGCAGCGGTACTCTTGGAGTGGGTCAGCCGAAGGTCCAGGCTTCAGGTGGTTTTGGCAGTTGTCAGCCGAACAGTGAATCTGATGTCACACACAAGCACATACCACTGGCACCCCATGGATCCCTTGGCGCTCCTCTCTCAGAACCTTGTGGCAAACGCAGGCTCAGCAGATGATGTGGGTCGGCCTGTCTGGCATTCACAATTGACATGACTACGAAGCTGTCAGAACTGTCCCACTCTCAAACTGTGACGTCAAGGCTGAAAGTGCAAGACACAAATAGTGTTCCACTGTAGGTACCAGATGTGTTCGGGCTGCCAGATCAGCTAGGGGCCCTGCGCCTCGACGTCACAAAACAACCAATCAAAACACCACTTAACCATCTGTATTATGGTAATTGTCACTCACTTACATGAGAGGTATAGAAAAAACTAATATATTCAATTTCCATTACAGTAATTTATTGAAAGACCCATTCCGATGAAAATCGTTTTTGTTTGTTGTTGTCTATATGTTCATATGGCATTTTCTGATGCTAGAGGACATATCATTAGAAAAACAAGTGTAAAATTGAATTTCTGACTATCTCTGTATTCAAATCGCTGTGAACCCCTGGCAGACCCAAAAGGCAGATTCACACACAGAGAGATTTTCCACATCACAAGTCCTTGCTCCGCCCCGAGCGCCCCACTCTGCAGACCAAACTCCGAGAAGTAGAGAAGACGATGGTGGAATAAGTGTGTGCAGTAAGCTCATAAGAAAACTAATTATGATATTAACTGTCATCATGCCCCCAAAGACATTAGTGTTTGAGAGCTGAATAGCTCCTATGTTACCTGCCACTTCTACTGCATGGCAATGTTAGGCTACAAGCTAGTGTAAAGAGTAGTGGTCAGAGCTGCACTGTTTCCACCCACAACTCAGAGGTGAATTGCTTATGAGCTACTTGAGCTCTGCAGAAGAAAAGCCCTTGAAAATGACACAGGTAATGTGATTAGGCTAAAACCTTTAAAACCTTCACAATTTAAGGACCACTGAGAACACTTGAAGTAGTAAAAAGAAAAAAAATGATTGGAGTTGGACTTTGAGAACAGTGACTATAGCATCACCAACTCCTTAATGAGCCTTACAGGCATATAATGGGGAGAAGGCGTGGAATGGGTTTAACACAGCAGAGTCCAGTTTTCACTGATCACATCAACTCCTCTCATCACCTTTAAATCCGCCACCAGCGAGGCGTATTGCAAATTCCATTAAGTAGTCAAAGAGATTGCTAAAGACAGCAAGGCCACACAATGGCGACCAAAGGCAGCCCCTAAAAAAAGTGTCGTGCTAAGCGCTGCCGAGGACATCGCGTCCTCCATACTCTCTCAAATAAGCATAGAGGGATTTGATGTGTGCGAGGTTAGGCCCGTGGGTAAGATAAACATCCTTCTCCACAAATAAAGATACTCACATCAAGTTGCATATATTTAAACCCCCCGAGACAACGCTAGGTTGTGTGCACAGATCACAACATAACAAATGCCATATGTAACAGCATTAAAATCTAAGACACCTGTGCATAAAGGACTCATCGTGCTCCATAACATAACTCTTTCTTCATAGAATTTATGGATGTGAAAACATTAGATGAATGGTTTGTTTTGAATGAAAGTGTCTTTTATTGTTTTGTTTACATTGTTGAACTACATCACTCATTTGATCTCTAAAATAAATCATTTGGTCAGCCTTGGCAATAGCAGCAGGATGCAGAGACATGTCCGGGTTGCATTTTTTTTGCTTAGTTTTTTTTTTGTAGGATGGTAGGGGAAGGTCCCGCCCTCCTTCGCCTCTGATTTGCTAGAAGTGCTGGGCTCTGATTGGTTATTCCTGCTGGCTGTGAAAACGTCATCATCTGTAGGGTTAGGGTTAGGATTAGGATGAGGGTTAGAGTTAGGAGATTCAGAAGTGCGATAATGTTCTGTAGTGTTCTGTTCGATATACAGAGTCGACAGCCGTGAGCTTGTGATGACGTTTCCAGCTTTTCAAGCCAATCAGAGGTGAAGGAGGCGGGACTTTCCCCTTCCGTCCTACAAAAAAAATAAGTATTGCATCTGGGTCCGGTCGTGCGAAGAAGAGGAGAAAGAAGAAGAGGAAGGGTGGGAGTGTGGGGCTCGAATTAAATATCTTAGCTCCATCATGTGTGACTATTTGTTGGATATTAAATTTAATGCAGTTTTAGCTGTTTTAATTCGGCCAGGATGAGTGTGCTAAACACACTCATCAGAAATGATATAGACGATAACATAATAATATGGATCTAGATGTACAGTCATGTCCATAAATACTGGGACATTAGCACAATACTCATCTTTATGGCTGGAAACACCACCACAATAGATTTGAAGTGAAGCAAATAAGATGTGCTTTGACTGCAGACATTCAGCTTTCATTTAAGGGTATTTTCATCCAAATCAGGTAAACGGTGTAGGAATTACAACGGTTTCTTTACATGCCTCCCACTTTTTAAAAAAGGGACCAAAAGTAATGGGACAGTCTAAAAAACATAAATCAAACTTTTACTTTTTAATACTAGCTTGCAAATTCTTGGAAGCTTGAAGTAGGATGTCGTTTCAGAACCTTAAAAGCTTTTTTAGATGTTGTTTGGCAAACTCTTATCTGGTCTTCCTGATTTTGAGGCTCAACAATGGTTACATCTTATGGTGAACACTCTGGCCCTCATTTATCAAGCTTGCGCAGATCTGAGTGCAGGATTCATCGTACGATAGGACGCACGTGAGATTTATGAAAGGGTTCGTATCTGACCAATCCCAGCGTACGTATGATCAGGTCTTGATACATGCGGCGGCTGAAATCGATCGTCATTAACATGTTTACGCCCTTAAATATTCGTGGTTAAGAAGCCTCGCCCATTTAGATCAAACATGAAAGAGGAGAAATATTAGAAAGATGCGAAACTTTCAGGGAGAAAGTGGATATCCTCACATCTGTGGTGGAAACTAACAAGGATTTGGTATAAAAGCTGGTATAAAAGCAGTCCAGAAAACTCTTGTCTGGAGCAGGATTATGGTGGCAATGAACAGCGCTGCCGCAGAATAGTGGAAGGGTGGCTGAAGTTTCAATAAATCATTAGTCAATAAGTTGCTCATGATGATAAATTAGTATCTTATACATGCCTCATATTTTTTATTGCCATGGCATAGGGTACGTTGCTCCTATTATTGAAAGCATTTAGTTTTAATTTGTTGCGTCTCTGTAATGTAGAGCAGACAGAGGCTGAACAAAAATAATTATTAACATCACCAAACGGTGTGTTGCTGCCCCTAAGGCACATTTTTATGGATTTCTATTGGGTTTTTATCACTGATTAAATAGCAAGAGCACGTTCTAAACTTATACTTTACATTTCAGAATCCATCGATAAGGACCTGTCTCCTCTGTACAGCATCTTTGTGGAGTCTCTCCTTGTTATTGTTCTCCGGGCATCGGGTCCTCACGTTGCACCGGCACAGCCAACGGCACTCCATTCACCAGTGCAACATTGTGCATAACTGTACTGGCCCAAACGATGTCCCACACCCTTTCAGGAGTGTACAACAACGTCCCTGCTGCTGGGCCAAGACAGAGCTACCTGCCTTTTAGGAGTCAAACGCAGCGCTCCACAGTGGTGAGTGTGCGTTAAGTTGAAACGTCGCTCCTGCTCTGTGGCAGTGTTTCTGGGCAGAGTTATCAAATAGGCCTATTCACTAAAGGACATAACAAATTTATTTGATTTTATTTTATTTACGTCTTAATCTTTAATGAAATCTGTCTGATTGTGCTTAATGACAAGTTTGAGGTTTGTATATCAATTATTTTGAGACAGACATTTGCTGCACCACAGATCCACACTGACTGAAACTTGCGTACATGATGTCAGACCTGTCGTGAGATTTGGTCGTAGCGTATGCTCACGTGCAGATTGATAAATGCTGATCCTCACGTCAAAATTTTCATAGTTTTCTGAAAGTCCCTTTGCAGCCAAAGCTCGGGTCCAAGTCCAAGTCATACACACTGTACCACAGAGTTAGACACCCCCTTGAGAGATGAATTTTGCCGACTGCTTGCTTCTCTAGTTATACAAACTTCTGCAATGACTGCACGATAGCAATACACAGAGGTCTACGTATCCATGCGCAAACCTCAACCAAAAAGCCACTTGTGGCCTCAAATAATGGTCAGAACAGCACCTAACTTCATCAACAGTACATGTAGGGTCCCAGCCATAGCACTAGCAATCAAACATCTTTTTAGCTTTGCCTGGTTTCTTTAACAACTCTCCCACTCTCTGCAAAATTGAAATCACAATCCTTGTAATGTTGTACAACTGCGTTGAGGTTGCAAGTTGTTTTCTTTCCATACACAGAGATCAGCAAGCAAGTTCACATATTTGATGACCCCTCAGCTACAATGGCGGATAAAGCTCACATGGTGGCCAAGGACTGCACCATTGCTCCTGAAAAACGTAAAAATAAATTTTCCCTCTTCAGGACTGTACCACTTGGATAATAAGATTGCAATTTGAGACAGATCTTGAAACAGTCAAAAATTATTGAGCTTTTCTCTGCTAAAAGGGTGATGGCTTATATGCCGTAGAACAAGATAACTATTGAAAAGGTAAATCAAATACTCAAATGTTTGTCTTAAGTGTGGCTACTCATTCATCAAAGACCAGTGCCATGACTGAAGAAGTACTTTGTATTCTGTGTGCAAAGCTGTTTCTAAAAGCAACTGATTCTAGATAAGGTGGTTACTGTTATATTGCAATGTCTTTTTAAGCCCTATAAACACCCTCGAAGCAACAGAAGACACAGTTTTGTGGCTTTCCTCAAACATGGCCTTCTCAGCAATGGATGGTAATTATATCTTCATGAACACCCTTTAACAGTGCCAGAAAATCCATTTAACCTGGCCACACAAGTGGACTCCAGTTATGAGGAGCATTTGCTTAATTCTTGGTTGAAGAACATATTTTACATATTTTAACGGCAAGCAATCACAATGAGCTCCATGTACTGAGACTCACTTTGATAATCTTGATTTCTTTATCGACCTGCCTCTTTCATTCCCTCCATGGGTTTTATGCTTAATTTTCCATCATGACCTTGAAATCACATTTGTCATTGTAATAGCAGGTTTCTCAGCTCCTTATCATATTGTGCTCAACTGTCTTAACCCTCCTGCCTTGTATGTCACAGTCTGGAGTCAAACAAAAAGGGAAAGGACCCAAAATGCAAGACAAAAAACACAATTTATTTAAAAAGAGCTAAATAAAAAAGCAACAAAATTAGAAAAATCCAAAAGACAATGTCCACATAAAATCACTGGGGCAAAATCACAGAGAGCAATTGGGGACACAAGCATACGGACACACCAACAAACATACAATGAACCAACAAGGACAGAGGGGGAGGCAGGGATTAAATACACACTGGGAAACGAGCAACAGGTGAGGCAGAAAAGACACAGCTGAAACTTATGGGTGATTAACAAAGGAGGGAAAACTAGGAAAATAAAACCAGACTAGAAACACAAGGAATCAGCGACAACTATATAAAATGGGAAACTGACTTAAAGAATAATACTGAGAACATGAGGAAAACAGAGTCAAACACAAACTCAAAACTAACAAGACAGGATCACAGGAAAAATAGGAAACATAAAGTAACAAAACCAGGGAAAAACTAAATCAACCGAACATATAATGACAGTATAAGCCTAAAAGAAGGTTATAATGCTCACTCCAGTTGAGTTTAACTCAGTCCAGACTTCATTGGTCACTTTTACTGTTTTATTTGCTTGACTGTCAATTCCAAACTATTTACTTTTCATAGGGCTTTAGTCCTGTCTGGTTGATGTTTTCCTTCGTAGGCAAATGAATCATTGAATCCATAGTAGATGATTATGCTTTTCTTGATAAGTAAGTTTAACTGTGCCATTTATAGGCTGTATTGGAACAGAGGAAAAGCCTAGAAAGTGAATCTCGTTCCACTTCAGTGGGGCAACATAAACTGTGATTCATAAAATAGCTCTATTGATAGTAAGTACTAAAAAAAATATCTACTCATGCCATCCAGTCGATTTTTAGTAATCAGTGTTTCGGTGTCGAACTATTTCCTTTCTGCGGCGTAGTGATACTTGCACACGCGCAATCTAATATGCAGAGGGGTGAAGTGATTTTTGTCACACAAACATGGCGACAAGCGCATCTAGCAGCAAGACAAGCGAAGAGGAAGAAAAGAAAAGGAAAAAAAGAAAACAGCCTAAAAAGTGCATAAAAATGGAACGAAATGATGCTATATGCATCTATCATCTGTCCAGAGTGAAGACGTTCTCGACCTTACAAGGACACGTTGGGAAACTTACTGAATTGGTATAAGATAGTGGCTTTCTCTACAGGGTGAGACAAAAGACTAGCCAGAAATGTACATATATGTGAGTAACACAAAAAACGATTATATGGTGCTGCTGTTTTTGCTTGTAGAAACTGCTGTGTTGATTCTGGCAAGACAAAATCTTTATCAAATGTCATAAATACATCTACCTAACACCTGAAACAGTTATTGGTGCCTTAGTTTAAGTATAAGTAGTATAAGTGAATTGTAACAAGACAAAAATAAATGCACAACTCAGACTCAGACTCTGACTTTTTATTGTCATTGTATGAGGCATACAATGAAATTAAAACAGCTCGGAGTGGTGTTTTCCTTAGTGGAGTAATAAAAAATAGAATAAAATATGAAATAAAATTGTACAAAATAAAAATAGAATAAAAAAGAATACTATGTACAGTGTGCAACAGTGCAGCGGCACAGTACAATGTAAAGGTAGTGCAAATTACATGACATCATGTAGCAGCAGTCCAGAGGTGGGGTGGGGTGGGGGGTTAGTGCGCGTCACGGTACAGCAGTGCAGACACATGACAACAACTAGCAGCAGTCCGACTGTGGGGAGGGGGTGGGGTTTGTGTGTGTGTGGTCGGTTTGGAGAGCAGAGAGAGGAGGAGGTGTATATGTGTGTTCAGTGTAGTGACTGTATGAGGGAAGAAACTGTTCCTGAGTCTGTTTGTTCTTGTTTTGATTGACCTGTAGCGTCTGCCCGAGGGCAGCAGATCAAACAGGTGAAAGGCAGGGTGGGTGCAGTCTATGATGATTGCCTGAGCTCTGCTCAGGCAGTGGGAGGTGTGGATGTCCCTCAGGGAGGGGAGGGGACAGCCGATGATCCTCTCTGCTGTCCTCACCACCCTCTGGAGCCCCTGCCGCTCTGCCTCAGTGCAGTGGGAGAACCACACTGTGTTGCAGTGCATCAGGACACTCTGGATGGTGGATGTGTAGAAGGTTCTCAGCAGCTCCTCTCCAACATTGTTCTTCCTGAGCACTCT
Organism: Xyrichtys novacula; assembly: GCA_962446985.1. Classification (NCBI taxonomy): domain Eukaryota; kingdom Metazoa; phylum Chordata; class Actinopteri; order Labriformes; family Labridae; genus Xyrichtys; species Xyrichtys novacula. Next base: position 31,581,429 of record OY660867.1, read on the forward strand.
CAGGAAGTACAGGTGCTGCTGGGCCTTTTTGATGACAGCTCTGGTGTTCTCAGTCCAAGAGAGGTCAGCTGAGATGATGGTGCCCAGGAGCTTGAAGCTGTGGACCCTCTCTACCCAGTCACCATTTATGCGTCCTGAAGTCCACAATGATCTCTTTTGTCTTTGTGGTGTTTAAAATCAGGTTGAGAGTCTGACACCACACAGACAGATTCCGGACTTCATCTCTACAGGCAGACTCGTCTCCACCTGTGATCAGCCCCACCACCGTGGTGTCGTCCGTGAACTTTGCTATGGTGTTGGAAGCGTGAAGAGGTTTGCAGTCGGCGGTGTACAGGGTGAAGAGCAACACACAGCCTTGTGGGGAGCCCGTGCTCAGTGTACGGGTGGAGGACAGATGGGTTCCGAGTCTGACTGTCTGGTCTGTTCGTGAGGAAATCCTTAATCCACAAATAGGTGAGAGGATGTAGTCCCAGGAAAGTGAGTTTGCTGACCAGGATGTCGGGGATGATTGTGTTGAAGGCTAAGCTGAAGTCCACAAAGAGCACCCTAGCATAGGTGTCTCTATGTTCCAGATGGCTCAGCACAGAGTGAAGGATGAGGGATATGGTATCCTCAGTCGATCTGTTTGCTTTGTAGGCAAACTGGTGGGGATCGAAGGAGGGGGGGAGAAAGTCTGTGATATGGGAGAGGACCAGCCATTCCAGACACTTTGTGATGACCGGTGTAAGGGCCACTGGACGGTAGTCGTTTAGACTGGTGACATGGGATTTCTTGGGCACCGGGATGATGGTGGTGGACTTCAGACAGGCGGGGATGGTGGCTCGAGACAGGGATAGGTTGAAGATGCTGGTGAAGACCTGGGAGAGCTGGTTTGCACAGGCCCTGAGAACTTTCCCAGGAACACCGTCTGGTCCAGCTGCCTTACTGGGGTTCACTCTGGCGAGCATCCGTGCCACCTCCTGTGCCTGCACAGTCAGTGGATCGTAGCTCGGGGCTGACTGGGTCAGGGGGGGTGCAGCTGGGGGCTGCAGGGCTGTGGACTCAAAGCGTGCAAAGAAAGTGTTCAGCTCCTCTGCTAGTGCGGTGCTCGAGTCCACGGCTGAGCTGGTTTGTCCCCTGAAGTTGGTCAGCTGCTGTATTCCCTGCCACACCTGTCTGGGGTTGTTTTTTGAGAGGTGGTCTTCCAGTACTCTCTTATGGTTCATCTTGGCCTTCCTGATGCCCCTTTTCAGTTCAGCACTTGCTGCACTGTACAGATCTTTGTCACCAGACCTGAAAGCACTGTTCCGGTTTCTGAGGAGTGACCTAACCTTGTTGGTCATCCAGGCTTTCTGGTTAGGAAACACCCGGATATCTCTGACGACAGTGACAGTCTCCATGCAGAACGTGATGTAATTCAGCACAGCGTCTGTGTACACTGTCAGGTCGTGGTGTTCAAATATACTCCAATCAGTGTGCTCGAAACAGTCCTACAGCTGGAAGAGTGCATCCTCAGGCCAGGTGGTGATGGTCTTTTTCACTGGAGCCATTCTCCTCCTCAGAGGAGTGTAAGCAGGGATAAGATGCAGATAGAGGTGGTCTGACTGGCCCAGGTGTGGAAGCTGTCTTAACTCTGTATGCATATTTAATGTTGGTGTAAACATGGTCGAGTGCGTTTCCCTCCCCGGTCGGGCATTTAACAGAATGGTTTGAATTAATTCAAAATATGGTATAAAACATTTATTCAAGTATCACAGTGTCAAAACATCTGACATTTATTAATCCCTCCAGAATATGAAAATAAAGATTAAAACACAAACGCAGACAAATGTAGAACAGATATAAAAATAATAAAAATTTCAAATCTCGGTGTAGCAATCCTTTACACAAAACAAATTGTACATGGTGACATGGTGCGTACATTACGCATCACTATCACTTTCATCAGAGTCATCATCCCATACAGCTCTTTCTTCTGTTTCCTTTCAAGCATTCTCACATGCTTGGCACCGACATAAATCTGTAGAAAATAGTCTTGCATACATACAAGAACATCATTCAGTCTCACATTTGGTTGTCTTGCAACTACAGTGGACTATCTGCAAAACACTATCAGGGGCAGGATTTGTTAAGAAAGTGTGAAGGGGCACATATTTTACCAGTCAGAGAATGTTTCATCACCGCTGCTTGGTAGTTTGCTCTCATGCAGTGTTGGTACATGGCGTCACTTGTTGGGGTAATGGACAGTTCTGGCAAAGCCGACGAGGCCACGCAGAAAAAGATTTGTATCTGGCATCATTTGTTCTGTAAGTTTCCCAACATGTCCTTGTAAAGTCGAGAATGTCTTCACTCTGGACAGATGATAGATGCATATAGCATCATTTCGTTCCTTTTTTATGCACTTTTGAAGGCTGTTTTCTTTTTTTCCTTTTCTTTTCTTCCTCTTCACTTGCCTCGATGCTAGATGTGCTCGTCGCCATGTTTGTGTATTTCTGATACTATGGCAATAAGACTCGGCTCCTATTGGTCCACATGACAAAAATCGCTTCACCCCTCTGCATATTAGATTGCGCGTGTGCAAGTATCACTATGCCGCAGAAAGGAAATAGTTCGACACCAAAACTCTGATTACTAAAAATCGACCAGATGGCATGAGTAGATATTTTTTTAGTACTTACTATCAATAGAGCTATTTTATGAATCACAGTTTATGTTGCCCCACTGAAGTGGAAAGAACCAACACGATCTCGCTCAGCCAATACAGCCTATTAGGGCAGAGAGAGATGCTTCAGTTTGACTGCAAACAATGTATTAGTTGCAGAGTTGAAGTCTGTAAAGTGCATTGTTAACTTCTTCTCTTGATGTATACTCTGGTGAAAACAAATTTAAAAAGTAGTAAATGTTGTTTCTCTCAAACTATAATTTACTCATTATAGGAACAAAGCATGCACTTTTCTCCTGCAACATAATAATGTCATAACAACAGATGTCATCTTGTTTTTATGAAAGTGAATGGGGGATCCCATTTTACATATACAGTGCATCCGGAAAGTATTCATACCAATTCACTTTTTCCACATTTTGTTATGTTACAGCCTTATTCCAAAATGGATTAAATTCCCCTTTTCCCTCAAAAATTCAACACAAAATACCCCATATTGACAAAGCGAAAAACTTTTTTTAGAACATTTTGCAAATGTATTAAAAATAAGACACTCAAATGTTGCATATACACAAGTATTCACACCCTTTGCTATAAAACTCAAAATTGAGCTCAGGTGCATCCTGTTTCCACTAATCAGCCTTGAAATGTTCCTCCAACTTGATTGCAGTCCACCTGTGGCAAATTCAGCTGATTGGACATGATTCGGAAAGCCGCACCTGTCTATATAAGGTCCCACAGCTGACAGAGCACGTCAGAGCACAAACCAAGCCATGAATTTGAAAGGATTGTCTGTAGACCTCTGAAAAAGGGTTGTATCGGTGCACAGATCTGGGGAAGGTTACAGAATAATATCTGCTGCATTGAAGATGCCAAAAAGCACAGTGGTCTCCATGATTAAGAAATGGAAGATGTTTTGAACCACCAGGACTCTGACTAGAGCTGGCCGCCCAGCCAAAATGAGCAGGCGGGGGAGAAGGGCCTTGGTCAGGAAGGTGACCAAGAACCCGATGACCCCTGACAGAGCTCCAGCGTTTCTCTGAGGAGATGGGAGAACCCTACAGAAGGACCGCCATCTCTGCAGCACTCCACCAGTCAGGCATTTATGGTAGAGTGGCCAGACAGAAGCCACTTCTCAGTAAAAAGCACATGACAGCCCACTTGGACTTTGCTAGAAGGCACCTGAAGGACTCACAAACCAGAAGAAACAAAATTCTCTGGTCTGATGAAATGAAGATCGAACCATTTGGCCTGAATGCCAAGCGTCATGTCTAGAGGAAACCAGGCACCGCTCACCACCTCGCCGATACCATCCCTACAGTGAAGCATGGTGGTGGCAGCATCATGCTTTGGGGATGTTTTTCAGCGGCAGGAACTGGGAGACTTGTCAGGATTGAGGGAAAAATGAATGCAGCTAAGTACATCAAAATCCTTGATGAAAACCTGTTCCAGAGCGCTCGAGACCTTCGACTGGGGTGACGCTTCATCTTCCAGCATGACACGGCCAAGAAGACAAAGGAGTGGCTTCAGGACAAGTCTCTGAATGTCCTTGAGTGGCCCAGCCAGAGCCCAGACTTGAACCCGATTGAACATCTTTGGAAAGACCTGAAAGTAGCTGTGCACCGACGCTGCCCATCCAACCTCACTGAGCTTGAGAGGATGTGCAAGGAAGAATGGGGGAAAAACACCAAATCCAGGTGTGCCAAGCTTGTTGCATTATACACAAGAAGACTGGAGGCTGTAATCGCTGCCAAAGGTGCTTCGACCAAGTATTGATTAAAGGGTGTGAATACTTATGTATATGCTACATTTGAGTGTTCTTTTTTTAGTTTGTAAAATGTTCTAAAAAAAAGTTTTTCGCTTTGTCAATGTGGGGTATTTTGTGTAGAATTTTTGAGGGAAAAATGGAATTTAATCCACTTTGGAATAAGGCTGTAACATAAAATGTGGAAAAAGTGAAGTGGTATGAATACTTTCCGGATGCACTGTATATCTTGGCACCTACCTGACAATCAGGGGTGTCTGATTGGGCTGTGGTCAGTGAGCAGGCCAGAGAGTTATTGAAGTGACATACCAGTCGGAGCTTTGTGAACTAAAAGCAGTGTTTTACATCAAATTTTGTACTGTACTGAAAGCCAGTGAAGATTTCTAATTACTGGTGCAATGTGTTGTTTTTACCCCAAAGTAAATGCTAGAGTGTTTTGATGTATACTTACCAAGTGAAGCTGCGAATTATCTATTTTGTAAATGTGATGACAGTCATTGATTACCAGGTACTGAAAGCCAAACAAAGATCCACACAACAACAGAGCACTACCTCACACAGAGACACACAGTGTGTTTACATGCACAGCATAATTGGACTAAGCTCATAATTCATTTTTTCGCTGAATCGGACTTCTCTCCTTGTCTGCATATTCATGAAGCTGAGAAAATCAAATTTTTGACGTGAATGTGTCCTCCTCCCCAAAACTAGGGAGCAATGTGGGTCTTTTCAGTGGTGCTGTTTCCGGACCTTTTTAAAAAATGTCTCCATTCCTCGTTTTTGCAACCATCCATATACTTTAAAATGTTCATTTCTGTCAGGATGAAAAGCATAACGGCACTCTCGTCGTTCCAAAAGTGGACATTCTTTTGTGCTTCAGCCATGTTGCAGTTGCTTCTGAGTCGAAAGTTCTTCAAATTATAGTGCCACTTCTTCTCTGGTGTTTTTGTTCTGGGGTTACGGTGGCGTGGCGCATGCGCACATGCCCAGATTGTAAATTTAATTTTTACACACAAAAGACACATTTTGCAACCAGACCAAACCTGCTAGGAACCCCCTGTACCAGTCCTGTCAAATAAATCACAAACAGTGGCTGGGATGCTTTGCCAGTGCCTTCCCCAGCTCAGGGACATTTGACAGAGTAGACAGCTGTATTCTCCTTTTTTACAAGGTGGGTGCATCTTGGGCATGCTGATTTTAGATGCCCATTCCTGCAGTAACTTGGTGGCGCATGCGCACATGCATTGTCCGATCATACTCCGACTAAGCTGGTTACATGGTAGAGAAACACGAATTCCAATCGCATTATCAGTGTAGCAATCAAGACAACCCTGGGTGTGAAACCCACACATTCCTCAGAGGAAAGTTTCCTTATCTGGTCCCAGGAAACAGGATATAAATCTTTCCAGACTCGTTTACACTTTCAGGTTAAATAAGTGACCCAACCGGAGGTTGACTAAACCTCTGACTCTTCACGATTGGTTGATTCGGAGAACAGAGACAGAGTTTTTATTACCTTTCAAACTGACTCCATCGCTGACCATCTAAATAAACATTAACCTCAACCCAGATCTCCCATTTGAGATTTAGCGTCTTAAAGTGTGTGAACATACGGACCCCAGGAAAAGGGGGGACACTGACCTCCAGACCTCGGTCGTAAAACCCTGCTCGACCATACACTGATAAAGACTGCATTCCTTTGGTGAAAGAATACAAATGACTGATCCTGACATCTTATGCATTCAGCAATGTACTAATCTGTCTAATCATGAAATTTGTGTTAAAATGAGATGTTTCCCGTTTTTCTATGTGCTCCAGAAGCCGAGTTATCGCTCTTTAGTTTCTTTAGACCAACAGCTTTTCAGACTGTTTCATGAACTTTTAAGAGTTAAATTTATCGACTATGAATCATAACTTAACTCTAGGTATCAGAAACAGTTTAGAAATGTTTGGTTTATATTTTAGTTGTTTATTTAGTATTTTTAACCATTAGGTGGTTATAATGTCATTGAATAATCTGAATGTGAGTATTTAGAATCCATTATTAATCATGATGAAGTTCATTCACATGTGTTTACTCTTTTGTTGTTCACAGTTTCCATGTGTTACTATCTGTTTCATTTCAGAGTAATTTAGCATGTTCAATGTGATACTTAAAACATAATGAGAATGTTTGATGTGATCCTACACTTCATTCATATGTGTTTAGTGTCAAATTATTTATCATGAAACCACGCATTCAATGATATTAATCATAGTGAGTGAGTATCAGATCTGACTCTTTTACCAGCCAAAAGTATAAGTTAGATCAAATAATCAGAGATCCAAGTTCATCTCTGCTTGGAGACCACACGACCCTCCTCCTCTGTCTCCTCACACACACAGGCCGGAGACACTCCCAGTGTGAGAAGATAAAACCAGTGAAGTGGGGTTGCTCACTCTCTTATGTCTCTTATGTTTTACGCCACGTGTTGATTCACGTTGATTTTTCTTTAACATCGTCTTAGTTCAAGTTTTGAAACTGTGCACATAGCAATTCAAGATTAAGCCTTTGAATGATTTTTCTTTAATTTCGCGAAGCCATTTTTGAAAGTTTTCTCTGCTCGAGTCTCATTTATCTGAGATATCTGCGTGGTTTCAAAGTCACCTCTGAACGCAACCCAGCAGGCCCAGGTCATCCTCTGTGCCAGAGTTTTTGAGTGAGACCAAAGAAGTACCCAAACGAGCATCCACAGGATCGGGCTTCGGGCCCGAGTGCTGCAACTCCTGGCTCATCCTTCGGCTGACTTCAGTCGTCTTCTGAGCTGAACCGCCAGTAGCCCGGACCTTCGGAACCTGCTCCATCTTCTCCAAGGACCAGTCTCACTTAAGTATGCAAACCTCCAGAGCTCTAAAGAGGGCTGGTGCTGTCTCCTGCGTTCAACTCAGATATCCACCTATCCTTGTAATCTTAGATTCCTCCAAATCCACATCCGAGTTTATCTCGACACCAAAGTTAGTGTAGGTTAATATGTTAGCGCATATTCACTCACTATCATTAACTTTAGTGCTCCTAGCCTGACTCAGAATCTTTATTTATTCACCTATTATTATTTATCTTCATTATCTTATCATCATTTATTGCATGTGTGTTGTACCATCATTTATCCTGTAATCAACAGATAATTATTTTTCTAAGTTCCTGTCTGTTAGTGTTCTTCCAGAAGTGGAGTCCCTGAAATTAGAATTTCGACTTAAGATATGAGACTGATTAATTAAAACTGACTTGATGTTTGATTTCTGAATTAAACTTTTGTTTTCTTTATTTTCCCACCATTAAGGGTGGGTGGTGCCCCTTTCAACGAGTGCATAAATGTCATAATTTGAGATTATTAATCTTCAGACATTTATTATAAATCCTAATCGCTACAGTAGTATTTTGGTGCGGCCTTGTGAGGCTCATCTCAAATCGCTACATATATTTTGGTGTGGCCGTGTGAGGCTCATTGCAACCGCTACATCAGGGTGTCTTAATCGGAGTTCTTGGACTCCAATCAGAGTTCTCAAACTCTGATTATAGTCGGACGAAGGTTTTTACGTGCACTTCAGTTGTCTGGTCTTAATTGGAGTAAGGCAATAATTCAGTTCTCTCAAGTGTCATGTTAAGACACTTAGATTATAGAGATTTTATTTTAACTCAATTTGTGGGTTTTACAATGTAAATATTTTTATATAGTGCCTTATCAGTGAACCTTAAAGCACTTTACATTGGATACATCATTCATTCGCTCACACAGTCACACCCTGGTGGAGGTGGACTACCTTGGTAGTCACAGCTGCCCTGGGGCAGACTGACAGATTCCTCAGTTGATCCTTCACCTGCATTGCGCCACCACATAGCCCTCCGTGTAGCCTCAGTGCAGAGTTGAGTGAGGCCCTGCACATCACTACGACTTGAAGTCTCTGGATGTTTACAGCCGTGGAAACTCCTAAACTGCCCAGAAAGCCTTGATTGGCAGCATGTTACATTGATGCAGCCACAGTAAACAACAGCTGTTGTAGCTCTGACACATCCTGTGTGTCAGTGTGATTGGTGGACCAGGAACTTGCGCACTGACAAACATTCTGTGTTGTCTGCATTTTCCATTTAGCAATTGCATAAATTGAAAATCCCACTACTCATTGAGATATTTCGGTCAGGATCACTTTAGTCAGAATTAATTATTTATAACAAGCAAACATTTTTTACATTGGCGGTATGGCTCTGTTCTGAGAGTTCCCTGCCCTTTCATGCGCTTGCATGGAATGCCACAGCTATAGGAGGGGAGAGCCCCTCCTTCCCTTTCATGTGCATACATGAAAAACCAAGGCAGAGACAGTAGCAGCAAATAAATACAATTAAGATAAATAAATTAAAGTCCCCCCACAGAACAGGGCAAGCATCAGTGACAATCCATATGACACTGGTAAGATCAAACACAACATAAAGAGTTGTTGCAGCGGGCAGAGTAGGCAGGAGAAGCAGTTTGAATAGGGCGCCATTTTGACATTTGCCAATAGGATGTGTGGATGGCGATCACCTGAGCTGTCAGCTGACTTAGGGCTGGCTTAAGATCAGCTGACTGTCGACTCTAGCTTGACTCCATGACCTGCCTGAACCACTGCTATGCTTCATTTCAGTCAGGATCACTTTAGTCAAATCTAATTATTTATTACAAGCAAACATTTTTTTAATTTGGCGGTATGGCTCTGTTCTGAGAGTTCCCTTAGAACAGAAGGAACAGCACTTGCATGGAATGCCACGGCTATAAGAGGGGAGAGCCCCTTCCCTCCCTTTTTCATGTGCATACATGAAAAGCCAAGGCAGAGAAAGCAGCTGCAAATAAATACGATTAAGATAAATCAATTAAAATCCCCCAAAACAACCATACTAGGCGACCCTCTTGGCTTTTATGTGCTACATGAAAGCTGAGGCAGGGAATACAGCAGCAAAACAGCCCCCCAGAAAAACCATACCAGGCAACCCTCCCCAGCTTTCATGAGCTACATGAAAGCACCTACAGGTAAGGGAGAGCAGCAGCCAGCAGCAAGAAACTATGAAGCAGCCTACCCACCTTCAAAGCAGTACTATAACTATACTACTATACTGTAGTATAGTTTACCCTCAAAACATGATCATGGAACATGATTAATTTCCTCCATACAAACATTTCTGATTGGTAATATGCTTAAGAATACACTAGATATGGGACGGAATTATGGCACAGCAGCATTTTTCAAAGCACTCATGGCTAATTGAGGATAAGAATTTCTTGAGCCTCGGGCCTGAGGTATCATTCATAGGCTAATGAGGACCATTGACCCGTAGCATTGAGTGTTGAGACGGAGACAAAGGAGGATGCCGTTGTAGCTGCATCTATGCGTAGAGGTGGAAGCCAGCAGGATTGGCAAAGCAGACAGAGGTGAGAGCAGAAAACCACGGACATAGGTTTCCCTTCTTTGGTGGCAAAGAGAGGCTCTTGCTAGCTGGCCAGTGGCTGGCCTCTCAGGTAGCGGGACATGTAGGACACAGGATACAGTCAGAGTTAGTTCAAGAAATAAAAGATGCATTTCTTTCTTTTTAGTTTTTGAGTGCTTAGAAATATAGTGAAATGGTGAGGCTTAATTTCTGTGTCAGCAAGAGTGAGGTCATGTGTAGGCTTGAAATAATTAGTGTGTGTAGTGAATTCACTACCTCTGAGAAACCTGTAGAAAGCTGTGAGGAACGCTGGTCTGAAGCAAATGAGTAGAGGGGCCAAAGCACCACTTCTTGAATAAGTGATGAGTTTTCTTTTTGTTTTTTTTTAAGAAGAGGGGTAGTGAAGGGGAGACATTTATCTTTGTCTTGCGGCCTTTCCCTCTTTAGGCCATTGAGCAGGAGACGAATAGAAGGGTTTTCAAGCAGGCTGGTGGTGGATGGGTTCAGCCAGTGCAGATGGAACTGAATACCTGCTACAAGTCCTTTTAATATTTGCAAGATTAAAAACAGTGGACAATTAATGCACATACAATGGATATATTTACAGTATTGGAGCTACAGAGAGGGTGGTACAAAAGAGGTAAAGTGAGACCATGCAGAATCACATTAACTTAAATGCTGATTTTGCTTAACCAGCTCTCGTATAGCGGGCAGCAGAGAGCACATAAGTTTGCAAGACTGCATTTAGACTAACACGGTCTGAATAAATGGGGGACAGGTCAGGCTGGAAATGGGGCACAGCTGGCAGAATGTTTTGAGCTCGAATTGGTACAGGAATCAGCAATTTGGTTATCCCAGCCTGGAATATGGACTGCTCAACTGATAAAAATTTCCGAAGACAGGTAAGGACCTGGTAAGGCGCCTCATAAACCTATTAATAAATGGAACTGAAGAGTGCCCTTTGTTAATGATATTAACAATTGCCTAATTGTCACGAAAAGAAAAATCTGTTTCCTGGACCAATGTTTACCCTATAGGAGGCAAGATATGAGAACTGGATACAATTTTTTCTGGATACAACACATTTTTTGGCAGAAAAGACAGTTCATTTGGCCAAACATCAGCAACCATTGATTTTTAAAAAACCCCAAAACCAACAGATGGTGCTGTAACTGTAAATAGCTTAAATCACAGGAGAAGATTCCTGATAGTCACTATAAGAGAATGAGATGCCTTTCCATTTTTACACAGAAGTGACCAAACCACAGTTTGGATCTGCAACCTTCATCTAAACTTAACCTATCATGGAGTTTCTTAACTGATCTGGCGAGGTTGAGAAGTCTAGATATAAAGGTCCACCCCTGAGGCATGGCACATGGCAAATGAATATGCCCAAGCAAAGAGAGAAGTTCTCTTTTCGGTAGATGTACTGCCTCTCGAGCATGTCCAGTTACTTCTCTACTTAGATGCATTTTCCTAAGTTACTGCAGTTTCCATAAGTTATGGCTGAATCAAAAATGATGGCGAGATATCTCTCCAGTTCAGTTCTGCGTGCTGAAAAACACTTAATGTATGACATCTCCAAATACGCCAAAAGCTACATGAATTCAGCTAAGGTCGGAGATTTAAACATCTTGAAGCATCGCAGACTTGTCTCTGCAATCCACAATGCATCTATCTTTGTAGTCAGAGCACAGCAAGATTTTTACAAGATTGATGTCAGTACCTGCGAGGATTTGGCTCCACAGATTAGGTGTAATTGCAGCCATGGGAGGAAAGAATGGGACACCGGTGGAGACGGGGACTGCACTTCCCAGGGTCCTTCGCAGGATGGTGATGCTGTCGTTGGTTGTCACTGGAGTGACGTCATCTTTCAGCACGGTGAATGCAGGTGTGACAGCTGGGATGGAGGAAGACAGCTTAGGACATGCTGAACCGGATTTTGAGGCTTCGATCCTTGAAGACAGATGGGTAAGCCATGGCTGGATGCTGGACAGTGCTTTCAGGATGGGATTGTCGTCCACGTCCGTGGTTCTGGAAGCTGGGGTTGATCCTCGCGCTCGGGGGGCGGCAGCGGTGACGTGGTGGCTGAAGCTGGAACTGCCAAGACGCTGCGGGAACAGTGTTTTCTTTTCTCAGTCACTTTTTCAAGCGACAGAGGAGGAAGAGAGAACTGCCAGTGGAGGCTCTATGTGGATATTTTCCATGAACAAGGTGAAAAGCTCTTAATGTGAGGCACCATCTTGAGCTGTGATGTTATTTTTGAAAGGACTTCCAGGAGCCTTGACTCCAGCCATTAACTTGAAAGAAACATCTCCTGGATGCACTGGGACGCATCTTCAGTGATGAATCCTGAGATCACTGGGTGTTTCGGGTCTCCCAACATCAGACACCCTCCCTCAGGTGACCTAGCCGGGGTTGATCATTCCCCGGCTTGCGTCCCAGTAGCAACCCACTGATCTGCCCTTTTGAGCCACAGCCACCTCGTGGCTTTCTCTGCGGCTTCACTAGCGGATTTAATTGCCCTCTTCTTGGCCGTCCCTGTCACGCCCAAACGGCCTAAGGCTCTGCAACGAGAACGTCCTGCAAAACCCCTACAGCCAACTTCTATTGGCTCGTAGAATGTCCTCCAGTCCCTGCCCCGGCACTCCTCCACCAGTTTCTGATATTTGGCACGTTTCCTTTTGTTGGCTTCCTCAATGCGCTCTTCCCAGGGCACTGTAAGTTCCAGCATGATCAGGTGTTTTGAAGCCTCAGAGGTGATGATCATGTCTGGCCAGAGAGATGTTGATGCAATGTGCTGGGGGAACCTCAGCTGTTTTCCCAGGTCAACTTGCAACTGCTAATCAGGGGCTGTGTGGAGGAGTCCTGTTGTTGTCTGTGGACATGCCCGGGTTCTCTCTCCAGCTTTGATGAATGGGACTGCCTTCTTCGGAGCATGATGGTGTTTACTGGTGCTGATGGCTGAGGCTATGCTCTCAGCAACTGCTTTCAGAACCTGGTCATGGCGCCAGCGGTAGCGACCATCAGCTAGGGACTTTGGGCAGCTGCTGAGGAAATGTTCCAAGGAGCCTCTTCCGGAGCACAGGGGGCAGGAAGGTGTCTCGCTCTTCCCCCACACATAGAGGTTCGCTGGGCTCAGAAGGGCGTCGTAGACTGCCTGCACAAGGAACCGGACACGTTGGAAGTCTGCCTGCATGATGTCTGACCAGGTGACTTTGCGCTGCAACGCGCTCTCCCATCTTGTCCATGCACCCTGTTGCCGGAGTCCCACTGCCCTGCTCACTCGCTCCTCCTCCTCACCTGCTCAAACCTCTTCCTGGAGTAGATGGTGTCTCTCCTTTCCCCGGGCCTGGCTCACTTGGGTCTTTGGGAAGTAGCCCAGGCCTGCTCTTCCTGTTGCTAAGACCCCTACCAGTGCTTTTTGCCTTAGGCGTGACTCTGCCACTTCCACTGCCTTCTTAGCCTTCCATTTCCTTCCTGAACTCACTTCAATTCCAGCTGAAGACACTTTGCTGTCCCTGGAATCCCTGCAGGGCTTCCCTTGTACGTGCCACCTTGAATTCTTCAGTGAGCCCACTGAAGGGTAGCTGGAGGATGTTACTTGTCCCGTACAGGGCAGCGCTGTTAAGGCTGCGGGGAAGGCCCAGGCACTTCCAAAGAAAGCCACTGATCTTCCTTTCGAGGGATTCCACAGTTGTTACAGGGACTGTGTAGACGAGGAGAGGCCACAAGACTCTGGGCAGAATGGAGTGCTGGTAGATCCAGGCTTTAAATCTACCAGGAAGGCCGGACTTGTCCACCTTGGTGAGCCACGCTCCTAGTTGTACACCAAACTCCTGGATGGCAGCAGAGTCTTTCAGGCTTGAGTCAAAGAGCTTCCCCAGGCTCTTGACTGGTTGCTCCGTGATGGATGGGATTGCAGTTCCAGAGATCGAAAACTGGAACTTGTCCATCACCTTCCCCCTCTTCAGTACCATGGACCTTGACTTGGAGGGCTTGAAACTCATTCTAGCCCATGTGATGAGTCTCTCTAATCCCTGCAAGATCCACCTGCTCCCTGGGACCGATGTTGTTGTGATGGTATGGTCGTCCATGTAGGCTCTTATAGGGGGCTGGCGAACACCGGATCTGGATAGGGGCCCTCTGCATTCCACCTCTGTGGCCTTGACGACCGTGTTCATCGCCAACGCGAAAAGGGTAACGGAGATGGTACAACCTGTTATTATTCCTTTCCCAAGGCGATGCCAGTCTGATGTTACTGACCCAGAAGTGAACCTGAGCCTGAAGTTGGCATAATAATCCAGGATCAGCTGCTTGATCTTGCTGGGAACATGGTGGAGGTGTAGTGCAAGCTCAACCAGTTTGTGTGGGATGGACCTGTAGGCGTTATTCAGGTCCAACCACAACACAGCAAGGTCACCTCTCTTCTCATGGGCCTCTCTGATGAGCTGTGTGACTACACCAGTGTGCTCTAGACAGCCGGGAGCTCCAGGAATCCCACCCTTCTGTACTGAAGTGTCGATGTAGTTGGTCTTGAGGAGAAACTCAGTCAGTCTTCAACGATGCTAAAGAACACCTTCCCTTCCACACTCAGTAGTAAGATTGTCCGAAACTGGTTGATGTTTTTTGAGTCCTCCTCCTTGGGAATCCAAACTCCCTCTGCACATCTCCACTGGTCGGCCACTCTCCCCCTTTGCCAGATCCCCTTTAGGGTCTTCCACAGGTGCCGGAGAAGCTCTGGGCAGCGCTTGTAGACGAGGTAGGGTACGCCACTGGGGCCTGGAGAAGATGCTGAGCGGGCTGCCTTGATGACCTCTTCAACCTCCTTCAGGCTAGGCTCTGTCAGCTTGAACTCTTCTGTTGGTGGGGCAGGGCTGATGAGAGCTTTGTTGGGTCCTAGATCTTGTTCCCTCAGTGGGTCGCTCATAGTGTTCTGGAGGAAGTGGTTCACGTCTTCTCTTGAGCACTCAAGCCGGCCACTTTGTTTATCCCCAAGCAACTGTTTAGCAAAACGGAAGGGATTGGCAATGAAGGCCACTCGCTTCCTGATTGTAGCTTGTTGGGGTTCCTTCTCATGAAAGATACAGTCAGGGGTGCTAACCCATACTGTCCCGTGAGCCGTCTTTTCGGGCTGTCAACTGTCTCTCCAGTAGTCGACCAAACTGTTCTTGGTTGCCACCTAGTCTCTTCCTAGGAGTCAATGGCTTTGCCAGCTTGTAACTTGACAGAATCATCTCCTGGATGCACTGGGACGCATCTTCAGTGATGTATCCATGAAGCTGGGAGAAATAGAAGCTTTACTTGCCAGAGGAGAGCTCCTGCAGGAGGGAACGCAGCTGTCATTGCAAGGACTGGCTTCCTCGACTTTGCATTGCTGATGTTGCGTTTCAGAAAAGCAGTCAATCTGCCATGGATCCTTGTTGTGAGCAGGGATTGACATGATGAATAGCAAGGTAGGAAAAAGCAAAAATGCAGATCTGAGTGTTCTCATGAGTGGGAGCTTGCAGATTAAATAGGGTGCCATTTTGACATTAGCCAATAGGATGTGTAGAGGGCGATCACCTGAGCTGTTAGCTGACTGAGGGCTGGCTTAAGATCAGCTGACTGTAGCCTTTAGCTTGACTCCGTGACCTACCTGAACTACCACTATGCTTCATAAGCAGATGGGAAAATAGGGTCTGGGTGGAAAAAAAAACGAAGCTCCCCATAAATTAAAATGGGGTAGGCAGGATTCTGTTGAAGAAGCATCTTTTTTTTGTGGTGTAAATACAAAAAAGCTTTTAATGTCAGTCAGTAACTATTAGTTATTGATGAAATTTGGGAATATCACAATATCAGTGTTCTCTTATGTTTGTCTTGTCAACATTTTAAACTCTTTGAGCGGCCCTTTTTTCTGATTGTAAACAAAGCCATTCAAACAGGAGCAGACACTGCTCCTTAGTGCTGATTGGTTGTGAAGAGAACACTGCTCCCCCATGTCGTTCACGGGCCCAAATAAAGTTAGCATGCTACAATATCGGGCAGTAGAAACCAACCAGAAGTTCCGAAGATTGTCTGAATCCTCCTTTGGCCACAACTGCCAACACAAGCAAGAAAACTAAGTAAATACCGGAGACCCTGGTGGAATAACGGCGCTTTAAAAGGAGGTAGACCACCCGGACAAGAGCTAAAAAGCCGGGTCAACATCAGCATAAACAATAGGGGATGCTTCGGGATCTTCCGGACCCTGTAACCTTCCTGCTTGACAGGTTAACTGCTTTGACAAAGTAAGCCAGGTGTGTGTAACAGAAGTGTTTCTTGTCAAACGGGACCTGCTGTGTGTTGTAGCGCCGCTAAACTGCTTACCTCAGGTCCTGGAGTATGTCACTTAATCCTAGTTGTAGAAGTCCTGCAAACATTGTGTTTGCTGGTATTCTGTTGGCATCTACAGTGGCACCAATGCATTTTACTTCCACATTGACTGGGCCCCATTTGTAATTAACTTAAGTATTTATCTGCATTATATCTGAATTTAATTGATATGAGCAAGCAGGAGCGTCTGTTTTTGTGCGGGGCTTGCTGGAGCAGAGAGGGAGGGGAGAGGAGGAGCTGAGGGGAAAACTGGTTGGGAGGGGTAGTGTTTATTAATAATAATAATAATAATAATAATACATTTTATTTGTAAAGCGCTTTTCACGGACTCAAAGACGCTGTACATGAATAAAAACGTACATCAATATATAATAAAATACAACAATATCAATTAAAAATCAAGTAAAATCAGGTAAAATCAACAATCAACAGGGGGGGGGCTAAGGAAGATGAAAAGCAGTGCGGAAAAGGTGAGTTTTGAGCTGGGTTTTGAATCTGGTAAGGTTGGAGCAGTTTCTGAGGTCCAGTGGGAGTGAGTTACATAGGGTGGGGGCGGTGACTGAGAATGCTCTGTCCCCCCAGGTTCGGTGCTTGGTCGAGGGAACTGTGAGGAGGTTGGCATCGGCGGAGCGGAGGGTGCGGGGGGGGGGGGGGGGGGGTAGGGGTGGAGAAGATCTTGCAGGTAGAGGGGGGCCTGGTTGTGGAGTGCTTTGTGGGTGAGAAGGAGGATTTTGTACTGAATGCGATGGGGGATGGGGAGCCAGTGAGGGTTCTGGAGGACGGGGGTGATGTGTTGGTTGGAGCGTGTATGGGTGAGGAGGCAGGCGGCAGAGTTCTGGATGAGCTGAAGTTTATTGAGGAGAGTGGAGGTAGTGCCGTGGAGGAGACTGTTGCAATAGTCTAGACGGGATGAGATGAATGCATGTATGAGGGTTTCGGCTGCAGAGTAGGAGAGGGAGGGGCGGAGGCGGGCAATGTTTTTGAGGTGGCAGTATGCTGTTTTGGTGATTTGCTTTACATGCTGTGTGAAGGTGAGGTTGCTGTCAAAGAGAATACCGAGGTTGCGACAGTGGGGGGAGGGGGAGAGGGTGGAGTTGTTAATGGAGAGATGAAAGTCTGTGACTGTGGAGGTGAGGGATTTTGGGCCAATGATGATGAGATCTGTTTTGTCGTAGTTTAGCTTTAGAAGGTTGCTGTCCATCCAGTTTTTTACATCAGTGAGGCAGTTTGAGAGGGAGCATTGGGTCTGGGGGGTGATGGAGGTGGAAGAGATGTACAATTGAATGTCATCCGCATAGCAGTGGAAATTGAGATTGTGTTGACGGAGGATGTGGCTGAGAGGGAGGAGGTAGATGATGAAGAGGAGAGGACCAAGCACTGAACCCTGGGGGACACCTTGGGACACGGGGGCAGTTGTGGAGGAGCAGTTGTTGATGTGGATGAAGTGATTCCGGTTTGTGAGATATGAATAGATCCAGTTGAGAGCAGTGTCTGTGATATTGAGGAGGGAGTGTAGGCGGGACAGGAGGATGGCGTGGTCAATGGTGTCAATGGGGATGGCGATGGGATTGGGGTGCAGTACTAGTTGGGGCCTGTTGGGGGAGCCGGTGGTGGGGATGGTGAGGACGAGGGTCTCGGAGGGGGGGCTCTGGAGGGTGCTGTTTCCAGGTGGGGTAGTGACAGGCAAGGAAGAAGAGGATGACAGGGAGAGTGTAAACAATGCTAGTCAGTTGGTGTGTATATGGTGTTGGATACTAGCAGTGAGTGTGTAATAGCCCTGTTTGTTTGGGTGAAGTCCGTCATGGGAGAAAAATGGGGATCGGTTCCAGAACAGATTAAAATTGTCAATGAAGTGGGTGGAGGAGGTGCTGCAGAATGATCGAAGCCAGGAGTTCAGGCTGAGGAGGCGGCTAAAAAGATCAATGCTACGTGTTAGCATTGGTAGCGGACCACTTATAAAAACAGATTTGCCGCTGCACTAAGGGATGTGGAGAAGTGATTTGAAGTCCCTTTTGGTCAGTTCAGATTGTTTGTGAGCCGTGTCGTTGGTGCCGACGTGAACAATGATGTGGTGGATAGAGGGAGGGAGGGACTGGAGAAGACCGGGGAGTTTTGAAGTGATGTTGGCGATGTTTACATTCAAGATTTCTCCCAAAAACTGGCACTTCCTCAGATCCTGCCTACCCCACCTCTAAATGCATTTATTGATTCAACCTCAAACTTAGGTTAATTTGAATAGCCCAACTGTCTGGGTTAAAAATAGCCCAAGTGTTTTTAGAGGATGTTCTATGAGTCTGTGGTGCTGTTTGCTGTGGCAGCAGCGTGAGGACTGCAGATGCCAACAGACAGAATACTGCCTTGGTAGGTATGCTACCGACATTTTGTGCTGGTGCAGTCAAGACTTTATGCAGAAGCAGACTGGCTGGCTGAGCTGATGTAACCACAGCTTACCACATCATGCCTCTCACTGATCAAAGATTCCTCAAGTGAGATCAGTACATAACAAGGATATAATGAGCAGGCACTAATGGTTATGGAAACTTCTTTGACTATTGTGTTTAAGTGTTTATTGCATTTTTTGTTGTTGTTGTTTATTTCTCTACTCTGCTAATCTGCTACAGAATAGAGCAGGAGCTGTCTATCAATTATGTTTTTTAAAATTATACAACTAAATAAAAATGTTAATTATTCTGGTTTTTTTGTACTTATAAGTGATTGCTTGTCTGTGTTTGCCATGTTTCTTTTTTAAGTTTGTTGAGTGTTTTATGTATTATATGCCATATTTTCAACTGTCTAACCAGGGACAAGATCTGCTAGTTGGACATGGCTAGAAGTCCTGCAGTCATATATCAGTTTCTCTTTAATTTTGTAGCTTTAATATATAACAATGCCAGCATGTATTGCCCTTGTCAAATAAATAGATAAATAAAATGCTAAGAAAACTAAGAAAGGTAAATAGCATTAACTTTAGTAGTTGAAGGCCCAGCCAAAATCACTTGGAAAGCAAAGTGACCTTCAGCTTATATTAGTGTGTTGTACTTACATTTTACTGTGTTATTTAACAGTTTCATAACTGCAATGAGGACAGAATAAATAAGCAGTAGGTTTTATTGTTGTAAGGAATATAAACATTATACAGATGAGAGTGGCGCAATGACAGTTCCCAAGGCCAAAACACAGGAGGGACGGCACTCAAGCGAAAAGCTGTTTTTCTGTTAAACACACTCTCTGGATTATTTATTGGTGTTTCACACGCCACCCATCTTCTTGAATCTCTCTGCCCTCCTGCTTCCTGCCACACTCAGGTAAATCAAACTAGCTGTTCAGCTAAATGAGATACGTAAAACCATTCCAGAAAGTTGAGAATGAATCGGCCTGCTACTTCCCTACATTCTGCTGGTATGCCATGGGTGTTGTGCATCAGAAGAAACAAATCGGCTTTGAAAGAAGAATCTTGCTGTTGAGGCTTGTCTTAACATTTTAGTGAGAGGTCACAGGAAAGGTCTGACTAATGGTTCTATGTCCTGTGCATGTACATACTGTATCTCCCTGCAACTTTTCAGTGTTCAAATGTATGTCATAACTGCTGTATCAGCTGTGGTTATATGACAAGCAGTATGAATGGTTCCTGTGTGGATGGTTTCGAAGGAAAAAATGAAGTTCAATGGATCAGGTAATGCTAATATTGTAATTGTATCATTTCTGTTTCCAAGTCAAGCATCCTTTTTACCACAGTCAGACATACAAGGGTGCAAGCTATGTCAGTGTCTTATCTAATCTTTTCAGCAGCCGTCACTTTGTCACATTTCTCATCAGGTTCAAACTATTACCTATATATTAACCTGAGCTTGGTGTTTGGCTGACAGAATTTAATCAGTAAACTGGTATTTCAGCAGGGAGGAGGTTCAGAAGGTTTAAGCAGATCGCAAACACTCTCCTATGGACAAAAATGTTGTTGGTATTATACAAATAGAAATGATTGTTAATATAGCAGTCTGTATTGTTAAGGGTGGAGACATAAATCTATCTGTTCCTTACTCATTCTGACCACTAATGTTTCACTCTTCATTTCAACAACTTTGCAGCACAAGGGACAGTAGATGTTCAGAGCATTCCCTTCTGGCCTTTCAGTGTCTGTCTGTCATCCACAATGTCTGTGTTCTGCAATGAAACAACTGATAGATGGTATGGTCCTGTCCTCTGATTGACCTCTCCTCTGAGAAACAATTCTTACTTATTTTTCAGTGGTAGATCTACCCAGTTAAAGCCTTAGACATACAGGCAAATAGTTGTTTTATGTTGCAGCCTCTGATGTGGCAGTGCAAGAATGACTTAGAACGTATTGTCTGTTTACAATGAACTTGGTGTACCTTAACAATTTTTGAAAATGGAAAAACTCATCTCTCTAATACATGAATTGTGGACTTCCTTTAAAGTTTGTCACTTTTATTTCTCACTTCACTCTCAGCTGAAGACAGTTTCCAGTATACAGTGTTTCCTTTGCTTGTAACACCTTTAAAGTTATAAGAATGATGCTTAACACAAAGTCTTTAGCGTTCGGTCTCAATGGGGTGACTTGAGAGATCGTAGGATGCTTGATCTGTGCAGCGGCAGGAAATCCCCCCAAAAGTACAGCTAAAAGAAACCCCCAAAATGGCTAACTTACCGGGATTGTGTTGGAACACCATAAACAAACCTACTTAAATGAATGGATGGTTAATTAATCGGTTAGAATGACTTCACCCTCACCATACTAAACAGGTACCCCGCTGACAAAATTAAATCACTTGGATAGAAAAACATTTACACATTTGAACCCAAATAAAGAGCATATACATACTTACTTTATGTCATTGAAGATTAATGTGTGTTTTTGATGATGCATAACTCAGCGCCTATGAGGTGTGATGAGCCTGAGATAATGCATAGCTTGTTGGCTACGAGGTGTCTGCGTTAGTGATGATGCATAGCTCAGTGGCTATAAGGTGTGCTGCTTTTGTGATGATGCAAACCTCAGCAGCTATGAGGAGTGCTGTGATTGTGATGACGCATAGCTCAGCAACTATGAGGTGTGCTGTGATTGTGATGATGCAAAGCTTGGCGGCTAAGAGGTGAGCTGCGTTTGTGATGATGCATAGCTCAGCAGCTAAGAGGTGTGCTGCTTTTGTGATGATGCATTGCTCAAGGCCATGAGGTGTAATGAGCCTAAGATAATGCATAGCTTGTGGGCTATGAGGTGTGCTGCTTTTGTCATTATGCATAACTCAGCAGCTATGAGGTGGGATGTGCCTGAGATAATGCAAAGCTCGTGGGCTATGAGGTGTGCTGCGTTATTGATGATGCATAGCACAGCAGCTATGAGGTGTGCTGCTTTTATGATGATGCATAGCTCAGCGTCTATGAGGTGTGCTGCATTTGTAATAATGCATAGCTCAGTGTCTATGAGGTGTGCTGCATTTGTGATGACGCATAGCTCAGCAGCTATGAGTTGTTTAAATCCTTTGGATAGAAAAACATTTACACATTTGAACCCAATTAAACAGCATATACATACTTACTTTATGTCAAAGATTTATGTTTGTTCTTGATGTTGCATAACTCAGTGGCTATGAGGTGTGATGAGCCTGACATAATGCACAGCTTGTGGGCTATGAGGTGTGCTGTGTTAATGATGATGCATAGCTCAGCAGTTATGAGGTAAGCTGTGATTGTGATGACACATAGCTCAGCAGCTATGTAGTGTGATGAGATACGGATAATGCATAGCTCAGCGTTTATGAGGTGTGCTGCTTTTGTGATGATGCATAACTCAGCGGCTATGAGGTGTGCTGTGTTCGTGGTAATGCATATCTCAGCGGCTATGAGGTGCAAAGAGATTAGGACAATGCATAGCTCAGCAGCTATGAGGTGTGCTATGTTAAGGTTTTGGAGCTCTGGAACATGATTGTGAGCCTGATTGCCAACGATTTCTTGGTCTCTGCTTGAGATGAGAATAGGTTTAGGGAGAAAGCAGGGATATGAAGCATTTAATTGATCATAATTAATTCATAAGGGGTTCAGTCAACTACTTGTGCTTAGGGTAACATGGTATTAAACCTTACAACATTCTACTCCTATATTTATTCATAAATATTTATTTTTAATTTATTTTTAGTTGGTATAAATAAACTGGCAGCAAGAAGGAGCCGAAGAACAAGTGAGTGAAGACCACCAACCACTAGTGGATATGCTTATTATGTGCTGTTAAGGCTTTAGAGATGTTTATTTATTTATTCTTTTTTATAATAATAAATAATAATGCATCAGATTTCATATAGCGCTTTATCAGAGACCCTCAAAGCGCTTTACATTGGATACATCATTCATTCACTCACACTGTCACACTTTGGTGGTGGTAAACTACCTTAGCAGTCACAGCTGCCCTGGGGCAGACTGACGGAAACGTGGCTGCCATTTTGCGCCTACGGCCTCTCCGACCACCACACAACATTTACAATCATACACCAGTGGAGGACACACACTGGGAGCAAGGTGGGTTAAGTGTCTTGCCCAAGGACACAACGGACAGACTTGGGATAGGGGGGAATCGAACAGCCAACCTTCCAGTTATTGGACGACCGCTCTACCTCCTGAGCTACTGCCGCTACTTGCATGGATGATGGCAGGGGAATCTAAACCACATAGGATGTGTAGTTAGAAGAGCATTAGCAGCCTAGCTGCTGCAGAAAGGAAGTTGATAAAACTTGCATTGTTGCTGGGGTCACTGCGCCAATTCTGAATGAATTGCCTGAGTAGTGCTTTGGAGTTATATTACATCCTGAGAGCATTTCATCTAGATGGGAACTAAACCATGATTTGGAAATTGGATTATTATCTGGAGTCAGAAAGAGGATTGACAGAGAATTTGTATATGATTTTATCATTTATTTTATTTGTTATTGTATATTTTTTAATATTTATTTATTCTTTGTTTGCACATTGATTTATATGGACAATATTCTGAGCTGATGAAGGCTCTTATTGTTGAGCATGTGCCTCCTGCTTTGAGTGTTTTAAGCAGAAAAATCCAGATGAAAGGTCAGATCTGAGAAGGCCACCTGTTTAGCTGGATCGTATGAGTTGTACAGTGTGGTGTATTCCTCGCTTCTTAAAAACCTGTAGAAGACTTGTAGAAAGTATAGTCCAAGAGAGCACTGACGATTGGAAGTCTATTGTCACCAATGGGAGGGGAATTATTTCGTTTTTATTCACAATTTTTTATTTTCTTTTTCCTTTAAACAGTAATTTAATGGTTGGGTTAGAAAACATACTTAGGAAATCTGGATCGTCTGGCATTTAACTGGGTGCCTGCGATGAGGCTGCATATGTATTGAAG